>JAKOOU010000020.1:890446-1511222 GCA_028408415.1 Monosporozyma aerobia
ATGGTTACAATGCTCTTTTTAATGCTATCAATCCCGTGTGTTTGGTGCTCAGTCGATAAGATCGGTAGCGTTGACATCTAGTGAATCGTTTACAATAATAATAGTTTGACAGAAAATCTAACATGAAACCAGATGCTTAAGACTGTTATAATTTATCCTCAGGTTTCGATTAATGTTGAGTTAAAGTATATGTCGAGGTTTGGAACGCGAATTTTAGCAGATACGTTCTCAGTTAAACTCACCATTAATGCGAATGAACCGTTTACCTCCTTCTTAGCTTTTTTAACGTCAAAGAAAGGACCGATTAAGATGTTACACTCGACCCTATTTTATAATGTTGTACTTGTGTCAATCTCTAATATTATAGCACAACTCTAGCCATCCGCTATCTGGCATAGATCAATAAATCAGTCTCTACGCCATTAGTCACCCATGTGCTGAATCGACTCTAAACTTTCAGGCACATTTAAGCTAATCATATTCTATGGTGTGATACTAGCCTTGGGTCTTTGTTTCCTATTCTACTATACCCTTATTTGTATATTACTCTTTAGGGAACCCTTTTAAATAATGTGAGCTCTTTCGACCTTGAACATTCATGTTATACAGTCTTTCAGATGGGTTCCCAAAATAATATACTCTTCTTAAAGTTACACCCAGTTTCTTATCTAAATGTTACAAAATGGAGGAACTGCTCCTCTATTTTGAATTTATGTTATTACCAATGTTTCATTGATTGTAGCAATACTTCCACATGTTTTAAATTCACTATCAAGGAATGAAGAAAAACTGGTTCTACACATGACGCAATCTGTGTAGTCAATTTACAAGTTGGAAATCGTTTCTGTACTTTATATTATTCTGTTGTTGACTAAAAGTTCTCAAATTAATGTCTTTTGAGTTTTGCAATACCAAGAAAAAGTTACTTCCCAATTAGCAAAAGGAACCTTCCTAGATCATAAGTTCTCCCTCATATTGCATCTCCAAATAGTGCCCCACTTTTTAAAAATTGACCGTCAAAAATATACCTTTTTTGTGCTCGAAAACTAAAGTAAACTCCGGTATTAGCTCTAAAACTCATTATCTTCCATACCACAAACAGAAATATAATCAATTCCTTCTCTGGGTCATACTTTCACTTTATCTTTTTGTTTTGTTTTACGTGTTTATGTTTTTGTTACTGTCTCGTGGACATTACTTTTTGAAAGCTCACAGTCACAATCTTCTATCTTTAATAAAAATGATATTACTAACTACGCAATATATTTTTTTATTTACTGAGAAATACTCAACAGTCACCCTATTGCATCAATATTTAAAAATAGCGAGTGAACCTCTTTCTCATACTTATTGATCTATCTTTTTGGAATCATCTAAGTATTTACATGACATAATATTAGGAACAGATAAGTTATATAGTTATTAAACATTAAGTTTATTTTCTAGGTAGGATAGTTTAGGAATGTTCTTAATATTACCCAATCCCACGATAGAGATAGGTTTATTTTGTAATCTATAATTAGCCCACATTATTATATCATCTTTGGTGATCTTATCAACTTGCTCAGATACTTCCTCTGGTGATAATCTTTTCCCTGTGGTAACAATTTGCCTACCCATATCCTCTACGATTGCTGTTGAATTATCCAACGATAATAATAATGCAGCCTTTAACTGTGCCTTGGCCCTGCTAACTTCACTGTCAGTAACATTCCCAGCTTTAATTCTATTCCATTCTTTTACTATTTCATCTATTATCAGTTTAGGATTATGTTCTTTAGAGTCTGTCACAACATACATCCCCCATAAACCAGTATCAGCATAAGATGTAGAAAACGACATATAAGAGTTGGCTAAGGAACCATTATTGGAAGCTGAAATAGCTAAAGGAGATGGTGAGTTTGTCCCAGCACCAACAGCTCTGTCCCAATTCCCAACAATAGCCTGGGTGGCTAATGCTACAAAATAATCTGGCGCAGACCACGATACACCTTCTAAAGCAATGGCAATATGTGTGGTTGGCAAAGATGATTCTTGAATAAATCTTTCACCTCTATTAAAAACAGGTAACGGACCGCGAGGAGATCCTAAAGGTACTGGATTCTCAGATTTAGGCAAATGACCGAATGATTTTTGAGCGTACTCAACTAATTTATCGTGATCCACTGCCCCTGAACCTGCAAGAACCATTCTATCACCTTTATAATTTTTGGATATATAATTGACAAGATCATCTCTCTTTATAGTCTTAATGTTCTTTATTGGACCTAGGATAGTTCTCCCCAAAGGTTGATCTTTGTAAGCAAGCTCATGTAAATGATCAAAAACAACTTCATCGTACATCTTGTCGACTTCTTCACTCTCTCTTATGATGACATCCCTTTCTCTCTCAATGGCCTTCGGATCTAAGACGGATCTGGTTAAGATGTCACTCAATATATCAACAGCCTTTGGGATATCTTCCTTTAATGATTTAGCATAATATACTGTATTTTCTCTAGAGGTGTATGCATTCAAATGCGAACCAATATTTTCTATTTCCAATTCAATCCCGTGTTGTGTTCTATTTTGTGTACCTTTGAATGCCAAATGCTCTAAGAAATGGGCTGTCCCATTATTTTGAACATTTTCAGCTCTAGAGCCAGCGTCAACAAAGACACCGACTGTGGCACTTGAGGTGTTTGGAATAAATTCGGTGGCAATAGTCATCCCATTAGGTAAAGATGACATTTTGGTCGTTGGAATGGTGGCCACCATTCTTTTGGCCACATTGTTTCTTAGTATCGAACGTAGCATTAGATGTATTTTTTTTGTGTATGATAGTGTCAGGTTACGGTTACCAAAGTGAGAAGGAGTCTTATCTGTAAGCCTTTATTCCAATGCCAAACCGTTTACACTTTTATAGATTGGCCAAATGTGACTTAATCATCTTTTTTCTTAAATGATGAATAATATAAATTCGAATGGCCCGGACCTTTAATTTCTTGAATTTTGAAGCCTCGAGGAAAGTAACAACATACGGGCCTGGTGTTCTATGAGAAGAAAGTAGTTATAAAAAGATATACAAAGCTTTAATTCGTTACGTTTATATAAAATAATATTATATTATAGTGTTTATCATTAGGTATATTGTTTAATGTTGTTTTTCACAGCAGTGATAAAACTTTCACTGGCAAAATCCTGTCTATTGGCAATATAAGCATTAATAATGTTGTTATCCATATCTGTCAAATGCCCCTCAACTGTCAAAGATTCCAATAAATCTGGTTTTACTGTGTATAAATTGGCTAATTCTCTCAATGTGGAGAATTTATCTAATAAAGAAGGAATATTCCATACTTCGATTACGTTTAAATAACCAATAATATCCTTGGTGACAATGATCCCACCCATAGAGTTAACAGAAAATTTACTATAATGAGTTAGTAGTAAATCATATAGGATAGATCCGATTTTAATCAAGAAATTGTTTAAGTTCTTAATTTTCAGCGATTGTGATGCTTGAGAATATATTATGTTCAATAAATTGACAATTTCTGTGGCTGGTAAAGTATCTTGATCAATTAGTTCTTGTGTCTTTGGAATGAAATCTTTCCTCGTCTGTTTAGATAGTGAATTGACGAAACGGTTTGTTATTATAGTGACCAACTTGGCCATTATTATATTAATGGCCATTTCACATCTTTTAATATTGATATTAGTCATCTCAGTAATGATTTTTTTATATTTGGGTGAATTGTTTAATAATGGTAAGAAAACAGATTTCACCGATATCGAGATATAGTTCAACATTTCTGTGGTACTAGAAACATATTTCAATAAAGCTAAATCTAATTCAGAATCATTAGTGGCAAACTTGGCTAATTTGTTGTATGCAATTTCTAAACCCGAGTCAATATACGAACCAACAATACCAATAAACATAACTTCCAATAGCTCTAGAGTGTATTCGTTAGCTTTATTTGGAATCAATTCCATGACTCTTGCCACGGCTTCAACAACACATTTCAACATAGAATCGACATTTTCCATTTCAAACAGTTTATGACTATCATCTGGTTCAGCAACATTGGCTTGCGCTGTGTTGGCAGTGTTACTGTCACTGGAACCACCAGGAGTAGGAAAATCAAAATCTAGTCTTCTCTTAATTATATCTTTATATTGAGACAGTCTGCTATTAGTTTTCCCATCCTTAATAAATTTAAGACCCATACTATTATTTTTAGCACGATCTTTACCATTGTTACTGTTATTATTATTTTTACTGTTTATGTTATTATTTTTGTTATTTTCATTATTATTCAAGAAATCACTTATATCTTCCCCACTTTCAATCACTTTGTTTAACTTATTGGCTAATAGACGGGCATTAATTGCTTTAGCATTAGCGATGTTTAACTTCCTAGTCTTTTCAATTAAAATAGTTTCTAAATTTTGTTTTTCTAGATCAAAATACCTTGATCTGTCATATAGATAATTTGAGAATAGGTCAGAAGAACATTGTTCCAATGTGGAGATAATATTATCATTTGTATGATCATTGGATTCCTTTTGGAAAAATGTAGAAAGATCCTTGATAAATTGATCAATTAATGAATGTAATGAATGTAAGTTTCTCACATACAATAAATTAGACCAATTTAAGGAATTGAGTAAAATATTGTTAATCTTTGGTTCCAATTTTTGAACAAAGACACGTTGAATGAATAATTGTAAGACATGAACAGACTTTTTATCGAACACTTTCATGACAATTTGAGATTCATTTTCAATAACCGTTGTGATTTCATTCAATAGTGGAATCATTACCTTATCATCATAAATGACATAATGATGATCTGGATTTAATAAATTTTGATCAAATTGAAAATCTTTGGTTTCATTATCATTATCGATATCAATTTGTGTAGATTCAATGAAAAACTCATGTTGATTAATGAAATTGGAGATCACATTAACACCACCATTAAATTTATTCAGAATGATGGCAATCTCATTCAATTTGGTGAAATCGTTATCACGATATGCAAGGTTGAATTGATCTAGCCATAGAGTCTCCATGGATTCAGCCATGGATTCAATTCTTCGTGTTGTGTCCAGCGTCTTAGGTATTGATTGAGTTTCAATCTTTTTGGATAAAACAATCAAAGATTTCATTATAGCTGCTGCATTTAACTGATTATTAAATTGTGGTGACTGAATCAATGAAGTTAAGAAAGGCGAATCCTCTCCTGTTTCCAAAAACTCATTATAGATGTTGATTAATTCAACAGATTTTGTATATTGTTTCTTTTGTCTAATGGAATTTTCCAACTTGTCACCTAATGGCTTAACCCCTTTTGTGACAAGTGTTAGTTTTGAGTCCAGGGAAACATATTGATTTGTCACTTGTTCTAATTGTGCTTGTAAGTTCTTAATGGTATAAGAATGGTCTAATTCTTGATTCAAAACTTCATTATTCAAGTTTGATTTACTATTTTCATTCTCCTGTTGTAAACGGCCCAATTCTTTTAAAATGGATTCAAAAGTTCTAATAAAAGGTTTGGGATCCCACGTGTTCACCTCGGTGGATTTATTATCCTTATTGATATTACTTAGCAGCCCCTTTGAAGGAACTCTTAGCGTATGGTCTTTCCCTAATTGTTCGACAAATTCATTGACTGTCAACCCACCAAGCAAATTATCTTTGGTCAACAGTCTTTTCCACTTGGTATCCAACTCATAAAGCGAGTTCATAGTGCCCTGCTTTTTTCCTGCTTCACAATTGCAATCGAGAGACTTTACCTACCCTCTTCTACATGCAATCACGAACCACTTTACTTCATCATTAACCTCTTGTATTTTATCATATTCCAAAGAAAATTGAGAAATTTCAAAATCGATGAATTGGAAACTAAATCCTGGGACTGTTTTCAACATCCGAACACCCAAAAATCTGCTAATCGAATATTTGGGACAATTTCTTCCAAAATACTGTTATATTTCCTAAACAGGAAACAAGCTCCGAAGACGCAAATTTTGAGCCCCAAGAAAAATGAAAAAAAACACATCGAAAATTCCATTGCAGATTTGGAAATTTTCCAAAATACCGAATTTTCACCGATTACAAATATGAACATTTATAGTGTGAAGGTTTCAATCGATGATGGTTTGTACTCTGTTCCCATTCAATATTTAATCTTCTCCTTCATTACAAGAAAATCAAGCCACTTGGTGAGAAAGAAGCACTTTTAATTAGTATCTGCCGACAAACCAAGAACTCCAAAAATGCAAATTTTTGTTAAAACTTTAACTGGTAAGACCATTACCTTAGAAGTTGAATCTTCTGACACCATTGACAATGTCAAGTCTAAGATTCAAGACAAAGAAGGTATCCCACCTGACCAACAAAGATTAATCTTTGCTGGTAAGCAATTAGAAGATGGTAGAACTTTATCTGACTACAACATCCAAAAGGAATCCACCTTACATTTAGTCTTAAGATTAAGAGGTGGTGGTAAGAAGAGAAAGAAGAAGGTCTACACCACTCCAAAGAAGGTTAAGCACAAGCACAAGAAGGTTAAGTTAGCTGTCTTATCTTACTACAAGGTTGATGCCGAAGGTAAGGTCACTAAGTTAAGAAGAGAATGTGCTAACTGTGGTGCTGGTTGTTTCTTAGCTAACCACAAGGACAGATTCTACTGTGGTAAGTGTCACTCCGTCTTCAAGAATGTTGCTTAAATTAATTTAAAATAATTAATTAATAACTTTTTTATAAGTAATTTATATATATCGTTTTTTATTTAAATATATTTTAATTTAACTATTCATTTTTAATTTGAGCTGTGTTATCTTTTTGTAAGTCACTTTTTAAGCACGATTGAATATGTATTTGAGATGAGTTTGATTTTATTTACATTATTTAGAGAATATATTATTATGTATGGTTTGTAAAGGTGGGATAGAAAAATTGAAGAGAAAAGACATAATTAAGCATGGGGCTGAATGCAATATTAATACAGCCATCTTTGTAAACTATCTAACTCTCTCTTTTTCTCTGGAACAGATGTTTCATGGGTATGGAGTAGATACAGAATTATGGAGTACCATTTTCTTTTCTTTTCTTTCTTTTATAGAGAAATGAATTATGATTTGGCAAAGGCATCACTGAAAATATCATAATAATCAGATAATATGGTACATTTTCTTTCAATGTCTTGGAACATGTTATAGCGTTTTATATCATCGACGGTTTCATTATATTTGGTTACGATGGAATTACTTAATTCATCAGTCTTATCATTAAATAATTTTAATACATTTTCAAACCCCATTTGACCCTTTTGTGCATTATCACAAAATCTGTTAATAGAGAATTCTTCCATAGAATTACAAATCTTTTGGAATGTACCATATGCAGTGATTTGTGCTTGTTGTTTGAAAATTGTCTTTTCATTTGGAGCCATTGGATCTGGAATATAATCTACAGTTTCAAAGACTCTTAAAATGTTAACAAACGAAAGGTTACAAGATTTCATTTGTAACGATCTCTCCTTTAAGTTGATAGTTGAAATCTCCCTCACATAACTCTTGTTATCTTTACACCCAACAAGAGCCATAATCCAACGGGGGACACCTTGTTGCACAGTGATAAGACGTTCCGTGACCAAGACATTGCCATGATCTTGTAATTCTCTTTTCAAAACATCCACAGCAACAACGTGTGGCGAAACTTCATTTGGATATTTATTCCAGTTTGCTGCAGTGACTCTTTCCCATGGATAATCAAACTCACATGAATTGGTAAATAACTTCATCTTTTTGCGTTTGTGTATTGTTTCTTTTTATATTATTATATTAACAGTATCTTTATATTTCAACCACCAAATATAAACTCTTTAAATAGCTCTTTGCTGTTGATATTACTCGAACTTTGACGTAAGCCCACTATATGATTCTTTGCTAATCCGTATCTTTTTTATAAAATTGTAATATTTTTTCTTTCTTCGACATACCACAAATTTCTAAAAGGCAAAAAAACACTCACCCACAAAAACATACTTAAACCCGATGACACATTTTGCCATTTGATTGGTTCAGACAGCAGGGATCTCATCGATCCTGACAGTCCCTAGGGATACGATACGAGGAGATGACGAAGAGAAGGAGGAGGTAAGGATCATAAGATGTCCTTACCACTGTTGTAGACGCCAGTCCGCAGTCTGAGAGACTTTGTCTCTAGGGGACCACACATTGGGACCTCGAACTTGACCCATAAGAGAAAACATGTTAGTCACGTAATTACCGCGATCAAAGATGTTTGTTGGAACTCTTTTGATTCTGGGATGCATTACTGGGTTCTTCACGCTGTTATCACTCATTGTTTTCAAATATTCTCTGGTGGTTTGTTGCGTGGCCGTCATGGCGACATGATATAATAACAGTATCAACGGATACCATATGGTCAATCCACCATATATGATTAATAATACTGACACCGGGGCTTTCTGTGACACACCACGGACTCTATGTAAGTGTATAGAGCCAGTGATTATTATCAATGACGAAGTGATGACGGCACCTAACAAGAAGGTAATAAAATATCGATAATTTCTTTGTCCCACACAATTATTGACCCAAATACAGTGATGATCATGCGTTTGTATACAAACCCCACATGTCCCACAATGATACGATCTAGGAGGTCTCCATATCTTACATGTCCTACAATATTTAATATCAATACTATTGTTCATTGTTGGGTGGTTTTTTCTGGAGGTATGGGCAGGTAATGTGACTATATTATAATAATCCTGCGGGGTCACAAACGATGAAAACCCATTGTTGGGTTGCCATTGACCTGGATGGATGTTTCTTGGTAGCATACCGGGATCACTTGTAGCGGTTTGGAAGAATGATATTATCGTCATCACCCAAAAATAATAAAACAGGACTGCCAATGCAATTAATGATCTGTTGTCATGACGTGTTGTCATGTATGGAGTTTCAAAGATAGAAAACAAAACACAGGGTACTATGATTAAAAACAACACCCCCGGCGGTAAATATTTGGTGCCATTGGAAACTTTATTCGTTCTCAATCGGCCACCAAGACAGAATATATAGTTTGTCACTTGTGGTAACGTTTGATAAGCTCTAGACTGCCTTCCATTCTCTACGGGGGCTGTTTGATCCAATGTAATCACCCACCTTAGAAGCCCTCGCCACAGACTTGGCATCTTGAATCGAGCTGTACGGTATAAACTATCAATCTCTTGGTGTTTCTTATAACCCAAACCGACCACTTTGTATGGCTTGTTTACAGTTTATTTACACTTTAATTATTTGTTTTTGTTTTTTCTTTCACTCAACAAAGAAATTTGGAAACAAAACTAAAAGGACACATTCCAACCTGGTGCTGAAGCTGGTGGATCCACATGAACCACATAACACAGGTTTTACACAAGGATGTCTATCGCGTATGAACTGTTATACAATGAGGCGTACGAGGCTCAACAAAAATCGTATAGTCCATACTCTCATTTTGCTGTTGGCTGTGCCATGGCTTTAGCCAATGGAACATTTGTTCATGGTGCTAACATCGAGAATGCAAGTTACGGCGCCTCTATCTGTGCTGAAAGAGTAGCCATGTGTAATCAAAGGATTAATGGCTCTGAGGGAAACGGGTCCCAAGTGGTACAAGTGGCGATTATAGGGCCTTCTACTGAATGCATCACCCCCTGTGGGATCTGTAGACAGTTTTTACGAGAATTCCTCCCCTTGCAGGCACCAATAGTGTTATTTAATCAAGACGGATCCAAGCATAGAGTCACCTCTCTCGAGGAATTGCTACCAGACAGTTTTGGGCCTGATCATTTACATTGATTGACACGTTTTTTGTTCGAGAGATCTCTTTAAATGTGTCAATGTCTTTTTGCAAGTTGTTCATTTAATTTTTTCCATCTTTTTTTCTTTCGAATTTGGTGTTTTCTTTCAAATTTTCATTTTCTTTATAAAGAGATTGAAAAATAAACTGAACACATTATTATCTTCCTATGATATTCTTCTTTAAAGGTTTCGTACTTGATACAAATCATATCTAGGAAAGACACCCAGTATTTATCATGACTACCAAAGTGTATTGTGCCGGTTTACAATGTGGTAAAGAAACTGAATCCCAATTAAAGTGTCCTATTTGTTTGAAAAATGGCTTAGTGCAAGTCTTCTGTGACGAAACCTGTTACAAGAACAATTACAAAGCTCACAAAGCCATCCATTTCAAAGATGATGAAGATCACTCGCCATATGATCCATTCCCAAAGTTTAAATACGCTGGTGCTTTAAGACCTCAATATCCTTTAACTCCAAAGAGAGAGGTCCCGGATGATATTTTGAAACCAGATTGGGCTGCTAACGGGTTACCAGTCAGTGAACAACAAAATGACCGTGCTAGTGCCATCCCTGTATACAAGAAAGATGAAATCAAGAAGATCAGAAAAGCATGCATGTTAGGGAGAGAAATTCTTGATATTGCTGCTGCCGCTGTCAAGCCAGGTGTCACCACTGATGAAATAGACGAAATTGTTCATAATGAAACCATCAAGAGAAAATGTTACCCATCTCCATTAAACTATTACAACTACCCAAAATCTGTCTGTACCTCTATCAACGAAACAATTTGTCATGGTATCCCAGATAAGACTGTGTTGAAGGAAGGTGACATTGTCAATCTTGATGTTTCCTTATATTACGAAGGTTTCCATGCTGATTTAAACGAAACTTACTATGTTGGTGAAAACATCGAAAAGGAAGCCATTAATACCGTGGAAACAGCTAGAGAATGTTTGAAGACTGCTATCAAACAATGTAAGCCAGGTACTACTTTCCAATCCCTTGGTGATTTCATTGAAAAACATGCTACTCAAAACAAGACTTCTGTGGTCAGAACTTACTGTGGTCATGGTGTTGGTAAATTCTTCCATTGTCAACCAAGTATCCCACATTATGCTAATAACAGAACTCCAGGTGTCATGAAGCCAGGTATGGTTTTCACCATTGAACCTATGATCAACGAAGGTACATGGAGAGACGTCACTTGGCCAGATGATTGGACCTCCACTACCCAAGATGGTAAGAGATCTGCCCAATTCGAACATACTCTTTTGGTCACTGAACATGGTGTTGAAATTTTAACTGCCAGAAATAAAAAATCTCCAGGTGGTCCAAGACCAAGAACCAAATAAATAAAAATAAACAAATCAATTAAATAATGACCTTCATATAGAATAATAAAAACTTCATTTTTAATATATATTTTCATTTTTATATTCAAATTTCACATAGTTTCGTATTATTGTTTTGAAACAATACAGATCATTTTCTATGGAATACTTAGTTTACATAATCGTTTGGGATAATTTGACGTGAAAGTACCAATTTCAATAGAATCTGAACAAAGCTCTATCTAGATATCAATTAACTGTTTTGTCTTGTTGTGTCGTTGCGGCGAACCCAAAAATGTCAACTCAAAAAATAAAAGTGAAAAATTTCACTAAAGACTTTTCATGGATGGAAGATATATGTCGGAGTTCACTTGTAGTATTATCTGGTAGTTCTGTCAATACATATATATTTACTTCTTGTCTTATCATTCATTTGATAGTATTGTTTAAATTATTCTTAAACGGCTTGTTTAGTTAAAAGCTTATTAAGAAGCGACCCATATATAGAGGATCTATTTGCAATGTCTGACAAAGTGCATTGTGCCGGCTTACAATGTGGTAAAGAAACTGAATCCCAATTAAAGTGTCCTATCTGTTTGAAAAATGATATAGTGCAAGTCTTCTGTGACGAAACCTGTTACAAGAACAATTACAAAGCTCACAAAGCCATCCATTTCAAAGATGATGAAGATCATTCCCCATATGATCCATTCCCAAAGTTCAAATACGCTGGCTCTTTAAGACCTCATTACCCATTGACTCCAAAGAGAGAGGTACCAGATGATATATTGAAACCAGAATGGGCTGAAAATGGTTTACCTGATTCGGAACAATTAAATTATCAAATGAATGAAATCTTGATCTATAAGAAAGACGAAATCAAGAAGATCAGAAAAGCATGTGTGTATGGGAGAGAAATTCTTGATATTGTCGGTGCAGCTGTGAAACCTGGTGTCACCACTGATGAATTAGATGAAATTGTTCATAATGAAACCATCAAGAGAAAATGTTACCCATCTCCACTAAATTATTACAATTTCCCAAAATCTGTTTGTACCTCTGTCAACGAAACAATTTGCCACGGTGTTCCTGATCAAACTGTGTTGAAGGATGGTGATATTGTCAATCTTGATGTTTCCTTATATTACGAAGGCTTCCATGCAGATTTGAACGAAACTTATTATGTTGGTGAGAATTTCTCAAAGGAAACAATCAACACTGTGGAAACTGCTAGAGAATGTTTGAAACTTGCTATTAAGTTATGTAAACCTGGAACCACTTTCCAATCTCTTGGTGATCATATTGAAAAATATGCTACCCAAAACAAGACTTCGGTAGTAAGATCCTTTTGTGGTCACGGTACTGGTAAATATTTCCATTGTCCGCCTGATGTTCCACATTATGCCAATAACAGAACTCCAGGTGTTATGAGACCAGGGATGGTCTTTACTATTGAACCAATGATCAATGCAGGTGCTATACAATCGATGACATGGCCTGATGACTGGACTGCTACCACTCAAGACGGTTCTGTGTCGGCTCAATTTGAACATACACTATTAGTCACTGAACATGGTGTCGAGATCTTGACTGCAAGAAACAAGAAGTCTCCAGGTGGTCCAAGATCAAGAATCAAATAGATGTTATAGACTTGAAATACTTTGACACTATTAGAGAATGGATATTTATAGACATATGTAGACATACTATTCATTATTAATATACCGTTGTATTATTTGATCAGCACTCGTTGTTAACCACTTTTGGTCTTTAAATATTTTAAAAAGGATTAAACTAAAAGACATATTACAGTGACCAGTCAAGTAATAAACTATCTAAACGCTTGACCTAATTAATTTCTGTCTTCATTGGAACCTTAGTATCACTTGGCATGGGGACTACAAATTCGATCTTTGCTGTCATGTGACCAGAAAATTTTTCGTGAGTAATGAAATATTCAATTTTGAAAAAATGTCAAGTAAAGTGTTAAAAGCACTTAGTGTTTATGTGTAAATTAGAAACTGTTAACGAAGGGACCATTGGATCGTGGATTATCAATATTACTAGACCAGTCGAATAGAAAAATAAAAAGACCAGAAAGAATTTCACCATGTCTTTACAATTATTGAATCCAAAGGCTGAATCTATACGTAGAGATGCTGCTTTAAAAGTTAACGTTACCTCTGCTGAAGGTTTACAATCTGTCTTAGAAACCAATTTAGGTCCAAAGGGTACTTTGAAGATGTTAGTCGACGGTGCTGGTAACATTAAATTAACAAAGGATGGTAAAGTTCTATTAACTGAAATGCAAATTCAATCTCCAACTGCCGTTTTGATTGCTAGAGCCGCTGCTGCTCAAGATGAAATAACTGGTGATGGTACTACTACCGTGGTCTGTTTAGTTGGTGAATTATTAAAACAAGCTTACAGATTTATCCAAGAAGGTGTTCATCCAAGAATCATTACTGATGGGTTTGAAATTGCTAGAAAGGAAACTTTACAATATTTAGATGAATTTAAGATTGAAAAACCAATCACTGAAAATATCGACAGAGAGTTCCTTTTACAAGTGGCTAGATCCTCTTTAACCACCAAAGTTAGTCCAGATTTAACTGAAGTTTTAACTCCAATCGTCACTGATGCTGTCCTAAGTGTTCGTGATCCAAGCAAGAACAACTCTCTAGATTTACATATGGTGGAAATTATGCAAATGCAACATTTATCTCCAAAGGATACCAAATTTGTTAAAGGTTTAGTTCTTGATCACGGTGGTAGACATCCAGATATGCCAACTAGATTGGAAGACGCCTTTGTCTTGATCTTAAATGTTTCTCTAGAATATGAAAAGACTGAAGTCAACTCTGGGTTCTTTTACAGTTCTGCTGATCAAAGAGATAAACTAGCTGCCAGTGAAAGAAAGTTTGTGGACGCCAAATTAAAGAAGATCATTGATTTGAAAAATGAAGTTTGTGGGTTAGATGCTGACAGAGGGTTTGTTATTATAAATCAAAAGGGTATTGATCCAATGTCTCTAGATGTCTTAGCCAAGCATGGAATCTTAGCATTAAGAAGAGCCAAGAGACGTAATATGGAAAGATTACAATTAGTCACCGGTGGTGAAGCACAAAACTCTGTAGATGATTTATCTCCAAAAATTCTTGGTTATTCTGGTTTGGTTTATCAAGAAACCATTGGTGAAGAAAAGTTCACTTATGTCACTGAAAATAGAGATCCAAAAGCTTGTACCATTCTAATCAAGGGTGCTACCCAATATGCTTTGAACCAAACTAAAGATGCTGTCAGAGATGGTTTAAGAGCTGTTGCCAATGTCTTAAGAGATCAAAACGTTATTCCAGGTGCTGGGTCCTTCTTTATTGCTGCTTCTAACCATTTACAAAAGAGTAATATGGTCAAGTTAGGTGCCAAGGGTAAGACTAAGACTGGTGTTCAAGCTTTCAGCGAAGCTTTATTAGTTGTTCCAAAGACATTAGTCAAGAACTCTGGTTACGATCCATTAGATGTCTTATCCCTATGTCAAGATGAATTAGATGATAATGAAGATAGAGAGGAACGTAGATATGTTGGTGTTGATCTAAACATTGGGGACACTTGCGATCCAACCATCGAAGGTATTTGGGATTCTTACCGTGTCATCAGAAATGCTGTCAGCGGTGCCACAGGTATTGCTAGTAACTTATTATTATGTGATGAACTTTTGAGAGCTGGTAGATCTACTTTGAAAGAAGGAGGCCCACAATAAGTATAGGTAATGTTCTTATCATCTCTTAAAAACAATAACAAAGAATCTATAAAATAAAATAAAGCACACAATGTAAAATAGACAACCTCCACCTTCATTCTCGAATACATATCTAGTTATATACTGTATTTAATTAGTGAAGTACGACAAAGTATCAATATATCATCAACGCTATAGTAATATACAGCAAACTATTGATATATTTATCGATCTAATTATTTTAACAGTAAATTTTGAACATTTTTGTTGATTGCAAAATATCAAAAAAAATTGAAACTTAATCTCAAATATATTAAAGAAACTAAAATAGACAGCAGAACCTCAACCTTTACGTGTCAATTCGCAAGGGAACAGGGACAGTTGGAACAGCAAGAAGATAAAGAATAAATTATGCCAACTACCGACTATTTAACCATGGGGAAGGAAGTCAGCTTACGTGATGTTCAAGTATCTGCAATTTTGAAAATGCTGTTTTTAAATAAGGATATCGAGAACGCCAACTTGGAAGACACATTTAGTGATCAAGAAATTCTATGGAAAGTTTTAATCCTCGACAGAAAGAGTACTGAAATTATTTCCTCCATTTTAAGAGTCAATGATTTACTGAAGGCTGGTATCACTGTCCATACATTAATTAAACAAGATAGAGCCTCATTGCCAGATGTTCCAGCTGTCTATTTTGTCTCACCAACAAGGGAAAATATTGACCTCATAGTCAAAGATTTGAAAGAAGATAAATATTTAGAGTACTACATTAATTTTACTTCCACTTTAAGTAGAGATTTACTAGAAACTTTAGCTCAAGAGGTTTCTCTTATTGGTAAGTCTAGCAAGATTAAGCAAGTTTTTGATCAATATTTAGATTTTGTTGTAACAGAACCAGAATTATTCTCTTTACAAATTCAAAATACCTATTCTCAATTAAACAGCAGAGATGCAACAGAAGAATTGATCAACTCCATATGTGATAAGATTGCGGAGGGCTTATTCAATACCGTTATGACAACAAACTCTATTCCAATCATTAGAGCCCCACCGGGTGGTCCAGCTGAAATGGTAGCTGAAAGACTTGGTACTAAGATCCGTGATTATGTTATTAACACCAAATCCTCGAGTACCTCTATCTTACCAGATAGTGATCATTTAGAAAGAGGTGTCTTAATCTTATTAGATAGAAATATCGATTTTGCTTCTATGTTTGCCCATTCTTGGATCTATCAATGTATGGTCTTTGATATTTTCAAATTATCTAGGAATACAATTACTATTCCTGTAAAACAAGCTGAAAATAAGGACACCGAAAATGAAGGAACGAATGCCCCCAAAATAAAAGAAAAGCAATATGATATTGAACCAACAGATTTCTTTTGGATCGAAAATTCTCATCTACCGTTCCCTGAGGCAGCTGAAAATGTCGAATCTGCTTTAACCCAATATAAAGAAGAAGCTTCTGCCATCACCAGAAAGGCTGGTGTTTCTGATATTAATGATTTAGACCCAAACTCTAATAATGACACACTCCAAATTCAAGAAGTTGTCAACAAATTACCAGAATTAACTGCTAGGAAAAACGTTATTGATATGCATGTCAATATTTTTGGTTCGCTACTTAATGAATTAGAAAGCAAGGGTCTTGATACCTTTTTTGAAATCGAACAAGATCCAAATAATACCAAGGTCAGAGCTAATTTCATGAATATTTTAAAAGATGGTAAAACTAATAACTTAAATGATAAGATGAGAACGTTTATTTACTTATTTTTAACCTCATCTCAGGGTATCTCCAAGGATTCTGTGGAAGAAGTCGAAAAATATTTCACATCTAACGGTTACGACATTAGTCCATTGAAATATGTTTATAAGCTAAGGGAATACATGCAATTATCATCCATGAGTCTACAGAACAGATCCTTAGATGATGGTCAAACTGCAGCTAGTAACGGCACTAACACCAGTTATAGTTTGTCCCGACTATATGGTTTAACTGAAGGTAAATTACCTGGTAGTGTGGGTAATTTAATTTCAGGTATTAAGAACTTATTGCCTGAAAAGAAAACTATTCCTATTACCAATGTTGTTGAGGCTTTAATGGATCCATTAAACAGTTCACAAAAGAATTTAGAAACTACTGATAATTACTTATACATTGACCCACGTATCACCAGAGGTTCTCACACGCAAAAGCCAAAGAGACAATCATACAACAGATCCATTGTCTTTGTTGTAGGTGGTGGTAACTACTTAGAATATCAGAATTTACAAGAATGGGCTCATTCTCAAATACACAACCCAAAGAAGGTTGTATATGGTAGTACAGCCATCACATCTCCAGATGATTTCTTAAAGGAAATTGCTACATTAGGAGCCACTGACTGATAGCACACATAAACGCACTCACGCGAGAGATATGTATATTAGTTATTTAAGCAGAGTATCGCATTTAAATAAATAATATTAAAATAAAGTAATGCACAAAGATTACAAAGAGGATCAACTTACTATTATTATAGACATTTGATTGTAATGTTAATTGTTTATAGGCTCACATATAATTATATATAAATTAAGAATTTAATGAGATTATAAATAGTTCTTTGTTGTTTCTAGGATCTTTGTTGATCTTTTAGCATCTAAGAATAATGCCTTTGCCTCTTCAATATCAGAAAGAGCAATTTCCTTGCGGCCAAAAGTTTGAGCAAGTATACCGGCTGGAGATAGTAATTGTAAAGAATAACGTAGAGAAGTTTCCACACCCATATCAGCTAATAAATCTAAACTCTCAGCGGTTAATTCTAAGCTTTCGACCTTAGATCTTCTATCAATGATGGTACGAATTTCATCTTTATTGTATGGCAATGTACGAACAATTAATAATCTATCAATCAAATCAGGTGGAACACCATGTGGAGATACAACATCTTCAGTACCACGAACAGTAGTCATACCTCTATTGGATGCAAGAACCACAACTGGAGCAATGTTGGATTCTAAAGCTCTATTTAGATATGTGAAAATTTCGATATCTAACATATTGACTTCATCAATGAATAAGACACCTGGAACTAATTCTGCTACACCTTGATCAATATATTTGGCAACAACTTTGTTAACTTCTTGTCTTAATTTTTCTGTTATTTCTGTCTTTTTAGGTTTTAATAATTGACCCATCATAGATACCACGTCTTGCCCACCTTGAGGTCTGGCGTTGGCAATATCTAAATCATGTAATGTTACATCTTGAACAATTTCTTTCTTCTTGTGAACTTCACCCTTTGGTAATGGAACATATTCCTCTGTTTCTAGATCAAATTCAGTGGCGTATGCATCAGATCTACCAACACGTTTCACAGCACCGGTATTGGATTCAATATAAATCACATCACCAATATTAACTTTTTCTCTTTGGATACTTTCATAAATAGTTGGATCTAATCTAAGAGTCTTAGTACCTTTAGCGGATTTTAATCCAACAATAACATGCGATATAGTCTTACCATATCCACCTAATGGATTTTCAGCATCCTCTGGGGTTAATTCGGTAACTTCACCTTCATAAACCTCTTTAGTTTCTTTAATTCTAAGACCAATGGCTCTTCTGAAATTTTCCATTAAGGCTTCAGTCTTCTTAACTTCCACAGAGTAAAGTTCACTACCTACTAAGGGGCAGAATGGGACCTTTGGACCTAATTCTTGACTTATGGCTAAAGCTAAAGCAGTCTTACCAGTAGAAGGACCACCGGCAAGCAAGATGGCTCTACCAGACATTTTCTTGGCTTTGATAAGGTCAACAATAACACCACAAGCTTCACGAGCTGCGACTTGACCAACAAACCCACCTTCGACAGGTTTAGCAACACCTTGGGCATCCAACCCTAGCCCTTTAATATGCGTATGAGCAGCAGTTCTGTTGGCACCTTGAGTGGCGCTTTGGCCAGGAACAGAAGCGGCATTGTTCTCTACTTCATTGATTGTAACCATTGTGTGCTTTTGTAATGATATGCTGTGGGTATGGTTCCTTAATACTAGCTATATCTATATATATATCTATATATCCATTGAAATCATCTTCATTGGAAAGGTTTCTCTTTACAAATTTGATATAAAATTTCAAATTTCAAATTTCACATAAAAATTTTCTATGGAAATATTTTAAAACAGTGTGGTGTTGAGGTGTTCTACCTCTGTTTATAAGGAACTTATTTGATCCAAATCATTCCCCCATCACCTCCTGGCTTATTCAATTGTTTGAACATCGATTCAAGCTTCTCAATCAGTTACTTTGAAGGTAGATTGCCCTTTGTTTCGTTGAAATCGAAGAAAGTTAGAGTAGACAAAAAAATTTAATTATAATCTATATATATATATATTGGATATTGTATTACTATGGATATATGTGATGGAGTTGTCTATCTATTTTATGCATCAATGGGGGGGGGGGGGGAAGTTACAATTACATGTCCTCAATATCGATTTGATCATTTGGTTCCTTTGGTTCTTGAGACTCGGCCCATTGTGTCACATCATCGATATATGATATGATTGTAGAGACACTATCTGGATTCTCAGCTTCTAGTGGCAAGAATTGGACCATCCCAAAGTCGTCTACTAATTGGGCGATGGCTGTATTTAATTTTTGGAATCTTGGATTTGTCTCTTGGTTAGCTGATTCTGCTAATAACATTGTATCAGGGTTTAAGAATCTTTTCAATTTCTTCTTATTATAATCATTCTTGACCAGATCGACTTTACTTAGAATGTTAATATGAGGTAATTCCAATAAGATCATAGCAGACATGGCAGATAATGCACCACTGAAAAATTTAGATGTATCTATCACAAATGGTGCTTCCAATAAATACGTAGCACATAGACTGAAATTCAATTGCTGTTGTAAATGGCGAACTATATTTGGCAACACTGGGATATGCGTATACAGTTCTATTTGCCCGGGACAATCAAAGATTAGATATTCATCGTTATAATCTCCAATCTCTTCATCTAACCAGTCTAAATTCTGTAAAAGATACTCGAAACAGTATATTAATGCACCGTTAGGACCCAAATCCATTTCCTCCATGACATCGTCCAAAGAAATTAAGTCTCTGATATCGACAGTATATTCGTATTTCTTTGGTTCCGCAGCAGGATCTAAATTGACAATATGAGCTCTACGGCCGATAGTTTGCATGTGTGAGATGATCGAGTTACAAAATGTACTCTTACCAGCACCAGCTGGACCTAAAACCATGACACCAACTCTAGACATTTCCTTAGTATTCTGTTTTTGTTGATATTTCTTTGAGATCTGTTTCCAAATACGTTCTACCACTGAATAAAAGCTTTAAACGTTTCTTACCACAGGATCGAAGAGTAGAAAGTGGTCATCGAAGGAAGCTTTGTCATCAAATCCTTCTATAAAAATATTTTTCAATTTTTCAATTTCCAAGTTTTTTTTTTTTTTTTTGATATAGAAATATTTGAAATATTCACTACAAAAATATCAATTTATACAAGTATTGATGAAATCTGTCCAAGGTGGGGAGTAGTTGTTTGGCAAATGATCTGTATCAATTGTGCTCAACCTGCAGAATCCTTGTACGTGGTTTACTCGAATAATCATATTCAATTGACGGACTGTTCGATTTGTGGGAAGGAAGTGGACAAATATGTTGAAATAGATAACGTCATCCTTTTCGTTGACCTCTTACTTCTAAAGCCGGGGGCTTATAGACATTTAGTGTACAATTCCTTAGAGGCAACATTATCCAAATATCCCGATGAGAAAATAAATGGACTTCCGACTGTGTCTTCAAATTGGAAACAATCCATAAAGGATTCATGGCGAAAATTGATTTGTTGGGAGAAGAAATTCGATACTTTAATTAGATTGTGGATTCTTCTATTCACATTCGAGATATATCTCAAATGGATGATGGAAGAGGACCATTTTAAACACAGACAGGACTCTATACCAATATCTGTTATGATTGAACTTGCAAAATATAATGTCATCCATCAATACTTGTATTTTGCACTTTATTCGATATTAGATCTTACTATTTTCCATTTCATGGTTCAATGGTGTATATGTACACTTATCGGATGGGGTTCTAACATTAAGAACTCTAAATATATCATCTCTTATACTATCCTACTATCTTATGGGGCGAAGATTTTCCCAGTGTTAATGATCATTTGGCCATATGACACTTTACTTTCATTGAATATTATCAAATATATTGCCAACCTTTATATCATTGAATCTTTACGAATAGTAACTAATTTACCCTATTCAATTGTGATTCCAATCTTTTTGAGTGCAACACTATCGAGATTTTTACTAGTAAAACCAATCTTATTCATGTTATTAACTCGCGGTAATTTAGCACAACTAATAGCATATCTAAAATCTGAATTACATTCAATCGTGCATAACATCAATATTTAATTTTGTATAAAAGACTACATACTAATGTTTAAACACTTCATCGTGTCCATTTCATTCTACCATAGGTTTCTCCAAATCATCCACCAAATAGGGATATTTATAAGATTCAACATCAAATGGTGTGGAAATCAACGAGTTGTCTCTTTCATGTTCTCTAATAGAACTCAATGCAATATACTGAGACAATGGTAAATAGTTGATTTGGAAATCCCATAGAAAGCTTAATGTAATCAATGGTAAGGGTAATAACCAAGATGACATTACCCAACCACCTTCAAACCCAGCCAATGTCCCAGCCATGGTCAACTGAGATAATAACAGTCCCAATATAATTCTTCTGTAAATCAATGGCCACACTTTCCCAGTGGAATGAGGTAAATGATCAGTTGCATAAATTAACTGATACTTATACACATAATAGCCGATGACAAAATATGCAAGACTCGAAGCTACAATTTTCGTACTCATTACACTATAAATTAAAGTAATGATCAATATTAAAATAGGTTGAGGTAATTGCAAACCAAAATTGAAAATTGGTGGATTGTACATTTCATTTCTTTGTCTTGGTGTCTTTGCTTGGATTTTCACCAGGGGAAAGCCAATTAAACTACCAGCCAATAATAGTTTGAAGGGGAACATACCTATACCTTGTAAAATGATTAAATCAACATAAAACAGCGAGAATTCCTTCACAGAGGTGGCCAATTGATATGCAATCTTTGTGGTGTCAGATAAATAACCCCAATAGTTCGAGGCGGTACCAGCTAATGTGAATACTAAGAACAAATTGACAAAGATATAGAAGAAATTCTTGGAAACCAATGAAATCTCTTCCTCGCTGTGTGATACAAATCCTTGATACCCTGTTAGATATTCATAGAAATATGGAATCACTACATTCATCAATGTGAAAAGATACGTTGGTAACAACCCAGTCACGATGTTTTGTGCCCATTGGTTTTCTTCTAATAAATGACCAAGACTGGGCCAAAATTTGGAGATTGTCTTCAAATTTAATAAAGTGGCCAAATATGACACTGGTAAAATTAAGAATACGCTGCACACACCAATAAAGACAGTCACTGAATATATTTTGGTTAATCTGTCCTTTCTTGATAGGCAAACATGATCCCATTTAATGTCATGTGGAGCTGGAGCCAGTCTTGTGATAAAATAGTGTACTCTTGGATCTAGCACGGCTTGAGCTGCCATCTGTGCATTAGCGACAGAGTCCATTGTAACAAAAGCAGTTGGAGTAGCCGAATAATGGTGTTTTCTGGCTTGTAAAATTTCAGTATCGGTGGCTTTTAATTCTTTCTCTAAATAGTCAATTGCATCAACTTCTTCGCCAAAGAGACCCCAAAGGCCAATTTTCATTTTTGGTCTGGTATCTTTTAATTGAATTTGAGAATATATGATATTATCATCTTCTGTTTCAGCTTCTGTGAGTGTGGAATTTTCATTTTCGGCTGTCTGTTGAAGAAGTGTTTCTACAGTAATTGGATTGTCCGTTTGAGCATCAGAGGGATTGTATGTTTGAGTAGTTGGACTTGATCTATTAGTAATTGGATTCTCTTCCTCGGCTGTGGTATTTCTGTCTAATGGATATCTCTCTGTAAATATTGACTCAGATCTTAATCTGGGAGGACATTCAGCATATTTCAATTCTAATTGTCTTAAGATTCGATTTCTATAGTGGTATAATTTATTCAAACGATTCCATTCTCTGCAAATGGTAATTGAAGAAACTTTCCCTATTTTTAATTGTTCCATTCTGACTTTAAGAGCTTGTTTATCACGTAATTCCACTGGAATACCAGATAATCTAATTGTTCTATCAGTGATAGTATTCTGTTTACCTAAGTAGGATTGTCTTGTACTTACCACAAGTTTTGTTTGAGTTATCAATACATGAATGGCAATAAAAGTGAACAAATAAGTGAAGATAACATACAACCAAAGGTAAACGGTGGCATTTTCTGGGAGACCGTCTGTGGGATCATCCCTTGATGAAGTTACTAATCTCTTGGATAAATTCCCCAAGGTCCTAGAATACGCATTATAGAATCCATCATCGGAACCATCATCATATTGACCTGTGAAATGGTATCTGACGGGTGATATTATCCCGAAGGAAAAGATGATATAGATGGATAATAGTTTAATACCCATCTTGAAGAATCCTAAAAACACATATGCATCTAATCCTGCATATTCCAACACTTGATCGTCATCGATCCTGTATAGAACTTTAACCCAATCAAAAAGTTTATTACTATCCCACGAGGGAAGTCGGAGGTTACCATCATCCTTATATTTTCTACTGGCATATAGTTTTGGTAGCTTCTTTAATAACATAGAAAAGGATAGAAAGGCAAATAGGCCTAAGAATGTCGCAATAACCAATTGGGTGGTTACCACCATAGCAGTGGGTTTCCTAAAATCAGGAGATCCCCCCCTATCGAAAGTCTCTGTACAAACTTTGGCGTTGGAATTTAACGTGTAATTCAATGTTGAGGAAACAATGTTCCTTATACTGGCAAAGGACATATCTACACACTAATATTTATCCTCGAGCTTAGTGGGTTGATATCGATGCAGTGATTGGAACTCTTCCATATATGTAATACAAGTGATAACTTCACGCCTCTTCCTTAAAGGTTGTCAATTTGAAAGTTAGAACCAACTAAATTTCTATATTTGAAAGATGAAAAAAAAAAATATATATATATATATATACTCACAAACTATCTTAATGATAAATGAATATAACCTCTTAGCCATATATCTAAGGTATTTAACTACTAAAATAGTATGCATTGAGTGTTTAATATCGAATGGAAAAGCAAACGTATGTA
The DNA here is from genome assembly GCA_028408415.1 of Monosporozyma aerobia. Lineage (NCBI taxonomy): Eukaryota > Fungi > Ascomycota > Saccharomycetes > Saccharomycetales > Saccharomycetaceae > Monosporozyma > Monosporozyma aerobia. The sequence continues at coordinate 914,717 of JAKOOU010000020.1, forward strand.
TAAATGTCTATGCCCGCCAGTACTGTGCCAAATTATGTAAATGGTCGATGACAATGGGCATTAAGGCGTTCACACTATTATTGATTAAAGTTTGAAAATGTTCCGTAGCTTCCTCCTCTGATATGTCCAAGTTGAAACGTTCTTTTACCTTTAGTATAGCACCGTCTGGATCGATTCTAATATCTGGAATGTTACTGGACTTCATCAGTTCAAATAAGTTTAGGATCAAGCCGGCATTTCTTCTTAAGATGGAATAGGATACAAAACAGTAACTTCTAAATTTGTTGTAATTCGACGATTGTGCACCACCGAATGCCTCTATGATTTGCGGAGGCAACTTCATTAATGGTGGGAAAGGTTTGGGGTCTTGTCCCAATATGTAACCGAAATCTGCATGGAAGAAGTGGCCATCTGTGGTGATTAAAAGATTATCCAAATGCCTATCACCCACCCCAAGAATATATGTGATCACACAGTAACCTGCACATGATTTCACGAAATTATCCATGACCCAATCTTGAACGCCCGACTCAGCATTAGGATCAGCAAAATTACGTCTTAAATATGGCAAAACACCGTGATATTTCCCCAATATGGTAGCCATAGTATCATTAGGTACAAATTGAATAGCACCCTCTTGTGGGCCTGCAGCCAATGTCTTATAAGGGGTTAATTTCAAATCCACATTCTCATTCTTTAACAATTCATCCATTAGTCGTATTATTTGAATTGCAAATTGATCTTGTCTTAAATCATCACCAACTTTATACATTAATTGGTATGTAGATTTTTTATCTGTCGTAAAAGTGATCATCAAGGGTGACAAAGAGCTCTTGAATACTTTAGATCGTTCGGAAACCACATCCACTACATTTACATCAGGGTCTAATGGTAAAGGGATTGATTTCCCCTTCAAGAAATGCCTAACTTTGGTAGATAATAGATCTTTTAATAGTTCTGTCTTCTTGGCTGTAGAATCTTTCAAATTCTTGACTGTAACACAATATTGATGTAAAAGATCAACAAGTCCAACTTGTTGTTCCAATATTCCACGATTATGGGGTTGTAGCCAATTCCAGAATGAATCCATTATTTGTTTCAAACATGGATTATCCATGGCTTCAGATTTTAGATACCAGTAAAAATAGTTGCCTAATCTCAAATTATTCAAGGATCTTTTGATTAAAAACTCAGCTAATGGCGAGATAACAATAGGTACTTGATCATCTGGGTTCTTTGTTGTATACACACTTGAAGTTCCTAGCATTGAATTATTTGGATCTTGTACAGTTTGTACGGAATGAATAAATTTTTGACTTTGCGATGCATTGATGTCTCCAATAATTGTAAATTCACTATTTGATGTATCTGCCAGATTGGAAATATTTTCAAAACATAGTGCTTGTACTAGTTGTAGTAAGTATAATTCTAATTCTTGGTCAGATGCTTTCTTTAATCTATTCACAGCGTAAGATCTCACAGATATACTCTTAAATGATGGTCCCAGTAATTCAATAGCATCATCAATATCAATTTCTGACCATGCATCCATCAATTCTAATGCTTCAGCTCTTTCAGAATCTTCTGCCATATTAGTACTTTGTAACAGTTTAGTTAATGCCTTTTTGTTATTCATTAAATAGTAACGATATTTCCAAATAGAACCCTTTTCATGTGCAGTTAACTGTCTTCCTGGCGGATATTCGATGATAGATTTCAAATAATCACGCTTCTTGATTGTAGGTTTAATTTGCTTATCCAAATCTGAATGCAACGAGGCTCTTTCTAATCGTCTATATTTCTCTTCGATCGGGTCATAATTGAATTGATCAGGATCATAAAATTTTAAAGTAGATTTATACTTATCGCCTAGCGATATTTTCATATCTGGTTCAATTTTCACCCTTGTGTCTACATCATTAGTTCTTTCAAAATTATCTAGGCAAGGTATATTTGATTGTATTTGTTTTGATTCCAGGTCCGTGTATATAATGGGGAAATCGTAAATTGGGAATGCAATATTTAGTACAAATGTTCCACGAGACCATTTTCTTTTCAATTTGGTCTTTTCTAATTCTTCTAAAGTCAATTTATCCAACCATTCGACTCTTTTAAACTCACCTAGATGGTATTTATTCAAATTATTATAAATTTCATCGTCTTGTATCGACTCTACATCGTCGGGATCATCATATTGAAATTTTATAAATTCATAACCTCTCTTCAATTGATAATCATCTTTATTGAACAAACTTGTGGTCATCTTATAGAATGGTACCCGCTTAGAGCCATTATATTCCCATAATATTATCTTAAGGTGGCATGCAGGAGTTAGCTGTCTTGTTTGAATGGGTAATGTGATCCAATGATCCCATTTCCTGCTCCCCTTGAATGAAATGTATGGGGTCATAACAGGCAAAGTTAGGTTTCTATCTCTTTCCACATCTATGACTTGTACAGAAACTTGCATGTTACTGCTAGGTATCACATTGGACTCTAACTGTGTTAATTGTGGGTTTGTCAGTCTAGTGGACGCCTTCAACAAGGGCTTTTGGCCTTCCAAGGAATCTATCTTTATCTGTAATGGGACATTTAAATCCTGAGAAACTGCATACGTGACGTTATTCATACTTTGCTTCTTTGCATTCTTTGACCAGCTTGCCCCAAAGTGTTGTGATTCCCTTGCAATCTATTTCTTGCTCTGGTGTTAATGCTTATCATATCAAACAGTTAACTTCAATGTTTAGTTTTTGTAAAGAAGACATTTCTTCCACAAAACTTAAACTTTTTCATTCATTTCAAAATCATTACTTTAAGAATGGATCCACCATCTGAAGTAAACAAATTGGTTCATTGTAAGGAGTAGGTTATCTAGGTTGAAAGTTGGAACTGAATTGATGAAATTCAAGAGCTGATCGAAGCAAAGGGTACAACACATATATTAATACATTGAACCATGCTAATTTCTTCTCGAATGGCGGTGATAGTGCCCAAGAGTATTCAAGGTCCCAGTATATTGACGAGATTTCTTTCAGGGAAAATAACTAATCCAATGGAACCTTCTGCCAAAGTGTTACGCCATTTACAATTCACTGAAGTGTTACCATTCGAGAAAGGGTTGGACATTCAAGAGAAGTTTGTAAGAGCTAATTTAGATTTTAAACAATTACAAGGGAAGATAAAGAATCAATTGACTAAACTGCAAGTAGAACATCCTAATGGAACAATCAATCCAGAAGAAAAGAAGATTATCGATAAGATATTGTCCATGAAACCGAACCCTATGGTTCTTACATTTCAGTTCGAACCCACTTATACTGGTGGGAAAAGAATCAAAAAATCCATCACAAAGGAACAAATCAAACAGTTTGAATCTTTTAAACCTACAACCCAAAAGGACAACAAGAATCCTAAATTTGTACAAACTGAACGTGGTGGGCAAATAACATTCCATGGTCCGGGGCAAGTTGTTGCATATCTAATCATGGATTTGAAATCCTTTCGTGATTTCCCTGCCAAGAAATTAATATCTACTATTGAACATGCGACCATTAACACTCTTAAAGAAACTGTAGTCGACAACAAACCACTGGATATTGAAGCTAAATTAACAGACTGTACAGGTGTATGGACAGTCAACAATGCCAAGATTGCAAGTATTGGTGTTCATGTAAGAAGATCTATCACATCTCATGGGGTCTCAATCAACGCCAACACTGATCTGTCTTATATGAATTCATTCGATTTGTGTGGAATTCACAATGGGAAGCATACCTCCATCCAAGAACAAAGACCTGATGTCTCGGTGGATCCCTCATTAATTGCAATCAATTTTGTAAAACAATTGGCTAAATTATTGGACATTGACACTGTAGAAAGAATGCAACTTACTGACGCCGATGTCGAACAATAGACAAAGCATTGCCCTATCTGTGCTTATTTATTTATTTATTCATTCAATTATTCATTCATTCAATTATTTATTCTGTATATAGACACATCATTTATGATCAATGACATTATATTTCCAAGTTTGTGAAATGATTACTGATGGTATGTTCCAAAGCATTTAATTTGGATGTTATGGAAATTAAGCTTGGATCACTTGTCGTAATTTGCAATTTCTCACATTCAGTAACCACTTTACCATTAAACGTAATACATCTAGCAATAAATTCTTGTGCTTGTTGTAAAGTTGTACTCTCTTTATTGAATGCAGATATAATTAAATTGTTTAGTAGACTAGCTTCTTCTAAATGAATGTTATGTTCCTGTAAAATTTCATTCAATTTCTTACCTCTATCTGATTTCAGTGATTCCCTAATTTTATCTACAAGTGAGATCCCAGTCTTTGGATCAATTTCACACCATGGTTTCTTTGTCACTTTATTTAAGTTTCGGAAGTCAATATTTAATTCATTTTTAAAGACTACCAATTCTAAACTTACTTCATGGTGAGTAGATTCACATAATTCTTCAGAATCGGTAAACATTTGCTTCATGATTGAATTGTTATTATATGGAAACAGCAGTTCTTGTGGTGGGTTTTGTAAAATATTTATCGATTGTGTGATCAGTTTCAATGATCTATCAAATTTATTAATAAATGTAGGGCAATCTTGCTCCACTTCTAAATCTTCCAACAATTTTAATATTTGTTGTAAATATTTACCAATCGATTCTAGTTGCTGTAAATGGTATTTTTGTCCACTATTCATTCTATAGATAGTGGGTTTACCTTTATTGAATTGAGGGAAATGCAATGACATTTGAAAATCAATAATATCGGTTCCACATCGTGTTACTAGGCCCCGAATTGATGGACTTGATGCCTCTGCATTAAGACCACTACTTACAGGCATCTTAAATACTTGATCACTAAACAGCATGTCAATACACTTCTCTACGTTATCAATTATATTGGGTAATTCAGGCCGTATTATTTCATTAATGAGCCAGCAGTGCTCATTTGTTCTATCTTTCTCATAGTCATAGTGGTCTGGTCCACCAAAGTAGTCATCAGGATATAACTCAGTAGTCATCATATAACGTAATTGTGTTTGTGTGGTTATTGTTTTCTTGCTTTTCTTCCATCTTCTTTCTTATGTCAAAGTGGTTCTTTTAAGATTAATCTTTTTATTCCCTTTTCAAAAATATATCTGTCTGTTCAAACCTTTAAGCATTTTTTGAGTAGATCTCATTGCCAATAAAGAATGGGCAATGGGTGTAAAAATGAATAGTTAGTCATCTTGTTACGGATAGCAAAACCAATTTCAGATTGGTATTAGAATATTTATATATAGTGGGTATATTTAATGCTGCTAGCTGGCCTTTTAAAACTTAAAATTTCATGCCATCATTCTGTTCACACGATTATAAACATCGACAAGCACGTTTTTGGAATGATTAGTTCTCATATAATAGCTTTTATATTTCTGGATAATATCTGCCACGACAGCAGATTTACTTATTTGACCCTCGCAAATCTTCTTCAAGTCTTCCTCCATTTCTCTTCTTTGGAATGGCTTAGCAAATGAATCTTCCAACCCCATTTCTTCGAACCCATGCACTAACGAAACGCCAAGTTTAGTTGGTTGTAAGAAAGTCTCCTTCCCCACTTTTTCACTCCGAACATAGTTTCTTGTTTGAATCTTTTCAATATGATCTGCAATGGTGGCATCTGTACCGATCCCATTAGCATCCATCAACACAATCAACTCACTCTCAGTCATAGGTTTAGGCGTGGAAGTCATCCCAGATTTCATTTCAGCTTTACTTAACGTACATGTAGCATTCATCTCCAATCTTGGCAACTGTTTTGTGGTTTCCCATTTGGCCCATGGATAAACATCTAGCCAATTTCTCTCCAAGACCACTAAACCAGTAGCTGTAAATTTTTCTCCTACCCAATCTAGAGTCAGGGTAGAAGTTTGACCCTTTGCATCTTCAGAGCAACAAGCCAGGAAATGCCTTACCACATATTCATACACACGTCTTTCAGTAGCATCAATTTGGGCGTTCTTACCCAGCGGAATAATCGGATGAATTGGAGGATGTGCTTTATCATCATGTTTCCCACTTCTTGGGAATGTAAAATTGTTAGGACAATTATCATCTAGTAGTTTAGCCGCATATTCTGCCCATTGATTTCTGTCATCACGACTCTGCTCCCCTTGGGCTTGTTTTTGAACTAAATCTTTTAAATCCATTTTACTAGGAAAAGTATCTGTTTCAGTTCTTGGATATGATATAAACCCCTTTTGGTATAATTTTTCTGCTGCAGCTAAAGATTGTTTGGCATTAAGCTTTAAATATCTAGCACAATTCTTTTGCAATTCCACTGTAGTAAGAGGGAATGGCCTATACTTAGTGGATGGCTTTGATTTAAGATCACATACAGTGGCCTCATCTCCACCAATCTCAAGACACATTTCATATAAAGTTAGCACACTATGTCTATCAAAAACATTCCCTCGTTCCCACTGGAATGTTGTCGATAGTTTCTGTGACCCATCTTCTGAATCAACTTGCAATTGAATGTACCAAAACTCTTCAGGTACAAAATTTCGTATTCTTTCAAATCTATCTACAACAAATCCTAAAGTTGGAAATTGGCATGGTCCATATGACACTACAACTTTCTCCTTCTTCTTTTGATTACTAGTGTTATTATTTCTATTTAAATAATCAAGGTTACTCAATCGAGGTGAGGTTGCTGCTTGAATCTTTGGGGCCAATGTATTAGTCAATAGCCTAGTAAAAGAAACCCCAGTTCTCAAATCTAATTCAATACGAGTGGACACAGCATCAACGCTCTTTTGATCTAATCGTTCGGGATTCGTTGCCGCATGTATGATATGACTTCTTTCTATATGGGAAAAGATTGCTCTATAAACTTTATCATCTTCCAATTGCCTATTCCCCTTCTTTGCTGCCTGGTGTATTTCCCAGCCGATATATTCTCCCTCTCGATCGCAATCTGTCCAAATCATTAATATATCGGCATTTCTGGCCTCTTTGCGAATATTATCTGCAATTTGTTTTTGGTTCTTATCCATGGTCTCAATTAATGGTGCATCAAACAAAGTAAACGGATCACTTTTACCCCAGCCATATTGTTGTCCATCAAAGTCCACACCACTGAGATGACCTGCAACACTAGTCATTGTCACATCACATCCATGGGGGGCAAATGGAAACCCATTATAAGTGAAGTCATAATTTCTAACATATGTATAGGTGGAGTTTCTTGAAGTGGATCGACCGCCACCCAAAATGGCAGATACTGCTTTAGCAATGGAATTCTTTTCTGCCACACATAACACTCTCATTGGTCTCTTGTGGCTTTCAGAGGGGAGATGTCGAATGTTGTGTTTCTTCTGTCTTTATGAATCATGATTACATTATCACTTAAATTTACAGATCAAAATTTGGCGATGAGATTCAATTGAAATCTATAAAAAGGCAAACACTGAAACCTTTTCATAGAGTAGAGCGAAAGGTAAGAAGGGTGTGTATAGTTACCATTTCATCACTACAGCTAGTGTTGGTAACGTGCAATTTATGTCACCTCAACATGATATAGCCGAAAACTTGAAAGGGCTCAATGAATCACTGGATCGAGATTTAAATAGCATCTTTTACAATAATGTGTTTCTAAATACAAAGTTGAAAGGTGACCATCAAACACTCAAGCATATGATATTATCACGCATGAATAACCTCTGTACTATACCCATTGAAAACAGGGAGCATATTAAACTCGACTTTAAGACACAGCTACCGCTAGTTTGGAATGAATACCAATCTCTATGCATCAAATGGTTCTATGAATGGAAAAGTATCATAAAGCAGTCAAGGGATAAGAGCCACAGATATAAAGATGTCACAGTTGAATGCCGTGTGTTTAACTCTAAACTGGCCAAATTGTTGAAAGCGTTCCATCGCTTTTATTATGAAATAATAGAGCACATTACCTGCCATTTTGACACATCTCTAGTCATTCCTACAAAATTAATTAGTGATTTGAATCTAGAAGGTTTATTACAAAAGATGCCACATTTGGTCCAGACACGTAAATTGATAGTACCAAGAGATAAATCCACATCGCATGTAGTGCTATCCTTTTATCATTGTTTATTATCTCTGGGAAAGATACGTTACCATCAAGTGATATTAGAAGACTCATCATTTATGCGTGGCCATAAAAATAAATCTGAGATGAACGCAAAGGTTAGAACTCTACAGTTTAGAAAAGCTGAAAGATACTGGTCAATGGCTGTGAACTTAATCCCATCCAAAGGTGCTACATACAAACAGTTGTCTAAATTATCAAGGGAAGAGAATAATTATACCAAGGAAATTTATTTCTCTGTAAGAAGGCATTTTGCAAGAGTTAACGATAACAAGCAAGACAGTCATAATAGAATACTAGGTTTCTTTAAAGAAAGAAAATGGGGACAAATGGAAACAAGCTCGACTGCTACTAGCTTGGATGGTAATCTACTAAATGGATTGTTTGAAATTATGAAACATCATATTTTGATTGAGACTAACGAAGTCAACTTGAAATATACATCAGCCGAAGAAACTGAACGTATTAAAACCTTGAAAAATCATGTATTAGTAGGTTTACAGACACAACCTGTGCTTATGAATGGGGCTTTCACCAATGATCATATCATTACTCTAATAGGTATATTTTCATTGTCTCAACAATTACAACCATCTGAAGGTCTCGCTGCAACTCCCTTGCGTCAATTAACTAAATCTAATCAATCACTTTTAAAGTTTATACTGGATATTGTATATCAAATAATCGGCATAGCTAAGTATCAACTGAAAGGAGGTACTAATTCAAATATGGAGGATATGGTATCATTTCTGGCCATCATAAGAGTTATCAATTGCTGGCTAAAATCAGATAACACTGTGTTAAGCTATGCTCATAGATATAAACCATTTTGCGAGATTGTACGTGAATTTATGTCAACCATTAATGAAATTGAGTCACTTTGTTGGATTTTACATGAAAATAAAAGGCCCAAACGATCATATTTATTTGAAGAAGATGTTATGTTAAAAGAATTTACATGTATCGACTGTAGACTAACTGATTTTGATGACACTGAAATATTTGATATGGATCATGTGGCTGATAGGTTAATTGGTCATAGTCCCAAGACAGATATTTTGACGAAAGAGGAGGAGTTTCAGTTAAGGCTGAGAGCTGTGGTGATATCGATGAAAAGATTTCTAAGACACAATAAATGGGGGATCAAAGTAGAATTGGATAGAAATAAACCGCTACTCTCGAGCTATAAGAATACAGCATATTCCGCTCCATCCGATGATCTGGCTGTTTACAAATTATCTTCAACCCCATCAACCACCGTGTCTACAAATATTCACAGATACAAAATAACAAAATCAACTCATATCAATAATGCCAGAAAGTCCCCCCTTCCTTGAGGTGTTAATTGCGAATTAAATCAATGCATTTACACCTATGGTACAAAAATTCAAAGAAGACTTCTATCAGCGAAGATGGCAACGGGACAACTACCAAATTCCCTTATCGACAATCCAACCCAACAAAAAAACAATTCCTCTTTATACAAGTTCCCTGCCTGTCCATCTAACCTATATATTCTTACATACAAGTTAATCGAACTCCAACCACTTCTTATAGATCTACTATAAATCTGCAGCCTCTTTCACTATAATGTCTATTCAAATATGGCATTATGAGCTCTATTAAAAAAAAGTGAAAAAGCAGGCTGTAATTTGCAAACGAAAAGTGCCTCGAGATAGAAGAAAAGATACAAAGTTGTTATCCCTTCCCATACAGATCCAGACCACCAGGCTATTCAAACCATCCATTAGAACTGTTTCAAGGAAAAGTACAAAGGATTCCATTATAGACGAACATCAACCTCATTCTTCTATCCCACTATTCCCAATTCCTTTTCCAAGATCCATTGCATTGTATTGCTCCCATTCATATTAAGCATAAAAAAAAAGAGTAAACCGTACGGTGTCTTTTAAATGGAACTATACACTTTACCCAAACTTGAAGATATTACCGACATTGATTTAACAAAAATATTATCTCAAAAGAGTGCATCCGAAACCACAAAGTCTTTTTATGAATTATCTTCTGAGACAGATGATGAATTTAGAATGTCATATGAAAGAAATGATATCACAGGTATAACTAATAATAATGTTGTCAATAGCCACAATGCCAATATAGTTAATAATAATAATAATAATAATAATAATAATATCACTAAGTCAAAATTTAATAGTACTACATCTTTACCATTCAATAGAACGACTAGTGATACAACAAACAATCTAGTTAAACTGAGTAAATATGCCACGACTACTTTAGAAGAAGACATTAAGAGTGAAAGGAACCAAATGTTAACAAAAATAAATAATCGCATGTACAATAAAATTAACGAGGCTATGAATGATAATAATAACAATAATAGTTGTGAAGAAGTTACTAATGATGTTTATAAAACCCCAACAAGTAATGAAAATAATGATAATGACGATTCTGGGATGATGCGAAATAGAAAACCCATTTCCGATCTTAGAAGAAGACCCCAAAGTTCAAGACCGTCTCTATCAAAAAGAAGATTAACACAGGAGTCAATAATATCAAACTTCCCGTTTAGAGCCTCTGCACATAGGTCTCAAATTTTCCCTATTGTAGATACAGATACGTATGCTTCCAGATTGTCAAGTGCTAGAGGGTCAGTGTGCCCATCATTGCCATTGTCTTATGTTTCTACCAAAGAGGCAAATCCAAGAGCATCAACCGATGAGTCGAGTCTATCATCTCCTGGATTATTATCAAGTTTGATAAATGATAACAGTGGTGATGCAATTTCCCATGATTATAAATCTGTTGAATCTACTACTACAAATAACATTGGACGTAGAATTGATGAGAAGGATGTTAATTTTAATATTGTTCATAATATGTTGACAGGTATAAAAGTTTCATGCCAATCAATTGGCTCTGAGCCGACTCCATCTAGGGCCAACGTTAGTCATCCAACCATTGATAAATATATATTCGACACTAAGGGTAATTTGATGGGTAAAAATGTGCAAAATTTTGAATCCTATGGGTTTAAATTTAAAGATTATTTTGGTTCCAAATTCCAACAAATTAGAGAGACGTTTAATATATCTAATAAAGATTATTTAGAATCGTTAACGTCCCAATATGTTTTGAATGAATTAAATTCCCCTGGGAAGAGTGGTTCATTTTTCTATTTTTCCAAGGATTATAAGTATATTATTAAGACAATCCATCATAGTGAACATATACATTTAAGAGAAAATTTGTCCAAATACGTTGAATACATTAATGATAACCCACAGACAATGCTATGTCAATACTATGGATTACACCGGGTGAAATTACCTAGATCATTTAAACATAGGATATCCAATCGTAAGATATATTTGGTGGTGATGTATAATGTTTTCCCACCGATGGCTAAGATTGATTTGACGTATGATTTGAAGGGGTCTAAACTTGGTAGATTTACTAATGTTAACAATGAGAGATATGAGAATAAGATCAGAAAGGATATAAATTGGGTTCAAGAAGGTGAGAAGATAATATTTAGGACAAGACAAGACAAAGCGAAATTTACCAGTCAGTTGTGGAGGGATGTCAATTTGTTAGCACAGATGAATACTATGGATTATTCTCTGCTGGTGGGGATACATTACAAGCATCCCCAGGAAGGCTCAACGCGATCATCAACGACCGACTTGTTGGATGCAACATATGACAGTGTGATAAGTAATGATCAAATGATATATTATGTGGGCATCATCGATTGCTTAACGAATTACTCATTTGTTAAGAAGTTAGAGACGTTGGTACGGTCTATAAACCATAAGACGATGAACATTAGTGCGATCCCCCCTGATACTTATGCATTACGATTTTATAAATTCATAGAAAGTTCGACTGAAGTGATGGGAGAGAGTACCATATGACGTTTGCACACACATATATATATATATAATTACCTAAGATGCATATAACAAAAAATAAACTTCAAGACAAAAAAACTGGACATTAGTCAATGACATATAGATATATGAACTGTATTGAACAAACAATTTATAGAGCGATTAAGTTGATGAGTAAAAAAATACAATTTTGAAAATGCTCGTGTAGCTCAGTGGTTAGAGCTTCGTGCTTATAGTAATTTTGAAATTTTCCGAAATTTCTGTACTCAAGTGAATTAAATCATTTCACAAGAAAAGCAACGCGACCGTCGTGGGTTCAATCCCCACCTCGAGCACTTTCCCTATTTTTTGTGAACCGTCTACAGCGAAGGAGAAGTCACGAGATCTGACTCCTTTTCTCTCTGTTGTATACAACACAACAGCAGCAGCGGATTTTTCTCTTTCGCATAGCTTTTTTGCCACTTTGGGCACATGCGATTACCCCACTTTTTCCATACCAACTTTTGTGTTGTTTAGTTTCAAGACCATATTGCATTGTTTCAAGAGCACATTGCCTTCTTTGCATTATCTCCCTGGGGAGGGCCCAGCGGAATCCGGCTTGTGTGCTAATAGCTTACCTAATACAATGGGTCCTATTCAGTATGTATATATCTATATCCATATCTATATCCATATCTATATTTATATATATATATAGATTGACTATCATTGGCCGGTCCCGCTTGGTTAAGGTGGGAAAACAGCACCCGGTTATTGTTCCGGAGATTGGGGGGGGGGGGAGTGTTCTCGTTTAACCTCCCGTCACACACACTTGGCACATTGTATGGTTGTGTTGCAATAATTGCAATTATTGCAGATATTGTAGATACACATACATCGTTTAACGACCGCTGAATAAAACCTTGCATAAATTCCTTCAACTGCTAGAACTGCTAGAACTGCTAGAACTAAACGGCCCCTCCCTCTGTATAAGCTGCCCTCGTTTACACCTCCACTTTTTTATTTGACAGAACGCCGTGCCAGAGAACTTTTCCCACAGCGTAAAACAACAACAACTGCCCCCTCAGCAGTGCAAGCAAGTTGTTCCACCGCCAGAGAAAAGACGAAAAAACCCGCAGACAATCAAGCCACACTCTAAACGAGCAGGCAACGTCATTTCCCCCCAAGCAAACCGTCCCAAAGAGGAAATTTTCACTGTCGACAGGGACATTCTAAACGAGCCCGGAGAACTCGAGGTGAGAAAAATTGCATTGTTTCCAGAAACGCTATTGTTTCAGCAACGCACGCCCGAACAATGGCCCGCAGTGTGCCTACTGGGCCGTGCGTTTTTCCTCTTTGGGACACTTTTGGGACGCCTTTTGGGACCCGCCAGGACTTTTGGTCGCTGCATTGGGACATTGCGCCATTGTCTGCCGTGGTGAGATTTACCATTGCAACCTGGCTCTTTTGTGACCCAGGCAGATAAGCTTTCACCCATTCTTTCATCGATTCATCCATCGATTCATTCATTCATTCATCCAGTTAAGGAATGATGGAACTGCTTCAAACTGGTTATTATGGCGGAACATCTCGCCGTGGTTTCAAGAGAATTATATGTCGTTTTGGGCTAAGCCTGCCGAGTTATTTATTTGTTTGTTTGTTTGTTTGTTTGTTTTGTTAATTCTTTCTTTCATTCTTGAACAATAAACCATATTTGCATATTCATCTCTATTCATCTTTACTCATATATTCATATATTCATATATTCATATATATATATATAGCTTATATCCTTTTAAACCCAAGCTATTTCAAAGGAAGGATCACACTCGTTCTCTTCTTTATAACCCGTTCACTGCTTCCACTTATATATATATTTATATATATATATTTATTTATTTATATATTCAATCATATATATATATGCTTCCATCGGAACAATCGCACTATGTCCAAGGGTATCGAGCTTATAGATCTAGACGGCAAGAAAGTGTCAAAGACCTCCACTGGTAAAAGGAAATTCCACAAGAAATCCAAAAATGGCTGTGACAATTGTAAAAGACGTAGAGTGAAATGTGACGAGTGTAAACCTCACTGTAAGAAATGCCAGAATATGGGGCTCGCCTGCGTCTACACCCCGCCACAACCAAGGAAGAAAAGAAGTAGTTCCACGGATATCTTGTCTACCGATGAAATCCCACAACAACAGCAGCAAAAGAAGACCACCGCAAGGGCGAAGTCTACTCCCAATCTAGTCAAATTGGAACCGGAAGCACCCACTACAACACCCGCACCCGCTCCACTGCTGGCTCAAAATAATATCGATATTGGAACCTCGTTATCAACAGCCACAGCAGCATTGCAAAAGGAACTCAACAACTCTTCAGATCCAAACTTAGTAGAGAATCTGAAGAAATTACAACAGTTGCAACAATTGCAACAACAACAAGCTTTGCTACTATCACAAATCAACTCCTCAATAGCAAACAAACAATCTTCTCCATTACCTTCTTTATCTACCCCATCAAACAATACTTTAAATAACAACAACAACAACAACATCTCAAACCCGGATAGTCTTCTACTCCCACCTCTAATTGCTAATACTCCCGTTATTTCCAATATTGAATTGAATTCAGCGGCAAATGGGTTAGATAAACTTTCATCCTCTAATCCAACAGCCACCAACACAAACACCACTGCCAACAGTGCATGGGCAGCCTCCGCACTCAACTTGACCCCAGGTGTTAATTTACAATCGTTAGCAATGTCCGTCGCTGGGTCCATGAACAATAATATGTCTCCAGGGAAATTCAATGCCTCGTTACTTCAAAATATGACCCCACTCGCTCAAAGTAATACTAACAAATCAGTAAACGTTATCCCCAATCTACTGTCCAACAACATGGGGCCAACAGCGACCCTCCCCACGGGTTCCAATCTGGGGGCAGGTTTCAGTTTTAATAATATGAATATTGATTTACAAGAAGTTATGAACTTGAAAAATTTGAATGGATTAGCATCAATGTTTGGTGCTGGTGCTGGTGCCGCTAATGCCGGCATGACAGGCAGTAATATTAGCCAATTGTTAAGTGGTGGGAATTTCGATATCTCCTCATTTATCAAAAATGCTACTGCACCAGGGAATCCCGTCACTAACACCACTGGTAACACCAGTAATAATAGAACCGTTAAGGCAAATAATGCAGAAGTAGCTTTGGCTAATATGCAACAACAGGAAGAGGAAAATCAAGCTGCTTCCAAGAATAAAAATAATAACAATAATAAAGACAAGAATAACTTAGATATACCTAATATCAATTCCATTAAAAATATTCTCGATAATACAAACTTACCCGATATCGTGGGTAAGAAACTTGACGATAATACGACAAATGGTAATATTAATAATGATGATGACGAAATTAAACCTAAATTGGAGGATTCAAAGATAGATTATTCTGTGAGTCAAAGTAGTAGTATACAAAGTATTGGTGCCAATGAATTACATATAACAAACTCGCATAGTCCAATGAATTCATCCACCGGAGAACAGAGTCCACCACCTTTAGATACTATACCAAGATTGATCGGCTTATCATCAATGGCAAAATTGAATCTTGTAGATTTAAAACTTTTCCATCATTATTGTTCTACAGTATGGTCAACAATAACCGCTGCGGGCATATCTGGTCCTGATGTTTGGAAAACTTATATCCCTGATTTAGCTTTCGATTATCCATTCCTAATGCATACTATTTTAGCGTTTAGTGCTTCTCATTTATCTCGTACCGAACCAGGTTTAGAAAAATATGTTCAATCGCATAGATTAGAAGCTTTGAAACTGTTAAGAGAAGCTGTCTTAGAAATATCAGAAGAAAATACCGACGCTTTAGTGGCTTCTTCCTTAATCCTAATCATGGATTCTTTAGCCAATGCATCTAATACAACTAACACAAATGACACAAACACTTCAGCCTGGATTTTCCATGTTAAAGGTGCCGTCACCATACTGACAGCTGTATGGCCATTATCCGAATCTTCAAGGTTTTACAATTTAATTTCTGTCGATTTAAGTGATCTAAGTGATGTCTTGAATCAAGAGAATAGAACCATATCAGAATTAGTATGTTTCGATGAAAGTATATCTGATCTTTATCCTGTGGAAATTGATTCTCCATATTTAATCACATTAGCGTACTTGGATCAATTACATCGTGAAAAGAATCAACTAGATTTCCTATTGAGAGTATTTGCATTCCCTGCTCTATTAGACAGAACTTTCTTGGCGTTGCTGATGACAGGTGATTTAGGTGCCATGAGAATCATGAGATCGTACTATAAGATGTTACGTGGGTTCACCACCGAAGTAAAAGATCAAGTGTGGTTTTTAGAAGGTGTTTCACAAGTGCTGCCACAAGATGTCGATGAATATAGTGGTGGTGGTGGTATGCATATGATGCTTGATTTCTTAGGTGGTGGCTTACCCTCTATGACTACTACCAATTTATCTGAATTTATGTAGTCAATTTTTTAACTTACATTTATTTATTTTTATTTATTTATTCTCAACTAATGATATATTGTATTTATTCTTTAATTCTCTTGCTACTACTCATGAAACTTGAAACCAATTTGATTTATTATTTATGTTCTCTTTCTTGATATTTCAAGTTGCAACACTACAAACTTTTATTTACGACCACGAAAAATTAAGAAAATGAGAAAAAAAAAATGTCACAAAATAAAAATTACAAACGAATACAAAATTCCAGAATAATCCGATAACAACGAAACATACTTGGACATTATTAGACTTGTTAAGAAGCGGGAATAATTAAGCTTCACTGCCATCTTACAGGAAATGTCGGTTGAAAAGAAATAGACAAAACAATTTATTAAGTTATACGATCTATTATCTTGCTTTCCTGCAAAGGAAATAATACCTCATCCGATTATTTAGTATTTCCCAGTTGATCTATTGAAAGAAGTAGTATGTGTAAGCAATTCTGAGATATGAATTTGCAATGTTTGACTTCCAGTTTGATCTCTGATATCTAACGATCTAGGAGTCTTCTTCTTCTTCTTTTCTTTTGGAGTTTGTTAGACAAAACTTTCACTATAGTGATAGGCGTTGATAAATGAATATATATCAGAGAAAGAAGGTGTAAAGCAACAAACAGATCTCAGCGAGTCTCAAGCTTCTTCACTTTTGTCTCTAAGGCCAGTTCAAGACCTAGCTTTCACAAAATCCAGCTTTAATCGGGAAGGATGATAAGTCAAACAGCAAAATGATTTTAACGTTCTTAGAATGATTCCAAAAAAGTGAAATATGTGCCACAAATATAAGTATTGAAGGAGATTTGGAATTTTGTTTTCCACTTCATCAGGCTATATCAATCAGATAAGTTTCAAACTGGTAAATGATCTTTAGGAATGTGGAAGAATGATTCTTAAGCTTACTCTAATCAATAAAGAGTCGAGACCCTGAAAGTGACTATGAAAACGTTTCTCTTCTCAAGTGATTGAGGATAGGTTGCAAATGATACATACCGCTTCTAGAAAGCCACAAGGAGAAAGCTCACAGTAATCCCATAACTTCGTTGAACTTCTTTTTTTAAATAGACTGATTGAGAGATTATCCAGGTAATTTTATTTTTGTGAGATTCATCCATACATGGATGGTTTACATGTTGATGCAATTTGTTCTTTTTTTATTTTATTTGCTGTATAAATAAAACTATATTTTTGCTTTCTTGGGATTCAATGACTCTTTACTGAGTTGCTCACCAGCTGAACGTTTTTTACTCTCAGCAATGGTCTTTTCTTTCAATTCATTAACTCTGTTATCAAGATATTCCAATAATTCTTTGGTCACTTCACCTGATTTAACGTTTTCATAATCATGAATATCAAATTCAATTTCCTTCTCCTCCTTTCCCCTTTCTTCATCTATTATAGTGTCAATCTTTGCCTTATCAATATTCAATTTATTACCTTTATTACTCTTCAATTCAAAGAAATTTTCTTCCAAGATTCTATAATCAGTGAAATAATTTTGAAACTTTTCTGAATCAATTAGTATCCCCAATCGTTTTTGGAAAAAATTCTTTGGATAAATAAAATCTTGATCCACTCTCTCTTTATATTGTAATCCACAATATAGTAATGATAGCACAATAAATGTATTACCATCACATAGTAATGAAATTGGTTGTGTCACGGCTTGAATAATGAAATTTCTTGCCTCTTGTAGAATCTTTGGAAATACTTTCATGAAATCGTGTGGAAGATCATAATCTCTATTATATCTATAAAATCCACTAAACAAATCTTCAATAATCTCTTTTGGATTATCAATATTCAAATCAAATCCAAATATACAAAGTATTCTTTTCTCATTTTCAATTAATTTATCTCTAACTTCCCATTTCAATTTATCCATATTGTATTTTTGTTTTAAATTTGGCATAATTTGGAAAAGAAACTCACATGTAGCTTTCACATATGTCTCTAATGGGCGATTATTTTCCATTGATTTACATGCAGTGACTAATATGGCTTGTGATATGTGAATACATGTCAATAGATTACTTGGCAACCCTTGAACATACCAAAGTCTGAAAAATAGTATACTTGATGCGGTATAAGTATGGTCAAACAAGTTTAATTTCTTCTTTAAAGTATAGAAATATAGTAGACATTTCTCCATAATTCTCTTCGTTTCTGAAATCGGTATAGGCTGCTTTTCATTGATAGTATTCAATTTATCAATAATCTCCTTACATGTGAAAGTCCAGGAATTTGGTGGAGTCTTAATAATATCCGGCCAAAATTGTCTAGAATTGAACGTCGCCTGAGTTTTTGTTTTCGCTATAGGAGAAGGAGTGGCAGTGGTTGACGTAGATGTAACTGCTGTTGGTGGTGCATTAAAGGATGTAGTCTTCGACAACGAAGGCTTTATATCTAAATTTTTAGATTCCATGATTAGTTGCTATACTGTTTTCAATCAGTTTTTTGTCTTATTTTTCTCTCTATTATCAGAGTAGAGTGCTTGAGTAATCAGTAACACTATTCTTAGCCTCAGTGATATATGCAACCTTGTATATTTTAAGATAACAACACATTAGTTTTACTAGTGTTTAGTAGTAAAACGAATTATCGAATTATGAAATTTCAATATTTCAATATTTTCCAGTATTTTCGTTTTTCGTGATATGTATACCAAAATATGCAAAATGTAAGATAGTAAGATATATTATTTATATATCAATATATATGATGGTGTGAGTTGCTGAAGAACCCACTTACATATTGATTAATCTGGGCAACCTCAAGTCTTTTAAGATTGTGGTCGGATATTGACAATTGTCCATGGGCGTCGTGTAGAAGAAATTTAAAGGGAATGTGATATTATAATCAATTTGATCAGTTCCGTTTGATAATTGGGAGGGTCGGGGAATGGATAACATTTTAGTTCCTGAGTCCGACTGCTGCTGCTTTTGCTGCTGCTTCTCAATATAATAGTTTGCAATTAAAGTACTTATAATTGACCCCCATTTATTCAATACACAATTTTCACCAATTAATGGTAATTTGAAGAAAATCCATTGATGTGTGGGGCTGAAAACATCAAAACTATACCCGAGTATTCTTAACTTATTGCTAAAATTCCAATTAACTTCATTCCCTATATATGAACTAATTGCAAATGGGGAATACGAGTCTGTGGTATTCCTTGTATTCATGAATCGATGCGGGATATCGCCTAGTTTAATACAGTATACTCCAGGCTCTTTGATCCATTCATGCAAATAAGTACCAAAGAAAAACACTTCAACTTCATTTTGGGTACCATACGATGAAAATTCCGTAATGATCTTGTTAATATACCGAGAATAGTGAACATCTTCAATGTAGATCCACACATTCAAGGGTAGTTTCTTGTTATTTTGACCAATAGAGTTTGTTTCGAATTGATTAAAATTGGGTAATATGATATTATTATTCGATAAAATTTGGAAATGTCTATCTCTCCTCTGTATTTGATATCTTGAATCCATCGAATTATCAAAATTGTATACAGGTAATGGTCTTTGCAAAATACTATAAATGATCTCCCACGAATCTGCTATGTATTGCATACTTTCCATTGGGTATACGTGACCAGCATCAAAGTTTTGAGAAGAGTGTAATAGATATAATAACAACAGTCTGGCTTTGCCTCTAATTGGATCCAGTTCTTTGATATATTGGACCAGGGGGGTAAGAATATTCTCCCAAACTGGATGGTTCAGGGGGAAAATCGTCAACACTTTATGTTTAAACCATTCGTTTCTAATACGATAAAATCTTCGATTAACAATTCTAACATTCTTATTATCACAGAACTTTAAACACTGACATAACACCTCGTCGGGAAGACACTCTAGTTTCGACATGTTAGGATACCGTTGTTTTGAAGAGTTAGCATACAACGCAAATCCTTCTAACACCCTTATATATATACACCTATATATTGCCATCTCATCACAGCAACAACATGAGTCACTTCATCCAGGGCTTATATACTAGAAATTCCACGTAATTCCACGTAATTTCATGGATGAAAACTCCGAAAAGGAAAAAAAACAAGCCTCTCCAGCCCTAAGAAGATTTTAGGGCTTGCAATAAATCATTCACCCAAGCCCTAACCGAAAATCCAGGGCTTGCCGATGCCCATCGCAAAATATTTCAAAATCATGAAATTTTCAAAGTCCCTTTCTTGTAAAAATTTTCAATGTGAAAAATTAAGTCTTTATTAGAAGACATCTAAAAGTTTGTTTACACAGTGGTGTCACAGAGACCCCAACCAAACATACACAGATCACCAGTGAAATCCAATCACTACGAATATACATTACGCTATACGTCAGTTTTGTGGCTCAATTGTCTTTTGAAATTGCTATCTATATATTAAAGGATAAAAAATTATAAAAATACCCAAAAACAAAAACAAAAACCATTACAAAATAGAATACTTTGTTTCTGTTTCAAGAGGATAATCTGACCTCAAATACTTCCAAGAATATATATTTGAACTTTCTGTTTTGTTATTAATTACCGTGCCTTGACCCTATACTACAATAATTCATTATTACAGGCGATACTTTGCTTCCATATCCATCCCTCTTTTTTCTTTTAATTTTTTTGTTTCCCACTCTTTCTTATTATTTCCCAATATAATATATCATTATGGTAAGTCAGAAGAGTCCCAGGAAGAATGTGATGTCGCCAACATCCTCTACTACATCTACTACTATGAAATCCCCCACATCTCTGAAGAAAATTGGTGGGAAAACGGTAGTACAATCGTCAAGAAAATATCCTGTATCATCGAATATTCCATCGTTGCAAAATAATAAAAATATCACACAACCCAGACCAAGACGATTTAGTCTGTTATATAGTTCAGAAGAATCATCGTTAAGTGATGTCGACACTACAGAGCAAACGAATGACCCCAAAATTGATTTAAATACACAATCAACTCGAAATAATAACAAAAAAAATAATAATAAACCCATAAAAGGTAAAACTATGTCCAATAATTCAACTGGTAAGAAAAGTAAACTTATACAAAGGCCCAAGAATTTAACAAACCATTTACAAAATTCACAAAAGAAACCTCAAAATGATGTTGAACATGATTCAGATTCATCAGATTATGCAATAATGGACTCTTCAAGCGATGCTATGGAATCCTCTGATATCGATAGTGAAAGTGATAGTGGTAGTGACAGTGGCAGTGATACAAGTTCTGACGATGAAAATATCGATTTCGTGAAATTAACGGCTCAAAGAAAGAAAAGAGCCATGAAGGCTTTGAATGCAATGAAAAGAGGTAAGACTCCAGCCAAATCTAATGATAAATCAAAACCAGATGATGAAATACCAATTGCCAAATCACCACAAAAAAATGTCTCAGGTAAAAATGTACCTGGTGCTACGCACTTTAAATCAAACAATATGACTGCATACCATTCAAGTGAAGAAGAAAATGAAGACGATGATGAAAATAGTGACATCAAACACACAGACGAGGACGACGACGAAGAAGAAGAAGAAGATATCGGTGAAGAAGTCCCAGAGGATAAACAAAATAAACCAAACAAAGACTCAAACGAATTAACTCTAATTAATAATCAAGTTGGTGCAATTCATGTACCACAATTTACTGAATCCGAAGAATCAGACTATGATATTGATCAAGATGCATATTTCAATGTTTTGATGGATAACAATGATGATGATACTGCAGGTGAAATAGACACTGGTTTAGAAACTGCAGAGGATGACCTCCCGATCTTGCATCAAGAAGAACAACAGATTGTAGCAGATTTGCAAAATGATGATTCACTATCATTCGACGGTAGTATCCATGAAGACGGGATGGATCCAGTAGATTTAGAAAAATCTATAATGGACCCAGATCATCATCAAACTAACTATCCTAATAATGATCTAGACGACGAGGAAGAAGATGAAATTATGTCAGATTTTGATATGCCATTTTATGAAGATCCTAAATTCTCAAGTCTGCATTATTACGCAGATAACACTGAACCAAAATTAAGTTTAAGTACAGATTTACCATTAATTCTTAACGAAAGAAAAGAATCAAAATCACAAAGAAGAGAAGCCAAGAAACGTGAATTGAAAGAAAGATTAAAATCAAGAAAATTGTTAAGAGAAAAAGTGAAGAAAACTGCAAATGTTGCCGGAGATGAATATATCTTTGGGGTGTTTTTCCATAGTGATAATGATGATGATGACAATACTAATAATGATAATAATAAAATTGAAAATCTTGATGGGGAAAGCAAACATCTTGATGGAACTCTCAACAAAGAATTAAATATGGATAAATCATTGAAAAAGTTAAGTACTTCAGCATTAATCGATTCTTCTGATGATGAATACGATAATATCCTAATGGATATTGCACATATACCTACAGACGATGAAGATGATTTGCATACTTCTGCATATATGGATGATGACAACCTTTCCAAGAGTAAACACCTAGATGGTACCTTTTCTTCTGATATGTCATCTGATGAGATTTCAGATGAAGAAGATGATGCCAGTAGTGTTACAAATATATTCATTGATATTGATGATTTAGATCCCGACTCGTTTTATTTTCATTACGATGATGTTTCGTCATCTGATGGCGATAATAACAACAATGATGGTCAAGACCGAGATGATGCCACTGATCCAGTGGTTTATGCAGACGATGAATCTACTGATGAAGATGATAATCTACCACCACCAAGTGCAAGGAGTAAGATTAATTATACTAAGCCTAAGGAGATTGTCTCTGCGAATGTAGTTGGGTTAAAACCACCAAAATTAGGTACTTGGGAAACTGACAACAAACCATTCAGTATTATTGATGGGTTATCTACCAAGTCATTACATTCTTTAATTCAAGAACATCAACAATTACATGATCAAAATCAAAGAGGTCAAACTCCAGACTATAATACCAATGAAGACAATAACTCAGCTGGCGAAGAATTGACATTGAACGAATTGCTAAATATGAGTGAATTAGAAGATGAAGAAGGTGACAATAACAACTCATATCAATCTTCTCTTATTGCCGAATGGTATAATAAGCCAAATATTCCATTGTCTGCATTTAGAAATAAAGGGATCAGTATTAATGATGATAGCGAATACATGTTGCCAAATTTTTCAACTAAGAAAGTACCAATCGGTTATGTTGGTGTGGAAAAGACTCGGAGAAAGATTGATAAGATGAAAGAATTACAAAAGAAGAGAAATGAAAAGAAGAGGAAACTAAAGAAGAAGAGAAAGATCTTGAAATTAAGAAGAGAAAGAGCACGTATGGAGAAAGAAAAAGCTCTATTGGGTGACGTTTCGCATACTGATACTAAGAATCCCGATGCTCTAACCAACATCAGCGAACCAACTCCGACTGCTCTTGACGATTTCAACATTGTTGACACTCCGGACATTACTCTATCCGATGGTAACTTGGATTCAAGGAAAAATTCTATCAAGAGTGTTGGCATTGACGAAATCCATCAAATCCTAAGCAAGGATGATAGTAATTTGTTGGACAACCACAATGTTATTCTAGACTATCCTGATGTGATTGATGGCAACGACAATGCCATAATCGATGGTACTGATGCAGATATCTTAGCCTCTTTGACTGCTCCAGTCGACTTTGAAGATTTCAACAACAAAACGCTATGGAAACAACGTAGACACAGTATGGTTGAAGCTGCTGCTGAAAATATGAGATTTACCAAGAGTGGTCTATTCAGTGAATCTGCATTGGCTGATATTGAAGGTATAATCGGTGCAAATGGTAATGCTTCCAACATTTTTGAATTTAATGAAGTCCTACAATAATACATTAACTGTGGATCCCTTTTCATAAAATCTGCCCCCCCCCCCCCCCTCTAGACAAATGATACCCTGGCCTGTTCTTATTATGTTAGCATTCGACTTCCAATCCCCCCAAAGTATTTTAACCAAAGTTAGATTTATTTCGATAGAAAGGACCTATATATATATTATTTTTTATTCATTACATTAGCATATTTTAAATTAAAATTTAGTTTTAAAACCCAATTATCAAGGTCCCGAGTAGCTTATAGCTATTATAGAAACCATGTAGTCCTCATCAAAAGAGGTTAGCCATAACCATTAGGTATATAGCTTTGGAATACTATCTTTTTATTCCTGGGAATTCGCCGTGTGCTGTGACTTGAAATTTTTCATATTAAAGAAATATCGAATTTTACATACAATGGGTATCTCATCTCATCTCATCTCATTTAACATAGTCAAGTATCTGAACCCATACCTGACTAACGATACCTATTCCAGCCAGTCATAACAACAAGGACCAATGGATTTAAAGACAAGTTACAACAACACCGAATTGGACCCAATTTATGCCGGTAGTGGTGCCATCGCTACTATTACAGAAGACGGTTCAATTTTAGCTACACCAATCTTAGATGAAATCAATGTTGTTCAATTAAAACCAACTCAAAAGAAACTAGTCACTATTTCTAATGACGACGAACAAGAAATCACTGCTTTGAAATTAACCCCAGACGGTAAATATTTATGTTATGTGTCTCAAGCTCAATTATTAAAGATCGCGGATGTGAGTACCGGTAAGATTGTTAGATCGATGAAGATCTCTTCTCCATCTTATATTATGGATTCTGAATTAACTTCTACTTTAGTCGCAATTGGTGGTACCGATGGTTCCATTATCGTTGTTGATATTGAAAATGGTTATATCACCCACTCGTTTAAAGGTCATGGTGGTACCATTTCCAGTTTGAAATTCCATGGTGAATTAAACAGTAACACATGGTTGCTATGTTCTGGTGATACCAACGGTATGATCAAAGTATGGGATCTAGTCAAGAGAAGATGCATTCACACTGTTCAAGAACATACTTCTGCTGTGAGAGGACTTGATATTCGCGTTAAATCTGATGATCATGACTTATTACAAATGATATCTGGTGGTAGAGATGATATTATTAATTTTTGGGAATTGAACACAAAGAAGAAATGTACTCTATTGAAAACCATACCTGCTCATCAACAAGTGGAAGCCTGTGGGTTTGTCACCGTTAATGATTCCAATGATCTTATTTACACAGCAGGTGGTGATGCTGTTTTACAATTCGTTTCATTAGATAAAGCAGCCGTGATAATGAAGAGCAAACAACCTGTTGAAGAACTTTTCATTATCGGTGTTCTTTCTATGAACAACGGTTCTGAATTATACGCAGTCATGTCTGATCAATCTCTACATTTATTGAATATAGAATCTGTCCTTTCATTAGAAGATAAAGCTGCTGCATTTGAATTCAACAGTTCTATCGCCGGTAACCATGGTACCATTGCTGATATGAGATTTGTTGGTCCAAACTCAAACAAATTAGCCTTAGCCACTAATTCTCCAACTTTAAGAATCATTCCAGTCCCAGAAGAAGATGATACTGATCATTTACCAATTGACGTTGACATGTATGACGGCCACGAAGACTTACTTAACGCTGTAGACTCAACTGAAGATGGGTTATGGTTAGCCACTGCTTCTAAGGATAACACCGCTATTGTCTGGAGATATAATGAGGAAACTGAAAAATTCCAACAATATGCCGAGTACATGGGTCATTCTGCTACTGTTACAGCTATTGGTTTGCCAAATGTTACGTTGAAACACTGGCCAGAGTTCCTTTTAACCGCTTCTAATGATTTAACTATCAAGAAATGGTCTATTCCAAAGCCAAAGGGCCCAGCCTCCATTAATGACATAGTTCATGAATTCAAATCATCTGATTATACTCGTCGTGCACATGACAAGGATATCAATGCTCTATCTATATCACCAAACGATTCAGTCTTTGCCACTGCATCTTATGATAAAACTTGTAAGATTTGGGAACTTGAAACTGGTGAATTAAAGGCTACTTTAGCTAACCATAAGCGTGGTCTGTGGGATGTTTCTTTCTGCCAGTTTGACAAGATTCTTGCCACTTGTTCTGGTGATAAGACTATTAAAATATGGTCTTTAGACACTTTCTCTGTTTTGAAAACTCTAGAGGGCCACACCAACGCTGTCCAAAGATGTCATTTCATCAACAAGCAACATCAATTAGTCTCTACTGGTGCTGATGGTCTTGTCAAGATTTGGGACTGTTCTTCCGGTGAATGTTTAAAGACGCTAGATGGACACAATAACAGAATTTGGGCCTTATCTGTCTTTGATGACGGTAATTTGATAGTTACTGCCGATGCTGATGGTGTTTTCCAATTCTGGAGAGATTGTACTGACGCTCAAAGAGAAATTGATATCGAAAAGGAGAAACAGAAGGTTGAACAAGAACAATCTTTACAAAACTATCTAGCCAATGAAGACTGGACCAATGCGTTCTTATTAGCCATTACTCTAGATCACCCAATGAGATTATTCAATGTTTTAAGACGATCATTAGACTACGTTTCTGCCGAGGATGAAGATAATAAGAATATAATATTCAACAAAGAGCTAGATAATGTCATTTCCACATTAAACGAAGACCAATTGCTACTGTTGATGAAGAGATGTAGAGATTGGAACACAAATGCTAGAACTCATACCATTGCGCAAAAGACTATAAGGTGTATCCTATTACATCACAATATTTCCGATTTAAGTGAAATTCAAGGGATGATGAAGATTATTGATGGTATTATTCCATACACTCAAAGACATTTTGCCCGTGTTGATAACTTAGTAGAACAAAGCTATATCTTAGATTATGCTTTAGTTCAAATGGATAAATTACTGTGAATTGAGATGAAAGACAACAGTATCACATAATCAGAAATATATAATCAACTATACATAAATAGTTTTTATTGGTAATTGCATTTTGTAAAATATAAATAAATAAATAGATCCAATGTACTTTTTTTTTTTGATTGAAGCTCATTCTTCCATACTTTTACTTGGCGCTCATCACTTATTTTTCATTTTTGTGACATTAGGAGCATTTCTTGTTAGAGTGAAAAATTTCAAAATAAATTGAAAATAAAAAATTTGAGATGAGATGAGACTCTTAAAATAGAAGAAACCCAAACTAAGAATAACCAAACTGCCCAATATATTCCAACATTAAACATGTCTGCAGGTGATATAAGTGTAGTTAAGAGCAACAGTGCTAAAAAATCCAGAAGAAGAAAGAAGAGAAGAACCGCTGATTTATCAGACTCCTCTGATTCCGATTCCTCTTCTCCCTCTGACTATGAGGTTCAAGAGGATGTTGTGATGGAAGATATAGTCGAACAACCAGCTGAACAACCTATGTCTGACATTGAACTTTCAGATGACGAATCTTCAAAGAAAGCTGTACACAATGATGAACTTTTAAGTCAAGACACTAAAGAAAAATTAGCTAATATCCCATTCACTACAACCGAATTAACTGAAAGATTCAGCCAAAACCATAGATACGATGTCAACCACAATACTGACTTAAAGAACGTTAGCGAAACCATAAAGAATGCCACTGCCATGATAAATAAGGATACACCAAAATCCATCAATACTGATTTACAAAATGAGTACCTAGGTATGCTTTTTCAAAACTATGGTGATGATATCAGTTCTCTAAGAGAAGCTCCGGATTTCACCAACAAATCGTTAGTGTTATTAGCTAATGTATTAAAAGATGGGTCCAAGATGTTTGATGCCGACACTTTAAAGACTATTGTCGAATCCAAATAACTAGTTATATAACCAGCATAAATAGATATACTCTTAATGTACATTAAATCAATCAATAAACATACAATATCAATTACTCAATTTTTTGACAAAAATAATGCCAACGATATTATCGATCAAATGAAATTATTACAAATTAGTCAAATCATATAAAAAGAGGATTAAAGTAAATTATTATAATTGATATAGAAGTACAGTAATAGGAAATAGTCAAAAAAATTATAAATTAAGTAATATTACCAAAATAAAAATAAAAATAAAAAATGTATTTCTTGCATAACAGCTATCCAACCATTATCCTTCAATTTGTTTGTTTAGAACGTTTGAAGATCTTGGAGAAAAATTTAGACTTAGTTTTTGAAGATGAATGACTGCTAATCTTTTCAATTTGCTGCTTGGAGTCAACAGTAGTAGCTGGGATATCGGGGACATTAATTTGAACATGCTCGGTGGACACAGGTTTTTGTTGAACTTGTTGATGACCTAATTCATCTGTTGGAGTTATAGAAGCATCGGTTTGTTTTTTGGAATGACTGAATATGCTGGAAGCATTGGTGACATTATCATTCGAAGTACCTTGTCCGGCCCCGCTCTTTCGTCTTTGAAATGATGAAACGCTTGGTGTCGGATTCAAACCCTGAGGGAAATGATTTAGAGATTGTTGAACAGGTAATGTGGTAGCAGCACCATGCGAAACAGTTGGTCCTCTTTCTAAAGGTGGTGGATGTGTTTGTTGTTCGTATATGTTCTGTTCATTTTCTATTTCCATCTGTTCGGCCAATCTTTTCTCTTCTTCCATTCTCTCCTTCTCCTTCTTAGTTGGTCGATATCCACTATTTTCATTGGAGAACTGAACTACCTTATTAAACATGTTTTTAAACTTGGACCTATTCTTTTCAACATCGACACTTGGACGACGGGAAAACATATTCTTCTTTTTCGGACTTACAGAGCTGTCTAAGGTTGGCATTTTCATGATATTATTTGCCTCAAAGGGTCCTTCTGGAGTTGCAGTTAATAAAGCACCAGACTGGACTTCATTTTCAGGGGTTAGATCTTTGGCGTACTCATCGTGACTAACTTGAGCTATAGTATCTGGATCAATAGTAGAATGCTGTTCAGTGGTCATATTTTGTTGAGAAATTTCATTTGTTGCCGGCATCTCTTCAAATTTCATCATACTAGGTTCATGTGGAGTGGGCTTCGCTGATTGGTTAGAATTAAAGGTAGCAACAGAATTGACATTTGGTGATTGGTTCATAGAACTGTTATTAATGATCATAGTTGCAGGTGGTTTATTTAAAGAGCCAGAAGATGTGGTGTTGTACTGTTCAATTGAATTTTCTAGCTTATTTCTTGTCATTTCTTCATGTTCTCTAGCAGCATCGACATGTTCACGTTGTTGCTGTTGTAGAGATTTTTGTTGAACATCATTGAATCTCTTCTGTGCAATTTCCAATGCCTTTGCATACATCTGCTCATCTGCCAATTTAGTTTCTTGCTCACTTCTTGTGCTGTTTAACGTTGGAGCAGTTTCCTTGGAAACACGATGTTTGATATGTTGTGACACTTGAGATGATACAATCGAGGTTTGTTCACCAACTGGGTCCATAACAGGCATCACAGGTGATTGCGCAGGTAGTGGCGATGAAATTATAGGTTTGGCTGATTCATGTTTATGCTTAGAGAAGAAAGAGGAACCAAAACTCTTTGAATTATGTTTTTTTGGAGATGATGGTGTTTCATTGTGCATTATATTGAGACCCATATGATGTGCTGGAGTACTGTTATTCTTGTTGTGATGGTTCATACTATTTTGATGAGACACTATTGATTCCTTTGGAACAGATTGGTCTCTTAAAGTCATTCTAGACCCCATTGTACTTCTTGCATCTTTAGGACTCACATAATCATTTCCGCCTGTGCTGTAACCGTTACTATATACCTTCTTCTTAGCAACTTCTAAAGCCATCAAATACATTTCTTGTTCAGTCAATGGCTTCTTTGGTTGTGGAGGAGCTTGAACCACGGTCTTAACATGTCTCTTGATACTTTTGCTAGGACGAACTTCTTCATTGGTCAATGGTTTTTGTTCGATAGTAACTTTTTTCTTTAATTGTTTCTTCACAACTGGGGCTTTATGAGCTTTTGATTGATGATTGGTAACAGGTTGAGCTTGTTCATGTTGATATGCGTATTCATTGTTTGCTTCAGACTCATAGTCTTGCTCACGTTCAGGATCAGACTCGAACTGAGGTTGAGAGACTTGAGGCTGTGTCTTCTGTCGAGGCTTGCTTTGTGGTTGTTGTACTAAGTTTTCAGTTGAAGATGGTACAGATTCCCTAGCATCTGAAAATTTAGAAACACTGCTTGCTTCATCTAATGGGATTATTCCAGCAGCATAGGAATGACCAAAATGTTGTTGATTGATTTGTGGAGGAGATATGGGCAGCGTGTTTTCTTCTTCAGCTAGTTGTGGAGCGTTACCGCTATCTCTCAGTTCAATCTGATCAATCATATTTAAAGTATTTTCATGATCATCATCGTCCTCTTCTTCTGCGGTTTCTTCGTCTTCTTCTAAAATAGGTTCTTCCTCTTGTATTTCTTCCTCTTGTATTTCTTCCTCTTGTATTTCTTCCTCTTGAAATTCTTCCTCTTCCTCTTCTTCAACAACATCATCTAATAAATGATTTTGCTCAGGTTCATCTTGGCTAATATATTCCTCCTCTTCATTAATGTTGATATCCTTTTCTTCTTCAATTTCATTTGGTACGGATAAAGTATCATCAATTTCTTGTAAATGCCCATTATTCAAAGTATCATCAATATGATTATCAATTAATTCATTATCGTACAGATTATCTTGATATACTTCTTTATTTGGAGATCCCAATAACAAAGATTCAATGTCCTCATCTTCAGTCATGTTGAAATTGTCACTAAATTCATCGAAATGTCTTTGCGATTGTGGGTCTAATGTATGTTCATTTTCATTTTCGTCTAATGGAACTAAATTTGTTGTTGTGGTGGTAGTTTCAATATATTCGTATCCGTCAATACGTTTGATTGTTTTTTTCGTAATCGATTTAGTTCTGCCTTGTGGATCTGTCACTCTAGTAACTTTGGTGGTAATAGAGTTTGTTCTGGATGATGGCCCATTATTACTTGAAGATGTCTTTTTCAATCTTCTTGATGTACCAGTGGAAGTCATTGAATTCAACCTGGAATTATTACCAGTGGCTGTGGTTATACTACGAGTAGGTCTATTCGAAGTTATAGAGTTGAGCCTCTTTTGGGTCTTCGGAGGGTTTGGATTCGATATGGACCTTGAAGGAATATTATTATTATTATTATTATTATTATTATTATTATTATTATTATGAGTATTGTTTTTAGTGCTTATTTTTTTAGTAGTCTTAGCAGCAGTAGTGGTGGTATTGACCTTGCTGTTATTATTACTAGTTCGAGTAGCAGTTCTTTTCGGAGTTGGGGTAGGGGTCGAGTTGACAGTCACTTTAACTCTAGATTTTCTTTGGGCGGACATGGTGGTAGGTGATGATGAGATTCTTGTTTTAGAAGCCACATTCGAATGAAGACGATCATTTATATTCCCATAACTCGATTCTGATCTCAGAGAATATGTCTTGTAGTTTGAGTTTCTATCTGGTGTTATATATTGTGAATTTGATTTCCTCATTCTTGAACCCATTGTACTATTTCTACTATTTGATGGAGGGGAATGGGTTTGTGGTGAATAAGCCACTGGGTTTGAAGAGTACACCATAGACTGACTTCTTGAAGTGCCACCTCCACCTCCACCTCCAGCAGCAGCAGAGGCAGCAGCAGCAGATAGTCTGTGTGACTTATTATAGTCTGGCTGATTTTGATAGTAGTAATCATAACGAGATAAGTCAGGAACTCTACGCTCCTTTCTAGAAAAACCGAATACCATGATTTGCTATTTTGTTCTTATATTTTTTGTAAGTTCTCTGGTCGATGAATGATTCCACAAAAGGATATTCACAAATTGGTCGAGATGATAATGAAATTGCTGTAACTTATAAATGAAATCAAAACGAAATGGAACAAAAAAAAAAGGATTCACTAACGTTCCTTAAATTTGATAAACTTCCTTTAAAAGGGTACTTTGTTACTAACGAGGAAGAAGATAAACAGAAAACAGCAAATTGCTAGCTGGCAACAGAAATAAAAGAGTAGCTCAAAGATGTGTGAGTGTTCTTTTATATCCAAAAAACTATCCTTGTCAATTTGTAGCTGAGTATCGATAATGTTCCTGAAACGTTGCTCGATCAATCACATCTTCAAGTGATTCAGAATCTGTTTTTTCAGTTTTTTCAGCGAATTTGTGGTTGTAAAATTCCAAATGCCAAAAACAACAAAAACAACAACAAAAAGTCGATTGTTGCATCGAAGAGGTCATCTGCAACGAGGCTATACAAGCGATGAGTTGGAAGAAACATTCAGTATGAGACCAGCGGTTAAATGCCTCTGTTCGTTACGATTACTGCCAGAAGTCAATTGCCATCAGGCAGCCAGGGAGCGGTTGTTACAGCAGGGAGAAATGGATGCTGAAAACCACAAATATCTGTATAGGGTTGTAATGTATTCCTGTTGCAACAAGAGAGATTGAAATTTTATTTACATTTTGGGTAAGGTGCTTACATGAGCTCTTCTCGTATTCTATTGTCAAGTATGTATTGGGTTTTACTAATCTCACCTAGATCTGCCGTAATGGGAATTAAGCTTGGTTGAAAGGGCTGTATTCTACATCAGAATAACCATCTCCATCCAATGCTTTGTTCTGTTTGCTGTATGCAACACATCCCATATCCCAAACAGTCTAATCTGAGTTGCTTAGGGGGATTGTGTTCGAAGTTTATTTTTACTCTTTAATAAAATCATTAATACTTGCATGTATTTATGGTATATAAAATCGTATTACAGAAATACATAAAAAGCAAGTGTGTTGTCTGCTCAAGAGCCGAGCGACTCTGCTTCTGTCAATACATCATATTCGTCAAGATCGAATGTAGAACTGTTTACACTGTCAATATCGGTGGAAACAAAATCGTTTGGGGTGAATGGATCGCCTTCTGCTCGAGACACTATAGTTTCGAAATTAAAGATACGAACTGGTTCATTCTCTTGCCTCTCGGCATAAACATTGCCCTTACCTTTGAACAACACAGTTTGATTCACTCCATCATTATGGAATATTTTGACCTGATCAATATATTCAATACGGAAATCATCTCCTGGCTCACGTTTGGTGGTGACAAATGCTTGTGAGGTCATAGCGTCAATCCCATTACCTAAATAAATTGAGAATGAATTATTGCGAGAATGCAAAGCACCGGGCACGGTGTAACTGAACTCGAAATGTGATTCAGAAGGCACGGCATCTGTGTCATGGTTGGTAAATTTATAATAAACAAGTCGATCGCAGTAATATATCTTCAAACTAAGCAAAAATATATGTGACTTTTTAAAATTATTCGTAGGGTCATAGGATTCATTATTCCGTGCTATTATCGGACTTTTCTTTTTAATACCATGCACTTTTAACCATTTTTGATACTTTTCATAAGATTGTTTCAATCCTGCTAGTTGTTCTTCGGTTTTGATTTCATTGCAAAAGTCCAACAATTCTTCATCTTGTATTGGAATATTGTTAAAGACACCATTTCTGAAATTCTTTCCAATATGGAATTCCAATCTTTCAATACCTTCAACAATTTTATTTAAAGTTTCTTGAGTACTTGTCACACTATCCTGCAATGAGTCGTGAGTGCTTATTTCGCTTTCATTCAATGATTCTTGAGAGCTTCTTACGCTGTCCTGTGATGAGTCTTGATAACTCATTTCGCTTTCATTCAACGAGTCCCAAGTACTCGCCACACTATCTTGCAAAGAGTCCTGAGCGCTTGTTACACTCTCTTGTAGTGAGTCGTGAGTACTCGCTTCACTTTCCTGCAATGAGTCTTGAGAACTTGTCACACTATCTTGTAATGAGTCTTGAGTGCTTATTTCGCTTCCTTGCAATGAGTCGTGAGTACTCACCGCACTTTCTTTCAACGAGCCTTGAAATGCACTGTCTGTCATCGCATCGCTATCTTCTTCAGTCCTGATTGATTTCAAAAAACAGCTTGGCTTCACCGAATGTCTTCAATTCATCATTAAAGTGGTCCAATACAGATTCCAAACTTCTAGTTGAAGACGGATATACGTGCCAATCTACCTTCAATCTCTGCCAGTAATGGCCCATTGAATTCATCATTATTGCTTCTTTGAGAAGACTCATTAATGTATCATGTGAAAGAGGCAGAATAGTAACAGTCATAGGAAATTGAATTACACGATTGATAATAATTGTCAGTGTCTTGACACTTGGTTGAGCAATAGCAGCACAATCGAAACTCGTTCGTTCTTTATGTATGAAGACAACTATTTCCTCAGCAGACCAATTGCTATTACAGTAAGAAATAGCATCGTTAACATCAGAAAATGACTTGATTGATCCTCTTGCACTAACATAGAAATAACAACTGTCCATATACGTTGAATTGACGTCCATTAGATGACTCAGTTTAACTTTGTGACGATATTTTAGCCGTAACTTGGAATGAAAGTCGTCAATAAAATTATAAACTAATAATTGAAAGGTATTCATGTTCAGTTGTAGAGCTGCTAAGTTTCACGTCTGATGCTATTTTTTTCCACATTTCTCAGGCTACTCATCCTTAATCATTGATCACAAATCACTAGCTTTAAATAGTTAAAGATTTTATTTCATTTGGATTTAGTCCAACTCAGACAAACCTTCAAAGTATTAAAAATAAAGCAATAGGGTCATTCATAACGCCATTCTTTTTCTTCAAAGCAATAGACAAACTCTATATTCACGTAATAACAAAAGGTTTTTTTTTATCAATCCCTTAATTGACCTTCATGATATAAGTGAAGTCAATAATTTTAGCAATAGGAAGTCATAAATGCCGTTTTGAAGTAATTTGGAAGACACACATATTCGAATGGCAGAATTCTTTCACAGTAAGCATCTAATTGGTAAATATAATTCAACAAATAGATAAAATTCACCACTGACAAATTGACCTTGGCCCAAAGATAAAAACATTCTAGTAGTCTGTTTGGCTCACATTAAAACCACTGCTTCTAATAGATGGCAGATGAGTCCATTTTAACAGTTGCATACGACTGGATAAATTTATATAACCTATATAATAAGTATTCTTATATTTGATGTAATTTCTTACAAGTTTTATAGTCTGTAAATGTTAGAAACACGCAAAATTATGAAAAAAAAAAAATATACCAAAACAAAATATGAGCATTGAAACATTTGTAAATACCATATAGAATTCAAAACAAACTAATTTGGAAAGATAAATAGAACAACATCATTGAACTTAGCCGCGGGTCAAGTGATCTGGATTACATAATAAAATAAATCAAATCGATAATCAGTCATTAATACGCTTCAAGATGGGATCAAGTCCAAATAAAA
Source organism: Monosporozyma aerobia (assembly GCA_028408415.1). Classification (NCBI taxonomy): domain Eukaryota; kingdom Fungi; phylum Ascomycota; class Saccharomycetes; order Saccharomycetales; family Saccharomycetaceae; genus Monosporozyma; species Monosporozyma aerobia. The sequence continues at coordinate 950,575 of JAKOOU010000020.1, forward strand.
TGGGATCTGGATGGAAACCAATGGATAATATGGCGAAGAGTGGCCCAGCGCCAAACCACTCACAAAATAAGCCAGAGGGCTCAAATAGTACTTTGCCACGTCCAAAGGGGAGACTTCCAAAACTATTAAGTAATGGACAAACAGCAATGATCCATAAGCACAATGGGTATTCTCAAAATAACAACCCGAAAGCTAACGTGGAACAAACGCAAATTCTACCACAAAAGAGGTTTAATACTATACCGATGGATGATACTTCCCCAAAGGTTAAGAAACAGTCATTACAAGCAACGTTACCTCTAAAATCCACATCTACTACTATGGATACGTCAAATTTGAATTTTCAAAGCGCGTCAAGAGACGCTGGCGCCAGTCATCAAATGACAGAAAAAAATATTACGCTAAACAGCAATAAAGACAATAGCATTACTATTGAAGACGAAGTAGATGATTCAGTGTCCACTGATAAAACCTCAATAATTAAAGAATCACCTAAGAATCCACGTAAATTAAAGAAGAAAATTGCTAAATTGGAGGCAAAATTACATGGGTATAAGCAAAACGAATCAGTGTTCAGAAAGAATACCGGTATTATCACTGAAGAAATCTATGATAATCAATTTAAAATAGCGAAGATATATGGCCAATTGGCCATATTAAAGGAAAAGAATGAAAATTTGAACAACTTCCAAGATTATCTTATTAATGATATAGTTACTACTAAACTTAATTATGAACATCTTAAACAAAATTCCAGGATTAGCAGTGCAGAGAAGAAAGTACAAAATTATAGAACCATCAAATCAGATGAGGATAATGACGTAGCTGCCATTGAAGATGTAGAATCATCAGCTACAAACATATCACAAAATGATAAAACAGAAGCTTCTACTGGTACTATCCTCTCTGGTGCAACCACCACCACTTTAAGCGCATCAAGTGAAGCTACATCTAAATCAACATCAACAATTCCTGCTATCCCAGGAGAAGCAATTTCAACAAATAAATCCTCTCCAGACACTACGATTAGTGAATCAGTTAAGTCAAGCGAGAATGAAGACAACATTGTCACTAAGACTACTTTGTATAAACTAGAAAGAGGAGTGTTAAATAGGATAACAGAATTTGAAGAATTGGAACGGTCATTACATAACGAGATTAAACATGCAGAAGAATCTTCCCAAATAAAAGATGTCAGCACCACTATCGAATCCTCATATGTCAAGAGATTAAGAAACATAATCGTCACAAATAATAAAGACCTAAGATCATTGCATACAATATTGAATAATAGAACCGCGAATTTCCAATTACTATTGAATAAGGTCGAACAAGAATATAATACCTTAAAACAAAAAGTTTTTAATGAAGAGAGCGGTATGAAGGATTATATTTTCAAATCACAACAATACATGTCAAAGGCCAATTCCCAAATCACTTCTCTACAAAAAGAAAAGGAGGCGGCCAAACAACTCCTTAATGACTTTCAAAACAAATTACAGCAACAAAATGCTAGATATTCTCAAGATATTGCTTTGCTTAAATCAAAAAATGAAGCTGCTCTAGCCAACATGGCTAAGAATAACAACAACAACAACAACAACAACAACAATACAAACCAAGCTATGTTTGAGGAAGAATTGAGAAAGAGGGATGCTGAATTGAAATCATCGCGAAATTTATATTTATCGCAACAACACACAATCGAACTTTTGAGTCAAGAGTTATATAATGCCAAGACTGAGTTAGCATCAAATGCCAAAAAGAATACACCAAATGATGCCGAAGTTGTTGAAAAAGCTACTAAAATACTAGCTCAAGAAAGGGCAAAATACAAAAATGACATTCAAGTTCTAACTATGCAATATAAACAAGAACTTATGGTGCTTAAAAAATCAAATAATATATTATTAGACCAGATTGCAAAAGAAACCGCCCAAAAGAAGGTTGTTATTGATCCAACCTCTCCAGAAATTAAATTTTTATTAAGGGAAGAGCGTAAAAGATTTTTGAATGATATTAAAACATGTTTGGACATTATTTCCAACAAATCTTCACTAAGGGATACGATTAATATCCAAGATATATCAAATGCCAAGAATTTATTGTCAATGGTCTCTATAAAATTGATAGAAGCTGCTGAAAATTCTAGCGTGGAACAAGTTCAAAAGCTTAACCCAATGATGCAGAATTCTATGTCACCAAATCCCTCATTGGCCTCCATTCAAAACGCGTCAGCTCAAAATTCTCCCTCACTACACACTAACCCAATACAGAGGGCGGCTAATATTGCACTAGCAGGTAATTTTAAAACAGCACCAACTGCAACCCCTCATGGTCACCAAACGGGTGATCTACCCAGAAAGTTACCGTTCTCACATATGGAAACTGTAGAAAGTGGCAATTCCAACTCTAATTCGATGACATCACGAACTGATCCCAAATCAACTGCTCCTGTAGTACATAGTGTTCCAACTAGTTCGATCACATCACCAACTGATCCCAGATCAACTACTCCTGTAGTACATCGTGTTCCAACTAGTTCGATCACATCACCAACTGATCCCAGATCAACTACTCCTGTAGTACATCGTGTTCCAACTAGTTCGATCACATCACCAACTGATCCCAGATCAACTACTCCTGTAGTACATCGCGTTTCAACTGATCCCAACTCGGCTAGTCCTGTAGTGCATCACACTCCAATCAATTCGAATTCGACTACTCCTGTAGTACAACACATTCCAACTAGTTCGAATTCGGTTTTTCCTGTAGTACATCACATGGGTAAAGTAGCAGCTGTCCCTAAAACTACAAACCCATCTCGAGCCAGCATATCATCGATACTAACCACAACCTCGGCAAATGAGCCAAGTATGGAAGGAAATATTACCACAGCAACAAGTGAGGCAAATGTAGAAGTTCAAACCATTACAACGACAGTAGCAAGCGAGGCAAGTGGAGAAGCAAAAGACGTTACAAAGACAAGTGAGGCAACTGTAGAGGTACGAACCATTACTAATAACACGCCTGTAACGGCGACTAAACCAGACCAACAAGAAGAAAAGAAACAAGAAGAAGACAAAGTTGAAAAAGACAAGACCTCTAGCTCAAATTCACCACACGTATCTGACCCTCCTGCTTCCATCCAAGCCCATGCTCCATAATATAACTACATATATTATCGCCATCTGCATCCAATCAATCAATTAGTCAAATTGGTCGTATCATTATTATTGTATGACTCAAATTGGATTTTTCGCCGAATCTCATCACAAGTTTTTCATCATTTTTTTAAATTTTCGATTTTTGTATATTCTTGAGATCTGAAAAGATTGCTTCGAGTAAATAAAGAAGAGTTCAACATTTTGATTGATACATTGATTGCTTAGCTTTTCGAAGGTGTTTTGGTGGTTGTATTTTATATATAAGTACGCTTTATTAATATTATTAATATTATTATTACTGTATTGGCAATTCCAAGGTAAGATATAATCAATCAATTAACTACTCAAATTAATAACAATGGCTGGTAACGATAAGAAACAATCAGGTAGTGCCCGTCTATTGGGTTCTGCTTCTGCAGGTATCATGGAGATCGGTGTCTTCCATCCAGTCGACACCATCTCCAAGAGATTAATGTCTAACCACACCAAGATTGCTAATGCTTCTCAATTAAACACCGTTATCTTCCGTGATACCGCTGAACTCTCCATGAGTAAGAGACTATTTTCCTTGTTTCCAGGGTTAGGCTATGCCGCTTGTTACAAGGTGTTACAGCGTGTTTATAAGTATGGTGGTCAACCATTTGCCAATGAATTTTTGAACAAACATTTCAAACAAGATTTCGATATGGCCTTTGGTGAAAAGACTGGTAAAGCCATGAGATCTGCCACTGCTGGGTCCATGATCGGAATTGGTGAAATCTTTCTTTTACCATTAGATGTCTTGAAGATCAAGAGACAAACAAATCCAGAATCCTTTAAGGGGAGAGGCTTCATCAAGATCTTAAAGGACGAAGGTATTTTCAATTTGTACAGAGGGTGGGGTTGGACTGCTGCTAGAAATGCTCCAGGTTCCTTTGCCCTTTTCGGTGGTAATGCCTTTGCCAAAGAATACATTCTAGGCCTAAAAGATTATTCTCAAGCTACTTGGGGTGAAAACTTCATTTCCTCTATTGTCGGTGCTTCAGCTTCTCTAATTATTTCTGCACCATTAGATGTCATTAAGACTAGAATTCAAAATAGAAACTTTGATAATCCAGAAAGTGGGTTTAAGATTGTCAAGAACACTTTAAAGAATGAAGGGTTCACTGCATTTTTCAAAGGTTTGATTCCAAAACTATTGACCACTGGTCCTAAGTTGGTCTTCTCATTCGCTTTGGCACAATCTTTAATTCCAAAATTCGATGCTTTACTTCAAGGTAAGAACTGATAATGATTAATTGATTTTGTTATCTATGTCTTTTTTTTTTTTTTTCACTCTTCCTTCAAAATTTTTCATATAAGGAAATAATAGATAACTGACTCCATGGATGATGACATAGAAACATTAATAAATAATTTTTGTAAAACTGTATATATGTAACCAAGAAACTATAAATAGTACTATTAATAATATTACTTATAAGCGGTATATAATTTACGATATGAATAAGGAATTCGTTTATACTTTTGTAAATGGTGAAATTACAGATGCATTAATCGTGATGGATCTTGAAAACTCACATCTAGTATATGCCTCTTTGGGCAAAAATAAACCTGCCATGTTGAAGGTTGCCAAGGATGATTTCAATAAATTATATAAGAAGTCACATAGCAATTATAAATTAGAGAGTGTCACTGATGAAGTAACGAAGGAACACCCCTTTTTGAGCAATACTATAGAAGAGTATGGTAAAGTATTGAATTGTGAGAAGCATTACTACGACTGTGATATTGAATACGATTTCATCTTTGGTACTCCATTTCAACGGAAAGTTTGGGTTCAATTACATAAGTTACCACCGGGCAAGACAATTAGTTATGGCCATCTTGCTGCTGAAGTCGGTTCGCCTAATGGCCAACGTGCCATTGCCCGTTCTTGTGCAGCTAATAAGATTGCTTTATTGATCCCATGCCACTGTGTCTTGAATAATAAAGGTGAATTCCATGGATATCGTTGGGGGATTGATGTTAAGAAACAATTCTTACAACGGCTATAGAGCAAAATAATAATAATAAAATAGTAATAACAATATGGGGTTGTTGTACATGTATAGATATATATATTTACATGAATATATGAATATATTAATAAAATTCTCAAATCAAATATCCTTTGACAATGATTCTTTATGTTGGGATAACGAACCAACAAGTCTGTTTGATAACAGTTGTAAATTGTCGACAAGAGCACCCCCTGCATTTGATTGTAAGCTTGCTCTTAACATTTGATACATTTGTTGATGGTCTCCATTGATTTCATTAAATTTAGCAATCCAATCCAAGTTCAATATTTGTCCATCGATAACAGCCCCCAATGGGATCAATTTACCTCTTGATTGTTTGATCACGGTGAATATTTGATTCATTATCGATGAGTCGACTTCTGGGTATGCAATCAATGCAGTAGGACCTTTAATCAGTTTATTAATTGGATGATTAAAAATAAGTTTCTCGTGAGGGGAGTCTGCATTATCATAGGGAGCCACTGGGTCGTCACGTTCCATATTTCTTAAATACACTTTGAAGATATTGTTTCTCAAATGCATAAATGTAATATTTTGCTGTCCCAATTGTAATCTTAATTGATGATCCTCTTGTTTTAAAAGATTATTATAATGACAAAGAAGGATCATTTTATTATGTGTCCACACCTGTTTGTACTGATCAATTAACAGTGTTTTCCTTGAATTCAATGGTTTCACACTAGGACGATGTGGGATGGCGGTACTGCCATCATCATCATGATTACTATCAGAGTTGTTATGAGTTATTGGTGGTTTTGCAGTGATAATTGGAGGGTATTTTCCACCCAGCCTAGCCACACTTGTGTGGAGATTTCTTTGACAAAGATTGTACAATCCACTTCTTCCAAACATATTTGTAAAAAACAATAATAACACGCTGCGTCTGCCTCCTTATCTATATCTTCTCTGTGTACACATAACCCATTTAAAGATACAATAATGCTTCCTTTTAATTTCAGCCAAACCTTCAATTTTCTTGTTAAGTTCCGGGTACCCTTTCTTGGGGAAAATCGAGATACCATAATATCTGATGTAAATATTTACATGAAAATATTGGAAAAACTTATTATGAAACGATGAATTGAAAGAGAGAAAATAATGTCTTTGTGAGTGTGGGGGATCTGTAGCCAGAGCAATAGTAACAGCAACAGCAACAGCAGCAGCAACAGCAAACGATCATATAAGAATAGCACGGTATGGAGGGAGATATAGACAGATACAATAATTTCATGAAACCATACCCCACGGCGACGACGACAACGAGGACGACGACGACAACGAGGACGACTACGAATCTGGACAAGTCGGTTGGAAAGCTGTCAATCAATGAGGAGGCCCGGATCAATAAAGACCAAGGTATAATCGATGAGTTTTTACGAGTTTACGAGTTGACGATTAAAGATTACCAAAACTTCACACCCGAGATTCAAATACAATGGTGCGAGATACTAATCCAAGTGTCTGGGAACGCGCAGTTCATATCGCGATATACAATCAATGGTGAGAAGTTATCCCACGAGTTGAACCATGAACAAATGGTGCGGAATGCGAATATTATCATCGAACATTCGATGAAAGTGGTGACCAAATTGATCCGATTGAAATACGGTCCTGCATATTATCTTATGGGATGCTTGTATTCGCACAAGTATAAAGTGCCGATAACATTTTTGGATCAAGATGATGCGAAGGCATTAGAATATTATAAGAAAGGTGCGGTGTTGCGACACAGTGAATGCTGTTATAGAGCCGGGATCTGCTATGAGTACGGTAAAGGTGGTGCCAAGGACACGTTGAAGGCCATTGAATATTATAAGATTGGAGCGTTGAAATGTAATAATTACGATTGTATGTTTCGATTGGGACACGTGTATCTGTATGACAAACATGACGTTATGGAGAGTCTCAAATGGTATGACATGGGACAACTCAATGGATCATGCCATGCCTGTTTTGAGATGGGTAAACTTTACGAATTCAATGGGTTGAATGAGGATATACAAAACTTGTTGCTGACGTATGGTATTGGCAGAGATTATAAGCTGGCACTGACGTATTACTATAGATGTGCGACGAAATACGATTACTCGTTGGCACAGTGGAAACTCGGGTACTGTTACGAGCAAGGTATGCTGGGATTGCGTGTCGACGGTCTCAAATCGTTGGCATGGTACTATGAGTCTGTGAAGAGTAAAGAAAGGGACAAGATCTTGAATGTCATGGGCATCCTTGGGATCAGTGGCTGGTACATCACTGGGATCCCCGGAGTGCTGAACCCGAACTGGACGCTAGCCTTGCAGTGGGCCACGAAGGCATGCAGCGTACCTGGAACACAGGTTGGAGTCAGAGCCAAAGCAGAGCGATGTCGCGATGCTCTACTGCACGCGACGGGGCTCGAACCGGGGCCGCTTTGAAGTAATAATTCGATCACAAAGTAATTGAAGAAGGGCAAGCAGCAGGCAGCAGGCAGTGGCCTCGGCTTTGTCGGAAACAGCGGAGTTTGGCTGGGCGGCGATGACTTTCTGACAGTGATAAATGGTATATATATATATATATATATATGATTGTGTATATATATACTCAGGTTATTATTCATATGCCTCTATTTATTGCCACACCACTGGGAGTACCCAAACAAGAGTGGTAGTTCTGATAAGTGTAAAGATGTTATTCTGAACAACACCACGACAGGGATAAAACGATGTTGAACAGGTATAACTCACCATGATACAAGTATATATTACTCAGACAAAATATTACTGGCACTGGAATTAACTAACACGTATATACGCTTATGGAAGTACAGCCTGATACTCTGGAATAATCATATTGTTGGGTTGCTCGACAGAACAGTCTGTTCGTGAATCCTTGAGTGCACATACAAGCAAAGGAGAGGAAGAAAAGACAGCTGACTCCTCCCTCATCACTGCCGCCGCCGCGGAGACTCGAACCGCCGCCCAACCTCCACAAATGCTGCCCAAAACTCGTTTGTTGCCAGAAAAGAAATAAACAAGAAATACTGCTTTTTTCGGCTTTGCGAATGCCGACATTTTTCTCGTTCCTCATTGGCTCCGGCGCGCTATTGTCTTTCGCACCGCCCACGGCGACCAAAAAATAATTGTTCACTGCAAAGAACGTATTGTTGATCGGATTAGTCGACGTTTTGCAAACAGGACTACGAATGAATAATAATTGAATGAATAATAATTGAATCAATCAATCAATCAATCAATCAATTAATAAGGACAAATTAAACTGGTTTCTTTTCATGACATGAGAATTCACTAATACTCTTTTGTCTTTTGTTTAGTTGCTGTTATTATTACTATTAGTATTGTTGTTATTAGCATTATTAATCCAGAAAAGACCTTTCTTTACCTCGCAGTTTCAATCGTTTATATATAGATACTCTCGCCAAGGAAGACTGCAAATAAAAAGAAGTTACAAATCTCCTTCTACCTTTCCATTCCTCTCAGTTCTCTGTTTTACGTACAAACTTCCTCCCCCATCCAGATGACTAAACTAGCGTCAAACTCAGTCTATAATCTATCACACCATATCCCTTCCGATATCACTACCATCCCTTCCTCGCAAACTAATCTATCCGGTAACAACAGCATCATGACAAAGGAAAATATCAACATCGGAGGCAGATCCTCAAAGCTAGCCGTCGTACAATCTGTATTCGTCAAGCATCTTATCAACCAATACACAGAAAATCAGTATCTATGTAACATCATCTCTAGAAAGACTTTGGGCGACCATGTACAATTCAAACCACTGTATTCCTTTGGTGGGAAATCGCTATGGACTAAAGAACTAGAGGATTTGCTTTACTGTGAAGCTAACGTCAACCATTCCGCCTCATACTGTCTTGACATGATCGTTCACTCTTTGAAGGATATGCCAACTAATTTACCTGACGGGTTCGAGTTGGGATGCATCGTCAAGAGAATGGACCCGACAGATTGCTTGGTCTTTGCACAGGATTCCTCTTACAAGACTTTGGAAGATTTACCACACGACGCCGTCATCGGCACTTCATCCATAAGAAGAAGTGCACAATTGAAGAAAATGTATCCAAATTGGAAGTTCAAAAACATTAGAGGCAATATCCAGACCAGATTGCGTAAATTAGACTCCCCACCATCCATACCGGGGGATCGTCCAGAATTCGATGCCATCGTACTAGCCTCTGCAGGTCTGATTAGATTGGATTTACAAGATAGAATATCGCAACGATTAAAAACGTACCATGCAGTCGGCCAAGGTGCTTTGGGCATTGAAATAAGGCAAAATGATGATAGAATCCTTTCCATCTTACAACAGATTGAAGACATCGAAGCCACCGTTTGTTGTCTTGCTGAAAGAGCTCTATTAAGAACCATGGAAGGTGGATGTTCAGTACCCATCGGTGTCACATCCTGCTACCAAAATGATGAACTTACCCTTAATTGCATCGTCATCGATTGTGATGGGGTAGAATATGTAGAGGATTCATTGACTGTGTCAATTCAAGATATACGTAAGGATTCAATGAAATGTGGTCAAGATTTGGCACGTAGAATGATTCAAAATGGTGCTGGTAAAATCTTAGAATCTATTAATGCATCAAAATACTTGTAATCTATGTGTCGGAAGGACAGTTCTTTTCCCTTACTTCCCTTTTGCATGAAAAAAATTATTTATTGATTATTACTACTTATATATAGTTTATTTATTTATTTATTTATTTATTTAATGATGTTTGTTATTTATTTATTTATTTATTTATTTATTTATTTATTTATTTATTTATTTAATGATGTTTGTTATTTATTTATTTATTTATTTATTTGGTTAGTTAGTTTACTCTACCATCTCAGGGAATGACTTAATGATCCCCGTATCTTGCCATTCTTCCATTAAGATACGCAATCTTGCAGCACCCACAAATTTCTTATCAGAAACTGCATTTGTCATGTCAATGGCAATTAGTTTCAAAAGTTTAATACCTTGATTACCATAGTACTGTAAAAATTGTAACGCTGATGCATCCCACCAACCACCTAAGATAATAAAATGTGTATTTGTCAATAACTTAATTGGAAGATTCGCCATTCTAGCAACAAACCTCCAACAGGCTTCGATATTCCATAATTCATTTTGTTCGGGATCCACTAATTTCACCTCATTTAACCTGGTAATAGCAATATATAACGTCAACATACCATTCATTCTTTCATCGTATGTAGTATCTGATTCCCATGTCCCCTCTGAATTACGTTTCCATCCCATATTATTTCTACCTTGTTCTGTATCGATGGAACATGTATATCCAATAACAAATGGACATTTTTTAACAAATCTTGACATCAAATAATCGGATAATTCTGGATATTGATTAAGTAAGAAAACAGTTAATCTAGCTAAGGGGATGGAGTTTTCTGGTTTAACACCAATTTCAGATTCACTTTGATGAACAATCGCTTTAGAAACGAAATTTAAGATCCATTGATATGCAATATCTGAATGGTCACGAGTTTGATTTATTAAAGTCATCAGTTCAGACTCAATTAATTGTAACTGTTTCCATGAATGTGTTAATTGACCAAATTTAGGATTGATCTTACGTTTTTGCGCCATAATAGGTGATTTTATAGGTTTCTTGGCATTCTTTATTGGTAGTACAATCTCATCTTTGATGGATTGAATCCGTTGTTTATAACGCCAAAATACCTTTTCAATCGATTCAAAATTGGTAATATATTTAGCAGATGTTTCCTTCTTTTGTTTGGCAATTAAATCTTGTTTCTTCTTAATGGCTTCCTCTTGTGCTAATTTGGTGGCCTTTTCAAGTTTCAATTTTTCAGCTTGACGTTTGGCTTCTTCTTCCGCCTTCTTGGCTTCTTCTAGTTTACGTTTAGCCTCTGCTTCAAGTCTTAGTTTTTCCTGCCTTTGTCTTTCAAGTTCTTTCAACCGTTCTTCCTCCAACCGTCTTTTCTCCTCAATGATCGATTCTATTTGTTTTGTATTATCATTTGTAATCAATTTTAATTTGTTTTCCAATAAATTACTTAAGGAATTGATTAATTGCACATCATCGTTATAGTTTTTGCCTCTAATATCGTTGTTTGATGTGGTTGTGGTTGGTAATGTAATTTGTTTATGTGACGGTATCCCGACTCTATGAATAGACAGGGGTCCCATTTCATTCATGGAATACGGTAGTTTTTCGGCACCATTGACTAACTGGGCAATTTGGGCTTGCAATTTGGGATCCAACTCGGTATCACTTTCATCATGATCTGTCGTCGATCCAATTAAATGATCATCGATTAGCGATTCTGTGGAAGATAATGTCTCTATTTCTTCAGAATCTGATAAAAATAAATAATCTTGTATATCAAACTTCATGGCAAAGTCACTGTTGGCAATTGCACTATTAGATTTATGAAGATTAATACCTTCTTCGTTGTGGTATGAAAGGTTATGTTTCTTCCACAATGAACTTTTCAATTTGGAATAATTTTTCACTTTGAACTTTACATAAAAAATATTGAATATTAATGCTCATCGCTACTTTAAAACAAGCTTCAAAGTTGCCAACGATAGAGAACAGGAAACCACAAGATGGCCAGTTGGAAAGATCACAAGGCTAGACGGCAAGTGAAGGAATCTGATTTGCCCGACGGAATCCCACCACAAAACGGTACGGTATTCAATCAGTGGTATAACAAATGGTCCCATGGTTCTACCTCATCGAATAATAGATTTGTTTCACCGTTTAGATTAGATGTCAAGAGAGACAGCGGTACTACAGCGGCAAGGAGCGATTGTCTGACCTTTTGTTTATATTTTGCTCGAGGATGCTGCGCGTTGGGGTCCAAATGTCAATATCTGCATCACATCCCTGATTCTGATGAGGATTCCAATGTGTCTAGGGTGAAAGATTGTTTTGGTAGAGAGAAGCATTCGCAGTATAGAGATGATATGAGTGGTGTAGGGTCATTCCAATCGTTAAACTCCACATTATACATTGGTGGGATAACAAATGCATTGAATGGGAAACCATTGAAACCCATCCAAATTGAAAATAGATTAAAATATGTCCTCAGTCCCTTGGGACCCATAGAGAAAATACGATATATTGAAACGAAGAATTGTGCTTTCATTAAATTCAGAGATTCAATAAATGCTGAATTTGCTAAAGAAGTCATCTCGAATCAAACATTGTTACTACCTAATGATAAAGAATGGGATAGAAAGATGGATGGGATGGGTCTTCTGGTGAAGTGGGCTCACGATGATCCTGATCCAAATGTAAAGAAAAGACGGTCGCAGGAGCAACACCAATCTTCGCTGAAACTGATGGAATCACTACTACAAAACTATGAGGGGAAGAATGAAGAGGGTTCCAGCAAACAGAATAATACTCCAAAAGCATCCTCATTATCATCCGAACCTGCTCAGAAAAGACCGAGAGTGGAGCCACAACTCGATCCCCCACCAGCTGCATTAATCTCAGGCTATGATTCAGATTCCAGTGATAGCGATTAGCTGTTCAATGCATTTATAAATATATATATAACCTATATATTGGAATCGGTATTATTGTCACACTGCACGACGGCTCTTACCAATACGAAATTTCAACAAAAATCAAAAAACAAATAATGTTTAATTTGAAATGGGAAGAAAGAGGATTTGAAAGCCTTTGGAATATCCATCGATGTGTCAAAAGCACAGAGCTTGGTTAGTGCACAGAAGTCTCAGTCTGATCCCCCTGGAATACTATCCACCATGAACGTCTTCAGCATGTTCCCCACCGAAGATAACAATGGTAACGCCAACCCAAACAACAACAACAATTTAAATACTGAAAACAACGCGAAAAATGGAGATATGGTAAACAGTAATGCAAGAGATAGTTTTAGCAATTTCTTCGATACCTTAGGTGGGAATATTAACAGCAGTAACAACACAAACGAGTTTATGTCCAATCAATCCCCGGGAATCAACATGGGTTCCCCATTTGAAAACCCTCCAAATAACATCAACAGCAACAACAATAATAATAACATGATGGATGCGTTGACACCACAAGATGGGATGCTTCATAATAATCAAATGCCATCACAAATGAATATGGGTAACAATCTAAATAACAACAACAATATGACGACTAATCAAATGTCTCCTGACACGCCCCAACAGCTTCTATTGTTCAACAACAATAACAATAATACAAATGTAAATACCAATAACAATAACAGCCGAAACGTTTCAAATAATAGTATGAATATTCAAGCACAACAAATATTATCTAATCAAGGATCACCAAATATGTCGAATGCATCGCCCTTGACTGGAACCAACGAATATGGAATGTCACAAGGTAACACTAATTCAACGGTAAACCTTACTGTTAATCCGAGTAATAATAACAATAATAATAATAATAATAATAACACACCATTTCCTAACAATACCAATAATAACATTCCACAAAATATTAATAACAACGTCAATACTCCAAACATGGGTCCAAACAATGGTTCCAACTCTGGGAATAACAACAACGCATTTTCTGATAGAGCTGCGATGTTTTCTAACCTACAACAAAAACAAAATCAACAACAAAGATTCTTAGCATTACAACAACAACAACTACAACAACAAAGGCTGCAACAACGTTCGATGAATTCTCCAGTTCCAAACAATGCTATACCGAATACTGCTGATTTCTCAAACGCAAACAATTCCCCCATACCAAGACCGTCATCATTAAATACTAATGTAAATCCTAATAATAATCCTCAAGGACCTGCAAATAATCAATTCAACCACTTAACTCCACAACAACAATTGCAACAGCAACAATTTCAGCAACAGCAGCAACAACAGCAACAGCAACAGAAAACCATACTACAGAGTTTGAATCCAGCTGCACAACAAAAGATTTCCATGGAGGTCAACAACAAGCAATATGAATTATTCATGAAATCATTAATTGAAAATTCAAAGAGAAGGAACACTCCTCTGCAAGCAATCCCAGAGATTCAAAATAGAAAGGTTAATTTATTTTATTTATCATTAATGGTCCAAAGACTTGGTGGCTGTGAGAAGGTGTCGAGACAACAACTATGGGGTCAAATTGCCAATAAATTGAGAATTGGTGATCCTCAACAACTAGAAGCTGTATACTATAATCTTCTTTTCGACTATGAAAAATATATGAATACAGATGAAGGTAGAAAGGAATCTTTGGCCAAGAAGAATTTCTTACAACAATTCTTACATGAATTATTGAGAAAGACCCACATGGAAAATGCACAACAACAACAACAGCAGCAGCAGCAGCAGCAGCAACCTCCGCAAATTCCTCCTAATCAAAACATCGCCCCTCAATTTAATGCTATCAACTATCAACAAAATAACCAAAATATAAATCAAAATATTCCCATGAATAATAACAATAACAATAGCATGTCGGGTATGGGCACACCAAATGCAATGAATCCTGCTAATCTTGCTGACAATACTATGAGAGTAAATTCATCAAGTGCAGCACCAGCTAGTTTGAATTCAATGACTCCGGGTTCTCTTACTTCCCCAGCATCTGTTCCTGGATCAATCCCAGGTTCAACCCCTGCAACTACAGGCCCGGCTACAGCTAAGAAGGCGGCTAAAAAGCCAAGAAAGCCAAGACAAAAGAAGAAGACAAAGAAAGAATTAGAGCTAGAAAGAAAACAAAAGGAGGCAGAAGAATTGGAACAAAAGAGAATAATAGAAGCACAAAACATACAGCAAAAGCTGATCTTGGAACAAAAGATCAAACAACGCTATGAGAGAGAATTGGCTAAATTACCAAAAGTTTATAAAAGGACATTTATCAGAAATTACACTCCTAAGGAAAGAAAGATTGATCATGTTAATGGGTATGATATTAATTATATCTCTCAAATTGGTGAGAAGATTGATTCGCATAAACCGATTTTCCTTTTCGCTCCTGAATTAGGGACCATTAATTTGCATGCTGTAACAATGTCTCTACAATGTAATAATCTTGGTGAAATCACCACCGCTTTGAATACATTATTAGTAGCTAGTGCTGATGTTCAACTGAAGATTTCACTAAGTCAATATCCAGAGTTATTGAATGCATTGGCGAAATTGGCCATTAATTTATTGAATGATTTGGTACACATTAAGACTTCAGATGATAAAAAATCTTTAAGGAACAAAAGCTTGTCTTTTATCTCAAATTATGCTGATCAGTACGATGTCGAAGGTTACTTAAATTCAGCTCAGACATCGTTTTCCACTGGCAACAAATCTATCGACGAAACATTTAATGAAGTTGTTACTTCTAGTGATACTGTGAAAGACTCCTCAGAACCAAAGACAGTTATTGTAGTAGATTCCCTGACTGGGTATGATGTTGATCAAGTTCCGATAACTGACAGAACTTTAGATCTAGAACTTCCATCCAGTGCTGAACTTGACGAAAATCTGAGTAATGCCTATGGCAGTTATAACAAATCTCCCGATAAATGGGAACTACTACCAAAACCATTGAGACTGAAGGCTTCGCTTGATGAAGTAGACATTCATGTTCCTTCTTATATCGAATCGTTGAAAAATGTTAAGGCTGAGGTGGACTCTCCTTTCTCTAAGATTCATACAAGAGGTGCAAATGATGCATCTGTCCTGGTATTGGATCAGTTATCGACTGTTTCTATGATCTTGAGAAACATCTCATTTTCTGATATTAACTCTAACGTTATGTCCCAGAATTTGTTTTTGAAAAGATACTTCAGTGATTTGTTGTGGTTACTGTTTACTGACGATAAGGTTTTCAAATTTCACAGAAAGGCTTTGAATCTTAAAAAAGATACTGTTATCTCTCTGGCTAATATTTCTCATCATTGGAAAATGGAGTCGTATACTTTCACAGTTACACTTATTTTATTGATTATCAGTTTTGGTATTCCAAAGAGAACTGAAGATAAAGACAGTCATTTGACATTTGATGAATATTCACTAAAGATCAGTAAATATCATAGTTTTGGTGTAGATACATTAGCCAAACTACTCTCTGTGGCCCATCCGAATAAGGATTATTTCAGAACTGTGTTATTGAATGACTTTGACAACAAAAATATCAACGGAAACGAGGATGTTAAGACTGCCAAGATGCTTGTTTCTAAATACAATGAAAAGAGTAATTTATTCAATGATCTGGTCTGTTACTTATTCTCCATCATCCCATTCCAGCAACTTGCAGAGCAGCCAGCTATCGTTGATGAGGTTTCCCCTGTTATCTCTCAGTCCTTGACTGCTTTATACCATTTGATTTTACTGGTTATTGAACAGAATGATAATGATCACAGAAAAACCGAAAATTTCACTTTGAAATGGTTAACTAGTATTGAGAACTTGGGTTTAAATATGAAAAGATTATATGAATTTTATCAACACCTCGCATCAAAGAAATCTGGGAGTAAAGCATTCTACAATGGTTTGAGTTGCAAAATTGTAAGATTATTGAGACTTTTGATAAAAGAAAGTGCTGTTGATTCTGACTCGTGTAAGGAAATAGCCGAATCTCCCTACCTACTTCCAAGTGAGGCGGAACTATTCAGAAATATGACAAGCCCTGTTGCTGATTCTACTTTCGTCCATGAAATGGGTGTGTTCTTACAGTTAAGAAACAAGATCCTAAATGAAATCTAGATCTCAAGCTTTTTATAAACTATTTCTTTTATCTAAACCACGATAGTGAGATTTGTAATATTATCTATTAATATATATATATATATATATATCTGATAAACTAGATTATATCTTAATATTAAGGTATTCTTCATATTGTATTATCAAATGTCGTCAAGATCAACATCGTCAAGATCCTCCTTCTCTTTAGAAAGATGTTCGAAAATTTTATCAGCAAGATTCATGTCACCAGTTATGTCTGCTATTTGTTGAATAGACATCTTCTGTAGTTTATCATAACGTTTTACCTTTTTACGAATATTAAAGTAATCTATATTAGAAACGCCAGGGATTTTTAACAAATTAGAGAATAACTCAGCTGTCGGTTTGGTATTAGAAGTTTTCTTACTAGCATTTTTTCTCAAAGTTGAACCAAAGGAAGAAGCTACAGTAGGATCTGGCTGTTCACGACCAAGTTTTAGTTCTAATATAATATTAACAGTCTGAAGGGGAGAAGACGACCATAGGATCTTCAAAGTGGGGAACCGGGCCACTATTTTGGTAAGTTTCAATTGTATATCAAACTGAGTTAATTTGCTTGAAATAGCAGGCGTTGTGGAACTTTTCTGTCTCCTGAAGCCACGTCTCTCACTAAAAGGCTCTAAAGAGAAAGACTGAAGTTCATCAAATTCAATCAATAATGTTGGGTATCGGTAAAACTGTGTCATCTTTTTACATTGGGATGCCAGTCTGTTATTTTCTAATGATCCGATCAGATCGGAAACAGATTTTCTTTCGATACATATATCTGGACTGATGATATAATCCCCCACATTTAACATAACAGGGACAACTCTGACCCCGTAACGGAAAAGAAGGCCTGGTAAAGAAGCATTGAATTCACGAGTATCCACAATCACAACGTCCTGTGTGTAAGTTTGGAACCCGCTTTGACCACCTGCATTTCTTGTATTTCTACGGTTCAGTTTGGTTAATTTGATCTTCCTATCTGCTAAGTTCTTATAATGATCTAAATCATCCGTTGTTTCGAAATGATGAGCCAAAGTGGCATTTTCTTTAATTAACTTTGCAAACGCATCTTTTTCCCTCTTTATAGCGGTTAAGTGACTTTGTTCTTCAACACTTCCACCATAATACATAAAGAAGACCTTTGGGAGTTTACCGGTATAACTAGCTCGGTATATTTCTACTCGACGAATAAATGCTAGATCTGGTTCATACATTACAATATGTGAAGGTCTTATTTCTTGCAATAAAGATTCGTCATTGATATTGTTAAAGGTTTCTATTATAACTTGATCACAACTTGAAATAAACTCAAATTGTTCTTGTCTTTCTTTCCAAGTTTCTTCCTGTAAATGTTCGTAGGCTTCATCATCTAGCATGTGATAAATATCCATTTCTTCCTTTCCAACATCTTCTGTGAATTCATCATCTTCATTTTCTGATATGTACATCAACTCATCATCATCTAGTTCATCAACAGCCCCTAATTCGCTACTAAAATCAGCGTCTTGAATAGCACCCTCAATATCTGCTCCTGCGCCAGAATTTCTTAGATGTTCGACTGCAGCAACTGCAGCAGCACCTCTAGTTCTTCTTCTGTTAGTGGTGATTTGTCTCTTAGCGAATGTTGAGCTCACATCTAATTCTTGCTCGGGTGGATTGTTGTCCTTCTTCCTGACCTCTTTGACTAAATTTACTCGTTCTTCTCTTAATTTCTTATATAATTCTACTTTTCTCATCAAATATCTTCTAAACCCATTTTTCCTCTTAGACAAGTGAATTATCTTTGACAGTTGACGGAGAGTAATCTTATCAGAACAAACGATTAATGTAGGGCCACTGCTCGGGTGTGATAGTTTTTCATGAGATATATCATCTAATATGCTTAATAACTGGTCCCACTTTGGTGATTCTTCCAAGCAATAGTCTCCATCATGAATAATTCTTTTTCTTGAATGCGCAATAACTAATTGAGATTCGTCCGCCATTAACCAAGGCGACTCAGAATATTTTCTTGTTACTGACGGCTTATTTGCATCCAAACTCAGTTGAACCTCTTCATAGAAATCTACACAATCACCTACAGTTAACAGTTTTAATAGTGTCTTTAAAAATCTAATATCTTTCACCAACTGTTTCGACTCGAACGTTATTCTGTGCCAATTAGGCATCATTGTATAGTCGATTGATTTCAAAAAATTTACATCCAATACATTATCAATATTCCACCATTCTAGAGCCAAATGAGGATTCATTCTATTTAGTTCACCAATACATTTTTTCAAACAACCCATAAGCCCAAACTGGATTTGTGACATGGAATTTGACATTTCCACTCTAACTTCAATCACATTATTATTTTCATTGGATGAGTCTTTGTTTAGCACAGAAGAGATATCAACACGAAATCTGGGCCAAAGTAAAACATTCTTAAATTTTAGCTCGCTCATGCGTGTCTTCAAGGGAGAAAACTCTCTAATGAATGATTCTGGTGACTCAGAAAACCCTTTAATAAACCCCCAACGGTTCTGAGATCTATATATTTCAATGATAAACGATTCATTGGAATAATTCTGAAGAGTATCTACATTTAAAACCACCATTCCGGTTACTTTATTAGGATGCAGAATTCCGGACAGTAAATCAACAATTAAGATACGGGAGGTAACACTAACGATCCCACCAGTAAGGTATAACTGTCTCCTCTTTTCCACACTTAATGAGTCAGCTGTAATAACATGAAATTCTCTATCATATGGGTTCTCGCTGCTATTAGAATCTTCTTCATCTTTAAATTGATCTTCGTTAGGATCCAACCATGACAATTCTTGTAGTTCATCGCCAATAAGACGATTGTCATTGGGGGTTGCGTTCATAACAACAACAAGTGATCTTTTCAAAACATTATCAACCTTGACCGGTGTAGCTAACACATGTAATACATTAGCCACTATGTTAGACATCCCTAAACCTTTACCCACAATCATGAAGGGGTCATCTGTACTAAGACAGCTTTGAACCATTTCGTATTGAAAAGAAAGTGAAAGGGATAGTTGAATGTCCACTGGCCGTATATCGTCTAGATTAGGTCTCTTCCCGACTTCATCATGGTTTTCAATGGGTATTAACGGATACAATGGGATATCCTCATCTTCTCCATTGGGAGTCTCCTCCTTTGATGTTGTGTTTTCTTTATCATTTGTATCAGAAACCAATGTTGAACCATCTACCTGAGTGTTGACAACGTTACTATCGAAGTTATCTGATTTTAGCTGCTTTTCTTGATCAGCAAGTTCTCGTTGAATGTCTTCAGTATCAGAATCATCTTCTTTAAAAAACAGGCTCTTCCCCATTACTTGGTATTTGGGAATGTAAATCTAAACGTAGCTATTGGATATGATAGTGTTATCGTCTTATTCAACTAATTTCATTAAAACATAAAGATATTCAATATGTCACAGTTGCCAGAAACCTTATTTAAAGAAATCTTTAATTTTTCATTTCAGTCAGAAAACATTGAAAAATAAAAATGAAGAAAAAAAAAACGTATTAATGAAGATATAGTGGTGAGTAATATCGTTGGGCTCTAGGAAAGAAGTAGAAGATAACACTGGAATACGGCTGCTATTGACATTGACACAGATATTCTAGTCTAAAATATCAATATAACGTCGGAAAAAAAAAGAACTGCTCTAAAGGACGAAAGTGAAAGAGAAGTGGCATTGAGAATATATAGAGAGAAACATATACGATACTAACTATGTCAATCGTAGAACAATATAATAAGAGGGTAAACCCTTCAATTTCATTGGAATTCTTTCCCCCAAAGACTGAATCCGGTAAGAACAATTTATTAGAACGTATTCGCAGAATGAATGTGATGGATCCAAGTTTTATAACGGTTACATGGGGTGCTGGTGGCACCACTGCATTAAAGACTATAAATTTAGCCACAGAGCTGGCTAAAACGTATAATAATATTCCAATGTGTATGCATTTAACTTGTACTAATATGGACCCTAAAATTATTGATGATGCATTAGAGGAATGCCGTAAAGCTGGGATCCAAAACATTCTGGCGTTAAGAGGTGATCCACCCGCAGACATGGATGATGTGATTGATGGTCACGGTGAAGACGCAATGGATCAAGACACTGTAAAATTTGCCTATGCTTCTGATTTAGTGAAATATATTAAAGATAAATATGGAGATGAATTTTGTGTTGGTGTTGCCGGTTATCCCGAGGGACATTTTGATTTATCTGGTGAATATGATCAAGATCCCGTGAGAGATTTAGAATATTTGAAGAGGAAAATTGATGCAGGTGCAGATTTCGTGATAACCCAATTATTTTATGATGTTGATAAGTTTATTGCATTTGAACAGATGTTTTATGATCAAATATCTAAAGAAATACCGTTGTTCCCCGGGTTGATGCCAATCAATTCGTATCTTCTGTTCAATAGAGCTGCTAAATTATCGCATGCGTCGATCCCACAACGAATCCTGGATAGGTTCCCTCCTGAAATACAATATGATGATGATGCTGTGAAATCGATTGGTGTTGAGGTTCTTATTGAAATCATTGAAGAGATATTTAAGAAGACTGAAGGTAGAATAAAATGTTTCCATTTCTATACGTTGAATTTAGAGAAAGCGATTGCGCAGATAGTATCTCAATGTCCAACGTTATCACATATCTTGGAAGAGAATGAAACCGTTAGTGATGGATTATTGTTACCTTCTGATGGTTTCGAGGATCCAGTAACTGGTGGATCCACATTAAGCGCGGGTGATGATGAGGATATGATGTTTGATGATGATATATCAATAAATGATGATGTGAGGAAGAGAAGAAGAAGATCTAGTGCTATGTCCACAGACATGGACAAGAACCGTGTATTTGTCCATAAGGGACAAGACGCGCCAATAACAGAAAACATTCCATCGAAGAAGTTTTTAATATCTATATCGAAGGGTAGAGGTAGCTTGGGTCGTGATGCTACGTGGGATGAATTCCCTAATGGTAGATTTGGTGATTCGCGTTCTCCAGCGTATGGTGAAATTGATGGGTATGGCCCGACTATCAAAGTGAGTAAGAAGGAGGCATTAGAACTTTGGGGTCAACCTACTACGGTGATGGATTTGAAGGATATTTTCATTAGATATTTGGAAGGGTCTATTGATGCTGTTCCTTGGAATGACCAAAGTCTTTCTGCTGAGACTGCCTTCATTCAAGAAGAATTGATCCAATTGATTGAGCGAGGGTATTTAACATTGGCATCACAACCTGCTACGAATGGATCATTAAGTTCAGATAAGATATTTGGATGGGGTCCTCGAAATGGTATGGTATATCAAAAGGCGTTTGTGGAGATGTTTGTGTTGAAACAGCAGTGGGAAACGGTGTTGAAACCTAAATTGGACCATTATGGTCGGCGTATAGTGAGTTATTATGTGGGGGATTCACGAGGACAATTCGATACGAATTTAGAGTCTAACAGTTCGAACATTGTCACATGGGGGGTGTTCCCTAACAGTCAAGTGATTCAAACCACGAGGATCGAAGAAGAATCGTTTAAAGCGTGGAGAGATGAAGCGTTTAGCATATGGTCCGAATGGGCTAAATTATTCCCGCGTAATACCCCGACGAACAGATTCTTGAGACAAGTCCATTCTGATTACTGCTTGGTGTCTATTGTGCACCATGAGTTTATAGAGCCCGATGAGTTGTGGGAGATTTTACTGAATTAAATATTGTATAGCTAAATGTATATATATATATGCATAGTTTACAATTTTCTTTTCCTTGAAGTTTGTGATGATGCGGTTGCTCTATTGCGAGTCAATTTTTGTGAGAGATAATCATTTAATTTCAAATCTCTATTCTCATTCCAAATCCTGTTAATCCCACCTAGAAACGTGGAATTCGATTGGTTTCGTAAGATGAATATATTTTTATTGAACAGCGTGCCCTTTTTAATGATAATTTTAGCGCCCAGGGCGCAATTCCCCCATTTAATTGGATATGTCGTGATCGCGGAGAAGATCATACTGTTTTTCCCCTGTATGGTGAATTTGAACATATCATTTTGAGAGGATTGCATTAAAGATGAAGGCAGATCGGTATTATCATTATCCATATCAATGTGTGAAATGACTGTTTGTGGTTGTCTTTTCAACTTGCTTGCATTCAATCTATCTACACGTTGATTTTTCGGGTTTAATTTCGCGTTGATATCGTCTATTTGAGATTGTTTAGATTTGGAAATGTTTTCCACCATCAGAATTTGAAACAGTAGGTCTCTGTCTGTAGTGAGAATGTTGACTTGAGAGGTATTACTCTCCAGGGCCCATGGTATATTTTGGTACGCGGCAATGATCATGCGATCTCTCGAAGACGATGGATCATGTTTTAGAGAGGCTAGATCTATTTGTTGTGTGATATCTAAGGCAATTAAACCGGACATCTTGTTGAAATACTTGAAAGTATGGTTGAAAGTATGGTTGAAATAAAGGGATGAGTCTATTAGATTAGATTAGATTAGATTAATTTCCTGTTTTCCTGTTTTCTTGTTTTCCACTTTACAAAGTAGCATCTTATCAATATAATTATCCATGATTGAAATATCCTTTGTTCCAAAATAAAGTTCTGAAGGGAAAAAGCAATGAAAAAAAATCGTTCGATTTTACTTTTTAAAAAAAAAAAGGTGAGATTCGGAAAAACAATGATCCGAGGGCGCATCGAGCGGAGAACAATGGCCAAGCGGACAGAATTAAATCCGAGATCAAAACATCTCCTTTGTGCAGCGTGACAATACAGCAATGCAACAATACAATACCGTCAGAGAAAAACCGGGGCTGCGTATCGGAGCGGTGGCCACCGACACGGAACGGGAAAGCGTTCTCGACTCTTCTGGGCTTTTCCCTTTGCTGCCTTTGCTGCCTTTATACATATTTAGCACGTTTACTTATTGGCAATATTTACTTATTGGCAATATTTACTTAAAACAGTATGGAATTAAGGTATTATTGCAGTATTGCTCATGAGCATTTGAGCATTTGAGCATTTGTAAAATTGTAATACTATATAATTGTACATACATACTAGCATATACCAGTGTTACTATGTAATAATACAACAGTGCAGTAGTGCAAACGGCCAGGAACAGATTGTGCCAACAAGACACCATGACATCACCCCGCCAGGGCGAAGAAGCGGGCGCCCGCCCGCGCGGGGTTAGCGTATTGTAATATTGTAATCATTATATAGTATTATATAGCATTTGGAAACAATTCAACACGAGACACATCACAATCGAGTGAATGCCTTCAACCGTCAATGTGTAAAATGTCACAGCGCACATTTTGCTCTTTACCTCCTGTAAAATTTAATATAAGATAATATAATATGCTGTTTTGTCCCCGCCCCGCTTATCTCAATGGCTCCTTGTCCGTTTCCCGTTGTCCGTTGCCCCGCCGGTTAACAAACCAATTTCCCAGTATTTGAAAGTATTATATAATGTAATATAGTGACAACGGTACAATGGCACAATGGAACAATGGCACAATGGCACGTGCATGCGTGTCGTCACCGCGCAGGAATGCCGCAGCAGGAGGTTGTTCCGGCAGAACAATGGCCGCCTGCAGTAATTCCCGCCGGCTGCGGGCGGAGTTTATCCGGCCCATTGTCTCTTTTCTCTTCTCTCCCGCCCGCACAGTGGTTGCCTGACTGATATTTTATCCGTTCGGCCGCTGTCCTATTGTACACTTTGACGGAAAAACAGTCGATATTATTATTGCAGCGTGGCAGTAATACAATACAATGGCTTGTCCCTCCGGTTCTTCGAGCAAATTGCCAAATTGCCAATTTGCCAATTTGGCAAATTCTTGCACGATTATTATATTTTATTATAGTACTATATTTGCATTGTATCCATTGCAATCTTAGCTTTTTGCACAGTTTGCCATTGTATTGTCGCTCGCTGCAGGAGGTGGGGCACAAAACCGGCAGAACCTACGCCGGTACCTACAATATTGCACTTTTGCACTTTTGCACTATTGCACTATTGCACTATTACAACAATGCATTTGTACAATACACCGTATTATCTCCCAAAGCTACTCCAATGATCTCGACAAGATTGCCTCAGATCAAGTATACTGGGTTGTGCGTATTGTCCTTCTCTGCTGGGACATCGTGCTCCGGTATTTGCACTCTTATCTGTTTGTATGTTTGGAAGTGTAAAAGCATATATATATATATATATATATATACACTCGAATATACTTCCATGTATTCTCAACTCATTATATCACAAATGCAAACACTCAACAACTCAAGCACAACCAAATATGGAAGACTCCGATATGTTTTTGGCCAACTGCCAAGTGAGTAACTTCAAAATAGTAAGACAAATAGGGTCCGGTTCATACGGGCTCGTCTTCCACGTCACGGATCTCTTCTCAAATGCTAACTTCGCCATGAAAATCATCTTGAAATCACATCTATTCAACACTCTACCCGCAAACATAAAGAAAAGAGACATCCTACTGAACCAACTCATCCACGAACTATCAACACACAACTATAAACTGCACCTCCCCACCGTAGACCTCGACTCCATCGTAAACATCACAGAGTACCAACTCGAAGCCAACCCGCAATACAAAGAACTGCAACTGCATCTGAAAGTTCACCAACATCCTAACATCGTCTCCATCCACCAAGTGTTGGAATCGCATTTCGCCACGTTCATCATAATGGACTACTACCCAACTGATCTATTCACCTCCATCGTCGACGATAAGCATTTCAGTCAAGATGGCGCTCTCGTGAAAAGGGCAATGATTCAATTATCTTCGGTCTTGGAATATTGTGCCTTACAGGACGTCTACCATTGCGATTTGAAACCAGAAAATATCCTACTAGATAAATTCGATAACTTGTACCTTTGCGATTTCGGTCTGGCCACTACTTCCTCATCGTTGCTATCCGTACAATCTAACATCGAAATTGGCTCCTCCTACTACATGGCTCCAGAAAGAATAACCAACAACCACACCCACAAGCATCATCCTCATCTCCCTTGCAACCCGGACGAAACCATCAAGGGCGATATCTGGTCATTGGGGATCCTGCTCATCAACCTAACGTGCATCAGAAACCCATGGGCGAAAGCCTCCATCGATGAAGATAAGACCTTCGCATACTTCATCAACAACCCATCCATCTTACAGAAGATTTTACCCATTTCAAACGAGCTTCTATCCCTACTATTGAAAATTCTGGTATTGAACCCAGCGGATAGAATCTCTTACGAACAAATCAAACACGAAATCATCAATATTCAATCGTTCACACAGGAGGGACCACTGAGTAAAGTCGACGTCTTGGAACAATCATCCCTGCAACATTCAATTAGTACAGGTACTATCTTGAATAGTGCACTTCCTTCCACTACCACTTTAACCGCGTTGACAAACAATAATAATAATAATAGCAACTTAAAGTCTAATGCACCGGTTCAAGTTTGTCTCGATGATACATTCGAGAAAGATAATTTCTCAGATTATTCAAGAACAGCCACCCCATGTAATTCAGATTCATTCTTCAAAAACTATCAAACAAATACAAATGCAAATGCAAGTACAACCACAGATCAGGATAATTCCCTCATACGGTATGATAATGATTTAAAAGATACTTTGCTATCATACCAAGTGAATTTGGCAAATCATCAATCATCAAATGATTTTTTACAATTCTAACACTCCTTTTAACCAAAAAAAAAAAAACTCCTAATAACAACTTTTTAATAGACTTTCAATTCTTAATTACAATAAACTATTCTTCCTTTCTTATATACAACATTTCCCAATGTGAAATGGCCCACTCCTACATAATAACAAATATATATATATTCAATCAAAAATATCTTCATGTTTTTTTTTATAATTGGCAATTATTTTCATTATTTCAACTAAATATATATATTTACACATACATATACGCGAACTACACAGCAAAAACAGCAAAGCATTAACATTTGTATTGATGGCAACTCAAATGATTAAACTCTTTCAATGACAATGGATGAGGCACCACCACCACCATTACAAATAGCAGCAACACCCACCTTCCCTTGTTCTTGATTCAAAACAGATAGTAAAGTGACAATGATTCTAGCACCAGAACAACCCAATGGATGGCCAAGAGCAACAGCACCACCATAAACATTGACCTTATGTCTTTCAGTTAATTTCAAGATCTTAGGGTTAGCAATACCGACCACAGAGAATGCTTCATTGAATTCAAAGTAATCAACATCGTCTAATGTAATGTTACTATGTGATAAAGCTTTTGGAACAGCTAAAGATGGAGTCCATGTGAAATCCTTTGGATCTTGAGCAGCTTCACCCCAACCTTTAACAACACCGATTGGCTTTAATTGTAATTCTTGTAATTTTTTAGCAGACACTAAGATCAAAACAGCAGCACCGTCATTAATTGGAGATGAGTTGGCTGCGGTTAGAGTACCATTTTCTCTTTGGAACACAGTTCTAGCAGATTTTAATTTTTCGATATTTAATCTTGATGGTTCTTCATCTTGATCCACTATTATATCTTTCTTACCACGTTGGCCCTTTATGGTGACTGGAACAATTTCAGCTTCGAATTTCCCATCAATGGCAGATTGTTGGGCCTTTTGATACGATTCAATGGCGTATTTATCTTGTTGCTCACGATCAATTTCCCAATCGGAGGCACATTTTTCACCATGAACACCCATGGCAAGGTTATCATAAGCATCGCATAACCCGTCTCTTTGCAACCCATCGATTAATTTAGTTTCACCGAATTTAGCACCATTTCTTGCTGCAGGCATATAGTATGGCACATTGGACATAGATTCACACCCACCTGCAATGACGACATCTGCATTCCCACAAAGAATGGATTGACAACCCATAATAACAGCTTTCATCCCTGAGGCACAAACTTTGTTAACGGTAGCATCAATGATATGGTTCCCAACCCCAGCATTTAAAGCCACTTGTCTGGCTGGAGCTTGGCCGACATTAGCAGACATCACATTACCGAAATAGATTTCTTCGTAATCCTTCTTTGGATCCAATTGTGGTAATCTTTCTAAAGCACCTTTCAATGCAATACTACCTAACTCAGTAGCAGATAGTGAAGATAATGAACCTTGGAATGAACCGATTGGGGTTCTTGTAGCAGCGACAATGTAGACTGGATCGACCATGATTAGTTGTGTGGTTGTGTGTTTTATTGATTGATTGATTGATTGATTCCCTGACTGACTGACTTATCCACAAATACTCTTTCTTCGGGACAACGAATGGATAGTTTGTCTCTTGCTTAAATACGTCAAGTATTCATTGGTTATTGCCAGTTGTCGTTGTTGTTGTGATTTTGTGTAAGATCTTTTTTATTTATTTCCAAAGCCCGAAAATCCGATCCATAAGGATTCGTTTAACACTTGAATCGAATGAAACTTTGAAGGAAATAAGAGGCCTTAATAACGATAAAGAGGCCCCCAATATAGTGGGAATGAAGTGGGAATGGAATTGGTATGGAGATCTCTGTGTTAAACGGTGAATTGCAAGTTGAGAGATGCGGCGAGGAGCCAATGCGATAAGACCGAGCATGGTCGTGTAATGCGAAGTACGTAGTATCCATTTACAAAGTGGTTTATGTATGTATTAATGTCTATAGAAAGAAATCGAGTGTATATTTACAAGATGCAGAAGAGACTATCGATTGAGCTGGAATTTGGACATGTATGGGTTACGCTTCAGACGGTCCAGTTTCTCGAAGATGATTAGTTCACAGAACAACTTCAAGTCCTGGGCGGATTCAATGTCAACAAAATATTCAGGGTATCTGTTACTCAACCAGAAGAATAGCATAATGATGTTATACAATGATTCGTATTTCTCTAAACCAACTGACTCGTCTGGGATACAGTTGTATGTAAGGTAATGGAAGGGTAACTTGAAAGATAACAACCCACGAGTCTCACCTTTGGCAATGGTTTCACAGAATTCTACAAATGCCTTCTTCACCAATGGAGTGTCCTTCACTGGTGCTGTACTCAACCGTAATTTATCGAAAAATGAAATATCATCCATGTGTTCAAACATGGAGATAGCAGCCAATTTGTTGCCTAAGTCTGACAATTCAAATATACCACTCTCATCTTGTTCTAACCTTTCACCCAACGTAGTCAATAAGAAACTTAAATTTGTTCCCGGTGGATAACGTATCATTAATTGTGAGCATATCTCATCGGTAGGCCATATGACAACTTTCTCTAAATCTGTCATTGGAGCTTCCATTCCTGATCTAATAACTTCTAAAGTCTTACCATCCATGGCAGAGATGTACCCAATCGACTCCCCTCGAGTCTTGTTGGATTTAAATCTACCTGCACGTCCACCAATTTGTTTGATTTGAGAATTTGTCAATTGCATCATTTCACTACCATTAAATTTATTACTCGTAGTGAAGATAATACGGTCAATACTTAAATTCAACCCCATACCAATAGCGTCCGATGCAATAAGAATATCATACTCACCACTATTGAATAAATTGGCTTGTTGAACTCTGGTTTCAGGTGGCAAACTACCATAGATGACAGACACTTTGAAATTTGTTTTCTTTTCAATATCAAGTTTCAAATCTAGAATCTTCTTTTTAGAGAAAGCAACAATACAATCACCTTTACGTAAATCCTTATAATTCCTCTTTATCGAATTCTTTTCTACATTTAATTTACCCAATCGATCATATTCATTTAACGTTAATTTATCCCCTGTCATTTGTACAATTTTTTCCAAGATTTTATAAGTACTTGGCTCACCACATACATGAACTTCTCTAGCTTGAACACCTAGCAAAGCATTCGTCCATGCCCAACCTCTATCTGGATCAGACATCATTTGAATCTCATCTAATACCACAACATCAAACTTTGTGTTGAGTGGAATCATTTCAATTGTTCCAGAAGTAATACCGGCCTTGTTCCCTCGAGGATCTAGATCTTCAATGATCTCCTCACCTGTTAACAGATTACAGCGTACACCATCTTTTTTAAACTTGTCATGTACCTCACGAGCAAGTAATCTTAATGGTCCACCATAATAACCTTTTTCGACTTGCTTTAGTCGTTGTAATGCACGATATGTTTTACCCGAATTGGTGGGCCCTAAATGCATGATAATGTGACGTTTCATTTTTCTCGTTTCACTAAACCATTGCGCTGGGTTTAATATATCCACTGTATCCACTGTATCTGTATCATCCAGTGGGGCAGATAAAGGGAATGTTTCTTGTTGATAGATATATTTGTAACATTGTGACAGTACAAAGTTAATTTTATCTTGTTTCGTTACTTCAGTCTGGTTAGGGAGTAGTTTATTCCAAATGTTGCTATCCACTAGGTCGATATTAATAATATTGATCAGCAGCTTTGTTTTATTCCTTTCTGGTAAAATGAAATCAAACAAGAGATCATTGTACGTGTTTTCGAAAGATGATGCTTTATATTGGGCTAATTGTTCGGAGATATGCTTATTCAATTTCATCCATGCAAAATTCTTTATCTGAAACTCCTTACTATGGTTGGACCTAACTTGTTGTGTATATACATGATTGACAGCAAGTTGCAATCCTTCTTTCGTGTCTGGATATTCCCTAAAAAAGATGGACTCTTTCTGTCCTTTAGTTAAGGTGAAATCTAATGAATTTGTTTCAGTTTTATCAAATCGAGGTCTCTGCAATGCCCAGTTTTTTTCATTAAATATTGTTTGAAGTTTAGATGTCTTTACTCTAGTTGCATTTAAAGAGTTCCATCGTATTGAACTTGTTTGGAAACTTCGAAGCACAAATGGCGTCCATTGCTTCAAGACAACTCTTTCTGTGGTAGAAATGCAATTTCGTATTAACATGATGATTTTACCACTATCCAAAATGAGAGTCTATGTGGTCACGATTGCTCTTCTTTTCCTGCTTGGATTACTACTTTTATTGTAAAAGTCTCTTGTCTTTTTAACTTTCACCGTTCAAGTTTTGAAACTTTTCAGCCATTTCTTAAATGTTATTATAAATTTTAGTGTCTACTTTTAATATGTATGTCTATCCAAATGTTTTATAATTACAACAATTCTACTTCATAAGGAAGTAACGTATATATGTGTATATATATATATGTGTGTTTGTGGTGGTCATGCGGAAAGGAGTGGAAGTGAGGGTATTTGTTTTATGCCACTTTTTAATGGCCTCTAGGATTTCTCTTTGTCAATGCCATAGTGTTTTGAATCCAACCATCAGCACCACCTTCTTCAATTAAACTTTCATAGACAGCCTTGGTTGGGAACTCTCCTAGAGATTCGTTTTTGTACCCGATTAATGCTGCATTTCTAGTACTGGGTATTCTTAACATTTCCTTTTCTACTTTCCAACCGACTTTACAAGCAATATTTTCGACATGATCTACTAACCCTGCATAAGTACTGTTCTTCATCTTAGAATTTCTCTTTGTATTATTGTAACGAACCCTTTGTCCTGCCAAATTATGCGAACAACATGGGATGACCATAAATGGATACCCTAGTAATGGGATCCAACAGGTTAATTCATCAGAGTGATTACCAATAATAAATGTATCCTTTGGGTACTCAGCAATGTTGACTTGTGGCGATTTCAATAGATCCTGACTGGTATATATAATTGTTGCAGGTGCAATATATTCGTGAGCTACTTTCACAGGGAAAATTCCACCATTATGTTGAATATGTGGCATGCGCTTTCTAACTTCTGGATGTGGACGTAATAGTATAGATGGGATAATGACTTGTTCCTTTAAACAAATTTTCACTTCTTGAGGATATATAGCCCAAGATTTACGTTGCCTGGCGTCAATACCAATACCATTTATACCTTCTTGAATTAGGATATAACATAAAGCACCATTACCACAACCTAAATCTCTAAATTGCATTTTATTTTTAAAATCTTCACCATATATTATAATCCAAAGCTCAATTAAAAATGCAGCAATACCAATGTCTTCAAAGACATGTTTCTTTGGATCGGTAGATTCCACCCAATTTTCGACTAAGAATTTAGAGTATTTTTTCTTCAAATTGGTGTAACGATCTTGAAATTTAACTTTATCTACAACTTGATCATGATTAACTTTCTTTTCATAACCTTGCATAATACCTCTAGAGTGTTTAAATGATGTTTGCAATAGTCTATATGATGTTCTAACGACTCTTTCAGATTCATCAAATAGTTGCTCTCTATACAGTCTGGTATTGGCTGGTGTGGCAGATTCTTTGTCATCGCTATCTTTGATTTCCTCGTTAGTAGTAGTACTACTTGTATTAGTGGCATCATATTCAAATGGGATATAATGTACTGAAAGTGTCTTCTCATGCAATAAGATAGCCACAGCATCGACATGAGGAATATAAAATGGACAGATATCCTCCTTGTTGATATGTGGCTTATACACAATCAAAGAGGTATCATCATATTTGGTACTGTTCATCACTAGACAAGTTTGATTCATTAAAGCATCTTTGTATGGATTTCTTGGAATGATTCTTCTCACAGTTTCATTTTTCGTCACTAATTCCAAAGAATCGGCCAATGGGACACTACGTAGAGCCATATCATCAATATTAACCATCTTGGCATCTGGATCATTCAATTCAAAAGTGGTCTCCTTAGAGTCAATTAATTTATGTTCTTGTGTCACTTCATAATGTTTTTCACTTAAGATATCGGCTCTTAAGATGGCAGTAGAGTTGATATTTGGTTCTTTAATGATGTAAAGCATAGCCTTTTCAAAATGAGACTTATCAAACGGCACAGCTTCACTGGTCGAATACATTGCCACCCATGGTTCACCTAAGATACTCGGTTCTTTGGCGCGAAATTTGAATCCTTCGTCCTTACGAACGGCTCCTGCTGCTTTGGCCATTGCTTCTGTTTGTTTCTTTCTGTCTGTCTGTCTTCCTTATTACTTCCTTGACGTTACAAGATATAGGCTACTCACTAGTTTTGAATAAGAACTGGTCGAATATATACTCTTATTCACCTCTGAGATGAGCTTAGGAATCTCTCAAAAAATTTTCGAAATTGGTGAAAAAACAAGATTTATACAGATTTATACAGATTTATACAGATTTATACACAGAAAGAGTAGTTGAAGAGTGTCTTAAATCTATGGATATCTTGGATACCAGGTGGATGTGTATTAGATACCAGGTGGATGTGTATTAAATCCTGGTGGTATACTGATATGATGTAACTTCCATGCTGTATATATATCTGTTTCAGTGGAGTTATCATCGACGAGCAATTCTTCTCATCGTATATTTTCTAATCACTTTAAACCGAAAAATCACTTGAAGTTCTTGGTGAACCAGTTCTGGATGTCTTGATAAATAATGCAATCATTAAAATCGATGGAATGCATCTCTTCCTCTCTTACAATAATATCTCGAGATAATCAGTCTGCCCAATTTGGTAAAACTTTTCCAATTAAAAATCGTTTTATTTTTATTTCAAGATCAAGAAAACAGAAGATTACAATAAGAGAAACCTTTAAACTAACAAAGCTACAATTAACAACGACGATATACAAGTCCGAGTGTAGATTGAAGAAGTTACTGACAGCTGAAACGCATAACAAAGATTCAAGGCTTTTATACAGCACTTACTTATTTCCCTCCCTTTCTAAAAAGTCAATTATAATAAATGTCTGCTTCCCAATTCAAGCAACTCGAGAAACTAGGTAATGGTACCTACGCAACCGTGTATAAAGGTTTAAACAAAGCCACAGGTGCTTTTATTGCCCTAAAAGAAGTTAAACTAGATTCTGAAGAAGGTACTCCCTCGACTGCTATCAGAGAAATCTCCCTAATGAAAGAACTAAAACATGAGAATATTGTAGCACTATATGACGTTATTCATACTGAAAATAAATTAACTTTAGTCTTTGAATTCATGGATAATGATTTGAAAAAATATATGGATTCCAGAACAGTGGGGAACCAACCAAAGGGTTTGGAATTGCATTTAGTGAAATATTTTCAATGGCAACTATTTGAAGGTTTAGCATTCTGTCATGATAACAAGATCTTACATCGTGACTTAAAGCCACAAAACCTACTGATTAATAAGAAAGGTCAATTGAAAATAGGTGATTTTGGTCTTGCCCGTGCCTTTGGGATCCCAGTCAATACTTTTTCCAGTGAAGTGGTCACCTTATGGTATAGGGCCCCAGATGTGTTAATGGGGTCTCGTACTTATTCTACATCAATCGATATTTGGTCCTGTGGGTGTATCTTAGCTGAAATGATCACTGGCAGACCGTTATTCTCAGGAAGTAATGATGAAGAACAACTAAAATTAATCTTTGATATGATGGGCACCCCTGATGAAACCACATGGCCATCTGTGGCATCATTGCCTAAATATAATCCAAATTTCCCCAAACGATTACCAAAGGACCTGAAAATGGTCTTGCAGCCCAACTGTGATGTTCCATTGGATGATACTGTGATCGATTTATTACATGGGCTATTACAACTTAATCCTGATATGAGATTAAGTGCCAAGCAATCCTTACACCATCCATGGTTCGGAGAATATTACCAACGTCCACAATAAACAAATTAACGGGAAATAATATTCTAATGAGCTCTGGATCACCACATGTAGTTGTTTCATTTTAATGATATGATTATCACTATTATTATTATTATTATTATTATTATATGTTGGTTACGTTTTTTCCTCTATAAAATTATATATACACAATAAGTTTATGTACTTTCTTATTACCTAATTATGACCACATATTGTCTGCTACTTCTTCATCTAATACATTACCCCAGCCAGTATTATACTGACTCCAAAACTCGTCCGTGATAGCCTGTAAAAAAGCTTCCGGGTTTTCTTGGCTGTCCATGATATTAACAGTATTTGTATGATTGTCACTATGACTGGATATTTGTTCCTTAGAACCTTGAGTATTGACTTCAGTAGGTGCAAAATTAGTTTTGTGAATATCATTAGAACTAGGACATCCAGCCTGTAATGGAGGTGCACTTTTCATCGGGGAGGCTGCACTGGTCTCGTGATGGTTATCTAATGATGCCAATTCAATATCTTTATCATTCCAAGAAGTTTCTGTCAAAGTACGGAATTCCAAAGTCTTCTTAAGGATAGTTCTATAAAGCTTTTCAATTGCCAAAGTGATATTCATATATTGCGATCTTTCTAGGATCTTTTGCAATACAGGGTTCTCGGGATTTGCAAAGTGTGATATTATATCACAATAAATATCAAACCCTCCTATAACAGATACGTCCGTGGGAGTTGTTACCGAAAATGTTGAATAATCCCATTCTGTTGTTATCCCTTGTGCACCTCTTATTAAATTTCCAGACTCAAATCTTGTTATCTTGTGATATAATAACGGACAGAATACTGATGCTACTCTAGGAAATAGACCATTGGTTAAGTAGAGCATTAAACACATGTATGGTGGAAACTGTGTTTCACTATCCATTAAAGTCTCTGGATGAAACTTTTCTTCCAATTTAAAGCATCTCTCCAACAAAAGGTCACCCATCTTTAGTAATATCAAAGAACATTGAATAGTTATATCTTTTAGTATTATCGATCTTTCTTGATACACAGCAAATCGCAAAGCGACATAGGCTAGCAGCATTTGAAGGGAAAGAGAGAATAGCCGAATATATCTAAATTGAAGAAACAGGAATTGCTCTTTGTCAATGTACATGTTGAGTGGTGGTAATTCCTTCTTAACAAAGTCGAATACCTTTGAACAATAACCTTCTAAATCTGGCTGTCCTTCGGGATTCATTATGGCAGCGTGCATCGGTCTAGCCATATTCAAAAATCGAGTCAATTTTATTATGTACCCAGAATAAACATCATGTTCTACCACTATGTTTTGGTCCAGGATTGTTGGAGGAATAGCGAGAGGCTTCCCCACATGAAATGAACACTCCAAATCTATGAGGACAATCTGTAACCACAGACTTTCTAAAGAATCTAAAGTACCCACAACATTTTCTTGGCCAGCATAAAGCTGTCTGATATTTCTATCAAGGCCCAAAGTAATAGCTGCAGCAACTGTATTGTTTATAAGGTTTATTAAGTTTGAGTTATCTCCGTCGGCATTGATGAATTGTTGATATTCACAACGTAAAGTAAGAAATTGAACCCTTTCAATATAGAATATTTTAGATGTCATTAAGCCAGTCAAACTTGTGATAAATCTCAATACAGATTTCGGAATGTTTTGCCTGTAGTGGACAATACAAATAATCATTAATATAACTCCGACTTTATGGTAATTTCTCTTCTCAGAGGGTAAAATCCTCAAGATTGGTCTATCTCCATTTAAA
Organism: Monosporozyma aerobia; assembly: GCA_028408415.1. Taxonomy (NCBI): domain Eukaryota; kingdom Fungi; phylum Ascomycota; class Saccharomycetes; order Saccharomycetales; family Saccharomycetaceae; genus Monosporozyma; species Monosporozyma aerobia. Next base: position 987,015 of record JAKOOU010000020.1, read on the forward strand.
TTAGGTGAATCAACAACAAAATAATTGAAAAAATAGTCGTTCATGACTCTATGGCTATCCACAATTCGATTCATTGGGTATAATTCATCATTATTAGGATCAAAAAATCTACTTAAAATTGAGAAACATTGGTCATGTGTCGGTAAATCTTTACAAACCTCCGTTATTAAACTATCACATTCATGATCATATTTATCTTCTACTTGCTCCAGCTCTTGCATCCCAGGCCCAACATTCCCATGCCCTTTCCATTTGTTCCTTTCTGATTTGAGTTTACCCATCAATTGATGACATTTTTCACCAAAACCCCACTTATCTTTCACCACATAGGTTCTCATAGAAGTTGGGCCATATAGGATTCGTCTCCCTGAGCTCTTCATTTGCACAAAGGCAAAATCATATACTGGATTCCTTATACCTTTTCTGTGTGTTCGTTTATGGTTTTGGCCATGGTGTGACTTATATTGATCTATATTGACTTTGCTACTTAACTGTTGTATCTGGCGTTGTAGATTATTTATACCATCTAAAAGTGTGTCATTAGTTACAGAAGCCTCATCTGTTTTTGAAGATAGAGAATGTGTTTGGCTTCTTGGGGTAGCGTTTGGTTGCGGATCAGGAACATCTACATATTGACAGACTTGGCCTCTAACTTTACAGCTGGAACAAACCGGTTTAAGTTGATCACATTTGAGTTTTCTCTTGCGACAAAATAGACACGACTTGATTATCTTTCTCTTCTTTATTTCATGAGCCATATTCTATTTTAAGGTTGGCTTGTATTCCATAGCAGCCTCTTCTTGGATCATCTCTTGAAAGAAATCATTAGATGATTAAATCCGTTTTTATCATTTTTTAAGTTTGCCCTTTCCAGATCAAATATTGACAAGCTCGCAAATAAAGACGATACCTCGAGGTCAGAAGAATAAGAGTGCTGTCTTTATATATGTATATTTACAATGGAATTTAGATAACTAAGTATTAATCTATAAGGAATTATTGAAGATATCATGAGGATTGGTATGATTTAGTAATTCTTCCCAGCCAGTATTATAACTTGACCAAAACTCATCTGTGATCTGTTGCAGCATCTCTGCTTCTTTTTCCTCGTTTACTTTCCTATTATTTGACTTGTCCTGGGTTGAGTCCAGAGTCTCTGCATAATTAGGAGGCTTGCCAAACGTTCCTACTTGAACGCTGGCTACATGGTTATTGTCACCTTTTCCCAGCGACGGATCTTTAGAAGCATGAAGTCCATAGTTTGCATAGTTTATTGATGAGTCCGTTTCTATATCTTTATTGGTTGTCTTATTAGCGTTGGTTATCGTGGATGTAGGACATGATACTTCTGTGTTATCCTTATTCGGTCTGATTTGATGTACCATCAAAGCTTCAAACTCTTTGGCTGTTGCACCTGCAGGATATGCACCAACATCCAATTTGATTTCATCACCCAACTGAGAAACCCATGCTTCTTCTGCACGTTTTCTGTATTCCAAACATTTCTCCAGAACCCTTCTTAAAGTTGATTGCATAGCATTGGTAATTACAAAATAATATGAATTGACCATAATATTTCTTTCTACTGGGTCTTTAGGTCTTAACCATCTTTCACAAAGTTTCTCGTGTATATCCAAGGAGAACAGCACTGATATCTCTTCTTCACTCGCCCGCAGGTTTTTGAAATTCCACCTAAAAGGTTTCTGGTTATAAAATAAGAAATCGTTATTAAGGAAAATGGTTAATCTGTAATAGACAACTGCACAAAAAATGGACGTGACCCTAGGCAATATGCCTATAGTGTACCCAATGGATTGGACAACATAAGGGGTGATATCAGAAGAACTTTCAGTGAACATTTCTGGGAAGTTCTCTCTGTCTAATTGGAAGCAACGTTGGGTGGCTGCAGCTAGAACGTGATATGCTATTAAAGTAATGTGGATACTGCTATTCCTTAATCTGAGACCTATATCTCCATTTATTGCAAAATTCAGATCATTCAGACATAATATCATTTCTAAGCAAAAAGTGACAATTCTTATATCATCCAGTCCCACCTGGGCTAGAGACTCAGGTTCCATGAAGTAGGATATATTAGGCAGCTCTCTTTCCATAAATTCTATGATATAATCAACTAAACCTTGAAATTTGGGGGAGCCTCTCCTTGCAAAGATACACTTCATAATTTTTCTCCCGAGTCTAGTCATCTTGCTTAATTTATTTAGTTGTAAATCACCATCAAACAGCACGGCGTCACTTTGGTAGTCTAAGTCAATACTATCCAGTTTTAAAGGCCGTCCAGATCGAAGAGAACATTCCAAATCTAAAAACACGATAATCATCCACAAATTTTTTAATGACTGCAAACTACCCACCACATTTTCTTGACCCTCGTAAACCTGATCAATATTTCTATTAAGACCTATAGTGATGGCTGTAGATACCAGATTAGTTATCAGATTTATGGTATTCGAGTCATCGCCAGTCGCTCTGTAAGTCTTCAGATAGTAACAACGTAATAGTAAGAAATGCAATCTTTCAATAAAGAAAATCTTGGCAGAGCATTGACCTAGTAAATAAATACTGAATCTATCCACCGATTCTGGGCAATTTTGGTAAAAATGTCTTAAAGTTATGATTTGAACAATTGTACCAACTTTATAATAATTCTTCTTGTTGCCAGCTAGCAACATTTTAATCTTCCGATCACCATTAGGTAGTAAATGTTCGGAATCTGGGATAAAGCAAGTATAAAAATCATTGATCACCTTATTTTTATCCAAAGTAGAATTTACCAGCGATAAATCTTTAAGTGTTGGGTCAAAGAAAAGATTAATAATTTCAATACACTTATTATACGGAGGTAAGTCAAAGCACAATCTATCCAGTAGAGTATCAAACGTTGAGTCGGTTGGCTTCTCAACAAGATCCAGCTCTACTAATGTTGGAGTGTTGTGCTGCTTCTTCCACTCAGTTCTTTCAAGTTTGACCTTTTGCCATAATTGATCATATTTCTTCCCAAAACCAAATTTATGTTTGAATAAAGTGGTCCTAACTGAAGTAGCACCATACAAAATTCTTCTACCTGAAGATTTTCGTTGTAGATAATAGAAATCAGCCAAAGGATTGGGTAAATGCTGATTAAAATTCTGGAATATATCGTGATGAGCATTCGCCATGGTGGAGACTGTAGACTTTAGAGATCTAGTTGTTGATGAGCTCATACCACCCGAAGATGAGTTGCTGCTGCTATTACTTACTATTGAATTGGTTCCATCAAAGTTTATAGTTGGAGAATTCTTCGAGATTTCATCAATTTGCCTTTCTAGTGAGTGAACTTTCATCATCAATGTGGTATTGTCCATGACATGGGCATTTAAGTGCTCGTTGAATAAACGGCTATTATCATTTGGAGAGTCATTTGTTTCGTTCTGTATTAATGCATCAGTTACAGGGTAGTTACAGCTGGATAGATTTCTTGATTTGCATGAAGAGCAGATGGGTCTCTTTTGGTCACATTTCAACTTCCTCTGACGGCAAAATGAACAGGATTTCGCTGGCTTCCGCCTTCTCCTTACTTGTCGTATACCTGTATCAGATATCATAGCAATTACAGATATCCTTTGAATGTAATGTGGGGATTGTAAGAATCAACTTTTGCACCATTATAATATTGCTTCAAACTCTTCTACATATATATATTTTTTCGGTGAAGATCTTTGCATCTAAAAAAACTCCTAACTCTAAAAAAAACTGTTAGGAACTGAATAATCGTACCATCTTATTACCAATTGATTGTAGTATAAGAGAAGAGAAAGCAGGTCTGGATTCAATGTGGATGGCTCACCTTAAGTGCTGAAATTGAATTGTATTGTTCTGTTTATCTAATTATATCTTGGTAAAGTTGTTGTTTTGTAACATCCAAAATGTACATAGATGCGTTTACTTGATGAGAGTAATTATAAGATTAATCTGACGTATTAGATGAAGAGATGTTAAAGGCATGATCAACTGAGTTTGGTATTAAAAGAACTGCTAATATAGACCAGTGTATGTATATATATAATTCAGTTATTTTCTATCTACGTTTGATTATATAGAACTATCAATAGTTAGTTAGTAAGGACCATTTAAACACACTGGCGGCATGGTGAAATGCAAATCTTGAATGTATTCAAATTGAACAAAGCAAGCTTCAGATACCTTCAAAATAACTACTGTACTGATATTTTAACAGTTATGGAAAAAATCATAGGCGTTTGTGTTATTAACAACTTCTTCCCAACCAGTGTTATAGCTTGACCAAAATTCATCTGTTATTTGCTGTAACATTTCAGATTCTTTTTCCTCAGTAGTATTTACTACCCCAGCATCATGCGTACTAGGAATAGAAGTCATGTCAGGCTCGGTATTCATATTCAATGAGTCTACGGTAGAGCCAGATGTCCTTTCGTCTTCATTATAGTTCTGTTTATTATTGTTCTGCCCATTTGTAGCCATGTTTAACTGTGGGTTTGGATGGGTTTCTCTATTATTCATATTTTGAGAAGCTGTACGCATAGAATTCGGATAGGAACCTCGCGAAGAAATATCACTTGAAGTTAATTCAGGAGTCAATAAATTTGGAAGGCTCTTGATTGGAGGATCGATCGCATATGAATCATTACCCAACTGGGATATCCAAATCTCTTCGGTGTGTTTTCTATATTCGATACATTTATCAAGAACTTTTCTAAATGTTCTTTGGACAGCATTTGCAATAACAAAATGGTATGAGTTCCCCATTATTTTTCTTTTGATTGGATCATTTGGCCGTAACCATTTATCGCATATTTTCTTGTGAATATCCAATGCACAGGCAATAGGTATTTCTTCTTGAGGGGGTCTTAATTTTCGGGGTTCCCATTCATATGGTAGTTGATTTATAAACACAAAATCATTGATCATGAACTGTGTTAATCTGAAGTACATGATTGAACAGAAAATGTATGTAATTCTAGGTAACAGTCCACCAGTTAACCCAATTGATTGTATAAAATGTGGAGTCAAATTGGAGGTAGTCTCATTATACATGTCAGGGAAGTATTCTTGATCGAGTTGGAAGAATCTTTCAGTAGCCGCAGCAAAGACATGAAATGATAGCAGGCAAATGTGTATACTTGCATTTCTTAATTCTGGTTCGATGTTTTCATTCATTCTAAATTTCAATTTACTCAGACATAGAATAATATCAAGACATAATGCAACAATGCGGATATCGTTCAAATCCACTTGTTTGAGTCTCTCTGGATCAGTAAAGAATGATATATCAGGTAATTCAAATTCCATAAATTCTAACATGTGATCTACTAGTCCTTGAAATTTGGGGGTTCCCATTCTGGCATTAACACATTTTAATATTTTTCTTCCCAGTTTGGTAACTTTCACTAATTTATTTAATTTGGGGTCACCATCGAATATCGTATCATCATTTTGATAATCAAGATCAGTACTAGGCAACTGTAAATCACGGCCTGTTTGGAGTGCACTTTCAAGGTCAAGAAATTGAATTAGTAGCCACATGTTTTTCAATGATCTTAAATTACCCACAATAGTTTCCTGATCTTTATAAACATGGTTAATATCTCTATCAAGACCAGCCGTGATTGCTGTAGATACCAGATTACTAACCAAAGTTATAATGTTGGAATCATCGCAGTCAGCCATGTAGTTCCTGATATAATAGCAACGTAATAGCATAAATTGTAATCTTTCCATAAAGAAAACTTTAGCAGAAGCTCCACCAAGTAGATATAAACTAAAAATGTTCACCGAATCTGGAGAGTTCTGATAGTAATACCTCAAAACTATAATTTGAACGATTACTGCGACTTTATAATAATTCCGCTTATCACCTGCAAGCAGCTTTTTAATCTTTCTGTCACCATTTGGTAGTGTATTTTCAGTGTCTGGAATAAAACAAGTATAAAAATCAATAATCACTTTATTTTTGTCCAAGGTGGAGTTTACTAGAGATAAATCTTGAAATTTGTTGTCAAAGAATAGGTTAATAATTTCAATACACTTATTATATGGAGGTAATTCAAAGCATAAACGGTCTAATAAGCTTTTAAAGACGGTATCATTCGGTTGTTCCAAATATTTTAATTCCTGTAATGATGATGTTTGATTCAATTGCTTCCATTTGTTTCTTTCAAGTTTAATCTTCCCCCAAAGTTGATCATATTTCTCGCCAAACCCGAATTTCCTTCGAGATAAACTGGCCCTCATTGAGGTGGCACCATACAGGATTCTCCTCCCCGAAGGTTTACATTGTAAATAGTAATAATCACATAGTGGATTCAATAAATGTGTATCATCATTTTGGAACACACTTTGGTCTTTGTGTGGTGGTGTATTTGAAGCAGTTTCTGGCTCAGGTTGTACTGTTGTCGGAATAAATAAGGGGTCGTTCTTGTACTGTAGTGCGGATATATTTGTAGACGAATTACCCGCTGGCGACCTTCTAGTAATCTCTTCCACTTGTCTCTCCAATGTGCTCACTTTCGACATTAAGTGTGACTGTTGTACGTCCAGTGGATCTCGTGTTATGCTATGGCTCTTTATTTTTAAATTAGTATCTGAAACGGTATATTCACAAATAGTTAGATTCCTTGACGTACATGATGAACAAATGGGTCTCTTTTGATCACATTTCAGCTTTCTTTGACGGCAAAACCGACAGGATTTAACTGGTTTGTTTCTGGTTTTCCTAATTCTGTCCCTACCATTCTCTGTCATGTTTAACTCTATGAGATATGGTTTGGCGTGTTACGGTTTATGTTGTTTTAGGTTTTGTAATGACTTCAATTATAATGAACCCAAACTTTACATATTTTTTTTGACTGGAAATTTTGTACCAAATGACGCATAAGACTTAAAGGAAGGCATCTAACAAAACTAAACAGAAATATCCAATAAATGTACTTATCGCCTTAATAGATAAAGAAAAGACTAATGAATCAGTATTGTCCGAGGATAAGGTTTAAAAACTTTTTAAACTGGAATATGCGAATGCCACATTATTTGTCTTGAGTGGAGCCCTCATAAAAGGATTAAAAACTGTTTCGTCTGCCATGTCATTTGCCTTTTCAAACTAAATATATATCGTAGTGAGCAAATTCGAAGTTAGACATTTTAGGAGGATTCCATTTGGTTCCGGACAAGCTAATGAACCGACCTTCAGAAATATTCTGGAAAAACCTTTCATAAATGATAAAATTAGCAGATCTTATAGGATGATCTAGGACTGATAAACAACTTAACTCGGAGTAACTTCACAATATGAACTTTGGAAATGATAAACAGAAAATAGTTGCATTATCGCACTTATAAATGTAACATGTGATGATAAGAAGACCTGTGTCATAATGATATTTGGTCGGTATAGTATTGTTAATAAAGTAATATATTAGTGGTATTGCATGGGTTTATTGTAAATTTTAGAATCAAAGGGAATTTCAACATCGTTTTGTATCAATCAAAATCCTTTGAATTATTCCAATGACAGGGCAATAACAAAGGCAGACACGTCAAAGAACAAATACCACTCATGAAATCGGGAAACTAGAAAAATGCATGTTGATAATCGCTGGAGTGGTTTTGTTTTAAATATAAAATTAATTTACTCTACTTAAATTCATCTAGATTAATGAATGAAAATGTTTTGAACCGAAGGAAATGTAAACCGGAGCCTGTTTTCTAATTGAATGAGGGTATACCTTTGTGAAGCCATCTTCAGGTATTGACATGTGTCATTTATATTTTTTATTTTCACTCCAGTAGTTGAATAAGCAAGTGAATATTTAAATAGCTTACCGTTGAGAATAGCCCAGTGTCATGTTTATGATAATTCTAGTGAGTATAAATATTATATTTCTCCACTGGGCAGCAACTGGTTTCGGATGAACTTAACAGATATATAAAGCAAACATGCATTTGATAATATCAGAAGTGAATGTATTGAACAACATGTTATGTGGTTGTTAAAAGGTAACGAAGACAGATCATTTGGGTGTGTTTATAAAATCAAATGCCGGTCTCAAAGATTCATTGAGATTATAATCAAACCTTGTGACCTTGACGCACTGTGTAAAATACAATGAAACAGTGGGAAAGGCCATCATATCTTGTTGATATCTCATGTAAACAGTCAGTATTCAGTGTTTAACCCGTCACTTTTTGACAGATCTTCCACTTTAGAAATTTTCTGGAGTGTAGAAAGACCAAAACATGAAAAGTATCTGTCACATTGAGATTACTTGAAGAGAGAGGACAGAAGAAGAGTAGTATGGAACACCATATATAGAGATATAGATATGCATATGTGATGGTTACTGTTGCAGTAACTTAAATATACGGGAATATAGCATACTACTTTTCACACTACGGAGGAAAATAAATACAAGAAATGGCAACTTACATTAATGAATAGTGGATTTCAAGACACATCAATACGTTGTTATCAATCTAATTGGTAGCCATGTTAGTATGTTATCCACAGCTCCATAGAACATGTAGTTAGATTGATAGAGAAAAGGGAACTTCTTTTTTGCATCTCACCTCTCTTTTGAACGGGGAAAGGGAATCAAAAATGAAAGCAAATAGGTTCAACTTTGATAGGTTTTAACCATGGCGTACCAACTATCATTATTATACTATTATTGCCATCATTTAAGATATACCACCACTCGCACAACTACCGTTTATTGCTATGGAATATTTAACCGCCGAAAGTAGGGGCATCTGATTCCTAGGTCACGTGAGTTTCTGAAAGTGGAAAATTAATTAAAAATAAAAAAATAAAAAAAGTAAAAAAATAAAACAGATTGAGGCTCGGCCGATTTTTTTTTCTACATTTCGACATGAAATTTTCAGCTTTTATGGAACTCACTTCTGTTGAATGGATTCATTTCTTGTTGTGGTTGTTTGTTTGTTTGTTTGACATTGTTTGTTTTATTTGTTTCATTTCGTCTCTGAGAAATTTTGTGTTTTAGTCGAGATCAATTAAATTACTTTTTGCAACTTATATGTGTCTTTTTACTCATTAAGAGCAAGCTGTTCCCCAAAATATAACCCAAATCTCGATACCTCAAGCGATTAAGATCTTGCTTTCCTGTTAGACAATTTTAAGTTAACCGCTATCCACAATCTGCTTAACACAACATACGGTTCATTTCTCATTCCAAAGAAGAAGAAATTGTACTTTTATTTCAAACATTAATTTCACCTGTCATATAGTAACAACATCATTTTTTTGTGGTCAATATTACTATCAATACACGAAAGAAATATCCATTCGCTAACTATTACTTCATTTGGTTCAGTCTATAAAAAAGATCTAATAACGTATCCAGACAAACATACCTTCAACCGCACATCCATTACATAACGAAGCGAAACAGAAAGAAACATGTCTGCTTTGAAAGTTCTCTTATTAGGTGACAATCCTAATATCATTCTACATGCATCCAGGTTTCAATTAGCTAATAGCGTGGAACTTTATCATGTTAGTGAGTCCCAGTCAAGTCATTATGAAATTGAAACTCACTCCTATGGGGTGGAAAGCTTCCAATTAGCCAACCATTTCACTTCCATTACGAACTTGACTGAGGCAACTAACCACAACCTTTTACTTGACTTAATCATATTAAGCGCAACTTCATTGCAAGAATTATCTACCGTATCCTCCCAATTATCAACATTAATTACTAATAACACAAAGATCTTTGTAGAAAGTACCGGTAGTATTCAATTAGAACCATTTGTCAGAATGTCCATCAATACTAAACATCATATTAATGTCCTAAGTATCGTCTCAGACTTGGATATTCGTCAAATCGATTCCCAAACAAACAGATTTAAACAATTTGGTCCTGAGGGGAAGCAACATACCATTTATTTAGGGGATGGTAGCTCAAAATCGTATGGTTCCACTACTCAAAATCTTTTAAACACATTTGAAAGATTATTTACCAAATTATTCCCCAACGAATCATTGAATCTATGTGATTTCTCTTCCAGAGAATTCTTAAAAGTTCAGTGGGAATTAGCTTTGACCCAGATTTGTTTTGATCCATTGTTGATTATGTTAGAAGAAACTAGTTGTAATAATTTACCAAATTTAATTCTTGCTAAGCCTTTGATCTCAGGTTTGGTCACTGAAGTGACTTCGATTGTTAATAAAATGGGAGTTCAATTAGACCACAATATGAATAATGAATCCAGTCTTTTAGATCACTGGCAATCATTGTACGCAAATGATATTCCACCTTTAGTGTACCATTTCTTAAATAAGACTTCCTCTTTAAATATTGATTTGATCTGGTTACAAATTATTTTATTGGCTGATGATCAAAATATCAAGACCCCATATTTGGAATTCCTTTACTCTATCATGTCTCAATTGCAAAAAGTTAATAATAATGAATCTAAATGGTTTACTAGAAATGTGGAAGGTGTAAATAGTAACAATAACGGCCAACAAAATGCTGAATTAATCAGTTCGTTGGAGAATGAAAGTAGCCATTTAAGAAATGAATTGGATTCTTTACAAAAACGTTTGGAAGGTAAAGATAATCAATTACATGAACTTCAAAACAACGTTGATCAGTTGAGAAATCAATTATCTTCACTGAAAAATAATCAAAATCAAACTGTTAATGATTATGAGACACAAATTGAAAATTTAAATCAACAAATAAATGATCTAAAGTTATCTCAATCCCAACAACAAATGAATGGTGACAGCAATTATAATCGTCAAGAAGAGAATAAGGTGGTCAATAAAAATCTAGAAAATGTTCAAGCCAAATCAGTAAGCTATAAAGCCACTGGTACTCCGGATTTAAATGATTTGGAAGACTTAGCTGTTTTTGGTGTCTCATATGGTGACTCTCCAATGAGAACAACAAATAAGTTTCAAAAAGATGAATCCCAACAACCAACAAGTTCAAATGGCAGTGCTACTTCTCAAAATATAAATACCAATAGCAGTGATTCGAATACATCTCAAGGGGAAGCAGAAGATAGCAGAGTTTTACAGGAACGTGAATTAGAATTGAAAAGAAAAGAATTAGAATTACAAGAACGTGAGTTGGAATTACAAAGAAGAGCTTTGCAACAGCAGCAGCAGCAACAGCAACATTTGAATGGTAGAAAAACCAAGATGAACATTAGTAATAGCACAATGCCACCCCAACCAAATACAACCAATCCAAGAAATCAACCTTACAGCCAAATGCCACAACAAAATTTTGTGCCAAACATGCGTCCAAATAGGAATTTGCATGGTGCTACTGCATCTGCCCCTGTTCCAGTTAACTTTAACGATCCAGTAAGTGGTGCAGCTATGGGCTATTCTGGTGGGTTCCCTCAACAACAGCAATCCCAACAAATGCATCATGCTATCAAGCCAACAAGTAGAAAGAACAGAACTAGTAATATGACAAATCTACGCAATCCATCTAACCCAACTATGACTGGTTTCAAGGGTAACATGATGAATAATATTCCACCTCCAACTAATAGTCAAAGCAGATTAAATTCTTTGTCAAGTCAAAGTATGAATTTCCCAGCACATATGAGAAATCAACAAGTGCAACCACCACAAAATATGCATAGTTCTTCATTCAACAACTTGAACTCGAATGTTCGTGCCAATACCATGCAAAATATTCCTGTAGGTTTCAACCAACAACAATTACAACAAAGGCAAATCAGTTCCTCGTCTGTTGATATAAATAATGTTGGAAATATGTCGACTAATTCAGTGGTTCATAACCAATTACGTACAACTGCATCCACATCAAATGTTAATGGAATGCCACAATCTACTAGCTTACCTTTGTTGCAGCAACAGCAACAGCAACAGCAACAACAGAAACAAGGAAATGGTCCGATTCAATTAGGCACCCCACCTATCCCGCCAGCCACATATAATTCCACTATTGACTCTTCTCCTGCCTCATTCACAAGTAATAATACAACGAACACCTCTCAAACTACCGATAGTGAAAAGAAGAAGAAGAAGAAATTTGGTTTCTTTAAGAAGAAAAGTAAGCAGTAGGAAAAGTGGTAGTTTCTGTCCTTTTGTCTTAACCGTTCTAGTTTTGACTCATAACTAAGTTACCGTAATGAACAATAATTATAATAAATATTTTTTCCTTCTCAGATTGAGTATTTTCTCTTTTAGCAAATAGTGCCTATACATTTACTTCCAATTTTAGTGATTAATATATATATTTATTTTTAACATTATATAAGATTATATTATTATATTATACCCTAAAATAGTCTTTGTGGTATATTTAATATAGACAAATAGTATTTAAAGTTCTGTTAATAAAGGTAAAAACAGGATCTATTAACTATATTCACAGAAAAATAAGGACTGTATACGTTGAACTTAAGTGATAAATAACTTTTATCTCTTAACCACTCTATTTAATGGTTATTCAGCATTCAAAAAAAAAAGTCTAAAAATGATTCCTAGCGGGATCGAACCGCTGATCCCGGCGTTATTAGCACCGTGCCTTAACCAACTGGGCCAAGGAATCAGATCTTATTTTTTGTCAGAGATCGAGTTAGGAAGACCAGACATCACCACTAACGAGATAAAACGATGAACAAAGCTACACGTGATAATGGCTAGTTGGTATCATCTTCGACAGAAGATCTGGTTTCGATCAATCTAAAAGAAACTAATACGGCTAAGAAAGGTAATGCATGAAAAGTAACGAAATGAGTCATCAAGCAACTAGGAATCATACCCCGCAATTCGGTTGAACGGAATACACCGCTATCAGGGGCAAGCGACTCTGAACCATACCCCGCAATTCGGTTGAACGGAATACACCGCTATCAGGGGCAAGCGGCTCTAAAGCATACCCCGCAATTCGGTTGAACGGAATACAACGCTATCAGGGGCAAGCCGCTATTACACTACGAATAAGGAATGACTACGTCATTCGAATGAGTCATATGAGCCCTGTCACGAATGTTAAAAGAGGAGATCCTTCATGAAGATCTGTCACCCTCTTGGATAGCCAGCCACCACGTGGCTGACTACAATAAGCCGTCATCATAAGACGCCGGACAGCTGTACAGCAGCTGCACTCGAAAGAGTAAACTAACTGTGACAACTACGTAGTAGTTGAGCTCCGCAGGAGCGACCATATGGAAACGGGAACCACGTAGTGGTTGCAACAATTATGCAACCATCAAGTGGCTGCCTTGAGTGAACCCCACGCGGGTCAAAGTTAAACTATCAAATAGTTACTTCCATGCAACCTCCCTGATCAAGAGGCTTGTTTTGGAATTGTATATAAAGAGAGAAGATAAACCCAAGTTTGTGAATGAATTACTCTTCTCTAGGAATTAATTTGTATAATGTATTTTAGTTTAGTTAATTTACTTTGTTCTGGAAGAAGAAACCAGACAATTATATATCGTTCAATTATATAATATACTTCAATAAACAAATCTTCAATTCTGCATCAGATTCCTTTCATTTTTTGAAAAATATGATATGGAATTTAAGATGCCATTGTAAAAGGAAACTTTTCAACTTGGAGAGGAGACACAGTGTATAATTTGTAAGGTTATCAATTGTTTTGTTTTTCTTAACTGACTGATTTTGTTTACTGACCCAATTTTGGATTTTTGTCTCTTTTTTAATGGAGGTTTTTTGTTCCAAACTCTCTGGGTTTTAATGTTTTTGAACTTCTTTTCTTTCATGATCAAAATATGTAATTGTTAAAGAAGAAAAGATAGATTTGGACGTTTACTGAAACTGTTCACGACAGCTAATGTGACTGAGTCCATCTTATTTAGTTAAAAAAATACCAAATTTAGTGAAAATACAGATAAATATTTGGGTCCGTCTAGTTTCAAGGTCAGGACATTGTATTCTAAACACAAACTCAAGGAATATAAACCTTCTCTTCTGGTGATTCATGCACGCTTATTATGTGGTTTAGTTTACATATATTCCTTTATAAAACTCAAGATTGTCTTTATTTTGCTTTTTTATTCAAATAGAAGAGAGAGTATTTTAACCCAAATCTTCTACTCATTTCAATTCATACATTAATTAGGATCATTACGCCTCATTTCTGAACTTCATTGTACAATGCCAAGGCAAGCAAATCTCATATAAAACTCTGTATTATACTCTATAATCTTATGATCTCTATTAGATTTGAATTACCCACGCAAAAACTTGAAAAATAAGAAAAATTAAGTCGAGAGGAAAATATCGTCAAATTGAAACTTACACAGGAAGATATACGTCAATGTGTGCAGATAGTTGATTAATTTAATGCTCGTTGTATTCATGTTTACTGATACTTCTATAAGTTGTATTATTGAAGAAAAATATCATCGTCTATAAGGGAAACAAAAAGATTAAAATGCCAATTGATCAAGCTAAATTAGCCAAATTACAAAAATTATCCGCTACTGGTAAAGTTGGTGGTACCAGAAGAAAACAGATCAAGAAGCCAGCTGTTTTTACTGATGAACCAAAATTAATGAGTGAGATGAGTAAATTTGGAGGTGTGACCATTGATGATATTGCTGAAGCAAATTTCTTCCAAGAAGATGGTAATGTCTTACATTTTGATAACGTGAAAAAATTTGAGCATGCTCCAAATTATAATGTTTCTGCAGTGATCGGTAAGGGTGTCCTGAAACCGCTAGATGATATGTTCCAAGAAGTCCTTCCTCAATTGGGCCCAGAAGCTTACTATGCTTTATCTCAATTGGATGAGAAGGTTAAAGAATTTGAAGATGCTAAGAAAGCTGAAGAAGAAGCCAAAAAAGCTGAAGAGAAGAAATAAGTTAGATCGTCATATTGTTTATATATCAAACTCATAGTATGAAATGATTCATACTCTCTGCACATTCATATCTGTTTAATGCTAATAATAGAATAATATTTTATGATATAATGAATAATAAAACAATTTAGTTGTAAACCTTATATACTATATGTAGGTGATTTACTACCTTAAACCCATATTAAGGGAAAGTGGAATATTTATTGAGTAAGCATGAATGGAAAATTACGATATCATCATATGCTGACTCCATCTCTTTGTGCTTTAGCGATGATCTCTTCAAAGTTGTCACCAGCAATCTCGCGTAATTTCTTCCTGTTTCTTTCACAAGTTAAAGTGTTTGAATGTCTTTTCAAAGCATCCTTCCTAGCAAAACCTTTACCACACCTAGAGCATATATTAGGTAGAGTTAAAATATGAGCCTTTTCATGTCTTGTTAAGTCGGAATCTCTTAAGAACACCAATTCACATCTAGTACATGGGAATCTTTCTTCAGAATCTTGTTCGTTCTTCGTATGACTCGTAGTTGATGGTGTAGTGTCCTGAGATGGGAAAGAAGCACCCATGGTCATAACACTACTTGTTCCAGATATGTTTTCATTGATTAAAGAAGGGGTTGAAACAGAAGAACTTATCGAACCATAGCCGATCGGGTCGACCACAGTATGGTTTGGCATGATAAATTTCTCTTCAGAGTAGTTATTTGACATTTCCATAGAATGGGAACCAGCAAATGGTGAACCATTGTGTAAATCGTTGTTAGTAACACTTTGGTTGCTAGATACAGGTAACGTCTTGTCTGGGAATTGCATTCTTTCTAACAATTCCCGTATAGTAGGATTGGCAACTGGAATCTCTTCAGATGTAGATACTATAGCATCGATAGCGTGTTTGAGAAATATTGTTTCTTCGGCAAAATCAGTCATGAGGTAGTAATGGTTGTAGCTGTATATAGTTCGGTATAGCCTGGTATATAATGTGGCAAGTTTGGGATAAACACTCTACAAAAGTTTGACAGGTTAAGTTTCTAAGAATTACTCATTGATTGTTTTTTTTTATTTAAATATGTGTTTTTTTCGATAATCACATAATTAAAGTGAATCATAGTGAATTGCATAGAGTCATCGAGGGTTCATCAGAAATATATATACGTATTTATACATTTATACTTATATATATATATATGACAGGTATTTATATGCTAAGGAATCATCAGACTACTTTGAAATTGTCCCTAACCAGCCTTTGGCCCATGATATTGAACTGTTCAATTTCAATGGGTAAAATATAGCCATTACCTCTTTGATTATACTTGTTGAGTCTGGTATCTTGGAAAGTAACAGCGGTGTTGATGCTGGGAGGAGGTTCATAGATGTTTGTAGTATGTGGCAAATTTGAGTCTGCTGCTGTGCCGTCTTCTTCTTCTACTACTACTCGCTGCTGTTGCTGTTGCTGTTCGCTTGAAGAAGGGAAGATCAAGGTTCTGTATAAGTCTTGTAAATCGTTGGGAATATTATTGCTAGTGTCTGTTACACCGCCAGTATTTAAGTTAGCGGTTAGCATCAAAGAGGGATTGATGGATGGATGCATTGGGGCCATAGTGTCGTGGAAGAAATTCTCACGTTCAGGGGATGCAGATGGACTGTCATTGTGCGTGGAACCATGTGTTTGGTGTAATGAAGTAGTGCTTGTAACCAGATTTGGCTGATCGCCAGGGGAAGAATCACGTCTCCCACCGGTATGACCTTGCTTACGCCGAAGTAACAGCATTTGCCTCCGACTACGACGAACTACTACGGGTCTGACAATAGAACAGCAATTTGCTAGTTCCTTCACAGATAACCCAGTGATTTTAGAGTAAAGACTGTAACATTGTTCTCGTTGGACAATCTTTTCACCTTCACTTACACCAGTGTTGACCACACTCATCACAAAGGCAGAGACAATCAATTTGTTTAAATTGTATTTAAGATATTTCATATAATTAACTTCAGCTTCACAACATTCTAAGAATTTAATTATAATGCAACAAATCCTCTTAAATTGTAGATTATGCGTTTGTGATCTTTTCAACATAGTTTCAAAAAATGTAAACAATTTATGATCATCGATGGCTTCAATAATCCTTGTAGTGTCTACACCGATGTTTTCATTCGGAATTAGTAAGTTGATATATTTATATTTAACCCCACGAACAAACTGCTTAACCATAAATTTATTCAACTGGACTGCTTGTTCCTTCAATGGACGAACTGTTGCGACCGCCATATCGAATATAAGTATGCTGTATTTTTGAAGTAGTTATATCTTTTGCAACTAACTAATGTGCAATATAGTGGCGCTTCTATGTTTTGAATGTTTATTGGATTATTCTTGGTTATTATCTCCTTTGCTGTGATCTGTCACTATTTATGCAAAACGGTATGGACCATAAAAATACAAAAATAAGTAAATAAACCACCAATATATAGCGATAAGCCAGGTGCCTAGGATTAAAGTGTCGGTTGCAGGTGAACTTGAAATAGGTGACCAAAAAGCAGCGGTAGTGTTCTTCTTGTTTGATGATTAAGCAGCTTCTTTCCAATATTATTTGTGTTTTTATCCAACTTTTATTTTTATTTTTCATTTCCATTTTTTTTGGATATTTCAGATTTTTGTAAGAGACACATCGAGAAACTTTCCAGGGATCTACAAGAAGATGGATGATTAAAGGAGTGTTTAATAGATGTTAGACTGGCGATAAACCGATATTATAATGCTGAACCGTTGGAGACAGTACCAAAAGTTATATGGGTGCGTGAGAAGCGCTTCCACTGCGAGTTCGCATTCGTTTCAACACACACTAAATCTCCCGAAAACAACATTCCCTACCAGATCATCTTTAGAAGCAAGTCTTCAATCGTTGGTCCCACAGTGTTCACAAGCAATTTATAAGACACAATTAACCCAGTTTATTAATGAAATTGGGAAAATCAAAGATCCAAATGATAAATTGAAATACTGTCAAGAGAAATTGTTTGTCTTGCATGACGGTCCACCTTATGCTAATGGTGATATTCATCTTGGTCATGCTCTAAACAAAGTATTGAAGGATATCATCATACGGTATCACATGTCAGAGAAGGGACAATATATTTTCTATAAGCCCGGCTGGGACTGTCACGGTCTACCCATTGAATTGAAGGCATTAAGCAAGATACCTAAGGCCTCTAACGTTGTGAACGATCCAACTAAGATTAGAACCCTTGCATCAAAACATGCAAATAAAACTCAAGAAAGACAAATGGAACAATTCAAACAGTTTGCTATTCTAACTGATTGGAATGATCCATATATTACCATGAACAAGCACTATGAATTAAGTCAATTGAATATTTTCAAGACATTCTATGAAAAGGGGTTCATTAAAAGAAGGAATAAACCTGTTTATTGGGGGACTGAAACAAGAACTGCATTAGCTGAGAGTGAATTAGAATATAATGAAAATCATGTCTCCAGAGCCATATATGTGAAATTCCCATTAACTCAGAATTCATCCAGCGAATTATTGCAAGGGTTATCTAATAATATTAAAAAAGAGGAGATCATAGATATAAAATGTATGATTTGGACTACCACTCCATGGACACTGTTTGCAAACCAAGCCATCTGTTTCAACGAATCCTTCGACTATTGTCTAATACATGAGAAAACCCAAGATGACTACTTAATTGTAGCAGAGGATACACTTGATAAAATTCCACTTGAAAAAAATAGTTATTCCATTATAACCACTTTTAATGGTAAAGCTCTAGCCAGTCTATTTTACACAAACCCTTTACTGAATGATAATATACAACGTCCTTTGTTATCTGGGCTACATGTAACCAAAACAGCAGGGACTGGGCTAGTGCATACTGCACCAGGCCATGGTACCGATGATTATCTAGTTGGGATGAAAAATAACCTGGCCATATTTTCTCCAGTGGACCCATTTGGAAACTATGATTTAACTCAATTTGAAACCCCAGAACTAAAGCAATTTCTTTCAGATCCCAAGGATAGTTCAAAAGGTAGAAATGTCTTGAGTAAAGAAACGACAGATAGTATTATTGCAAAACTAACTCAACTGAAAATGTTATTCTCTCAAGCCGACTACACTCATTCATACCCTTATGACTGGAGATCAAAACTTCCTGTAATTATTAGATCTACACCACAGTGGTTCATAGATTTAACAGAGATTAAAGAAACTGCTATGGATACCTTGAAAGATGTCAAGTTTGTCCCCACTAGAGGGGAATCTAGACTAAAAGCCTTCATTAAGAATAGGAGTGAATGGTGTATATCAAGACAAAGAGTTTGGGGTGTGCCAATCCCATATTTCCAACATAAAGATGATCCAAATAAAGTGTTAATGGATGACAAAATTATATCGCATATTATCAAACAAATTGAAATTGAAGGCAGTATAAATCGTTGGTTTGAACATAATAATGAAGAGAGTGATGTTGCAAAATGGTTACCACAAGAATATAAACATTTAGCACCTGAATATAAGAAAGGTGAAGATACCATGGATGTATGGTTCGATTCCGGAATCTCATGGAGTGTTATCAAGAACTTTTATCAAGAGACTTTAAAATTAGATATGTTACCACAACCATTAGCAGATGTATATCTCGAAGGTTCAGATCAACATCGAGGTTGGTTTCAAAGTTCTTTGTTGACACATGTTGCTGTCACACCAAATAAAGTGAACTCTGTAGCTCCATTTAAAACTGTTATCACACATGGTTTTATCTTAGATTCAAAAGGTATTAAGATGTCAAAATCAATAGGGAATGTTATATCTCCAAAGGATATTATTCAGGGAAACCAAAAGCTTCAATTACCACCTATTGGTATTGATGGGTTGAGGTATTTTGTTGCTCAAACTGATTTTAGCAGTGATATCACTGCCGGTTCAATCGTGATGAAGCGTGTTCAGGACTCCTTGAAAAGGTTAAGACTGTGTTTCAGATATATACTTGGTAATCTAAACACAAGTGGTTCATATGAACTTTTACCTTACAATGAATTAAGGCCTGTTGATAAGTATACCATAGGTAAGTTATCACAACTATTAACCGAATGTCAAGCTGCATACAAGTCCTACAACTTTGCCAAGGTGTTAACTTTAATTCAATATCATTTAACTAATGAGTTATCATCATTGTATTTTGATGCTTCTAAAGATATCCTTTATTGTGATGGCATCGGCTCTTTAAAAGTGAAACAAACACAAACAGTCTTATATCACATTTTGGACACGTATAGGCACATATTAACTCCAATTTTACCTGTCTTGTTACAAGAGGTATGGAATCATTTACCTGCACAATGGAAACGAAAACAATCATCTAAAGTTGGTTCTGATTCTGTCATGGGATTAAGTGTTCCAAGTTTCAAGCACATTGAGACTTTAAAACATGACACAGAGAATTTTGCTAAGGTACAATTGCCAATATTGAGACTATTTCAAAGGGAACAACAACATGTTTCTCAAAACATTACCAAATCCAGTCAATTAAAGGTTACACTACATGTCAGCGATTCTGAAAATAAACTAATTTTAAATTCCAATGAACTAGCAGATATTTTACAAGTCTCCTCAGTACAAGTTTCCAATACCGAAGACTCGACTTTTGATAAACTTCCCAATGAAATGATTGAAATTGGGTCTGGAAAGGTTAAGATGTCGTTAGTAGAGAGTCCCTTACACAAATGTCCCAGATGTTGGAAGCACACTTCGGAAATTGAAGACTCGCTTTGTCAAAGATGTGATACTGTGGTAAACCACACCCACTCATAGAATTTAATATTCCAACACAACTCCTCTTGTCCTTATCTTATGTATATTGTCATCTAAAGTCAGCATCATATATACTCTTGTAAATAGAACAAAACTAAACATTAAAGCATTTTAAAAAATCCTAGTGAAGACAGTTTAGAAAATAAATGCATAAAACACCACAGATATACAGAACAATGTCAGTTCAAAGACTATTACTCCCCACTAGATTCAATTTAGGTCTCTGCACTAAGTCAAGGTGCTTGATATTACCGATTTCCCTTACACCAACTAGATTAGGGTTACAACAATGGGGAAGATGTGACACATTTTACAGATCTTATACGACCAAGAAGAACGATAATATATCCACAAACAAGTTGATGGAAACTTCTGGAAAGTTAAATAAAGAAAGAGAAAGATTGGAAAGATTCATTAAAAGGAATGCAATGTTAGCCAGATTGAACAAGAATCCCAAATTTAATAGTTATTTCGTCAAATTACGAGAAGTTGGTGCTATTCCCACTATCACATCGTTTTTCATACTGCATGAATTAACTGCAGCTATACCGTTGGTATTGGTTTGGTATATCTTGTATAATTTAAACCTATGGGATGATTTCAGCATTACTGAAGCCAGTAACCCCATATTGGTTAAATGCAATCATGCAATCGAGAGAATGGTCGGCGATAAATATGAAACTTTAGACAAGCATAAACTGGTTATCACTGGTGCCATTTCATATTCATTGGTCAAAGTGTTAGGGCCATTAAGAATGTTCGTGAGTCTTTGGGCTGCCCCATATTTTGGGAAATACCTAATTCTACCATTTTACAAGTTTGGACCTACCTTAAAACGATATTTGAAAGGAAACTAATAGCCCAATAAACCTAAAAAGATATGTATTATAATATTATTCAATATATAGATTAATTGATCCTTTACGAGAGGGATAGAAACGAGCTATTGGGCTCATTATAATAACTTTGGTTCCATTGAGTATTTTCCACGTGATATAGACTTGAATTTGTGGATTGATAAATCTTCATTTCTTAGTGAAATTTAGTTAATTTGATCAGATATTCTGAATTAAAGATAGATCAACTCTCATTTAATTATACAGATTGGTAAGTGGGAAGCTCACTTGCATTAGAATTTATAACATTTCAAACGATACTTTCACAATTTATTGCATTTTCCATTCTTGGATCTGGTCCATTTAACGTGTATTCAGGTTTTCTGCTGGGCATTGAATTCAAATCACAGGCATAAACTTAATCAATAGAGCAGCGAATAGGTTCCTCAAAAAGACATGTATAACAATAATAACGAGAGGTTACAATATACTCAAGGCACAAATAACATCACAACACAGTCAGCATTACAAATGAATCAGCAACAGCAGCAACAACTACAACAGCAACAGCAACAGCAGCAACAACAGATGTATCAAAACTCTCAACAAAACTCAAATAATAGAGATCTATGGCAAAGCCATGTACAGTCTCAATTAACCGGGAAGAAACCGTTGGGGAACACAGTACATGGTCGAACCCCGATGTTAATGGCAAATAATGATGTTTTCACTATAGGCCCTTATAAATCGAGAAAGGATAATATGAGAATATCTGTCTTAGAGAAATATGAAATTATTGGTTATATTGCTGCAGGTACTTATGGTAAAGTTTATAAAGCCAAAGGTGGTAAAATGAAAAATGATGAGTCGTCAGATGATATTAATAAGCTGAATCGTAGTAGAAATGCAGACCTTCTAATGAACTCCAGACGAGAGTCCGACAATAAGATTTCACATCCGAATCTAGCATTACAACAAAGAACTATGAGAAATTTATATCCGTCAAATAATAACATCACTTCTACTACAACTACTAATACTAGTAGCAATACCCTCTCCAGGATGAATATGAAATCTGCCGGTAAAAACACTGCTTCTTTAAATAATATGATTCCCCTCAATAGTAGCAGTACTGTCATTCAAGGTAATACAAATGATGGCGATATGAATGTTCCAGATCTAAAAGATAGTCCAGATGTACTCAGTACCACTTCTAGTGCAGCAGGATCAAAAACTGACTCTCCAAATGGTAAGAAGGTTCAATCAGTATACTATGCTATCAAAAAATTTAAAAGTGATAAAGAAGGTGTTGAGCAAGTCCATTACATCGGTATATCACAGAGTGCATGCAGAGAAATAGCATTGTGTCGAGAACTAGATAATAAGCACTTGACTAAATTAGTAGAGGTCTTTTTGGAAAGAAAGAATATCTATTTGGTCTATGAATATGCGGAACATGATTTATTACAAATCATTCATTATCATTCACATCCAAAGAAAAGATTAATACCAACAAGGATGGTAAGATCGATTATGTGGCAAATCTTAGATGGGGTTTCCTTTTTACATCAAAATTGGATTTTACATAGAGATTTAAAACCAGCAAATATAATGGTTAGCGCCGATGGATGTGTCAAAATTGGTGATTTAGGTTTAGCAAGAAAATTCTCAAATCTGTTGCAAACTTTATATACTGGTGATAAAGTTGTGGTGACTATTTGGTATAGAGCTCCAGAATTGCTGTTAGGAGCAAGACATTACACACCAGCTATAGATATATGGGCCATTGGGTGTATATTTGCTGAATTGATTGGGTTGCAACCTCTCTTTAAAGGTGAAGAAGCCAAGATGGACTCTAAGAAAGGGGTTCCGTTCCAATCTAACCAAATGCAAAGGATTTTAGAAGTTCTTGGTACACCAACATCCAAAATATGGAAAAACTTGCATAAATATCCTGAATATGAAAATCTAGCTAAGTTCCCTAAATATAGAGAAAACTTGGCTGCTTGGTATCATTCCACTGGTGGTAGAGATAATCAAGGTTTAGATTTACTCCATAGATTGTTGGCTTATGACCCTATCACAAGAATTGATGCGATAACATCTTTGGAACACAGTTATTTTACCAACGGAGACAATCCAGTTTGTGAAAGTGTCTTTGAAGGATTGAATTATCATTATCCAGCCAGAAGGATTCATACAGAGGATAATGATATCATGAATGTCGGTCGTCCGCATAAATCAAGAAACATGGTTTCACAATCTCAAATGATGTCTCATGGCGGCAATAACGCTACATTGGGTGGGTTGGGTGTCAATAGAAGAATTTTGGCAGCGGCAGCAGCTGCAGCTGCTGCAGTTTCAGGCAATTCCCTTCCACCAGGCTCAAGAGGGTCAGAGCCATCAAGAAAGAAAAGACGGTAATTTTCTTTCCACATACCTTATGACAATCACTACAGTAACCCACTTTGCATGATCCTATTTTCTAAAGCATTAAGATCTCTCATACAAGCCATTTAACATTCATCTTTCAAAAATGCATTTATTTTGATTATATATTTCTTTCTATATTACATATTATGACTTTTACCTAAGCATGAACAATTAACGTCAAACAACTGTATAAAAGATTGGTCAAGAAGTTAATGGTGTTTATTTTCTACCAAACTTTCTCTTCTTTTTGAAAGATATTAGTCTTCTAACTTCACTGTCCTTACTATTTTGTTCATTAGCCTTCTTATCTTCTTCAAGCTTTTGTCTCTTTTGAGATTCTTCGGCTGCTTCTTCATCTTGCTTTCTCTTGGCATGAGCTCTAGCTCTGGTTGTACTTTCAATTCTTCTCTTAACAACATTGGAGTTATCAATAGCGAATTCAACACATAAACGTCTACCCTTGGTGTCGTCATAATCAATCATTTTCTTTTCTTCTTCAGTTAAGCCTTCAAAGACTTCTTCTTGAGTGACAAGATGAACATTTAGCCATCTAAGACCCATTAGAGCATGTTTATGATCTTTAAATTCAACGAAACCGTAACCTCTACTTCTACCCACTGAGGAGCCTTTAACTTCCATAATAACCTTGGCTTGTTTAACAACACCATGTTTCTTATCCTTCTTCTTTTGTTGGATAATTTCTTCTGGATTCATGAATCTGTACTTTTCTCTAGTAGATCTGGTAATTTCTTCCTGACTTAAAGGATGTCTTTCACCATTCTTAACTTGGGTGGCAAATTGAACAATAGCTTTACGAGCAAGAGCTTTCAAAGTCTTGTCTGTCATAGCTCTTGGTAAGTTTCTAATGGCTAATCTGGTTAAAGATAAACGTAAAGATGGATTCTTCTTTAATTGTTCAACTCTTAAGTTGTAAGATTTTTCTCTAATTTCCATATCCTTTTGGGATAATAGTTGAGCTAATTTAGAACCTTCAATAACTTTACCTTCATTTAGTAAGTACAAGTCACGCTTATCACGTTCAGATGGGGCTTTACCTAACATTTCTTTACGTCTTTCAGCATTCTTTTCGGCTCTAGTACTAGCTTCTTCTCTGTTCAAAGTCGGGACAACAGAAAGAACACGACCTTCATACACATACTCTGGCATGACATCATCATCAATTAAAAGAGAGGTAGAACCAGAAGCTGGGGCATTATCAACACAGTATCTGTATGTCTTCTCATCTCTGAAAGCAACAAAAGCAGTACCTTTAGCTAAACCAGTAGCTCTATCCATGACAGGTAGAGCATAGTGAACTGGTCCAAACTTACTGAAATGAACGGTTAAAGATTCGACAGTAGCGTCATATGGGACATTACGAACAAAAACGGAAAAGTCATCTCTTCTGTTTTCTGGTTTTTTTTCTGTCTTTTGGAATCGTGGTTTCTTGGTTTCCTCTTCTTCTTCGTCTTCTTCGCCACTTAACTCTTCATCAGAATCTAAAGAAACATCATTATTTTTTTTGTTAGATTTTCTCTCAGTCTTTTTTTCAACTTCATCTTCATCGGATTCTTCTTCATCTTCTTCATCTTCTTCGTCTTTCTCATCCTCTTTATCATCATTCTTCTTTTTGTAATCTTCCCATCTGCTCTTTTGCACAGCAAAATCAACAGCAACAGCTCTACCATCAATCTTTAAATCTTTAGTATTTTCCAAGGCAAGTTTACAATTACTGATTTTCTTCATAGTAACGAAAGCAAACCCACAAAGTTTACCGTCACGCTTTCTTGGAATTGTGGCTTCAGCAACAGTACCAAAACGACTAAAAATCTTCTTTAATGTATTTGGATCACGACAACTCCATGGCATGTTTCTAATAATTAACTTTGGTTTACCCTTTAGACTTCCATCGTCGTCTTCGTCGTCATTTGCTTCTTGTTTTTGAGTATCTCTTCTTTCCTTGTGTTTTTGGTCTGGTTTACCTTCACCTTCTTCGTTTTTCTTATTACGGTCTCTTCTCTTGGCAATATCGACTCTTAAAAGATGATTCTGTAACTTACCTTTCCTGGACTTATTTAAAGCTTCTTGAGTATCTTCTTCAGTGGCAAAACTAACAAAACCGAAACCTCTGGATCTCTTATTAGTATCCTTAACAACAACAGCATGCTTAGTTGGAGCAAAATTGGAAAAGAATTCTGACAATTCTTCGTCAGTGACGGTGGTTGGAATGGATCTAACGAATAAGGTTTTCATATCTAACCCATTATCGGAGGCATCCCCCTTCTTGCTTTTTTGTTGAACTTCAGACATGGTTTATTGGGAATCCTTAGCTCTTGATAATCTGGTGTGAATTGAGCTAGTACTACTCTGATACTTAATGGTAGTTATTGTATGTAATAAACTGTAGTAAAGTTCAAATTTTATTCTCAGATGCTCATCGCAAATTTTTTTTCAAAATCTTTAAAAATTTCAAGCACCGGGTAAAAACACATAATGAAAGAGATGAATTGACAATAATACTATTATTATGTTATGAGATAGTTCAGCTACTGGACTCTGGTTTGCATTGCTGTAACAACCTTTGCCTCTCTTGTGCAGATAGATTTGGCATCATGTCAATATATAATGAAGCCTCTCTTTTGTGGCCTTTATCCATTAGTCTACGGTAGAAAATTTTATATCCGATAGGCGATTTCTTGACGGTTGCTAACTGTGACAGTTCATCAAACCATTTTCTTTCTACAAGAACTTTGCATTTGATGTGGTAGTACTTTCTCTCTGTAATTTTGAATGTCTTCAATAATTCTTTGACATATTTATCTTGTTGCATTTCGATTAATTTAGCTAATGTTTCGTCTAATGTATAGTGAGTAAAATCAGTACTGAAAATGTTACTTAATGATTCTTGAAATTTGTTTAGCTGAAGCTCCCTTGAAAGAATAGAACTATCGTGACGCATGGAAGAGCTTCTTTTTGCAAATTTATCAAATAATTCTTTGACTTGTGGAAGAATAGCATTGATATCACCTTGTTGTCTTCCTTGTTCAACGATACAATAAGATAAATCCAAAAATTTATCAGTTTGACTGTAGAAATCCATTAAAAAGTTTAGGTTATGTCTGTTGAAGTAACAATATAATTGATCATCGGATGTATCTAGTATTAATAGTTTGGATAATTGTGCTGGTGTCAATTTCTGTTTCAATTTTAACAGTAAAGAAATCACTAACTCTGGATTATTAGTATTCAACACTTCTTTAATAGCCATTGAATCATCATCTAATGAATATAAAGTCATGATTTTAGCAATTGGATCCTTTTCTAATAAGGACAAGTCGCGACAAAGTTTATATCTGCCTTCCACTAAAGCCACTTGGGCAACTTTAGCCATTGGTGCCTTCACACCTTCAGGTAACTCGTGTAACTGTGACCCAATTATTTTCAACAATTCACCATCTTCTAAATCACTGGATATCTTTATCTTTGAAGAAGACCAATTGAAAAACAATGAGGCATATAACCCCTTTTCTCCTGTCATCCTAATAATTTCAATAACTTCAGCGTATTTTCTCATTAGTAATAAGATATCCACCACTTTATATAAGCCATAATATTGATATTCCAGTTCAGATAAGAAAATTTCGATACTTCTTAAAGCATTTAATAATCTCAGAAGATCACAGGTCTTAACAAACTCAGTTGAATCATAAGATTTAAAAGGCAAGGAGTTTTTACCAAACACAGCAGCATTCAGTAACATCTTCTGAATATCTGGATCAAATTCATCTTTTGCTGCAACAATACAATCTTCCACAGCCTGTCTTAGATTAAAATTACTCAATCTTTCAATAGCTTTTGCTTGATGCTCAGACACAAGTTTCCATGAATCTAATAGCATAGCACCTGGCTCTGTTGAACCAATTTTAAATATTCCGACAGTTGATGTGCTAACTTTGGTCACCAAATTCACACTTGAAGTATTGATCACTTTCAACCCATCAATCTCTGATTCAGCAGATATGATTTCATCAGGGTACCAAAATGTGATATATGAACCATTATTGGCATATATTTTAATCTCGTCGTTAAATACTAGGGCAACTAGGTTGTCTGGTAACCATTTTAAAGTTCTTGGAGATATTTGGTTACCATCTAATGTAACCTCGGTGAGACACTGTGACGCCAAATCTCTGTAGATTTGGAATTTATTAAATTTATAGTTGAACAAGCACACCATCCCATCTGATGATATAACAACTTTATGCCATTCGTGTAATTTTCTAAATTCTGTCAATTCGTCGTTTTGGCAATCATATTGAAAGACAGTATTAACATCTAATAAAATAACGGTCTCACCTTTATAAGTGTCCCAATGATATTTGGTCAAAAGTCTGTATCTATTTTTTGACTCACCCTCGGTTGTATTCTTCAAAGTCTTACTGTTATTCTTGTACAGTAATTCAAGTGATAGATTATCCCAATTAGCTCTCCATATATCTTGAGATGACTTTAAAATAACGATATTTTCCTTATAGTCCCATATTGTATCTAATATATCATTAGGTAGCGTAATCGTTTTAACATCTAAATGAGTCCAATTCTCAATCAATTGAATGGAATCTTCCATGATTACAATCAACTGTTTCCCTAATCTGTCTTTAAATTTAATATTAATCAAAGTACTTTTCCCTAATAATCTTAATTGGATCGAATTTATAGAATTGCCTTTATAGTCGTAAAGCTCAATATTCTCTTCGGTGGCTATGGCAATAAAACAAGATGAGATACAAAATTTTATGGAAGCTTGGTCACCTCCATTTGTCAAATTTTGAATTAAAGTTGGCCACTCTAAATTGGTTAATTCTCGATTTCTATAATATGTATCTTGTAATTTCTCCCAATTAAAACTGGGACTCTCATTCATACTTGGATTTGGTATATGTGACTGTGTGTTATACTTTGAAAGTTCTTGAATTATTTGCCTTTATATGTCCAACAAAGAAAGGTTAGTCGAGTAATGTCCAGAGCTTCCTTTTGACAGTTTATGGGCTTGATTTAAAGTAAATTCTTATTTTTTACATCTTTAATTATAAAGAGACCCATTATGGATTTTAGTCCAGTACTAAACATACTAAAGGTCTAGTAGAAGAGATAACATATTAGTCAATCTATATTTATTTAAACCAGATGAGTGAATTTGAAGAAGAAGACACCATAACACTGATAGCCTCAGATGATACGAAATGTGCCATAACGAAGTCAGCTGCTACAATATCGCCGGTGTTGAAAGCGATGATTCAAGGACCCTTTCAAGAAAAAAATGAAGTAGCATTACCTGATATTGGGCCTGAGGTGTTAGATAAAGTAATTGAATATTTAGAGCTTAAAGCTAAAAGTATTAGAGAGCGTGACAACTTTGAGACTGATAAGATCGATTTTAATGTTCCGCCTGAATTGTCATTAGAATTACTGTTAGCAGCAGATTATTTAAATATATGAAGACAGCAATATCGATGATACAATAAAAGGATACTATACAAGGGTCAGTGATCATTATTATATAAACATATTAATATATATATGGGTGTGTAATGTTTTCTAATGTAACGAAACTATATGATGAAAAATCGTTATAACTAGTGGGTTTAAAAATGCAATGTGATGAAGGATAAATATATGATGAATAAAGCCAATCTGGTAATATTTCCATGAGAGGTAGGCATATTTTACCTTCTTGAACCTCTATTCAGGCACCTTTGTAAATGAGCAGCAAATCTATTTGCAGATATTTCTCTATTACAGTTTTGACAAAGAAAATATTGTGAAGATTCTTGTTGTTTTGGCAATCCGTTAAAGTCCAATATACCGTTGGAATCATAGTAATATGGTTTCATATCTGGGTATCTTGTCTGTAACTGTTTCTGTTTCACAATCTCTCTGGAGACTATATCTTGAATCATTGAATGCAAAAGATTGCCTATAATATTTTCAGAGATCGCTTCCACGGTAGCTGGTGTGTCTGACATGATTCCCTACTTCTTTCTTATATGTCTATTCTTGTCCATATATACACTTTCGTATGATTATAATTGGTGATATACAACCTGTCTTCTTGATCTCACCTCATTCATCTTTAGCAACTATTCTAATAGCTACGTTTAATTTTTCATTAACATAAAAATTATTTGGGATGTTCTTTAGCCAGTGATTCAGAAGAGTTGACACTAATGTGCTTGTTAAGCACTATTATTTGTATAGTCATGAGGATTAAAAGTATGTAAGAACATTATATAACTGTTAAAAGAAAAATTAGACGCAGAGATATATATCAATCATCTATTTCAAGACCTTACCATCAACAATTTCCTTGTTTTCACCATTGACAACAACTGGCTTGTCCCAGGCCCACATGTTGTTGACGAATTCCTTGTCTTCTTCATTGGTGTGGTCTAGCTTGGTGTAAGAGTAAGATTCCCAATCTGGGGCAACATCGAAAGCTGCAGCAGCTTCTTGGCCTCTGACCATACAAACACCGACAATACCGTTGTTGTTGTTTTCACCGTAGACAACCATGGCACCGAACATGTACTTGGTGGAACCGGTTAATCTGTTGAAGAAACCACCAACCAAGTTGTTGGACATGAAGGTCAAGGTCAATTCATCGTTGTATTTGTATTCAACCTTCCATAGGGAGTATTCTTCTGGGTTGTAGTGTTCCCAGAACCATGGTAACGCAACTGGTCTGGTGTCTTCATTAGAGTACTTTCTCTTCCATTCATCTAAGACGAAAGTGGACTTACCTAGTAACTCTAATGGATGCTTTGGCTTCTTTTCTGGGGCAGCTTCCACTGGCTTTTCTTCCTTCTTGGCTTCCTTCTTCTTTGGTTGCTGGTCCTTCTTACCTTCCTTCTTTGGTGGAGTGTACTTCAATGGTTCATCGATGAATTGGAAATCCTTGTATTCATCCTTCATGATTTCAGAAGCAATCATAGTCTTGAACCATCTAGTGATGGCTGGATGTTCCTTTCTCCATTGAGTGCCGAACAAATAGTTGAAACCTCTAGTGAAGGCAACAGCAGCGACGATATCAGCCAAAGAAATGTCTTCAGTGGCTAAATAAGTGTAATCTCTTAATCTTTCTTCAAAGACACTGGCAAAATTATCCAGGTTAGAAGAAGCATCATCGACAACCTTCTTGAAATATGGTTTAATACCCTTTAATGGTTGGAAAACAGCGGCAATATTTGGTAATAATTCACTGTTGGCTAATGATTGCCATCTGATGATTTGAGATTTTTCTTGTAAATTGGCACCTAGCAATCTATCTTGAGCTTTGGTGTCCTCAGAAAGATTAATCAAATAGAAGGCAATGGCCATGACTTCAGTCAATTTGTAACCCTTTGGGGAAATGAAGTCAGGGACCTTTTTCAATGGGAATTCGTTGGCAAATTGAGCCTCACATGTGGCAGGATCGACGATTTTAACATCCAAGTCCAAGTGGTTAACAAGGACCCTTGGGATGGCGGATCTCATTCTGAAGTTAGCATACACAGTACCTAAAGACATATTTCACAGGTAGGTTGATGGGTTTGGTGGGAATGTATCTATGTTGGCTTGGCAATGGTGCTATATTGTGGTTTAAATTTGAAATATTGTCTCGTTGGAATTTCATAGTGGAAAGTGAAAAATATTGAAGCAAATTACCCATTTAGGAAACTTCGATGTTTCAAGATGAACAGAATCGATAAATTAGCGATTGAATTTATATAAAAGAGCAAGAAGCAACAGCGATTGCAATGGGCACTGGGGGGGAAGGTCTGTCTTGCTGTGTTGGGTAGTCAAGAGGAAGCCAGAGCAAGGAACAACAGATGAAGGGGAGTGTGCAAGAAGAAACGAAGGATACGGGTAAGAAACCGATAGAGATATCGCCCACAGAGGGCCCAGAGGATTCTAAAGAATCATCAAAAAACTCTTCAAAGATAAATTCGCCTAGGGACACAGAGGACACTGAGACTAGCAGTTCGAAGCTAGATAGTAACCTGATCGTAAGGACAAGTGAAAATGGTAAGATTGAGGATATTATCTCGCCGGTAGCCATAACGCAAAAGAAACCTTTTCAAGAAGAATCTTCTGAAACATCAAGAGATGCGAATATTGAAGAGAGAACTACGATGACTGTGGAAACTAAAGAAGGTGGAGATAGTTTGGTAAAAGATCCGCTGAAATCCCTCAGTACCACTTCTGCTACTACTTCAAATGATCCTATATCAAGTAAACTTAGTCAAACGTCGTTGAAAAGAAGAAAGATTCCACCTCCCTTAGGTATTACACCGACAAGTAAGAAGTCAAAGCAATCGGCGTCAAATGTAAGTATATCCACGGCCACAAATTCAACAACTCAACAAGGTAATAAGGTTTCTAGGCCGCAAGTGTTACAAAGACCAAGAGTGCAATATTTAGGTAAAATTAATCAAACAAGGCAATATTCCCAAACAGCAACCACACCCTACTTCCATAATAGAATAAGGTATGGTTCTATTACCGCAGTCCCATCACAACACCATTTACCACCTCAGCAACAGCAACAGCAAATAGCACCAATTGGGTTTGTACAACCATTTCCAGGGAATGGAGCACAAACGAGTATGCCGCCTCATCCTATGAGTGGGATCCCACCGCCATTTCCAACATCAACTACACCATATATGACACCATCTTACTATTATCCATATGGAAGAATGCCTCCAAATCCAGCAATGATACCACAAACAGCAGCAACGGCAAGTACTGCATACTATCCGTATGCAAATAATCCTAGTATGGTTGCCACAATGCCAGATTATTCATATAGAGACAACTCGGTACAATATGATGGGTCAGATTTCTCTATTAAGAGACAAATGAGCAAGAGCCCCACGACCCAAGATAGTAAGGAAGATGAAGACGAAAATGAAGAAGAAAATGGGGATGACATTGAAGGGTCGGATCTGGCTATTGAAGATGGAGCACTACCGACTCCTATTTTCACAAGATTCCCACAAGGTGTATCATCAGATAATATGAAACATGGTAGTACCAATGAATGTAATAGTAATGGGCTTATGTTTGGTGAAATAAGAATACAGGACAATCGTTACTCATTTGAATTCCCACAAAAGGAAAGCAAAGAATTGAATAAGAAGATATTCATGAGTATTTGCAACCAGATATGGAACGAATGTGGCAAATAGACTCCACATATATACATACATATACATATATCTACTTTTATGGTTATAACTGAAATAATTCTTATTACAGTGAGATAGAAATCGTCTTGAACGAACGTCAGCTTGTTTAGTTTTTTAGTATTTTTTTTTTTCTAAGAAATTTGATTCGAATCGATATTTCATTTCAAACAGTAAACATTGAAATGATGTCAAAGTTAAGGTGAATATCGTTACAATTCCATTTTACAAAGACGAAAGAAGCATTCACACAAGAAACGGATAGATGATGGTTTCTCTAGCATTGCTTAAATATCGTGTGAAAAAGCATCCAATTTGGGCTAT
The DNA here is from genome assembly GCA_028408415.1 of Monosporozyma aerobia. Lineage (NCBI taxonomy): Eukaryota > Fungi > Ascomycota > Saccharomycetes > Saccharomycetales > Saccharomycetaceae > Monosporozyma > Monosporozyma aerobia. The sequence continues at coordinate 1,020,547 of JAKOOU010000020.1, forward strand.
TGTGTTCCCATTTTGTGTCATCTTATCTATCTTATTCATAATATCTAAGAGAGGTTCTAATATTTTAGGCATTGATGCAGCCAGTATTGTCAACAATAAATGGGCCCATGAGATTGAGAAAACATGGTACTTTTCTTTCACTAATAAATATAAGATGCCAAAATATGTTTATAAAGAACAAAAGGATTGGTTATTCAGTGACCATGTAGAAGATATCATACCAGAAAATCATATTGCTCATTACGATTTAAACAAATTGCATTCTACTGCCAATGCTGCTGTGAATAAAGAGCATGTATTGATCTTAACTCCAATGCAAACTTTCCATAAACAGTTTTGGGAAAATCTTTTACAAATGACTTATCCACGTGAATTGATTGAATTAGGTTTCATTGTACCAAGATCGCCAAGTGGTGATGAAGCTTTGAAAAAATTAGAAGCTGCTGTGAAGAAGATTCAATCAAGTAAGAAAAACGAAAGATTCGGTAAGATTACTATCTTAAGACAGGAGTCCCCAAGTTTTGATAAGTTAGAGGAGAAGGAAAGACATTCTCTTGATGTCCAAAAGCAAAGACGTTCTGTTATGGCTTTAGCAAGAAATGAATTATTATTTTCTACTTTAGGTCCATCTATTTCCTGGGTTCTTTGGTTAGATGCTGATATTACTGAAACTCCAGTCAATGTTATTCAAGATATGACAGCACATGATAAGCCTGTGTTAGCTGCTAATGTTTACCAAAGATTTTATAACAAAGAAGAGAAGAAGGATGATATTAGACCATATGATTTCAATAATTGGCAAGAAAGTGATATTGGCCTTGAAATAGCTTCTAAGATGCGTGATGATGAAATTATTGTCGAAGGTTATTCTGAAATTGCCACATATAGACCATTGATGGCCCATTTCTACGAACCAAGTAATCCAATTAATGAAGAAATGATTCTTGATGGTGTTGGTGGTGGTTGCACTTTAGTGAAGGCTGAAGTTCATAGAGATGGTGCCATGTTCCCCAATTTCCCATTTTATCATCTAATTGAAACTGAAGGTTTTGCTAAGATGGCCAAAAGATTAAACTATGAAGTTATGGGCTTACCAAATTATTTAGTTTATCATATTGAAGAATGATGCTAGTATGTAATAGAGATTATATAATAAAAATATATTAAAATTATTTTCTAATAGAGTTGTTGAAAAGAGGAAATTATGCAAGAAGGTATGAGACAGAGATGGATATTATATTTTGTTTTATCACTTATAAATGGGTGCTCTTAATTTTTTATTTCTTTGTAATCTCAGTATTAACCAATCCATGGAATCTATGATACCATCACCATTTAATGCACTTACCGGTAAGACACGAGAATCTCTTGCACTTAAATGTTCAGCGATTTGATTAAAAATTTCTTTAATATCTTGGATTTCCATTCTATCTGCTCTATCTTGTTTATTTGCTAACATCAACACTGGAACACTTTCGATTTCATCGTCCATCATTATTGATGTCAATGTATTCTTCCATTCATCAATCCGTGATCTATCGGTACTATCCACTACAAAGATCACGGCATGGCATTGTGAATAATATTCTGACCACATTGATCTTAATGCTTCTTGTCCCCCGACATCCCAAAATTTCAAAAGGATATTCTCCTTTGTGGTGATGGTAGCAATATTTTGCCCTACTGTGGGGACAATCTTATCCAAATCTTTGGAATTTAAATTATATAATCTTTTCAAAGTTTCCAGAAAAGTTGTCTTCCCAGCATTATCTAAACCCAAGATAAGTATGGAATATTGTTCTCTTTTATTCCAATTATTATACAATCCTCGTACCAAATGGAACATCTCTTGTTGTGTGTTGTGGTGTTTTCTTTTGGAATAGTGATAAGAAACAAATTTGGGTTTGAAACTTGTTGTTATGTGTTTTTTATTTGTTAAAGAAACGTAAATCATAAGTAAATATATACATATATATATCTATATATATATATATTGGGTAAAGGGTTTTTTATATAGAGAATTGCAAGATGATGAAGTTCTCATCAGTTAATAATGAATCATCTAGATTCAAGTCATTAAAATGATTAATATTATCGTTTGGTAAGAGTTTGCCATTGATCCAATTTAAATTTTGTAAAACAGAATTAATATCATTCCAATTCAAATCTTTATTTAAATATAGTTTCAATTCAAGGCAGTTCAATTTATCTGTCAATTCTAATAACGAGATGAGCCAATCTTTTAATCTGTTTTCTTTAATAATGAGATGGAACCCCAGTGAAAAAGTTTCTGGAATAATGATATTTAAAGATTGGTTGGATAGTTTTGAATAGATGAAAGGGGTTTGTTTTGTTGTGGTGGTTGTGGTGTGGGTGGGAAGAATATTAAAATATAGGATGAGATAGTGATCACCGATTGTTCTCCAATGAGTGTATTTTGGTTGTGGATTGTTTAGTTTTGTGGAGACGTTATTGATTAGATAGAATTTTCTGAATTGTTTGAATTGGTTGTATGTTATCTGTTTCGATAAGAATTGCGATTCGATTAAAAGAATGATATCCCAATAGAATTCCATCAATTGATCGTTTGTATCTGTGATATCGTTACCGATGTCACGCATACCAATCAGGGAACCCATCCAACGTAGTGGAATAGTTGAAAATGTGTGGCAAGATAGTTTTTGATTTCTTCATTAGAGAGGAGATAGGAAAGGATACCATGGTAATATCTGGTGGTGCCATTGGTTCATTGTCGCCGGTAGTGGAAGGTACTAACCCGTTATTTAGTATGAACCTCTTTATATTGTCTTGTTTCTTGGCTAGAGTGGAGTCCATGTTGTGATGTGCTCAGTATATATGTATATATGTATGTATGAATGAATGTATGTATAAGTATGTCTATATCTATATCTATATGGGTATAGATATAAGTATATATACACACAGGAGTGTTGTTCAGTGCAACTTAGTCATTGTTAGTAACATCGACAGCGTCAATCAATCATCCATTTCTTGTTACCCTTTTAAATATTCACAATTCCCACTCATTGAAAGTTTGAAAGTTTGAAAAATGTGAATTTCATGGAAATTTCATGGAAATTTTTGAGGTTGAAGTGAAAAATGTGGAGACGAGCGGTGGGAGGACGGCCCCGGTTCGAAGCCCCAGCAACTCCTTGTCCGTATATGGGTCTCCGTCCCCGGTTCGACCCCAGGGTGCCGCTGTCTGGAATCTCCAACTTGTATTCCCCGGTTCGAACCCCGGCAGCAGCGATAAATGTTCAACTCTCAAAAAAGTACTGTAGAGGTTATTTCTTCGAGCGGGAAATAAAAAAACGAAAAAACGAAAAAAAGCCCAAACATTCCTCGAGAAATGCTGTTTGAGCACTCAAGAATGTACTGAGCTGTGGTCCTCCCAGTCAATACTGCATGGCAATATACTGCAGATCTCTTTATTACAGATCCATTAAAGATCTTGTGTATATGTGTTCCCTTTCTTCTTTCTCCTCCCTCCCCATTGGAATTGTAATAATCACCACTTCTTCTAGGATATTCCTTTATTTTATTCATTCCAAGTATTGGAAACGTTGCACTTTGGTGAAATTTTAAAGATTTGAAATTTACAAAATATAAGAGACAAAAGTAAATATTGAAAAATTATCTTCAATCTATACCATTTAAACACTAATACATATATATATACACACACACACCACTCTAATCCCCCCCCCCCCCCCCTCCTATCTCCCCAATAATGAGTGTAAGGAAAATAGACACTGGGAAAAGAAATTCCACAAAGAAAAGATCCAAGAGAGGAAGATCTAAGTCGGCCAAAAGTTCAAGACTGGTCCTAAGATATGTCTTTGCCATGGTGGATATGATAAGAAAAAATAAATTGAAAGTCATCTTCCTAGGGTTGGTTACGATTGCTTTGGTGTTGACCTTCAATTCTCCATTGAATGGCGCGGCCAACAACCCTAAAAGGAAAGAGGATAAGGACTACTTATTCAATCAAAAAGTTCAATTTGATTACGATGATACGGAAAATGACCCATCGTATATCCTTGCAAACGATGATTCAACTGATTATGGTAATGATGAGGACTTTAATAATAATAATAATAATAATGAAATGACTGGGGCCCTTCCAACTGGTGATTCCACAGGGACTATTGTCCATGGTGACAAACATCAAGATGAAGACGATGCAGCATCTTCATCCGCTGACAATGACACGGAATTCTATACCATGAATGAAGATGATAAGAAAATTGATATTCGTATTCAAGAAACCAAGGAGAAATGGTCTAAATCACAATTTGCCAAAGATCATCCAAACGTTAAATTTGAAGACACTATCACTGGTGCTACCGCTAAATCTATGGCACGTCACGGTTACAAACCTAAAGCTGCATTGGTCATGTGGATTACAGATTCCGATATCAAGGAGGTAGTGAAAACAATTAACAGTGTCCAAACAATCTATAACAATTGGTTACAATATCCATGGATCTTAATTAGTGCCGATGGTGACGAGTATAACGATTTGGAATGGATGGAAGGTTTAAAGGAATCGGTTCTTTTCAATGATATAGAAGATGAGACAAAAATTTTCTTACAAATCGCTACAAAGGAATATTACGAGGTTCCTGATTGGATTGATTTGGGTAAAGTGGCACAATCAAGAAATAGAATGAGATTGATCGAACATGGTGATTCAATGAAATATAGACAATGGACAAGATATTTCACGGGATTCCTAGCCACAGAAAAATTCATGTCCAAGATTGATTGGATATGGAATTTAAAACCTGGTACAGAATTATTGTGTGATGTTGATTATGATCTGTTTAGAAAGATGCAAGATACACAGAAATTGATTGGTATCGCAGGAACAAGAGTCCCAGAAGACGTTACACAAGAAAACGTTCGCAAATTTCATGAAAGTTTGAAAAAAGATCATCCAGAAATGATGGCAATCTCTAATTTAGAGAAATTGTTTTTGAAGAGGAAAGATGATAAAGATAAAGATAAAAATAAAGGTAATCAATATGAAAGTTGTGAATTGCTCATTGAAGATTTAGCTCTAATTAACTTAAACGTCTTAAGATCACAAACTTACCAAGATTTTTACTCTCTGGTAGATAAAGATGCTAACATTTTCCATAATGGGTGGTCAATTGAAACTATTCATTCTATGGCTTTTGCATATTTCATCAAAAAGGATCAATTCCAATTTTTTGATCATCTAGGTTTCCAATCTGATACTTACACTAATTGTCCAATTAATGATGATGTTTATAAAGAATTCCGTTGTAAATGTGATCAAGGTGGTGATATGACATTTTCAAAGAAAGCTTGTTCCAGAAAGATATTTGAAGAATTACGTATGTCTCTACCTGATAATTGGGATAAACATAAAGATATCTTGAAAAAATAGATAACACTCTAATCACAACATGTACAATAGAGGATTATTATTTATCTAAGTATATATATAAACGGGATTGTTTGTTTTTTTGTTTAAACGTTGTTTATTGACAACTTTTAATGTAATTACTTAAACTATACAGAAAAGAAAACTACTTGTGAAGGTCAAACTAAGGTTAGCGTTAATCTTTTATTTTTTGTGTATGTGTGTTTTCTTTTTTTATATAGTGGAATGTTAATATAGTAAAGGGGGGGGCTGTTGATTCAAAACTAACTTAGATGTAATTTTTTTGATAATGAGAATGACTATTATAAAAAGGTTCATCTTCTTCTTCATCTTCTTCTAAAGTTTTCAAAATGGATGAATAATTGAAATAATAGTTATTCATACTATCATTGTTGTTATTGGAAGAAAAACAATCTCTGTTTGGGTTGTTGGGTTCTTCCCATGTTGGATTGAACATAAGTGGGGAAGATATGTTGTTATAATTGTTATTAAAATTATCCTTACTATACAATGTGTTCGAAGTATTAAAATTTCTTGGAATGAAATGATTTTGGAATGCAGTATCAGAAGTTGAAGAAGAGCTATTGGAAGAGCTAGATGATGACGAGGATAACGGTGGTGTTAATGGGAAATATTGCTGTTGCTGTTGTTGCTGGGGCAGTTGTTGTTGAGGCTTTCTTGAAGGTAATTGATATGAATAGTTTATCATATTGTCGACATTGCTGTTATTATTATATGTTGTTGGAGTTCTTGGTAACCAATCTTTTTCATCCATTGAAAGTTGAGTCTCATTATAACCGTTATTATTATTATTATTGTTATTGTTATTAACTGCAAAAAGACTTTGGTATTGTGGAGTAGCTATACTGGCTGTACTACCTGTAGTTGTTGTAGATGGGAAATACCCCGTTGGTATATTTCTTTGAGTGTCTCGATCAGTTAACAAAGAAGAGGATGAAGGTGATGCTGAAACTGATGAAGAAGAAGATGGTTTCGACGCTATTACATGTGAATTTGCACATTTATTACCGAATTTACAATTACCCAATTTAAAGTACTTGCATGGTCTTTTATTAGCCTCTTTGAAATCCATTGAATGAGAAAATGGGCATGATTGACCTGCTGAACAGTTACCTTGTTTGAAAAACTTACATGGTACGTGTGAATAATTCTTAGCTTGTGAAGTTGAATTTTTGGTGATTAAGAGATGTTCTACTATAATTTTTTTCTTCTCTGGACTGAAATTATCATTATTATTAGTTGTATTATTATTATTATTATTATTAGATGAGGAATTGTTGATTTGAGAATCTTTTAAGTACATCTTTATGAATGTTCACTTTGATAAACAAAATATTATTTTGAAAAATAAATTAATAGCCCAAAATAACAACCATGCAGTCAAAATAGAAAAGATATAGATGTTTGGAAATAAATTTCCTAGATCTTATTAAAGAGAGGATTATACCCAGATCGATGCAATATATATAAGTTTTTTTCAGTTTATAAAGCTTAAAATATTATAATAACCACTTAATGCACTATTTATCAGCATGACCCCCTTTGAAGGAAAGCTTCCTTATCGGCTGTCCCCTTTACAGCAGACGAAACTATCAGACTCCTTCCAATAAGCGAGCACCCTTAAAGATAAAGTGTGTGTGTGTGTGTGTGTCATGAAGGAAATATTGTTGAGAAGACAACATTTTAAATCAGTTGAGAGATAAAAAGTTGAATGAAATAAGCAAGAAGATGCATAAAAGGTATAATACCTTAAAAGATGGGTGGAGAATAGAATCCAATGGCAGATAACGGATGTTTACGTTAAGAAAGGCAGAGTGACATGTATGCATGCAACGATTTCCCTTAATTTCTAAAGGAATCTTCAGATCTCTAAGGGAACGTGAAGAGAGAAGGTTTGGAATGCATCTCCACAGAAATGGGGGAGTGGAGTGGAGAAGAAGGAAAAGAGCATCAATGACTACGTGTTCTGCATGAAGTTCATCATTGCAACAATGTCAAACAGCTACAGAAGTAGGTGCAACCACAATTATGGCTGTTTATTATGGGGCTGCTTGCCATGTGTGAAAAATCATTTGGAACGGACTGAAAAATTCAATTTAAACATATGAAAAAACGACAACAGCCATTTCATGACAAAGAGAGTACTTGTTGGGTTGGATACAGGTATAGTCATAGACAGAGAAGGGAAAGACACTGACCAAAGATGAGTGGGTACAATAGAAACAACAGATACAACAACGGCAAGCCTCCGGTAGAAGGTGACTCCACGGGAGGCCCACCACCACCACCGCCACCTCGGTATAACTCGTATTCATCTCAACAAGACCAACGTCCAAGATACAACTATCACCACCATTCGACCACTCGGGGAGGATATCACCAGTATAAACACAATGGTAGTAACAACAGCAATAGTAGATATTCCAGGTATAATAGTAGTAGCAGTAGTAATGCTGAATATTCTAATGACAGATATCAACCGTATGGACCTGTAGCTGCCCCAGCCCCAGCACCACCAGCCCCATTGCATAGACCATCATATAATAACAGTAATATTAGTACTAGTAATAATAATAGCACAAGATATGAAAATGACAGACAGCCATACCAAAATAATAACAAGTTTAATAATAATAATAATAATAATAATAATAATAATAATACTAACACTAACCACTATATAAGGAACTCACCATCACCAAATGCAGCTAATAATAACTCTAGAATAAATATACCTATGGGGCCTAGTACGGGTGAAAACAATATGCCAATGGAAGATGCGAATATGCAAAAGCAAATGAGTATGAATATAGAAGAAAGGAAGAATGAATCCATTGATCCAGTGGCACAATTAATTGGTATGGAAACGACTAAATTGATGGATAAGATGCGTACAGTCAATACTAAAGATGAAGAAATAAATAAAAGGATGGAAAGACAAGTGCTGAATTCGATTGAATCGCATATAGAATTACAATTGTTGATGAACCAGTCAGAAAAGGATTCAATAAATGTCTCCTTGACACAAGAGAAATTAGATAACTTGCTATTAATGCAGTGATGAAACTGAGATATAATTATATAAAAAATATATATATATATTATTTTGTGACACCCTGCTGTTTTGTGACACTTCGCTGTTCTGCGTGTATAGAGACTTGCTCATGTCGTACAAAGTGGAATGCAACAGAGTCGAACGCATTCCCGATAATTCCACGAGCAACCCGAAATGTCCCCACCAAAAAGAGCAAATAAACAAGAAACACTGAAATGAAAATAACAGCAACATCGACGTCTGCCCCTCTTTTAAGAAGTCATAACAATATAAAATTGGTTATTTATACTTTTATTTTATTTTTCGTGTCTTTCTTCTTTTGTTTTCTCTCACCGCAACAGAAAAAAAGCAATGCCCTCACAGCCCGGCGGGGATAAGGTCTTAACCCCCTCTATTGTGACATCGCCGCCTTACATGATCGCCCATTGTTTGCCACACTGCGCACGATGAAAAATAAACAAAAGAAAAACAGCACTTTCAGCCACTTTCCCATTGTGTCCGGGACCCTGCTATTGTTGCGCTGCCATTGTTACCCGCCAGTCCCATTGTGTTGCAAAATCCACCCAGCCAGCTGCCAAACAATAGCAGGCCCACACAGCCTTGTTTACTTGTTTGTTTTAGCTTTGTTTATTCCATCGCTGTTTTGTTTATTGAATGTTTATTCGCCTCCATTCTCATCCCACCACGACCCCGCCCAAATTATTTTTTCACTATCAATAATATGACATCCTCATCGTTGCCGTTTTTTGTTTTAGTGTCGAGAAAATAGAATGGATTGAAACATTGAACTTAATATACGTATGATTTGAAAAACACACTCTCTCTCACACAAATTTTTTTAAAAATGGCTTGATATAATGTTCAATTAACAAGGCACGTAATCCTTTATATTTGGCATATATTTCCATCCTTCGTTTCCTTCCATCTTTATTATATCTCTACTGTTTAGATATATATACTTTATTTTTGTTTATTTATATAGTAATAACACATCACTTTACCAATAAATGCATAGTTACGTTATCATATAGCACAACTAACTACACACACACACACACACACACACACAAATATACAACAAAACAAGCATGAAAAGTGAAATAAAAATACTACTACTGGCAAATCTTTGTCTGATATTTTCTATCACATACTATACATTCGATCTACACATGTTAATCATCGACCCAACGACAGAAGATGCTATCATCACCAAGGATATTGCACAGCAACAAAATAACTCATCGTTAACCGATAACAACAATAACAACAACAACCTCATAATACCGAAAATCATTCATCAAACGTATAAAGATGATAATATCCCAGCACATTGGCAAAGTGGACAAGAGAAATGTCAAGCTTTGAATCCAGACTATAAATATATACTCTGGACAGACGTCATGATCGAAGAGTTCATCACCACACACTTCAATTGGTTCTTACCCGTCATGAAATCGTACAAATATCCAATTCAAAAAGCAGATATCATCAGATACTTCGTTCTATACACCTACGGGGGTGTCTACATAGATCTAGACGACGTCTGTGAACGTAACTTGGATCCACTATTAAAATACCCTGTGTTCTTAAGAAAGACCTCCCCCTTCGGTGTCTCGAATGATGTCATGGGCGCGGTACCCAAACACCCTTTCTTCTTAAAAGTCATCAATTCTTTAGCCCATTATAACAAAAATTGGTGGGCTCCATATTTTACCATCATGGCCACCACGGGTCCTGTATTCATTAGTATTGTATGGAAACAATACAAAAGATGGGAAAAGGTGAAACAGCTGTGGGACCCCACGTATCAATATTTGACCTCGGACAGAGCAGTGAAAGTGCTTCAACCATGGGATTATAAATCGTTCTTCTCGATCTCAAAGGGTTCCTCCTGGCATCTTGACGATGCAGACTTCATTAAATCATTCTTAACACATATCTTGTCATGTGTTGTGGCAGGGTTCATCATAGGGTTTACTATATTATATGGAGAATACTGTATTTATTGTTTCATGACTACCAAGAAAAATTACTCCCTCTCATCGGTATGGAATAAGATACTGAATTCCATTAGACGTTATAACTACCCAACAAACAGCAATGGTATGAATAATACCTATTATAATAATAATAACAGTATGGCGATGACCAGCACAAACAACAGTAATATGTCCGATCTACCTAAATTCAAAAAACGTATGGCTCCATACAGATTAAGAAAGGACTCCAATAACTTAATGAATTTAATCGATTTAGAAAAGAATAGTATTTAAATATATACTGTAGCATCCAGTCATTGCACACTGACCAAATTGCATATATATATATATATATATATATATCTTTAGCACTCACATAATGTCATCACTCTTGTTTTTTTCTTCATGATCCATCCGTAGATTCTTTCCTCGTGAGACTGTAAATTTTGACAAGCCATAACATCATGTTGTACGTCCACTATTTTCTGTTATATATATATATATAAAAAGACAAGAACCGTAATCTCATATTACTGTATCGGGTAATAGACAAGGCCGGGTCTTAAATCTGGCAAATTTTGATAAAGTGTCAAAAGATAAGAGCGAAAAGGGCAAAGAAAAAGAAATTCCCATATATATCTGTGGAATCATTTAACAGCCGACGCATAATGATTCATTTACCGGCCGTTATTCTATTATAAAGAAAGAAAGAAACAAACTCACCGGCTCTTTTTTTGCGGCCGATCATCTCGAGAAAAAACCCAGTGCTCTTTTCTAGGGTGGGCGGGTATAGTTTTTGTGAAAAGTTGTATGCAAGGATTCTAGGAAACAATAGGATGATTCCCAAATGAATTGTTATTCACGGAAAATATTTTTGGGCAAAAAAGCCCTCAATAATTTAGTCTTCCTTTGGATTGTTGCGTTGCCTTTTTCCGTCCATCTTGCGGTTAATCTGGTGCAGTCCCATTGTTATCTGCTCTCTATTTCCGGCCAGCTGTTGTTTAACAGAAAGCCCACCGTGGCCACATTCCCTTGTCCCGTCACACGGTTGATCTTGGCTTTCGTTACACCCTCGGCCGATATCATCTTCTGCAAACAGAACTGAAAATAAACAGACTAGAACCAAAAAGGGCCATGCTGTCAAGGCACCACTTACCCTTTCCAGCCACCTTCAAAATGCGATGTCTTGGCCCTGGCTCTTAAATATTCCTTTCTTTGGTTCGAGGAAAAAAAAATGTATAAATATAAATATAAATGAAAAAAATTCATATAAAACAAAGACCGGCTCTTAAAAAAATGAAAAACAATAGAAGAAAAACTTATCACATCGCTTCCTCAAGAGTCATTGTTCAATTATCAAAGATCTTTCCTATCTTGAAATAGTATTATACCGACTTAACAGCCTAATCATATCTATTCGGGCTATATGTACTTATCAACCTGTCTATAAGATATACCAACCTTTAACCTATATGAAGCTTTGAAATAAAAAATAAAAATAAATATATATATATAGGAGTGGTCTCATTCCATTTCAAGCATCTTCTTATCTGGGTTTCCATTTGTAGTCTTTTATTTAGTTTTATCTCAACATATAAGATACCATACAACAAACACACACCTTATTAGTATTATGTCGTCTAAAGAGGTGTCTTCCAAAGAGGATAGGGACAGCTCGTCCAAATCCCAAGATGAAGATATGAATTCATACGCTGAATCCATCCATTCATACGATGATTTACCAATGGATGATGAACAATTAAATGTCACTTCACAACTATCTAGACATATCACAAACATGCTATCCAACGACGTTGGTGTCGAAAAATTGGAATCCTTGGCCAAAGTCATCTCCACAAAGACCAAGAAAGAAATGGACGCCTTCGAAGTTAACGACCTAGACTTCGATCTAAGAGCTCTACTGAACTATCTAAGAAGCCGTCAGCTAGAACAAGGTATCGAACCTGGTGACTCTGGTATCGGGTTCAAAGGTGTCACCACCGTCGGTGTGGATGCCTCTGCCGCCTTCGGTCCTTCTGTCGAGGAAATGTTGAGAGATATGGTCACTTGGCCAAAACATCTCATCCACAAGTTCAAGAAACAAAATGATGTTCCAATGAGAAATATCATTCAAAATTGTACCGGTGTCGTCGAATCAGGTGAAATGCTATTCGTCGTCGGTAGACCTGGTGCTGGTTGTTCCACCCTTCTAAAGACTCTTTCAGGTGAAACTGATAATTTCGTCTCTGTCGATGGTGAATTCTCCTACGATGGGTTAGAACAACAAGAAATGATGGAAAAATATAAAGGGTACGTCATCTACTGTCCTGAATTAGATTTCCATTTCGCTAAGATCACTGTCAAAGAAACCATTGATTTCGCTTTGAAAATGAAGACCCCACGTACTAGAATTGACAACATGACTAGACAAGAATATGTCGACAACATGAGAGATATGTGGTGTACAGTTTTCGGGTTAAGACACACTTATGCCACTAAAGTCGGTAACGATTTCGTTAGAGGTGTCTCTGGTGGTGAAAGAAAGAGAGTCTCTTTGGTCGAAGCTCAAACCATGGGTGCTTCTTTATACTCTTGGGATAATGCTACTAGAGGTTTAGATGCCTCCACTGCTTTAGAATTCGCTCAAGCTATTAGAACCGCCACTAACATGATGAACAACTCTGCCATTGTCGCTATCTACCAAGCTGGTGAAAACATCTACAGTTTATTCGATAAGACTACTGTGTTATACAACGGTAAACAAATCTTCTTCGGTCCTGCCGATAAAGCTGTCGATTATTTCGAAAGAATGGGTTGGGTTAAACCAAACAGAATGACTTCTGCTGAATTTTTAACTTCTGTCACCGTTGATTTTGAAAACAGAACTTTAGAAATCAAACCAGGTTACGAAGATAAAGTTCCAAAATCAGGTCATGAATTCGAAGAATTTTGGTTAAACTCTCCAGAATACCAACAAGTTCTTGCCGATTACGATGATTATGTCCAAAGACATCCAACTGAAGAAACTAGAGACAGATTACAAGTTGCTAAAAAACAAAGATTACAATCCGGTCAACGTGAAAATTCTCAATACGTTGTTAACTACTGGACTCAAGTCTATTACTGTATGATTCGTGGTTTCCAAAGAGTTAAAGGTGACTCCACCTATACCAAGGTTTATTTGAGTTCATTTTTAATCAAAGGTTTAATTGTTGGTTCTATGTTCCACAGAATTGATGACAAGAGTCATTCAACAACTGGTGGTGCTTATTCTCGTGGTGGTATTCTATTCTATGTCTTATTGTTTGCTTCTGTTACTTCCTTGGCTGAAATTGGTAATTCTTTTGCTACTAGACCAATTGTGGTGAAACATAAATCGTACTCGATGTACCATATCTCTGCTGAATCTTTACAAGAAATTATTACTGAATTCCCAACTAAATTTGTTGCTATTTTGGTTTTAGCCCTAACTACTTACTGGATGCCATTCTTGAAATATGAGGCTGGTGCTTTCTTCCAATTCTTCCTTTACCTGTTAACTATTCAACAATGTACCTCCTTTATCTTCAAGTTCGTTGCTACTTTGACTACAGATGCTGTTACTGCTCATGCTATTGGTGGTTTATGGATCATGATTCTTTGTATCTACTGTGGTTTCGTCTTACCAATCGGTGAAATGCATCATTGGATTAAATGGATCCATTTCTTAGATCCTTTAACCTACGCTTTTGAAAGTTTAATGTCTGTCGAATTCCATGGTAGACAAATGTTGTGTAGCGCTATGGTACCAAGTGGTCCTGGTTATGAAAATGTATCTGTTGCCAACCAAATCTGTAATGCTGCAGGTGCCGTCAAGGGTAACCAGTTTGTCAGTGGTGATGCTTACATCGATCATTCATACCATTTCGGTTACAGACATGCCTGGAGAAACTGGGGTGTTAATATTGTCTGGACTTTCGGTTATATCTGTGGTAACGTCTTCTTATCTGAATACTTGAAACCTGTCCAATCTGGTGGTGATTTATTACTATACAAGAGAGGTCATATGCCAGAATTAGGTACTGAATCTGCTGAAGCCAAGACTGCCAGTAGAGCTGAAATGATGGAAGCTTTGAATGGTCCAAATGTTGATTTAGAAAAGGTTATCGCTGCTAAAGATGTTTTCACTTGGAATCACTTAGATTACACTATTCCATACGACGGTGCTACTAGAAAATTATTATCTGATGTTTTTGGTTATGTTAAACCTGGTAAGATGACTGCCTTAATGGGTGAATCTGGTGCTGGTAAGACTACTTTGTTAAATGTGTTAGCCCAAAGAATCAATATGGGTGTTATTACTGGTGATATGTTAGTCAATGGTAAAGATTTACCTTCCTCCTTCAACAGATCATGTGGTTACGTTGCTCAAGCTGATAACCATATGGCTGAACTATCTGTCAGAGAATCCTTGAGATTTGCCGCTGAATTAAGACAACCAAAATCTGTTCCTATCGAAGAAAAGTATGAATACGTTGAAAAAATCATTAAGCTATTGGGTATGCAAAACTATGCTGAAGCCTACATTGGTAAGACTGGTAGAGGTTTGAATGTTGAACAAAGAAAGAAATTGTCTATTGGTGTTGAATTAGTTGCTAAACCATCCTTATTACTGTTCTTGGATGAACCTACCTCTGGTTTGGATTCTCAATCTGCTTGGTCTATTGTTCAATTTATGAGAGCCTTAGCTGATTCTGGTCAATCTATTTTGTGTACTATTCATCAACCTTCTGCTACTTTATTCGAACAATTCGATAGATTATTATTATTGAAAAAGGGTGGTAAGATGGTCTATTTTGGTGATATTGGTGAAAACTCTTCTACATTATTGAACTATTTCGAACGTGAATCTGGTGTTAAATGTGGTATTTCTGAAAATCCTGCTGAATATATGCTGAACTGTATTGGTGCTGGTGCTACTGCCTCCAGTAATGCTGACTGGCATGAATTATGGTTGGCCTCTCCTGAATGTGCTGCTGCTAGAGCTGAAGTTGAACAATTGCACAAGGAACTTCCAAGTAAGCCAACCTCTGATGATCCTGAACTAGCTAGTAAATTTGCTGCTTCTTTTGGTACCCAAATGAAATGTGTTATTCGTAGAACTAAGATTCAATTCTGGAGATCTCCAGTCTACATTAGAGCTAAGTTTTTGGAATGTGTTTCATGTGCCTTGATTATCGGTCTATCTTATGTTCGTATCAACAACTCTGTCGGTGGTGCTTCTTTAGCTTTCTCTTCTACTTTCATGGTTTTGGTTATTGCTTTAGCTATGATTAATCAATTACATGTTTTTGCTTACGATTCAAGAGAGTTATATGAAGTCAGAGAAGCTGCTTCTAATACCTTCCACTGGAGTGTTTTACTATTGTCCCATACTATCATTGAATTAATGTGGTCCATGATCTGTCAATTCTTTATCTGGTTCTGTTACTACTGGCCATCAGGTTACACTTCCTCTGCTCCTCAATCTGGTTACTTCTACTTATTCTACGCCTTAATTTTCCCAATGTATTATGTCACTTATGGTTTATGGATTTTGTACATGTCTCCAGATGTCCCATCTGCCTCCATGATTAACTCCAACTTGTTTGCTGCCATGATGCTGTTCTGTGGTATTCTACAACCAAAAGAAAAGATGCCTGGTTTCTGGCATTTCATGTATGATACTTCCCCTTTCACTTACGTTATTCAATCTTTAGTTGCTCCTGCTGTTCACAACAAAAAGGTTGTGTGTAATCCAAATGAATTTTTGAGAATGGACCCACCAGCCGGCCAAACCTGTGGTACTTACTTAAAGAAATACATGCAAGATAACACTGGGTACTTACTAGAACCAAATGCTACCTCTGATTGTCTTTACTGTCCATACAATACTCAAGAAGAAGCAGTTGCTCACTTCAATGTTAAATGGAGCTACAGATGGAGAAACTTTGGTTTCATGTGGGCCTATATTTGCTTTAATGTTGTTGCTATGTTGGTCTGCTACTACATAATGAGAGTTAAGGTTTGGAATGTTAAATCCATCTTAGACTTCAAAAAGTGGTTCAATGGTCCAAGAAAGGAAAGACACGAAAATGATACCAATGTCTTCAAGGCCACCAAGGAAGACAAAGAAAGAGTTACTAAATAGTAAACTCACCCAATTTATTTTACTTCATTACCCTTTATAAACTATTATATATACCTTTAATTATTATATACTCACGAAACTAAAAATACTAATTTGAAACTGTTTTCTTTTCTTTGCCTGTGAAAGCTAGAAAAACACCTTTGAATGCGTTTATTAAAGAAAGGGAAAGCAAAAGTAATAGAATAAGAGAAAGTATTTAACAAATGAAATGTGTATATAATCACTAAATGAAATGTTGATGATATATAGATATATATCACATTCACAAAACCTGCATTTTGAAAATTTAGTGCACTTGTATAGTAACCTTTTTGTAAACTTTGCACGTTACCTCTGCCTGGTTTTTAGAGATAATATAAAAATATGTAGAATGGCACCAAGAGCAATGGTTATGCCCCAAATATTACGATGATCTACGCCTATTTTTCAACAAAAGTGAGTTTGTTTAAAATAATTTAGGCCGGTGACACATTTATATGGAGAGTTATTTCCCTGTTCGAGTCAGTAGTATACTTAAGTTAGCGTCACAGTTTTGACCCCTTTCTGATGTCTCCATCTGAGTCAGTTGAATACCCTAACAGAGACGTGCAAAAAAAACTTCAATAAAAAATTGATGTGTGATGAAAGTCTTTAAGTTTATCGCAGCTTATTGTTTTTTCCTTCTCATGAAAACGTAAAAACGTTAAGAGTTTAGATGCGAAGTAATCCAAGATTGAGACATGATCAGACATATTCAAAATTGTATGTTAACGTAAATCGAAGGCAAACGTTATCCTCTACCTATACTCGAACATCCACAATTATGTATAATACCGTAGGTGTAAATCGAAATTACAAGCAATGTATATATTGCAGTGTGAGGTCCTCATTTTTTAAGTCATCTCTCAACAACTTCATACACGACTTATAGTTAGTGACTTCTTGCTCTATTTTATACCCAGCAACATACATGAATTAAAATGTGATTGCCATTATTGGTTGTACGTTGGGAAACAGTATTATTCGATCCTAATGCTTTAATCTATCACCTTCCCTCCCCCTTCTATAGGCAAATGTTTCTTCCCAAATAGCGATGGAGCCTTCACGTTTATATGTTAGTCACCTTCAGAATAAGATATAGTACCTAGGAGCAATATTAAAGCTTCCGAAAGGCTTCTTTCGTGTAAATTGTTGGAATAATGCAAAAAATCTTTCAAAAACTCTAATTAGTCATAAAGACAAGAAACTACTGCTCATGATCAGCCATTCTAATACTTTAATACTTGAGGATTTTATTTTTATTCTGGTTTGACTACGTTAAAATCAGGTGAGTTAATTAGTTCAATTCTGCTAGTTAACAGGCACCAGAAGTTTGTTTTGTGTTCCTTATTTTCTACGACCGTTAAGTGTGGAGACCCCAGTATATCTGTCTTGAGTGTAAGCAGTATGTGTACCCGATTGCGTGAGGAAAGCCTTGAGACTTGATAGACTTGGGCCATATCACACATGTAATCAATATGGATTCCAATACTAAGACAGCAACAATATGAAGTCAGGGATCATAACAAAATGAACAGGAAACCTATCAGACTACCTCTGGCACCTGAATTTACCAAAATAACTACTTTTTAGCAAACTTTACTGGTGCAAGCAATACAATGCAATTACTTAGTCATCACTTGCATACTTTACAATGTTTAGTATCCGTCATAAATGGGCTATAATTATTCTTTTTATTTTGGTTATGCTTATCTCGAAAGGAAAATTGTAAGCGTGAATGGTTTAGTCTAGCTATTTCAGTGCAGCTATGTGAGGTGTAACCTAGCGTTGAAGGGAAAAGATCCAATGTATGCTGCCATGCATAAAGTCTCCTATTTCCTTTTAAAGGTACATATAACTTTTTGTTGTGCATTCATCTCACCTATATCATTTTCAGCTGGAATACTTAAAATTTGAGCTATAACATTGTCCAATTTGACGGTGTGTTTCAGTGATAATAATTTAGGCTTTAAAAATGGTTGAATCCATAATAGATTATAGATCAATATTCTGTGAAAGATCAATTTACTACTTTACCTGTCCCTTCACTTTAGAGGCAAAGCACTATGGAAACAGATTCTACAAATCTCAATTCTCTATAAGTGAAAAAAGAAAATTCTATTTGCTGATTTCAATGAAGTTAACTATATGAAGTTTTACAATAAATGGAATAGTTACTATTATCAGTTCCATATACAATAGTATATCAACAATTTTGAAACATGGAGACGGTGTGTTTCTTTAAACATACTCGTTTCTTTCTTTGTATGTTGGTTTGACTGAAGGTCACTCATCACAACAAAACGAGAATCTCACATAACGAATGTTTCTAAAGCAAATGGCAAACACGTCGGTTCTTACCTCTTTATGTATTGATATTATGCATTGATGATACATAAGGAGCGGAGTTTGTAAATGAAAGAATATATTATTTACAAGACTAAAGGCATAAGAATACATATAAAATATAAATAACACTCTTCATTGTAGTCGTATTAATCATAACATCATCCTTTAAACAAACAAAAAGCAGAATCTTGAATTAGTATTTAAATATATATACAGGTTAATTATGACGTTGTGATTATTCCTTATCAGCACTCTATTTCTTTTCATCTGGTACAGCCCCCTCTTCCGCTTCTTCTGGAACCAACGCATTAGCTTCATCAAGAACTTCAGCTAAGTCACCTGAAGTAGCCATACTAGTTATCACATCACAGCCACCAACAAATTCCTTGTTAACATATAGCTGTGGAATGGTTGGCCAATTAGAATATTCTTTTATAGCTTCTCTTAATTCAGGATCTTCAAGGACATTAAATGCTGCAAATTTAGCTGGATCCACACCTTGCTTACCTAAGAGAGAAATAGTGGCTCTTGAGAACCCACATTGAGGAAACTCGGGAGTACCTTTCATGAATAAAACCACAGGAGCAGAGGCAACAGCGTCTTCAATGGCTTTACGAATTTCTGTACTCATGTACCTTGTCATCTGCGAACGGAATAATAAAGTACGGGATATTGGGATAGTAACTTTAGGAAATAAAATTTTGTTTAATAGCATTGTATATATGTGTAAGGTTTGATGTATCGTTGGTGGAGGGTTATATGAGTCTTCGAATCGTACTGTCTTCTGTCTTCTGTCTTCTTAACCTTTGTTTAAATATATCATTCTACTTTTTTTTTTAGTCACCGGAATCAAAATTTCTATTTAGTAAGCAGTGCAAACGTCATTTAAACAGAGAGTTAACCTCTGTTGATACAGAAATGTATAAGGTAATGGATGCATATATCATGCAGGGTTAACCTCGCTGAAGACAATAGTTTTATGGGTCTTGTATCAGTTATCTGAAAGTGAAAGACGTTGTACCTTTCAAATCACTCCATTGAATAATTGAGTAGATCAGAAAAGAACTCTTGAATAAATTGATAATTGGCTTATAAAAGTGAAAAGTAGTTATTCGGCTAAGTTGAATGCCAATAATTGACTGTATGTATGACTCTGAAAAGGTTGCCCGTTTATGTTTTTGGCAATTAGAATTTGCGGAAAGAGCTTTCCTGTTTCGCTCCTAAAATCAGCTATAAGAAAAAATATAATATAATTGTAAGGAGCACAAAACCTTTCCTCACATTGAATTTTTTTTTCCGATTCCTCCCCCCCCCCTCCTTAATTGGAACTTTTCTTTACCAATGGAAATATGGTAATTAATGGTTAGACTGTAGTTCAATCACTATTCATGTGAAAGATTTGCAAATACAGTTACAATATCTGGTATACTGAGTGTCTATGTTAGTGGGTACAAGATCACTCTCTCGAAAGGTATCTTCTCAGTGGATGAGAGAGCATAGTCATAAAAAATAAACCACATTTCTTTAAATATTTGAAAACTTAATCAGCTTCTTGATACTTTTTTACTTATGGTACAACCATTTGAATGCCTGAATTCTTTCTAATTGGATTAATAGCTTCAGTGGGTGTTACTGTTTACTTGAGCACTGCTATGTACAAAAAATAGTTAAATCTAATGACAAAATTTGCGGAATTTAAAGATCAGCTATATTTTTTTCAAAAAAAAGCTCGTATGGCGCAGTGGTAGCGCAGCAGATTGCAAATCTGTTGGTCCTTAGTTCGAATCTGAGTGCGAGCTTTATTTTTTTGTTGAAGCTTAAGTGATTGTTTTTTTATGCGAAGCGTTTCAGCACAGCTACTTGTCTACTAAAGCTTTAGCAATATTCGGAAGAACCTGTATCTATTATCTATGAATATATATGTATATATATAAATATTTTGTATTAATTATAATATTTCACTTATCAGTCCTATTTTTTAATATCTCTGTTTATTCGACTTAATAGTGAAACTTTCTGTAACCGATGTAATGTACGAATCCCAATAGCATACAGCCATACCGTCGAAATCATACCAACAGCTATAGTGCCAATGAAACCATAATTTGTATCCTCGATGAAATTCTCTAAATTCATACCATATGCTGAACCGAATAGAATTGCACCACATAATGACAATAACCCCAGACTGAATTTAATACCTAATAGCATCAGTTGGTTTCTATTAGAATCCAATATAATATTGATAATTTCTTCCGTGGACTTTACATTAGATATAGCATTTTCACTCTTTTGCACCAATTCGTCGATATGATTATGGTAAGTTTCAAGTAACATTTCAATTTCTGCATGGTCATCGTCATAATGTTCGATGCCCAATTGATTGTCGGTTAAATACATCTCGCATAGAACATCGTCTTGTTCTAATAAATCGTCTATCAGCTCCCTTACCAAGCCTGCTTTCTTATTAAAAGTACTTAATTTCTTGTTCTGGATCAATAGCAACCTCAACTTATCTCTAGTGATGCTATATTCTAAATCAGTTAAAACCCCTTCAGACACAGATAATAATACTTTCAATTCACTAGTCAAATTAGATAATGCAGAGATAAAAATCGCTTCCAAAGCCCTAAATTCATAAGGTAATGGATCTGATCCGACTTGGTTTGTTGTACTGTTCTGCAATCTTAATTTCAGATCATTCATGAAAGATATATGTGCCGAGGAATTTAATGATATTCCGGTTCCACTCGATGTGAATGTTATAACCATATTGGGTTTAATCAAAGCTTTGTAATTTAATAAACTTATCAAGATACCATTTTGTCTTACTAATAAACTTGGCACTAAATCGTTTTGTTTAGATTTTTCAATCTTTCTAAGGTCTCGTGGTAATAGACCATGTTTGGTGACCAAATCCTCTCTTTTCATTTCATTAAATGATGGGTTTAAATTCCCTTGGCTATCAAACACGGCACAGCCTATAACACCAGATCCATACCCAGAAAGCATATTGTTTGCTTGAATTAGATTTTTCTGGAGTAAACTAGCTGCAGTGGCATCACCTGCTGTTGATTGATGGCGAATGTTTGACTGTATGTTTATTATTCTATTGTTACATGATATAAATGGAGAGAATTGTCTTGGAAGTTGCCGTATGGCTCTATAAAATAACAAATTATTCGATATCATGTTATATCATGCGATTATATCTCAGGGTGGGTGATGGAGTAAACTTGCTCTTTAGTCTTGGTAGTTGTTTGATTATCTCAAGATGGGCTTAAGTAACTTAACAATATTTTAAAGGTTCAATTTGAGATTTTTCAAATTGTATCAAAAATTGTATCAAACAATGCTAACGTTAACAAATACCAATACATGACAAAGATATAGAGACAAATAACCCTTTATCGTTAAATGAGATTTAACTTGAATATATTTATTTTACTATTTTTTATTTGACATTAATTAAAATAACTATAAAGACATAAATGTATATGATGAATATTTGCATAGTACATTGGGGGTAAGAATCATCATGCAGAATATGATGATGATGATGATAATGATTCTACCTTATGGAAGTGAGGGAAGGGTAAGAAATATCTATAACTTGATTCTGACAGCTTTAACTTCAGTGTAGTTATCGTATACTTCAGTACCCATTTCTCTACCGTACCCAGATTGCTTGACACCACCGAATGGAACTCTGGAGTCGAAATCGTTGTATGTGTTGATCCAAACGGTACCGGAGTGTAGCATTCTGGCGACTCTTAGACCTGTGGAAAGGTTTTCAGTTTCAATACCAGCACCTAACCCGAATTCAGAGTCGTTGGCCATGGCAACACCGTCTTCAATAGTGGTGAACTTGGAAATGGTGACCACTGGACCGAAGATTTCTTCCTTGACAATTCTCATATCTTCCTTGACATCGTAGAAAATGGTTGGACGGATGAAATAACCTTTGTCACCGACTCTTTCACCACCGGTTAAGATCTTGGCACCTTCTTCCTTACCGATCTTGATATATTTCATGATAGTGTCGAATTGACCCTTGTTGGTGATAGCACCTTGGAAGTTAGATTTATCGAATGGATCACCAACTTTTAAGTTTTCAACATAGGTCTTGAAAGCAGCTAACAATTCATCGTAGATACCTTCTTGAATGTAAATTCTGGAACCAGAGGAACAGATTTGACCAGCGTTCTTGAAGATACCGTTGACCAAGTTTGGTAGAGTCTTTTCGATGTTGGCATCGTCAAAGACTAAATGGGCAGACTTACCACCTAATTCCAGAGTGGCTTTCTTCAAATTGGCGGCGGAGGATCTGACGGCGATATCTTTACCGATTTCAGTGGACCCGGTGAAGGCGATCTTTCTGATCTTTGGATGTTCAGTGATGGCGGTACCTACTTCACGACCGGAACCTGGGACGATGTTGACGACACCGGCTGGCATACCGGCCTTTTCCATGAAGGAGCATAGTAATAGAGCGGTCAATGGAGTAGCGGAGGCCGGTTTCAAGATTAAGACGTTACCCATGGCTAGAGCAGGAGCGATCTTCCAGATCAACATCATGAATGGGAAATTCCATGGGATGATTTGACCACAGATACCGATTGGAGACTTCATGGTGAAGTTCATGTAACCGTCACCGGTATCCATGGTTCTCCCATTGATCTTGTCAGCATAAGAGGCGGCGTCTCTTAGACAGTCGATACCGATTTGAACGTCCCCGGCGGATAAAGCTAAGGTTTTACCGTTATTGGTAGTTTCCACGGCGGTGAACAAATCTAGATTTTCCTCGACTAAATCGGCTAATTTGAACAAAGCCTTGGCTCTAACTTTTGGATCTTGCTTGGCCCAATTGGTATCTTTGAAGGCCTTTTCAGCGGATGCGACAGCGTATTCGACATCTTCGACGGTACCACTTGACACGTTGACGATAGTTTCTTGTGTGGCTGGGTTTTCGACTTCGATGGTCTTTTGGTTGTGTGATTGAATGAATTGGTTGTTGATGAATAGACCTGTTGGTTGGGAGTACTTGACTCCGTTGGGTAGGGTGACCTCGACTGGGTCAGCGATTTCGAAATTGTACTTCATGTTAATTTGTGTTTGTTTGTGTGTGTGTGTGTAATAATATATAATACTTTGATGTATTTGTTAATATGTTGTATATATATTTAAAGAGAGAGAGAGAAATAGAGATACACAAATAAGAATGGTAGATGTTGACAAATTATGGTCCTTTATATATTAAAAATAATTTGTTTTCATGAGCAAGTGGATACTGGCAAAGGATAATAATAATAATAATAATAATAATAGCAAGGCAGCATGTCAGTCCTAACACCCCTCCAGTAAATCAAACTTATCGATTTTTAGTAAGCTCTCACTAATAATATTATGAGAACCTTATCAATTTGGCAAGATCTCATTAATAAAAAGTAAAAATAATAGGTTCATTAGCCGTGGAAAGCATAAACGAATACAATAAGCATTGCAAGCCAAGTACTACACATAATAATAATAATAATAATAATAATAATAATAATAATAATAATAATAATAATAATAACATATATTTATTATTATTATGTTATTGGGATGGAACGAAGTGGAAAGTTTCACAAGGAAACCTTTTGCAACGTGATGGATTAGTAAGACCAGGGGTCTTAGTGAGAGAGGTTGCTAGCAAGAGCACTGAGATCACTGTGGGGCTTGAATCGGTGTTACAATTAGCGAGCAGTGGGCTGGCGGTTCGCCTCACGAAGATGGGTTCCGCTCCTCATTTTTGGACAGAAAATGGTTGTTGCATGAAAGGAGATATTCCCGTTTCTGGCTGCTCGAGCATTCTTGTTTTCTGTGGCCCGCGCGGAGCAGCCGGTCGAGGGCGCGTGCAGCCAACAGCAGCACGCCCGATTCGACGAGACCCTTCCTTGGGAGGACAAAAAACCCGCAAGGCAGCGGTCTCATGCGGAGAATGGCCCACCGAGCGGCGGTAGCGCAAGAAAAATACAGCCCAATCCGGCGGCTCGGAACCTCTCGGAACGCCTCGGAACGCCTCGGAACGCCTCGGGTTGTCCCAATGCGGTGTGATGACGAATTTTATTCTTTCTTTTTTGATTCTGGATTATGGGCCCAAATATGCGCTAGCGCCGTGTGTCCGGCCGGAAAATCATTCTAGATGTAGCATAGCCGGACAGGGTCGGCCGAGCGGGGCTCGTCCTCCCCCCCCCCCTGTCCGGTCCAACCTCTAAATGTTGTAAGATGGTAATAACAAATGTAATAAGATCAAGAAGGCAATTACAGATAAATAATAATAAAAGAAACTGGCGATATGGACTTGCAAAAATGAAATGACCTATTATAGTCGTGCGTTCCCCAGAGCCTTTAAGGTTAGTATGTGTGTGCGTGTGTCTTTTGATCTTACGATTAAAAGCTCTCTATCTGATCGTTCTTGCAAGATGGGAATGTGAATGTGAATATTGGGCCATTTATCAATGTTCAGCTTATAAAAAAGAATGGGTTCCTTGGATAAAATTCTTGTGTTTTTTGTTTGATTGGGGGAGGGGAAAGATTAAATTTTTATAATATTGTTTATTTTAATTTATTGAATTTTATATATGTTTTTGAACTTTTATAATGGTAATGCTATATATGTATATATAAAGGTATGTTTTGGGGTTTAGTTACGGAATATGAATATGTGTTAGGATCAGAAAGTAGGGAATATGCTTGCAAAAATGTAGAAGAAAGGAAAAGAAAAGAAGTAAGAAACATCTTATAACTTAATTCTCACGGCTTTAACTTCTGTGTAATTAGCATATACTTCTTCACCCATTTCTCTACCGTACCCAGATTGCTTAACACCACCGAATGGAACTCTAGAGTCGAAATCGTTGTATGTGTTGACCCAGATAGTACCAGCATGTAACATCTTAGCCACTTTCAAAGCGGTGGAAAGGTTTTCAGTTTCAATACCAGCACCTAACCCGAATTCAGAGTCGTTGGCCTTGGCAACACCGTCTTCAATAGTGGTGAACTTGGAAATGGTGACCACTGGACCAAAGATTTCTTCCTTGACAATTCTCATATCTTCTTTGACATCGTAGAAAATGGTTGGACGGATGAAGTAACCTTTGTCACCGACTCTTTCACCACCGGTTAAAATCTTGGCACCTTCTTCCTTACCAATGTTAATATAGTTCATAATGGTTTCGAATTGTGGTTTGGTAGAGATGGCACCTTGGAAGTTAGATTTGTCAAATGGGTTACCAACTTTTAAGTTTTCAACATAAGTCTTGAAAGCAGCTAACAATTCATCGTAGATACCTTCTTGGATGTAGATTCTGGAACCAGAGGAACAGATTTGACCAGCGTTCTTGAAGATACCGTTGACCAAGTTTGGTAGAGTCTTTTCGATGTTGGCATCGTCAAAGACTAAATGGGCAGACTTACCACCTAATTCAAGAGTGGTTTTCTTTAAGTTGGAAGAGGCAGCAGAATTGGCAACGTGTTTACCAATACCGGTGGACCCGGTGAAGGCGATCTTTCTGATCTTTGGATGGGAAGTTAAAGCAGTACCGACAGAAACACCTGCAGATGGGATGATGTTAACCACACCGGCTGGCATACCTGATTGTTGGACCAAAGAGGCGAAAAACAAGGCGGATAATGGAGTGGCTGGAGCAGGTTTTAAAATGATGGTATTACCCATGGCGATGGCAGGAGCGATTTTCCAGATCAACATCATGAATGGGAAATTCCATGGGATGATTTGACCACAGACACCGATTGGAGTCTTCATGGTGAAATTCATATATTCGTCACCACTTTCGATGACTCTACCGTTGATCTTGTCGGCATAAGCAGCGGCGTCTCTTAGACAGTCGATACCGACTTCAACGTCACCTGTGGCCAAGGCTAACGTTTTACCGTTGTTATAAGTTTCGATAGAGGCAATCAATTCTTTGTTTTGTTCGACTAAGTCAGCTAGTTTGAATAATACTTTAGCTCTTAGTTTTGGATCTTGAGTAGCCCATTTAGAGTTGTTGAAAGTATATTCAGCACATTCGACAGCGTAGTCGACATCTTCAGAAGCACCGGAAGCGACGTCAACGATTGGAGTTTCAGTGGCTGGATCTTCGATGGTGGAAGTGGCATATGATTGAGATTGAATGAATTCGTTGTTGATGAATAAACCAGTTGGTTGAGAGTAAGTCAAACCATTTGGTAAAGTGATTTCAACAGGATCAGATTGTTCAAAGTTGTATTTCATTTTTTGTTTTAGTGAGTGTGTATGTTTTTTTTGGTATGATACTTTTTTTTATTCTACTTCTATAGTATAAGCTTAAGAAAGAAAGATTGAGAGTTGGAATGATAAATGATCATAGCATCTCCTTTATATATATTTAAAAAAAAAAAAACATTACTTTAATTTGCTCCTGCTATTAGCTTCGTATATTCCCATACTCCTGATACCAATGATCTCTTACTAACATGAACTTCGTCACTATGTGGTGCCTCTAATTAGCTCTGCCTATAATTGCCGCTATGGATTCTACTCGGCTCTAACTAACAGGTGTCTATTGTTCAATTGAAGAAAGAAAGAAAGAAAAGAAAAAACCGCTCCTATCCAGCGGGGTTGATCTGTCTAATTGATCCAGAAAATGACGTATTTGCTCAGAGAAAGTTCAATCGAGCGGAGAATGACGGAAAAAGAAAGAAAGATTTGTTTTGCCTGAAAACGGCGGAAACAAAAACAGAATCCTTTTGTCTTGTTGTGCCAGAGTTAAGGAACAGTGTGGTTCTTTTCCGCGGACATGGAAAATGGCCTTTATCTTTTTTGGGCTTGTTTCTTGTTTATTTTTAATTCCGAGGTTAACGCCGCGGCCGGTCATGTGACTTCGCCCTCTGGGAGGATTGTGTTTTGTTCGTTTGCTTTTTTCACTCGATAAGTGGGGTATTTTTTGTTTGCCATTTTCAGTACCCGGATGCTTAGATAAGAGGATTTCGATTAGGTAATTCTAGCCGATAAGAGGGAAGCTGGTGGATGTATTGTCAAGAACCAGTGAGAATTAACAAGAAACAGGCTGAAAAGGTGGTGTTGAAACGGGACTCAAACAGTTTTGATAGGCAGAGATGCATTGAACAGCGGTCTGTCCCACTTTTCTGATCGAAAATAATAAAATATAAGCACATTCTCCTCCATTTTGAGTCGTTTTTTTTTTCTTTCTTTGATATCAATGTCGATATTATGCTCGAGACTATTTGCTAGATTACCTCTTTCGGCAAGAAGGTCTCTAAAGTACTCTCAAGCAAATGACAAGGTTTGTATCTTCTTACCTTTCATGTAGATATTTCTATCCATGCGGGACCTTCCTAAAGAAGTAAACAGGATCACGGTAATGACGTAAATCTAGTCTAGTGTGTTTTCCCTTATTCTTCCGGTTACACTCCCAAGTGGAACAAAAATAGATCCAAGATGGAGCTATCATTCCCTTCATCTCGGTTCATATTAATATTACTTGTACTGTTTTTTAACTTGCTAAATCAGGAAAGAGAAACAATTATATATTTACACAACTCTCTCTTTCAACAAAATATAATTATAAAGATAAAAAGATTCGTAATTTAAAAACACATTAGATATGAAACATAATTATACACAAGACATATTCATTAATGTAAGCAGATGGAATAAAGGGGTGGAGTGGGGGGGAGTGCTGACTAAAAGCAACAAACTATTTGCCTTCACCTTCTTCCTTCTTCTTTTGTTCGTAAATGGCATCCACCTCTTGTTGTAACTGAGCTTGTTGAGCCATTTGTTGTTCTGGAGTAGGGATATTACCTTCAACATAATCCTTCAAAGTGAACGTTTGTCCACTCATCTTTTCTTGTTGGATTTTCATCTTTTCCTTCTCTTCATCAATCAATTTCATAAATCTGACATAATTCTTTTCACCTTCTTCACGAATTAAATCTAATGGGAACTTCCCAACTGATGGAGATGAAGAAACACCCAGTAAATTCAAAGCCCAATTACCTTGTGTCTTCTTCTTTTGATCTTCTGCAAATTTACTCTTCAATTTAGCAACACGTTGATTGAATTCGATCGGTAAGTTATTCTTATCCTCAAAACTGTTTAAGATTGGTTTCACATCAGAAACTTGTTGAGTAGCCAAATATTCTAAAAATGGAATCAATTGAATTAATTTATCATCATTCTCACCAGTCCATGGTTCCATGGGGATAGCATTTTCAGGTTGTAACTTATAACAGTTTGGATTAGTATCGATAATAAGAACCTTATTGACATCTCTGTTTAACTTAGACAAATCTTTAATATGGGTATGATCTTTATAAACACAATGTTCTTTGTAAAGATTATAAGAAATGAAAGCATGTAATGGATCTAATTTCTCAGCAATCTTTTCACTGTACATCATATAGTTAGATGAGAATAAAACAATTTCATAATATTGAGATAAGTAACCTAGGAAATATTCAACACCAGGTCTTTTAGCAGTTCTCCAACCATGTTTTTGACTCCATTCGGAATGAACTAACAGATCTTCTAAACTTAAGACAAGAGTTAATGGTCTTTGATATGGAGCTGGAGGAGGTGGTGGTAATAAATCTGGGAATGGTGGTTCTTGGAAATAAGTGAAGATGGAGTTGAATCTAGTCTTGAATCTACCATACATTAATGATGATGTGTACCCGTTAGCAACTTTATCCTTCAATTCTTGTGGTTCATTTTCTTCCCAATCTCTAGTCATGTATAGCCCATAACCGGCAAGAGCGGAGAAAGAGAAAATATAGAACCAATTCGAATATCTTTCTCTCTTCACTTCCGTAGAAGTCTTTCTAATCTTCTTAGCTTTCTTTCCAGTGTTACCAGAAGTATCTTTCCCACCTTCTTCACCTTCTGCATTCTCACCGGTTGGCTCCTTTTTAGTACTTAAAGACGGATCATCAATATCGATACCAGCTTTGGTCAATAGATCATCAGTTAAGATAGACTTTTGCTGTTTTGATGACTTGTCGTCTTGCTTTTGTGCTAAGAACCCGTTGTTTGTGGTGGTAAGTAATCTCTTGGTGTTTAAAGATTGAACCACTGGGATAATGGTCTTAGAGGTCAATAACGCTCTTGACGTGACACCAGTCTTTATAATATGGGATAGCATGTCACTTTCTAATGGTAAACTATTTACAATGAATGTTCTGTGGAATGGGGAGTTACTGGGTTCTTTCCATTAAAGGGTAAAAGAATTGTTTGGTAAATGGTCGCTTTGAATCTTTTCTAAGAGTTGTCGATCAAATAAAAAAATTAAATAAAAAAAAAATTAAACTAAATAAAATAGATACATAAAGTTTAAGATCAAAATTGGATGAATTGGGGAGAGTGGGAATATCCAGATTATATATAAATGAACCTATAATACTCATCTTGGGTATGGGATCTGACCCATGAGAATTTCCATGTGATCTGAGTCCCTGTGTTTTGGTATTCTTGTCATTTTGTTTCACCACGC
Source organism: Monosporozyma aerobia (assembly GCA_028408415.1). Classification (NCBI taxonomy): domain Eukaryota; kingdom Fungi; phylum Ascomycota; class Saccharomycetes; order Saccharomycetales; family Saccharomycetaceae; genus Monosporozyma; species Monosporozyma aerobia. Next base: position 1,051,112 of record JAKOOU010000020.1, read on the forward strand.
TAAGCAATTTTCATGAAAACATGTGATATTCAGTGGTGGTAGTAGTAGTACACCTAATTTAATTGTGGGGTTGTAAATTCAATTATTGGCTATCAACAAATCACAACTGTATCCTATTATTACTTCAAAGTGGACGGCCTCTCATGGCAGATCTCGTATCAACCTTCTATATCATCATGTACTAAAGCAAGTGATTCAAATGACATTGCAAAAGAAAATAATTCGCAGCAGTACACCTGGAGGATAGCTGAGCAAAGTAGTATATGCATCATCTCGAACAAAGCTGTGTTTAGACTGCTTGTGATCCCAGCTAGATTATTTCAACTTACTGTAACCAACAGAAAGTTGCTATCAAGGACCACAGAGTTACTCATGATTGCTTAGTCGACATAGAAGGTCCTTCAAACTATTAATTCACGTTTTATCTGCAGAAACACCTGAATAGTTGGCTTGATATAATCAGCTATGAAAAGTTGAAAAGGAACCTCGGTTCTTGAACTTCCATCATAGCATCATCCTCGTGTTAGTCTATTTTATTTCAGACACTAAGGAGGGGAGATTATTTTCTAGAGAAAACCTCCTAAATATAGATGTGTGTATACATCATGAAACTGGTCTCTATAATCATTTAAGACTCTATTCTAACAGCGTATAGAAATTTTTGTATGCCATATCTAAATCAAAAATCAATTCTCTGATCTCTGTATCGGTTAACTGCTCATCGACCTTCATTTTATTGATTTTAACAATCCAATCGATTAGTTTTTGTCTGTATTCAAAATCTTGTCGACTGACCTTATTTATACTCAATAACAGTTCGGCCATAAGTGGATGTAACTGGTCTTTAGCTTTGTAATTCAATTTCAAAGCATCAATCAGTGTGATAAAATTACCTGTAGCTTCAGCAACATTTCTACCGTTAACATTCTTCTTCTTCTTCTTGGACCCTATTTTATCGTCAGTCTCTCCGCTAGATTCATCTGAGTCATCGCCAATAGCGTGCTCGACAGTTATTGGGATACCTCTTTCGATTCTTATTACTGCACTGGAAGCCACGATATTGTGTTTCTTGACAAAAGTGGCCAAATCTTGAAATTGTTCCCTAACCTTCTCATCATTTAAATATGTCTTGTATTGCGCCATTAGTTTATTTACAGAGTTTGTGTATTGTGTGGCATCTATCGAATCCTTCAGATATGCCTTCTCTACATGATCCAATGCTATTATAATGGAATATATTTCTGATAGAGCATCTATTGTTTCCCTCTGCTGTGGAGTGGTTGACGAATCAAACAGTGGTACCTCGTTATATAATTCGCTTGGAAATGTTCTTGTACTCCCTTGAGTACCGTAATGGTTCACTGGTGCTAAGCCTGACATTGTAATATGATGTTGTTCTCTCTATTTTGTTCTCTCTTTCTTCCCTGTGTTTTCAAGGTTTCATTCAAAATTGAGCTTTTATAGTGAATTTCCAATTTTCTAATGAATCAAACAATTAATGTGAACTAGTGTAAATAGACACACAGGGTATTAAAGTACCCAAGTTTACTTAGTGATGCGGATGTATATAACTAAGATACATATATCTATCAAAAAAAAAAATGCACTTTAGTTAATGCTACAATAATGTAAAGTTACTGTATTACGGGAATTCTTTGAGGTGGTTTACAGTCTGTATCATATTGAATGTTGAACTTACTCAAAGTCTGAGAGTCATAATTGTACACCACTGGGGGTAGATTGGGATATTCCAATACTACATCACTATTATCTGTTTTCTTCTTTATGATACCACCAAAATTACCATAAAACTTCTTGGCGTGATATGCAGTCTCTTTCTCCTGTTGAATCAATTGTTGGATATATTTTAATTGTGAACGAGGCCAGGGGGACAGTATTAAACTTTGATTTATTTCAAATCCTTTGCCCCCACTTATTTTAAATTTCATGTTTAATCTATGTGTGATATTGAAGAAATTGCCCAAACTGGAAATTGATGTATGGTATTGGAATGGAATATTATTATTTTTGTTTTGTACATACTCAGTCTTTATATCTGAATTTTCTGTATGTGTGAAGGTAGAGTTGTTATTATAATTAGTTGTCCTGTTGATTTGTTTGGGGAGTTTGAACAATAGATCAGGTTCTTCAAATGCAGATTCAAAATTTTGAAACAATTTATTCTTAGTAAATATTCTCATGTCATAATTGATATTAATTTCATTCATTGATATGACTTGATTGATTTCTTTTGTGAAAGTTTGCAAAACGTCTTCTGTTCTATCAAGACCATTGAACAGGGAGGCAGGCCCCAATGATTTGTTTTTGTGTAAACTCTCATTGATTTCTAATAACTGTTTCAATTGAAATGTTATATGTTTTAATTTAATCTTCTTATTGAACAAGAGAGATTTTCTTTGTGATTGTTCAGTGATATATTTGAAATTTGGTTTGAAAGTGATTTTCAATCTTAATAAATCATCATTACTTAGACATGGGTTTTCTATTTTATAACTCACTTTAAACCTTTCATCTAATGAATAGGCGGTTCTCTCAATGGGTGGGAAAAGAGTCTTTGATGGTAAGTATGAATATCTTTCAATATTGATTAGATATTTAAAATCTTTGGAATGTTTCGCATTGTAATATACTTTACAATCAAACAGCGTATAGCAATTACCGAATTTGTCGTTGAAATTTGTTTCTTTAATGTCATCAGGTAATGCAATGGTCAATGGGATATCGGTACCAATGATTTGCTTATCCACTTTGAATGTTAGTGTCTTTTTGTAATGGACAGAGATGGATTCTAATTTATCCTTTCTTCTCTTGATCGAATTGTTGGCCAAGGGAATGGATGTGGAATCGAGGCTTATTGTTGGGGACGGTATACCTGAAATATTGTTCGCATTGCGTATTGATACTAGATTGGTCGGGTTTAGGTGGCTGTTATGGTGCAATGTCTCGACAGTCAATAGCATCAGTTCAATTCTATCGATTGTGAATGGTAATCCATTGTTGGATCTTATTTGTAATTGGCATTCCACTCTGGGTAAAGTTTCAGGTATTCCGGGACACCCTCTAACGACAGAGTTATAACTTGGTTTCAAAGATATTACAGGATATGCATGCATTCTTTCTTTGGTGGTGTGCACATGTGTGGGGTAAGGGATTGACGCTGTTGGTGTGGTGTTGTTATAACATGATAACCTTTCTGGGCAATGTACAATGAATAATTATTAAAAGTGAATGATTTTCTTATCTTTAAAGGTCATCTTTAGATTCAGATTGTAATGCTACAAGAAGTTCTTCTATATGGGGGAACCGAAGACAGTAGAAGGGTATTGCATTAGGAGGTAAAAGTGACTACAGCAAATACGTATTGATTGATTCTGACTGTGTGATTTTGAGTCAACTACTTGTACAATGTAGTGGCTGAAATGGTAACCAGTTATGGTTCGTGGTAGGTGATAATTCACAACTACTACTATATTCTATGTGTTCGATCAATAGGCAATGGTAAAGAAAATGGTGTCTACTTAACTATATCATTTACAGCAGATCCAACTGCTTTATGTGTAAGGTGTGCATGTATGTATTGTTGAAAGCAGACTGTTTTAAACACTACATGTGTGTGAATATGAAAAGATCTGTTTTTTTTACAATAAGTTATAGAATGTTAACATTCACCATGGGAAGCCAGCGTAGAGATACAGTACGTAAAATAAACAAACAGTAAATTATATATAAAGATGCAATTATTCTAAAGGTAAATGAGATATCTACCGATGAGCCACTTTGCTTCTTTGTCTGTTCGATCCAACTGTTATAATCAATATAATCAATATAATCAATATAATCAATATAATCAATACTATCTGTACAAACTGCCCTGGCAACGGTAACCATGGGGACATTACCCAAAGAGGGCAAATACACAACTGTCTCTTCTCTGTTTGGCCCCACTCTCGACAGCCGCAGAGTTGCCATGGCAACCACCCGCCGCCCAATGGGACGCAGGAACGTTAGTAATATTACGCGGCGTGGTCTGCGTAATATTACTAACGTGCCCGGCGCTGATTGGCCGCTGCCGGATCTCGCCGAAATGCTCGAAGACACAATGGCGCTTCCTCAGAAGAAAAAGTGAAAAGTGATAAAATTTTTCATTACTATGGTAACCATAGTAATTTACATAATATATCTAATATATTATGATGGCAGAGACTCATTTTCTTATATAAACAGATGGGCTCATCACATTACAGACATATTCCAGTCCAATCCAATCCACTTCACTTCACTTCGTACCGTAGCTCAACCACTCTACACACACACACACACACACACACACACACACCACTGCAATCAATGATGTTTCTAAAAGCCATGCCAACAACCGCCAAGTTGAATATTTTATTCATCTCCATCGGGTTCACATTGCCTTTTGCTGTCTCAATGAGAGGCTCAATGCTGACAAACAAAATCAACAGTAGTCAAGGAGTGCAACTAAGAGGGAAATCAAGACCTAGAATGCTTTGTTGATGTATATTCTCTGTTATCCCAACATTCGCATATCTGTACTTTTACTTTCAACTCATTATCTCTGATCTTCCCCCCCCGCCAACCTTTGCATATTCCATATAGACCTATTTATTTATATACATTTACCTTATTTATTCTGTATACTGCCACATCAATAGTATACCTTCCACTACTATTTTTATCTCTGTTTAGCCAGCCGGACTGTACTGCTCCGATATGACTTTCAAGGTTTTTTTTTCACTTCATTATATAAATACAGCCCACTAAAGGTGACCACCATCTATTACAATCATACATACAACCATTCTGGCTCTAGTCTCTCGTCTGATGCATGCAACTCTCAAAAATATAACAGCAGTATGACCCTACCAAAGGACAACTCAACGAGTCATGAAATTACCACAAAATTCGATGAACCCATCAGAGCCAACATCGCCACAGGGGTGATCACTTGGGAGGAAGTCTCGCAATATATCCAGCACAAAGAGTTATACAAACTAAGAAGATCACACGAAGAAACGGGAAAATACCATAAACATAAAGAAACGTTGGCCCAAAACCATATCACTATCTTGCAATATATCCTGGACAAGTTGGATTGGAACGAAGCGGAATTAGATCAATTGAACGATTTACAATTCGCCACGGACCAACAGAAATTGAAATCCGTGTTCACCAAACAGGACCTGTTCAAGACCACAATGAACGATTTCCCTTACTACTACGAACCAAACATTATGCATCTTTTAGTGTGGTCAAAGATTAGATTGCCAATATATCTGAACGACACCACCGACATTGATATGTTTGAAACTTCAAACAATCAATTCCCAGATATGAACCCTGCATGCCAGGCCCTGATAGATAAATTCTTGGATCAAACATTACACGATAAATACGGATTGACCCCGGGAAAAGATTATCTGTGGTTCGTCAACTATTCTAATCTACAAAGTATTAAAGCCATTTCTCATGTTCATGTCTTGATCAAATGGGACTCCGAACAAGAAAAATTGAAAATGATCGATATCTTAACAAAGGAGGGCGAATTTAAACCAATAACTCATTGAAACTGTTTCCCCCGCTCCTCCCACTCCAGCGAACTTTTCAAAACTATATATATATATATTTAAGCACTTTAATTCAATGCAATATCACTAGCTTCTTGTTACTATGTAAGGACAATCATATTTTCCACCATTTAAAAAACCATGTAATATTCATTGAGACCCAGATTTCATAGTTCATTGCCTTAGGCTTTTAATGGATCATACATTCGTATCTTATTTAAATATTGTAGTGTTTATATATTCATTTTCCTCATTTTTTTAAATAAATTTGGCGATGAGCTGAAATTTCAAATTTTTTTCCTCATGTAAAGATCTCTCTCATATATACTTTACATGATATCAAATGAATAAGTGATCGAAGCATAGGGAACCAAACCAAATAGATAAGACTCTTCACACTATATTGACAACGTACCCATGGAGTTGAGAAAACGGAAAAGAGTGGATTACAATAATCCCAAACCTGGTTTACGAGTTAAAAATGAACGTGAAGAAGATCATGTGCCCCCAGTGAAGAAGGCCAAGAAAAAAGCCATTGTCAACACGTTAACAGTACCGACTCCACCTCAAATTGGTAAGGACAATGAATTAGAAGATACAAACAAGGTGAAACACATTATTAATAATGTGGTATTGCAAAGACCCCCTTTAAACAGCGACACAACCAAAATCGAAGCAGATAATCAAGTGGCTTCCATCGAGACGCTTCAAGGCTATCTAACTGAGTTAAATCGTTTGACCCAATTGCAACAAAAATTATATTTCCAAGATTTAAGAAAACCTCAAATGTTAGGACCAAAACATTTTAAACATTTAAAGTTCCCAGATGATATGATGAATTTGGGAAAGATATCTCATGGCTTAAATGATTTGATCAAGTATCGTACTTTGCTCGATAAACAAGATTTACAACAGGAAGAATATCATTGTACACAATTATCTGCAGATCGTCAAAGGAAATTGGTATCCATCGCTACTCATAAAGATATCGGGAAAGTCAATAGCGAAGATGTCACTGCTTTAATTGCCACTATTCAGGGAATCGATTCCTCTCAAGTGAGAGACGTTAAATGTAATAAATTGTATATTAATGGTAAGATCAATTTCGATCCAGATTACGTTAATATCAATGAAATTAAATCCATTTGTAAAAAAATCGATAAACCATTGCTAAGAGAAAAAAATAATAACTTAACATGGCCCACAAGGATGCAGAAAAAGAAAATCAATAAAACTTCCAAGAATGGGTCCAACACAAACTCCAATCCAAATCCTAAAGATCCTCATCCTGCATATAAATTCCGTAATGTTCCATTATTCAATTCAATTTAATAATTCACAGTAACGAAAAAACAACAACAACATAAACAAAGAACCCACTCCAATTGCATATTCCTCAGTAGTCACAAACTCCTGTATAACCTATATATTTTATATTAACATTTAAATATCATTTCCATTCATCTTTACTAGTGCCATTTGCATAATTAGCGAAGACATTGAAATTGTGAAAACGATGCAATTAATTTTTCAGTGATAAAGTAACACATCTTGAAGACAGCCCAAGAACCAATAGCAACAACACACCCACATAACGTAATGGATCCAGCTGTGATTAAACGTCTAGTGGATCAACCATTGGAATGGGACAAGTCCAATGAAGCTATCCTGGAAAAGCCATACACACACATCTCACAACAACAAGGTAAAAAATTTAGAAGTAAATTGATTCAAATATTTAATCAATTCTATCAACTGCCTGAGTCGGTACTAACTGTATTACAAGAAATGATTGAAATATTGCATAACTCATCACTCATGATCGATGACATTGAGGACAATTCTGTGCTTAGACGTGGGATCAAAACTTCACATTTAGTCTTTGGGGTACCGATGACTATAAACTCGGCTAATTACATGTATTTTGTTGCTATGAATCTAATCCCACAACTGATCAATGAGGAGGGAAATTTGAGAGAAGAATCACAATCAATACAAATACAATTATACCAGATCTTCAATGAAGAACTTTGTAACTTACACAGAGGTCAAGGTTTAGACATATACTGGAGAGATAATAATATTATTCCAACTGAAGAAAAATATTTTAATATGGTAATTAACAAGACAGGGGGTTTGTTCAGATTAACAATACGGTTAATGGAACTGTTATCCAAATTCTATACTGGCGATAAAGTAAGCTTTAGTTTGCTCCCATTGTGTAATATGTTGGGTGTCATATATCAGATAAGAGACGATTATCTGAATTTATCCGACGAAACTATGACCGTAAAGAAAGGCTTTGCTGAAGATATCACAGAGGGGAAGTTATCTTTCCCTATAATCCATGGGATTAATTATGAAAAGCAAAACGTTGATAAAGATAAACATTTCCTTTTAACCACTGTCATGTCACGAACTACCGACACTGACATCAAATTGAAAGTTGTAAAATTCTTAAGAGAGGAAAGTGGCTCTTTGGATTATGCTAAAGAAACCGTTAAGAATCTGGCTATTTTGTTAAAGGATGGATCATATATACCCACCCCAAATGATACTAGTAAAGAAGTTTCTCTTCAATTGCATTTTATTATCAACCATCTTTCATCATTCTAAATCTAATCTGAAATGCATATATGACTGAACATGGTTATTAAATAATTTCTATATACGGATATAGTATTTTATAGACTAATTTTTATATCATTCTATTAACTTCTGATACAAATCATACATTTCACGCAAATCGCTAACTTTCATATCTTCAAATGGGGTGTTTTTATATTTACACCACTCTTCAGGCACGGATGAATTTGATACAGGAAATGAAGATAATGACGCTTCATTGATGCTCGTTACGGGATTCAATTTAACTGTGGATGCCATTGCATGCTTATCAAAATCAATAAACAGTTCGGAATTATTCTTAGACAACGGCAGTGGTTGTGGCTGCACCGTAGCGTCTTGATATGTAGGAGTGTAGGATTTCATCTTAAAGATTATATTTTTCAAAGAACCGTCAAGTACAGATCTAATGCCTTCGTGAGAATTACTTCTTGCCACTCTGGTATTATTACTTGATGTTTTAGAGTCATCCATCGATGAGCTGGCCGCCCTTGACAAATCACTGGCATCGTCTAGCTTACTTTCTGTATGTCCAACAGTATTTTTACTTTCTGTTGGACTTAGTTTAACATTATCACTAATTTTACCCTCGAACAGTAAGCGCTCTTCATCTTTCAGTTGCGCCTGTAGTTCCTTTGGGAAATCATTTAAAGTCAATCCTTCAATAAACATTAATGCCGCATCCAAATTTGTTAGAGCAAACATTTCGTTCTCCACTAATTTCTTTTTATATCGAAACAACTTGATGAATTCTTCGTTAAGAAACACATTCTTAGGATTCAATTTAATAATATGATAAATTAATACCGACAAAAAGTCGTCATTTGACACAGCTTTACCTGCTGTCATTATATCATGGACTTCTAATACTTTCGCAATTTTCTCACAAGGTGAAATTGACTGGAAAATCATCTTGTTTAATGAAGCATCAATTTTATTATGCAGATCTTCGTTTTTAATATCGACCGAGTCAGATACACCTAAAAACTTTCCTAGATCTATGCTATCATCTAGACTTAATTTATTTAAACAGTTTATTTTCCCTCTAAGACATTCATCAAATTCAATATATTTTGGTGTATTTTTGAATAATGTTATAATATTGAAATTCTCTTTGCGATTTACTAATTTATCAGTGGAAGAGTAATCATTCGAGTCCCATAAAGTCGTATTGCTTTTCAATGGAGAGGCCACAGATGTACCAACCTCTAATAACCTTTTAAATATGGCTTTTTCACACAGTTGCAAATATTTTTCTATCTTGACATTATCTTCTGCATTTTTCCTTAATTGCTGGTCAATCTCTTCTGGAGATAGTAAAGGGACTGCGGTGGAAATTGAATCTGAACTCAACAATGACGATGATCTTCTATTCCTACCTTTAATCACAGTATTTGTAGCACTTCCACTTCTACTTCTTGAAAAGATGCCACTCAAACCCGTACTTAGAGCCTCTCTGGCACTGAAAAAAGAATTCGAATGATTAGACGTTATCTTTGTTAGGTATTGATAACATGCTTTATCAAATTTAATATAAAATGCTTGGAATAGTGATGCTAATTGTGTAATGCTTAAGGGTTTAACGTATTTGGGTTGTTTCAAATCTGTGATGAAAAGATCAATCAATCTCATAAGGTCTTCTGGTAATTCATGGATACTATTTAAAATATTTTCAGTCTCTTCTTGGGATAATATTTTTTGTTCCTTCTCCATAACGTCATTAGAGGCATCAATAATCCTAGACTTTTCAGAAGTGGTATTACTACTCGGAGTTGTTGATCTTGACGGCTCACCGTTATTGTAAGATTCCTTTAATGCTTGATTTGTATTAAATCTTGACGTATTTATTGGAGGAGTATAGAATGGTGTCATTTTTTGATTATTTTGGTTATCATCAGCTATTAAAACCATTTTGTTAACGAATTGCTGATCACTGGTCCCTTTTTAATGGTTTGACTTAAAATATTGTTATATTACTCACTCTAAAAAGGAATTTTTAAGTTATTGTTATACCGTCTATAAGTTGAACCCAATTAAGTGTCTGATCCAAGGAGATATCACCTTTTTTATATGAGTGGTTCCTTGGAGATTTAAACGAAGTGAAATCAACTTTTGATCTCTATTCTTAAATAAAACTTGTGTCACAAGAAAATCGAACAAAAAAATATTCGACAAACTAAAAATAACGCTGAAACTTATATTTTATACTATAAGCCATCTCATAATTGCAAAATAAGACCTACTGAATGGTCAACCAAACCGTTGCAACTCTCGAAGAAGAATATCAACTGAATTACTGAAGTATAATTCAGGACTATCGTATTGGAAAATCTTTAGAAAGACGAGAAGCTGGTTAAGAAGAGGTTGATTTTGCACTACTTTTTAAATGAAGGATTAAAGATACATTCAAGAAGTGTTAATTGGCAGTAGTTAAATGGCATTTTTCAAATCGAAAAGACCACATAGTCCTTACAACAGCAGTGATGCTACTGGGATATTGAATTATAAACGAATTAAATTGATTGAAGACTTCGAAAGACTATCTTTAGGAGGAGATGCCAAATATGATCGAGATGCATATGCGAGAGACATGGCTTCACCTGTTACCAAAATGGTCGATACACAAATTAACTTACCTAAATCTGTTAAAAATAAGCTAATAAGAGAGGAATTTAAGCAACATGACGCATATAATGCCACGCCAGACGATATCATATACGCTAAAATTCGAGATTGGATACGTGAAGATGCAATGCAACTTGTACCATGGGTTGATTTGAAGAAACTGCTGTATAATCAATGGTTTCAGTGGTTTCAAGGTTTCTTTTGGAAGCAAGGGAGTAATTTTTCACCCAATGTGTTCGATAGTGAAGGTGATTATGATATTTACAATCCATCCATACATCTGTTTGACGAGGGGTATCCCACTGTTCAAAATTACCCAGATAATTTCGATAGCATGGATATAGATGTAGATATGGATGCATAATAATACCCCTTCAACTTCCAGAGGTAGCGTTGTCTTCCTTCATTACTTCCTTTAATTATCAGACTATAGACATGACTTTTAGAGTTTTCATTTTATATATCATTTATTTATACCTCATGCATTCACCTCTATTTTCATAAACGTTCATAGTATAACATGTAAACGTGCTTGTCCTCATTTTGCAGAGATGATTTCCTCACTTCTTTCACTGAGTCGTCTGATATATGCCAAAAGGGTAAAGACTTGACACTCTTTACCTTTTTGTATTTCTTCGACTCTGTTGTAGATTTTAACTCAGTAATTTCATAATTACGAATGGATCCACCTTTTATAGTGAAAGTGTTGTTAATAGTTTCTTTCGTCTCAGGCATAACTAATAGGTCAGGTTTATGTTTATAGCATTGGTAATGTCCTTGATAATGAGACCCTGTGTGCTTGACCATAGACCTTAAAACATACTTTATCTTTCGAGTTTGCACATGGTCATGCTTATCAATTTGTTGTTCATTTATTTCCAACTCTTCTGGAAAAGACACTCTACATGAATTTCTTGTCATCACCATACCATTATAGACTGATCTTGATAAATGAATAACAAGACTATTGGGTGAGTTTGAAAAGAAAGTTCTTTTTGCAACAGTGGTTTTAATCTGGCTTGGAACACACCTGTTTTTGTTATAATTCTTGATAAAATAGACTAATTTATCAGGAATATCACTATTAATTTTCAATGTAGGTAATAAGGATTTCAATAGTTCTATATTCTCTGTTTCTATTTCACTATTATTAAAGTTATCATTAGCCTCATTAGCAAGTAATGCGGACACTTGACAATATAGGCATGAATAGTCCTCAATCATTTCACTTTGACTTTCCTGAATAATCTCAATTAAGGAGCAGTTGTATTTCTGTGGAACATTAAGTTCCCATATTAACTGATCTTGCTTTATGATTTCTGATCTCCTGTGACATCTCATGCAGAAGTAATGACTACTCATTTCTCCTTCAAATGGAAAGTTGCGACTGTGGTCTTCTTTCAGGGAATGTGACATCGTTTTATACTCTTCATATAACCTCTCTAGTAAAATTTGAACAAATTCATGTGCGTCATTCTGATCTCTTGAAAGCTTTCCTTGGAATATTCTTTCAAGAGCCTGCACAACTGGCTTATTAGATAAAGTTCTTGGATACAATATTAGTTCTTGTAAATCGGAAAGAAGTTCAGACAAACTTTCATGTAGTAAAGCTCTTGATATGCCTGCTGATTCCGTGACATCGGAATTCTGCCTTAGATCAATATATTCATTCAAACATCTCGATAGATTCTGAAGTGAGCTCAAAGCCTGTAGAGAGGAATTAATGTAACATTCAGTAGATCTGTTAGTAAGACCCGTAGTATACTTATCTAATCGCTTATTCGACCTGTCTTCAGCAATCTTCCTCGAGCCAAACACAGTGGAAAGGGCATGAGTAATAGAGGGTCCTATAATGTAAATGGATGCTAAGGTGACTAATCCATACGTTAACTTTCGGAACGATAGGTTCAATAAAACACCCAGAATCCCATCCTTATTTGATAAAGTCATATTATAACTCTCTATACCTTATTGATCAGAATCTTGATATTATGTGCTTTCCCTCTTTATTAAGCCATCCTTATTTAATGATTCTTTTCAAAGGAGTTTTATTCTATTTGAAAATGAAAATAATCGAAAGAAAAACTCTGTTAATGTTCACAATGTCATTAAATTAGTACATAACATAATTTATAAATATACAATGTTTAAAATGATGCTTAGATATCTATGAACCAGTACTACCGTAAAGATCTGCCCATTCCTCATAACGTTTTAATGATTCTTGAGAAACACTCATCTTCACTGTAGCCATGGCTTGACGAAAATCTGATAATTCAACAGGCCTGACGTTTTCAAAATTAATATTCATCAAATCATCACCAAGATCTCTAATTGGTTCCATAGCTGCTTCTTTCGCCAGTGCTGTAATATCGGATCCAGAATATCCATCGATCATGGATGCAATCTTATTAAAATCTTCTTCAGATAAGTTATTCTTTTGGCGACTCATTAATTTTTTCAGATGATACAGTCTGGTTTCAGTATCAGGTAATGTAATATAAAGTCTTCTCGTAAACCTACGTCTTGCTGCTTCATCAATAATCCATGGTAAATTAGTGGCTGACAAGACCAACATTCTGTTATCTAGTGCTAGTTCATTATTCTTATCTTCCCTAGCGGTAGCGCTTGAAAGTTCAGACCATTGAATTAATAATTCCGTTTTAATTCTTCTCGATGATTCATTTGCATTGTCTGATCTATCACCCAATAAAGAATCAATCTCATCAATAAAAATAATGGATGGAGCCATTCGCTTGGCAAGATAAAACAAAGCCCTCACCAGCTTCTCAGATTCACCCAAATATTTAGATAACAATGACGAGGCACTAATACTAAAAAATGTCGATTTGGATTCCGTAGCAATAGCCTTAGCAATCATTGTCTTACCTGTCCCTGGTGGACCAAACAATAGCATACCTCTAATTGGTTCTCTTAACCCTTTAAATAAATCTGGCCTTAAAAATGGGTAAACGACAGCCTCTTTTAATGAATTTTTGGCCTTCTGTAAACCGGCAATATCATCCCAATAGATATGAGATTTTGAAACCATAATATCATTAATAATTTGTTGACATGCAGTTACATCCACACCTTGTAAAGTTTCCATAATATGTTTCAGACGAGAATCTAGAGGCGAAGCCTCTCTTGAATGAGACCTTGTTGGTTCTAATGATTTTTGTCCAATTTTTGGTGTAGTAGGAACAGATTTTGACTTAGGCACTGTTTTGGCTGTGTCTATTCTACTAACACTTTTACCTCTATGTATAGGTGGAATATTCATTTCTGAATCAAAATTTGGGACTGACTTCATTTGAGGAGATTTAATAACGGATTTTCTTTTAGCTCCCTTCTTAACTTCAGAGTTTTTATTAACAGTTTCTTTTCGTAAGCCATTCTCGGTTCTTACAGGAGCATATGCATTGTTTTGGATCCTCTTCGTTGTCTCAACTGGTGATGCTGTCTTTTGGGAGGCAGTCCAGGCTAGTATAGCTGCTCTATTCATATCTAGAGATTGTCTATTTTCCACTTTTCTAGTAGGCCTAGAGTTTGATGATTTCCTTAGAGGAGGAGCACCTGCACTGTTCAACATATCGTTCGATGGAGACTTTCGAGGTAAATCAAGACTTTTTCTACTTTTGCTTTTAACATTGTTGGTAGTATTAGTGGTATTATTTGTCACTGGGGGTATTATCTTTTTCTTGTTGTTTTGTAACTCCTTCTTACCCTTGGCAATCTCATTCTTTAATTCATTTAATTTCTTTTCATTTGATATCTCAGCTTCTCTTCTTCTATATTTTTCATCTTCCAAGGTTTTATTCATTTTGGTTTCTAATTGTTCCTTAATTCTCAACTCCAAAAGTTTTTCTCTTTGAGCCTCCAACTCTTTACGTTCCATTTCATTCCGTTTTCGTATTATTTCTTGTTCATTGCTTCTTTTTAATTCTTCCTGCCTTCTCATTTCTTTGATATGTTTCACTCTTTGCATTAGTATTTTATCCTCCATTTCATCTGATTCTTTAATTTGAATCTTATTTCTAGGTTTCCAAAATACAAACTTACCAGCATCTTTCGCATCATCATTTATGATAAGGACAGTTTTCCTTCTCAAAGCTCTAATATCATTCCCCAATATTTGGAATTCTTCGAAGATTTCCTTATAATCTCTATTTTGTTCTACCCATTGACTTAAACCATTTGTAATTCCAAACTTCTTTTCAATCTTATGCAAACCATGATTCAAGTAATCCAACAGTAAATCCAATCGTTTATATATCTTCTCAATAACTTTATAATCGTAAGGCTTACTACTCCTCTTTAAGTCCGTATTTATATTATCAAATTGGTTTGCTACAATAGAGTAAAACAATTCAAATGCTTGTGAAATATTAAAATGTTTCGGAATAGAAAACTTTTCATTAGCCATCAGTTATTACTAGTTCAATTTCTTTGGGGTTTTGCTTCTTTCCCGGAGCTCATCTCTCTCAACCTTCGAGCACTTATTTAAACTTCCTTGCCAATCTTATTTTTTTTTTCACAGAGAAATGACTTACCTGCGGATAATATAAAAGCCAGTTTCTCCTCTATTATTTTCAGTTGAAGCAAGGTGAATTGAAATAATGCGAATACAAATGACCAAGAGCATGTGTGTTCTGTTCCAATGTGAATAAAGTTGCTAC
This sequence comes from Monosporozyma aerobia, assembly GCA_028408415.1. Classification (NCBI taxonomy): domain Eukaryota; kingdom Fungi; phylum Ascomycota; class Saccharomycetes; order Saccharomycetales; family Saccharomycetaceae; genus Monosporozyma; species Monosporozyma aerobia. The sequence goes on from JAKOOU010000020.1 coordinate 1,066,653, forward strand.
CCATTAATATGATTAGCTTGTTCTAATAAAATAAAGTAACTATCATTAGTTAAGATATCACATTGTGACCTTTGATGCACGTCATACTGAAGTATATATCTTCTATATTAGAGTATATATTATGTATAAGAGAATGGTTTTCATAAATAATTAGCATATTTCGTTAAAACTCTGAAAAAAATACTAGATCAGATTCCATTGCAGTTTCGATGGACGGTCATTTTGATTCTGTTTTTTGTGTATATAATCATTTCAGTTATTGTAGTTCATTACTTATCCTTTGTGGACTGTTCTGACTCCTTTTCCATATCTTCAATTCTTATATCAACTTCTTTAGTAGATTCTGATTCTGAATTACTGGCAGTAGCATCCTTCTTGGACGTTTCATTATCACTTTTGGAAGTATCATTATCATTTTTGGAAGAACCATTATCATTTTTGGAGGGAGAATTATCATCACCAACAGCAGCCGTCTTCTCATGACTAATTACAGATGGTGAAGGGGGTTGAGACTGCTGTTGTGAAGATTGTTGCTGTACGATTTGGTCTGGTAAAGCAACTTTGGAAGAGCTAATAGAAGACGGTGAATTTCGAAGACCAGATGCCGTCACCGGCTGAATATTATACACTCGGTGTTGCTTAAATGAAATTACGGGTATACTCGAAGCATTGGTGATGTGTGGGATTATGGTATTACCAGCACGAGTCGACCTTTCAAGATCTTTGGCAACTTCCGCAGGAGTATGCTTCCTTTTACTATATTTAGTCTTTTCTACATGGGTCATCTTCTTTGTTTGCCATGTGGTGAAATCTTTAAAAATACAGATTTCTTTATTCTTCTTGGTCAGATTCCTGAAATATAACGATAGCGAGTTTAAGGTTAAACCGTTATTAATCCTAAATTTTTCCATATCACTAACTATAATTTTTCTTATTTCCTCTCTTGATTGATCTTTAGAAAATCGACCAAATTCAAGGCCTCTGTCACATTCAGTATCAATATATTGGATAATAATTTTTCTCGTGGGAAAAAAATGGGAGTCTTCAGTCACCTTCCAACGTCTCCAACCATATTCATCAATCAATTTCTTAATTGATGGCTTACCATTAATACCAATATACCATTCTGCATATAAATCCCAGATAGTTTTATTATCTCTTGAAAGTTTATATTTAATGTTTTCATTAGGCCCCGACTTAAGCTGGTTTGAAACTTTTTTATTCAATGGTGTATCTAAAGTTTCGTTTGCCTTGTTAAGAGATGAAGATATATTTTCTACCTTACTGGATGTTAATTCAGGATTCTTTGGTTGTGACTTTATTTTTGTTTTAACCTTCATTATTTGTTTCTCTTTAGCCGTAGTATTGCCAGTATTAGCCATCTTCGATTCTTTACCGATGTTTGATTGTACCACAGTAAATTCTTTAATTGTTCTCATCATCTTATTTTTATCAACTGGTGCGATGAAGTTTGGTTTCGGAGAAGCCGATGAGAAAGTCAAAGTACCTTTATTTTGATCTTCAAACTTGCCCAGAGCTAGTGGTGATTCATCCACTTTTTGTAGTTTATTAGTTACTGCATTAGTTGGAGTTAAACTCTGTCCCGTTATAATTTGGAAATTCCCAGTTAAATTGGTTGTCTTATTGGTAGTCGTACTAATAGCAGTGCTGTCTCCAACAGCGCCACCTTTAGCAGTACCATCTTTATCAGACATATTCAAACTTGTATTACCTTTATTAGATCTTTTATCATCAACACCAACAGTAGTTGAAGGTACTTCATTGCTTTGTTCTGATGTCGATACAGCTTCATTGGGCCTTTTTTGTTGCATATTATCATCAGTTAATGTTTGATTTGGTGTGTAAACGTTTTCATTAATAGCTGGACCTGCTGGTTCAACTGCCATGATAGGTCCATCACCACCACCACTATTTGTTGGGAAATCAGATGGATTATCCATATCACTATCCGAAGAGAACGAGCCATCCACTAGGAATGTAGGAGATTGTTTCTTTGTCAAATCATTAGTGACTAAGTTTGGATGTAATCCAGCTGCTGGTGACATCTTAGCTTGTGCAGCAGAGCTAGAGACAGATTTGAAAAGAAGTGAGTCTAATGCAGTTTGTGATGGCGTCGGCTTTTCATCGAGCCTAGCCCTCTTCGGGAAGGGTGATTCGACTCCAGATATAGAACCTAGAGAGTTTGCTGAGAAGGGGCTACCAATTGAGCCTACCGAACCACGACTATTTTGTGGAAATGGCAATTTTCTCTTCTCCTTGGGACCAGATGATAGGTGACTTATGGATTGACCTAAAGCTGATGGTCTCGGTGAAATAGTCACTAATGGCTGCGGAGAGACAACCGGTGGTCGCTTAGAAGTAGAGATCGATTGAATTGCTGGTGCTGAGGCGGCTTGAATATTATTGCGGTTGCTATTAGAATCTCCTCTAAGTGGAGTTAGAGACGAAGGTAAGTTATTATTATTATTATTCTCAATAACAGAAGAGACGGCTTCGTTTATATTTTCTCGCAGAGAACTACTATTTACAATGCTGTTATTTCCGCGTAAGGTATCAATCAGATTTTTGAATGATTCATCATTTGCTGAATTCTTGTCTATAATCAAAATTCCATTTTTGATACGTTTTAAAGTGTCATTATCAATATCATTTGTTTCATTTGTTTCTTTGTTTTTTGCTAATAGTGCATTTTGACTTGAGATAGTTTGTTTTTGCAATTCAATCATTTGTGAACACATTGATGACAGTGAACTCACGTCAGATTTCAATTGTTCTACTTGTTGACTTAATCTAATATTTTCTGTGGTTAATTTCTTTGAAAGTTCAACAAATCTATTATCCAAATGACTTTGCAATCTGCCATGAGATTGATCAAATGTTTGCATCGGCAATATATCATTTGGTATATTCGTATTCGTTACTTGTGAGGTTGGATTTGAATTCAACTGAACATTACTATTTGTATTGTTAAAGAGCATTGATGTATTATCATTGTTACTTCCATTTTGTATTATTCCATTATTTGAATCATCAAATCCTTTAAATTCGTTATCATTTAACAAATCTGGAATAAACTTCGACATAAATGTGACGATGTTAGGTAACAGGAGAGCATGTTGATTTAAATATCTTAAATCTTGGACAATTATCTTCCCCATAAATTCAAATAGTTCACATAAAGAATGTAGTGTATAGTTTGTTCTATCATTGGATAAGACATCTTGTTTAAAATGATATAACCAAGGAAACACTAAATTAATTAAATGCTCTGAAGGTTGAAAAATTGTGGATCTTGGAATCTTTGTGGTAGAGTTCACATTCCCACTCAAATGGTTTTGTATATAACTCATTGGATTTGAATCATAGGTAATATAATTTGAATCTAACAATTTGATTTGTTTGAAAGTATCCACAGTGATAGGAGGGTTTGGATGTGACCATCGTATTACAAAATAAACAGATAGCGCAAAGATTGGACATCTTGATATATCTGTATCTCTCGAAATGGTGTTAAAATACTGATAAGTTTGCAATGTATCAGAATCATTTAATTTTCTTAAAGTTAATGAATCTGGATAAGTTTGATCTACAATTAAATCGATTAATTTCAAATCACCAAGTGCATTAAAATCTACTTTATAATATGATTGCAAAATATACTGTGTTATAGTATAAAAATTTGTACTAGTTGTTGTATTTGTACTAGTTGTTGTTGAATTGTTTGATTGACCATTAGATATAATATTATTATTGTTAATTTGGGAAGAATTTTGTTCTTGTTGTGATAAAAATGACTGTAATTTGTTAGTATTAGAAAAATTATTATTTTTATTAGTGTTGTTGAAGTTTCCATTTCCATGTATCTGGTTAATGTGACGCATATTAGGAATACTCTTACTCCTACTTAAAGCATCTCCATTATTACTATTTTTCCTAGGAATATGGTAGAAACTCATAATGTTGATTGTTATTGTTTTTATTTTATTCGTATTATTATTATTATTATTACAGGTTTTACTTTTTATTATTAAAGTTCATCATTACAAGTTAGTTGTACAATGGGCTATACTGTTAATATTACTATTAATATTATAATTACTTCCTAACAACAGATCTTCTTTACTCAAAGTTTTAATAATATTTGAACTGTATTGAATGAAGTATGAATGGTTCCTCCCCCAATGGAATCAAAAAGTTTCTTAGTATGAATATAACTTGTCTTTGATGTTATAACTTCAAAGACTCAAGCCCATACCAATCCCAAGTATCAATCAACCATAAGAATCTTTAAACATAAAAAGCACCATCCCTAAATTTAAAGAATATATAAAAACAATCACCCACATTATAACATTAAAAGTGTCCAGATCCCCATTCCCAAACAGTCAATACCAAATAAAAACACCAAACAACTTTTAAAAATAAAAACAATTTCTGTCAACATACCATTATAATAACAACATATTTTGCACTATCTCAGATCTCTCTATCGATCTTCTTTTCTCTTTAATTGTTATTCCTGAATCTTTCACCACAGGGAGACTAGTATTATTATTACTGTTGTTACTTTCCCTTGCTAATCCGGTATTGAATCTCTTCGATACGTGTGTGTGTGTGTGTCTCTCTCTCTGTCTCTTCCTGGTGAAATCCCTTGGTGGTATCGATAGATCTGCCCTGGTACCTTAGTCTATTGGGTGATACTACACTACAAGCTGACCTGTTGATTCCAAACGGGCTTCCTGTTTCTGTAGTTCCTGTTGTGTTCCTGTCGCTGGCTTCTTGTTTGTGGTCGCCAAAAGAGCAAAATTCCAACTTCCAGAATTCTGCGTCGTGCAAAAAATTGCGGGAGAAACACGACGCCCGCGGTGTATGGGTCCTGCGGGCGGCACACAGCCTGAAAGTGACACAAATTATATTGATATATATGTATGTATATATGCTTGTATGGGTGTGACACTAGGTCAGGATGGGCGTCTTGGTGTCCCACAGGGATAAGATCTCGGGAGTCTTGCACTTGTAGTGAGTTTCCCAGTACCAGAACACTCTGGGGAGGATATTGGTGAATATTATGGTGAAGATACCGAATATTATCATGCTGCTGACCCCCCATGAGATGTTTATGTACGTGTAAACAATCAGGTTTGATACTAGCGACACAGTAAATTTGGATATATCCAACAGTTTGGGGAGAATGATATTTATCTCTATGCAGATGAGTAGGAAGCAAAAGACGTGTGTGGTCGTGGGGAGTCTTGATGATAGCATTGCCACATTGGCCAAAAGGATATTTGTAGGCAGATTCTTGCTATACGTTATATTTCTTACCCTTTTACTTTTGTTTGTCGTAGTCATTATGGTCACCATCTTGGAGTCACTAGTCATCGATTTGAAAACGGAAAATAGATAATATATCGTTAGCCAAAAAGAGATCACCCATATGGAGTCTGTAGATGTCGTTTGTGATAAAGATTTCAGCACAGGTGATAATGTCAATATTGTGAAAATTATAATAATACTTGATTTCATTTGCTTAGTGGATAGTTTATGATATTTTAACAGGTTGAACGCGCAAATTGTCAAGGTGCTGACAAGACTCATCAGTTTAGGATCATAATCATACTCATACATCCCACTAAACGTGATAAAGATAAAACATGTATTCAAAATGAGATAGTAAAACTTTAAGAAGTCCGTTCGTATTCTTTCATAATCATAATCAAAATCAACCTCTTTCAAATTCGCAAGATATTCGGTGAAACCGGGATCTGTATAATTATCTGGATATTCATCTTGTTTCAACCAAAGTAACCTTCTCCAAGGTTGCGTTTTACCTTCATGTGAATTGTCCACCATTACTTCAGGGACAACTTCTGATTATCTTGCAATCTTGTGTATCTATCAATCCCACAAGAGCTAACTCTTGCTTGTCCTTTTAATGTTTAAAATTTGATATTTATTTAATTTTTTACAATTTTTCTTGACACTAACAATAAAGAAATATTGAAATTTAATAACAAACTATAAGCTAACAAATGGATGATGTATAAACACATACGGTAAGAGAATAAAATCATATTGGACAAACTGATATTCCATGAAAATAAAATATAACAATGTCTTATGAAATGGAGGAACTGGGTCGACGGACCTCTGTGGTCGTGAGAGTACCAAGTAATGAAGATCATGGATATAGTGAAGATGACGAGTATGAAGACGAGTATGAATTAGATATTTTGGATACTAATCATAGCATAAAGACTGTTCAATCAAGGAATCTAGCACCACCTAAGAATATTGGTAGAACAAGAAGTAAGAGTAGGGGTAGTCGTAATACCGAATTCAATGGGTATTCAATGCACAATAATAATAGTACTAGTAACAATACAAACATGATGATCAATTCAGAATATGGGGATGTTCTTGACGATGATGATGATGATGATGACGATGATGACGATGATTACTTTGATGATGATGACGAAGATTTTGATGATGACGATGAAAGAAACACTCCTTTAAATTATTATAAATCCGTTCCGAGAACACTGCCTCAAATCGATATCTTCACACAAAGATATCAGAAGAAAGATGAGAATGATATTGGTGGTGTTAATCGTCCCACTGATGGATATTTCCGGAATAGAAACCATAGTCAAGTGTCTGCATTCCTATTAAAGGCTCCATTGACACAACTCAATGAAAATAAAAATGGGCCATTAAAGCCAGCGTCAATACTGTCCAAGCTACCTCGACCTAGGAAATCTGATAGGTTATCAAGTAAAGATGCATCAAGTATAGGCCATTTATCTGACACTGACTCATACTTTCCTAAGAGTAAGATTCACAATAATCACAATAATGGCTCTACCATATCAGCAAATATTGATAATCATCAGAGTATACATAGATTAGTTGCTAGGCCACCAGTGGATAACCAGGATAAATTATTGGGGGAGATGGCTCTACTTAATGATGTGAAGAGGAAAGCTAACGAAATGGGGTTCTATGATGCATTCCCAGAGGGTATTGAAGAGAAATTAAGAGATTTAAGACAATGTCATATGAAAGTGATCCAATTACTAAGAGAAAGAGAAGCTAAAGCTGAAGAACAGAAAAGACGTGCTATCCAAGCTAACAACAACAATGCTCTAACTGCTCCGACTTCCAACAATACTATGTATAATTCAATGAGTGACGTTGACATTGGTACAACAGATAAGATCACAAACATCCCATCCAATTTCATGGCTGACACCCGTGGGATGGGTGCTACATCTACCTCAATCACTACATCGGGCAACCAAATCCCTAACCTCATTAGGGAAATGCCTGCTCCTGGACTAATGAGTAACCCAGACACAAGCCGATACATCGAAACATTAGTCAATAACATCAAGGACCTATAGACAAACTAAAGAGGAACTAACTGTTACCTCAGAAAATACAAATTAAATATTCATATTGCATCTGATACCAACAACAATTTGTGCTTACTGGGATATGGTAATCTTTACCATTACTATGTACTGTACTTGTATACTATTTTAACCAATGATAGACCAGTTTTAATTGTATATGCTTTTTTTTCCTTATTAAAATAAACTTAGGAAAATGAAATATATTTGAATTTAATATTGAAAAGACTAGTAAATGGGGGACTTGATGAAGAACTTCAATTTCTCGATTAGCAATCAATAACTATTCCTTGCAAAGAACACTGGAATAAATTCAATATACGGTAAGCTTTCTATAAAATATACTCTCCCGAAAAACATTACTGCTGCTGATATATCAAGTACAAGATGAGTTTAAGAGCTGCAACAATGAAAATGAGCCAAAGAGCTTTACTTAGAGGATCGATGGCACGTTCCAGCATATATACCGGATACCGTCATTTATCATCCTCCCAAATCATGCGTAAGCAATCCAATGATGGGCCAAGTTTGGATCCAAAAGCTAGAGCGCAATCTATCATTGAAGCATTACCAGGCAATACAGCTATAACCAAGACCGGTATCTTAGGTACCTCTGCTGCTGCTTTAGTGTATGCTATTTCTAATGAATTATATGTGGTCAATGCAGAAAGTATCTTATTTGTTTCTTTCTTAGCTGTGGGTGCGATAATGGCTAAGTATATCGCCCCTGCATATAACAACTTTGCCGAAGCTAGAGTGAAGAAGGTTTCTGACGTGTTAAATGCTTCAAGACAAAAGCATGTTGATGCAGTTAAGGACAGAATTACCTCTGTATCAGCTTTACAAAACGTTTCTGAAACAACTAAAGTTTTATTCGATGTCTCTAAGGAGACTGTGGAATTAGAAGCTAAAGCTTTTGAATTGAAACAAAAGGCTGATTTAGCACATCAAGCTAAATCCGTATTAGATTCATGGGTTAGATACGAAGACTCTTTACGTAAATTAGAACAAAAACAAATTGTTGAGTCTATTATTAAGAATGTCCATAAAGAATTAAAGGATCCAAAATTCCAGGATAAGATTTTACAACAATCTATCTCTGATGCTGAAAGTATTTTAGCTAAATTGAAATAGATGTATACCAATTCTTTGTTTTATGCTATTCTTCCCTATTTCTCCTTTCCTATATATATAACTTATATGTCTTTGATATTCTTTTCTTTTAAAATAACCATCCTTCTTCATTCTACAAGGAATATAAAATATTGAGTTTTTAACTGAGATAATCTTGTATTAATTTTAGAAATTGTACATGTTAATTATATGAGGTTTAAAATATATATAAAGATATTTGTAAAAATATAGATATACCCAAATAAATTAAATGAAAGTTTCGTATGGAACTGGAGCTAAAGTTTGAGGAACGTTACCTTCAGTAGAAATAACACGGGCTTCTCTTGGTTGAGCTGGTTGTCTCTTTAATTGAACAGCAACACCTTGAGCCTTGGCTTCAACTCTCTTAGCAGCGTTAGCCTTAACTCTTTCTAAGAACTCAGTTCTACATTTAGAGTGCTTGATATGTTCAACTCTGATGTTTAATCTCTTTTCGATGTATCTGTTACCGACCATCTTGTTGACAATAACACCAACAGAAGACTTGGTGACGTTGTAGATGACACCGGTCTTACCTTGGTAGAACTTGTGAGGCATACCCTTGTGGATGGAACCATTGGCCTTGATATCAACGATATCACCAACCTTGTAGGTCTTCAAGTAGGTGGTTAAGGATAAAGCACCATGCTTTCTGAAGTCCCTTTGGAACATGTAACGAGTACGAGATCTTAAACCGTGACTGTATAAAATAGAAGTTTTTTAATATAATAATTAACATAAGAAGTTAATAAAATATTAGATATCAGTTAGTTAGTAAAACTGGTGTTCATATTTAAGTTTAAATTATTTTGAATTTGAATTGAAATGATTTAGAAATTGTAGATACTCTTTAATAACGATTCTTTCTTGAACTCATATGACATTGATTAATTGATAGATTCATTGGAACTTGTAAAACAGTCCCATTTGTTTTTGTTTTCTCTTTCAATATTGTCATTTCCACTAATCAAATTTTGCATTCTAGTAAACAGTAATTATACATACGATTTACCCATTTTTGCTGATTATTCTTGTGTTGATTCACTGTTTTTGAAGTATAATACAGAATGATAAAAATTATAATATGGAAGTTTTATAATAACGTATCAATATATTATTATCAGCATTTACTACTTTTGTCATGGCATAGATTGAAAGTTCACACTCTGTGGTTTGCAATCTCATCGAAACATTGGACCTCAGAGGGAATGCGCCTGATACTGTGGGGGGAGCGTATGGTACTAGGCTGAGGGAGCGGAGCGGCCCTGCCAGAAAGTTTCTGTCTAAGCAGAGGGACTCTAACAGAGTTTGGTGGTAGAGGGAGCTGAGTGTCTTCCCGTTTCTTCCAGTGTGAGGCTGCTGTGACGAATAGCCTCTGCCTAGCATGACAGTCTGTGTGGGTTGAGACGGAAAGTTTTTGCGTCAAGTTTTTCTCAGATGAGATTTTCAAGAATAAAAAAGAAGACTGTTTCCCTATAAGGAAAAAATAGTTTTCACAGTAAGAAAAGAGAAAAATACTTAAGGAGGTATGGGTGTTAATAACCAGTCCTGACAAGGCAGCGATTTTCTCTTGAAATAGGTTTTAGTGATAGCCACATATCAACAATGGTTTAACTTAATTAGGGAATATCATTATTATCAATTACTTATAGTGTACATACATAGATTACTTATATTATCTATTCTTCGTCAGCAGCAGCTTCTTCACCTTCTTCAGAGTGCTTACCGGCGTTCTTTCTAGCAACTCTACCTGGTCTGGCACCACCGAATGGGGAAGTGGAGGCAAAGTCGATATGCTTTTCGGAGTCTAATCTGACCATGAAAGATGGAATGTTGACGATTTGCTTACCAACAGCAATATGTCTTTGAGTGATCAAGACTCTGGCGTGGTGTACGGATTTAGCTAAACCTAACTTGTAGACTTGGGTTTGTAATCTTCTTTCTAAGAAATCTTCAACCTTTAAGGCTAAGACATAATCTAGTTTCTTCTTATCTTCTGATAAGACACCAACTCTGACTAATCTTCTGATTAAAGCATTACCTTCGAATAATCTTTTTGGATCCTTTTCGTCTCTGGTCAATAGATCTCTAGCGGCTCTTCTAATCTTAGATAATTGGAAAGAAATTCTGTAAATCTCTCTCTTGTTTTTTAAACCGAATTCACCTGCTAGTTTCAATTCAGCATCCAAACGGGAAGATTCATATGGTCTCTTTGGAGTAGAGTAAGTCTTGGAATAAGTGTTTGGAGTTCCTATTTAAAAAAAATACAAAATAATAATTAATTTGTAAGAGTTAGTATATTGTTGTACAATATAGGCATTAATGAGAAAATAGTATATATTATTTTTACGAGGATTTCAAGAGGGCCCAATTAAGACATATACAGATAAAAAAGATTTCAAAGTTTTAATACACCCAATCAAAAAATACAGTAACACAACATTATTCCGTTAAGAACAGAAAAACAGCCATACATACGTGAATGCACACGCACTGTACGGAAGAATAACAAAGTAATAATTATGACTGAAGTGTCGGGATTCAGTATAATTATAGTTATTCTAATTTTGAAGTGTTATATTTTGATGAAAGCGTGGAAAATGAATCTTTTTTATTGTATATGAGGGCCCGAATCCTCTACAAAGAGTGTGTGTAATACACAAACTTTGCACCATTATCACGAAGTATAATGGATAATAATAATAGTTATTTATTTATTTATTATGAAAAAGATTGATATGGATTAGATATCAATTGTTAGTGTTGGAAATAGACATACTTGGCATTGTTTGTTAGAGTCTTGTGTGGTTGGGATATTGAATTTGTTTTTGTTTTGTTATTAATATTTAAAACAAGTGAAGTAAATATAAGTGAAAAGTTAATAAAACCAGTGAATTTAAACAAAATTTCATCAAGAAAAAGTTTTATGAGTGGGAAAATAAAAATTTGCGAGAAACAGAGAGTAATTTCCTAATGCGGAGAGTGAATGGCGGCATAGAGATGTCTGGGTGCTGGGGACTGTCATATAAGTGTGACTGAACATTTGCAAGTGATAGATATGACAGAACAGTACAGTTTTACATCGATGTTGCCTTGCATTATTGTACTATCACAGACGAGAATAACTGATAACGTTGTATTTCAGTATCTTAAAGAACAGGATGAAGGTAAAAACACACACAGACATCAAGATGCAACATAGAATTAAACCAATTAAGTAAAATTAAACAGTATTCTAGAGTGGAATGGCCACTACGCAATAGGGCTTAGTCTTGGATAAGTAAACACACCTCATCGCAAGCCACTTCGCCATACTAAACCTCCCACTATGCCAAAATAACACAAGCAAACCAAACAAACACAGAATGAATATAACCACAAATCAAACAATACGCAATGACTTAAAATTTTCAGTTTTTCAAAATTTTCAAATTTTGTCAAATTTTGTCAATTTTTTCAGTTTTGTCAAAATTTCAGGAAAAGTCGCGTAATAATTGTCACGAATTGTATTGTTCGCTATTTGTAGCAGAATTGGTTTTTTAATATAAAAAGGATTTGAAATTTTTGAACGTAAAAAACACGAATTTTAACGTATTTTAGAGAACATTTTGGGTCTGCGGTCTGTAAACCCATACACCAACCGACACCGACCACCACATTGCGCGCGCAGATCCGGGCAACCCCTCCTTAAAAGACTGTAACATAATACAATATAATATAGTATAGATAGATAAACCACAAACCCCTGGGCGGCTATTTATTTATCTCTATCTTTTTTTAAACAATTTATAGACATTTCCAACTAATTATCATAACACATACATATATATTTCAACATGACATCCAAGATATCGAGACTGGATAGGCAGGTGCTGCTGCTAGAGACTGGTTCGACCAAGATCGTGAGAAATATGGCAGCTGATCAAATGGGTGACTTGGCGAAACAACATCCAGAAGATATTTTATCCCTTCTATCTAGAGTCTACCCGTTCTTACTCTCCAAGAAATGGGAAACAAGAGTCACAGCAGCAAGAGCAGTAGGAAATATTGTTCAGTATGCAAACGAATGGGATCCAAATTCAGATGATTCAAACATGGAAACATCCGAATCATCGTCCTTGCAAACAGACGCTAACCCCAATGAGGAACAAAATGCAAAAGTTAAACTGGAAAACGATATTAAATTGAAAATCGAAGAATTAAATGAAAGTGAAAATAATTGGCTACTGGAAGATAACACCAATCTCTTTGATTTGGAGAGATGGAATCTAAACGATTTATTCAAATCTAATAAAGTGCTATTAGCAGTCAATATTAATAACTATAATGACGATTCTAATATACAAAGAGACACGGACACCAATTTAAAGAAAAGACAAGTCAAATCTTCTGAATCTCTATCGGAAGAAGTTAAAACAGAAACACCCACTCCCACATCCAAAAAATCTGCTAGAATGCTAGCAATGGCCAAGAGAAAGCGGAAAATGCAAGGGAAATCCACTTCCACAAAACCTATTAATATTACCGAAAGTTCGGTGTCAAAATCTTTAATGAAACAACAAACACAACCAGGTGATAACAGCTCTTCCGACTCCTCACCATCTCCAACAGCGTTTGTCAACCCGAAACTAGAAATTACAGAACAAATAGATCCAAGTAAATTAATGATCGAAACCGTCACTACACCAATCCTTGAGAAACATGAAAAAGTTGAAGGCCTTGTATGGCAATTACAAGGTATTTACGAATTATTATTAGAAAATGTATTAAATGATTCATGGGAAATTAGACATGGTGCTGCATTAGGTCTTCGAGAATTGATCAAGAAACATGCCAAGAGTATAGGTAGAATTAAAACAAAGAATAGAGACGAAAATGATATGAGAAATAAAAGATACTTGGAAGACTTAGCAACAAGATTATTAACAATTTTTGCATTAGATAGATTTGGTGATTTTGTTTATGATACTGTCGTTGCTCCAGTGAGAGAATCTGCTGCACAAACTCTGGCAGCACTTCTACTTCATGTCGATGATGATTTGGCTTTAAGAATTTTCCGTAAATTAGAGCAATTGATCCTTCAAGATCCACAAACAACAGGTTTGCCAAATAAAGTTTGGGAAGCCACTCATGGTGGGCTATTAGGTGTACGATACTTTGTTAGTATCAAAGCTCAATTTTTAATGGCAAATAATCTCTTAGATGACGTGGTTACCATTGTTCTATATGGTTTAAAACAATCTGATGATGACGTTCAAAGTGTAGCTGCATCAACATTAACTCCAATTACTGAAGAATTTTTGAAATTAGATTCTGAAAAGATCGATTTAGTATTGACTACCATATGGTCATCTCTAACTCATCTAGAAGATGATTTATCTTCAAGTGTTGGCTCCGTCATGGATTTATTTGCTAAATTATGTCAATATTCCGAAGTGCTTGATATACTAAAAGCTAAAGCATCAAAATTTCCATCTGAATGGTCATTTAAATCACTAGTACCAAAATTATACCCTTTCCTACGTCATTCTATTTCTTCAGTAAGAAAAGCTGTTTTAAATTTACTTAATGCATTCCTTTCCATAAAAGATGATTCCACCAAGAGTTGGTTAAATGGGAAAGTCTTTAGATTAATATTCCAAAACATTTTATTAGAACAACATACTGATATCTTACAACAATCATTTGATATTTATGTCCTTTTATTAGACTACTACAAACAAAAACATACTGAAAAATCAATTGATCACGTATTCAGCAAACATTTACAACCTATCTTGCATTTATTAAATACTCCAATTGGTGAAAATGGTAAAAATTATAGCATGGAAGGTCAATATATTTTAAAGCCTTCTCAACATTATCAATTACATCCAGAAAGAAAAAGATCAATCAACGAATCTAGCGTTGAATCTGAAATACCACCTCCAAAGAACAGCGAAAAGATTAACATCGACGCTCCTATGATCGCTGGGGACATTACTCTTTTGGGCTCTGATATTATTATTAACACAAGAGTCCTTGCTGCTAAGGCATTAGGTTTAACCTTGGCCATTTTCCAAGAATCTACTTTACAATCATTCTTTTCTAACATCTTAGTTAAATGTTTAGAATTACCATATGCTACTCCAAGAATTTTAGGGGCTATTATTATATCTAACTTTTGTTTGTCATGGAAACAGCATCATGAAAATGAATCTCTTCCGACGTTTGTTTCTGAAATATTTAGCAAAACTATGAACACTCAATTACAGGCCCCAGAATCACTTCCTGTCTTTAGAGAGCTAGTCCCAAGTTTAAAGGCTTTGAGAACTCAGTGCCAAAGTTTACTTGCAACCTTTGTCGATGTTGGTATGCTACCACAACATAAACTTCCAAGAATCGCCATTATTGTGCAGGGTGAAACTGAAGCTGGTCCACAGGCTTTTAGTATTGATACCGCCAAGAAGGTATACAATGAATACTATGAGAAGATGTTTAAATCCATGAGTAACTCTTACAAATTGCTAGCTAAAAAACCATTAGAAGATGCAAGACATCGTGTTTATATGGCCATTCAGGCCACCGAGGAAGCTAGCAAGAAAAGATCTCATAGTATGCTAGCCAATTATGCTTCTGCCATATTGTTATTTGATGGTATTCCACAGAAATTAAACCCTATCATTAGATCTTTAATGGATAGTGTGAAGGAAGAAAATAACGAAATGCTGCAAGATCTTGCTGGTGATGCCGTGGCCCGTTTAATTTCAGAATTAATAAAGAGCGGTAAGAATAACGTTTCCAACAAGATTGTAAAAAACCTGTGTGGTTTCTTATGTGTTGATACTTCCGAAGTTCCTGAATTCCAAGCTAATGCCACTGTTGATACTATATTGACTTTAATGAAAGAAGATACATCTCTTGCTATTCAGGATAACGTTGATTTGGTAAAGATAGCTGAAATTGCTCATATGAAACGTAAAGGTGGACTAAACACGCTCAAGAAATTATTAAAGCTTTTCGATGATAAAATATTCACCGTTATTCCAAAACTCAGAGAATTACTTTTTGATCCACTGGAAAAACTTGATGAATTAACTGATAAGAAGCCATATGATAACTCCTTAGGCCAAACATTAGTTGATGCCTTAGGTATACTTAGAGCAATTTATCCAGATTTGCATAAAAGCATCATTGAGACTGAGGTCATTCCAAGATTTCCAGCTCTTTTGAAATTTCTAAGGTCCGAAATCGCTGTCCTTCGTTATTCTGCTGCAAGAACATTTGCTGATATTGCTAAGTATTCTTCAGTTACTGTTTTACCATTTATAATCCGAGAGGTTCTTCCTTTAATGAATAGCGCTGGCTCTTTAATTGACCGTCAAGGTAGCACAGAACTGGTTTACCATTTATCTCTTTCTATGGACACTGACATTTTACCTTATGTTATTTTCTTAATTGTTCCATTATTGGGTAGAATGAGTGATAACAACGAAGCAGTAAGATCTTTAGCAACAACTACTTTTGCTTCAATTATTAAGCTGGTCCCATTAGAAGAGGGTATCGCTGATCCAGAAGGCCTCCCAGATGATTTAATGGCAGGTCGTGAAAGAGAGCGTGATTTTATCCAACAGATGATGGACCCATCGAAGGCTCAACCTTTCAAAGTTCCTGTTGCAATCAAGGCAACTCTAAGAAAGTATCAACAAGATGGTGTTAATTGGCTAGCTTTCTTGAATAAGTACCATTTACATGGTATTTTGTGTGATGATATGGGTTTGGGTAAAACATTACAAACCATCTGTATCATTGCTAGTGATCAATATATGAGAAATGAAGATTATAAGAAAACTTCTTCTGTAGAAAGTAGACCATTACCATCCTTAATTATTTGTCCGCCATCCCTTACTGGGCATTGGGAAAATGAATTCCAACAGTATGCTTCATTTTTGAAAGTGGTTGTTTACGCTGGTGGCCCATCAACACGTCACGCTTTAAGAGGCTTGCTGGGTTCTGCCGATATTGTTGTCACTTCTTATGATGTTGCTAGAAATGATATAGACATCATTGCTCAAAACGACTACAATTACTGTGTTTTAGATGAAGGTCATATCATAAAGAACTCCCAGTCCAAATTATCCAAAGCTGTTAAACTAATCAGTGCCAATCATCGTTTAATCTTAACAGGTACTCCAATTCAAAATAATGTTGTCGAATTGTGGTCATTATTTGATTTCTTAATGCCTGGCTTTTTAGGCACCGAAAAGAGCTTCCAAGAACGTTTTGCCAAACCTATTGCTGCTTCGAGAAATAGTAAGACATCTTCGAAGGAACAGGAAGCTGGTGTATTAGCATTGGAAGCTCTTCATAGACAGGTTTTGCCATTCATGTTAAGAAGATTGAAGGAGGACGTCCTATCTGACTTACCTCCAAAGATTATTCAAGATTATTACTGTGAATTAAGTGATTTGCAAAAACAATTATATGAAGATTTTGCTAGAAAGCAAAAGACAGTAGTACAAAAAGACATCCAAAACACGGCTGACGTTGATAGTAAGCAGCATATTTTCCAAGCTTTACAATACATGAGAAAACTGTGTAACCATCCATCTTTAGTCTTATCTCCAAACCATCCACAAATGAAGCAAGTTCAAGAATATCTTAACCAAACTCATATAGACTTACATGATATTTCTAATGCTCCAAAATTGGAAGCTTTACGTACTCTTTTACTTGAGTGTGGTATTGGTGAAGACATTAATGACAAAAAATCAGAAACTTATTTCACTGGGCAAAATGTTATTTCTCAGCACAGAGCTTTGATTTTCTGTCAATTGAAAGATATGCTAGACATGGTTGAAAACGATCTTTTCAAGAGGTACATGCCTTCCGTTACTTATATGAGACTAGACGGTAGTGTGGACCCCCGTGATAGACAAAAGGTTGTTAAGAAATTTAATGAAGACCCATCTATTGATTGTTTGCTACTGACCACTAAGGTTGGTGGTTTAGGTTTAAACTTGACTGGTGCAGATACTGTTATTTTTGTTGAACATGATTGGAACCCGATGAATGATCTACAAGCTATGGATCGTGCCCATAGAATTGGTCAAAAGAAGGTTGTTAATGTTTATAGAATCATCACCAAGGGTACTTTGGAAGAGAAAATCATGGGTTTACAAAAATTCAAGATGAATATTGCTTCTACAGTTGTCAACCAACAAAATAGTGGATTGGCTTCAATGGATACCGGGCAACTGTTAGATCTTTTTGATACTTCTAATGTTCCTTCTCAAGAAGCTGATGCATCCCAAAAGGAAAACAACAAAAAGATGGAAGATATTGCCAATGAAACTGGGTTAACAGGAAAAGCTAAAGAGGCTTTGGGTGAACTACAAGAATTATGGGACCCATCTCAATACGAAGAAGAGTACAACCTTGACACATTCATCAAAAAATTACGTTAAGACAATTGACATGACGATTAGATATCATATTTTCTGTAATTATTATATAGATACAGCAATGTAACACTAGCATTTATGATTATTCTTAAAAAAATTCTTACTCCCTCTACCTATTAGGCATCAATGTTTTGAGGATTGCATTGTAAATTTCTAATGGTGAAAGCTAGTGCTATTAAGAAGCTATCCAAAGACGCAGGGAATTCAGTAAAATATTCAGAAAGGCACAACAAAGGCAGCTTCCTTATTGTTCTACCACTCATATTTAAATTCTTTATACGAGTTTGTTAGTAATTAAACAAAACAGGTTTAAAAACGAAGCGCAATAATTATACATACGACACATTGTTGTCCAAGCTTATTAATTATTCTAGAATACTTTTTGTCAGTGATTCCTTTAGTTTCGTACGAGCAGCTGATAATGTTTATTTCTATAAGTGAATTTATCAAAGAGAATAAAATATTAGATATCGAATCAATAGATGGACTACCAATGTAAAACACACCATCTGCACGATCAACAAAGGCTGGATCTAAACTTTCAACCATATTTGATGTTGCTAAAATAAGAAAATTCTTGTAAGATTTCAAGGAATCAATTTGAGTTAATAAGGTGTTCACAACTCTAATACTGTCACTTGACTCATTTTTTGAAAGGATGTCTTTTCTAGACCCAGCAATTGTTTCCACTTCATCAATTAATACACACACAAATAAATCTCGGTGGTTTCTGGAAGAGAGGATTCTCTTCAAGTCCGTAAAAATACATTCTAAATTTTTAGAAGATTCACCAAACCATCTGGAAAAGACTCTACCACATGAGAGCTCGACTAAAATTCCCTTATGATCTGTATTTAGAGTGTTCATAATATCAGGATATGTCTTTCGAATAATCAATTTTTGAGCAAGGGAACGGCATAGTGTTGTTTTTCCAGTTCCTGGAGGTCCATGAAGTAAAATAACTTTATTATTGACTAAAAGCTTTGATAATTCTTCTTTGTAAGCACTTGGATGCAAATATTCATTAATCTTCATTGACACTTGTCCGTGACTAAATATCTTTTGTTTGATATCATTCCCAAAATACAAGGATTCCCATAGACCTTCCAGATGAGGAGAGGGAAGTCTGGTAACTTTTACATTTTTTAATGTTTCTTCAGAGAATAACTCTTCTGGCTTAGTTGAGCTTAAAATAAAAGTAGACTCATCTAAACTTTCATCATTCGTATCTTGTAAGCCTATCTTTCCGAAATCACTAGACAGGATATTTGAGCTTTCTAGATCTGTTTGGTCTGGTAAAATGAAGAAATAAAATTTATAATACCCTTCTGAGGAATCTGAGGGGTCTAAAGTCTTATCATTACCTTCTAAAATTGCGGCAACATTCTCTTCAACAGATATAGCGGAGGAACTGAAAATATGAGAGTTTCTATATGTACGTCCTTCTGTTTCAATGGTTATTTTTTTAACAAATACAGAGAGTAATAAATTGTAATTATCATCTGTATCAAAAAAGTCCCTTTTCTTGTTATTATATTGATGCAATACTACTCTCAATAAACTTCTAATTAATTGATGCTGGGCTTCTGTGGGAGGATCAGTAATTTCAACACTCCCTTGTCCCTCTAGAACAAAATCTCTTGATGTAATCATTGACGTTCCAATTCTATCTATAGTCTTACTCTCCAATTTATGTTGAACCACATTTTGTAATATTGATAAAAAGTCTTGGACTCCCTGGTCGACTGACTTATCTTTATTTGGTTCACTATTTTTAAGTCCCTCGTCTACCAAGTATTTTAAAAATAGTTCAATTGTGGAGTGTCTTAATTCAACATCAACGAAAGACCACATTTATAACCTCTTATTATTGATGTGTTTTACTTAAAATCCCACTCGAGTTTCATGGAAATGACAGGAAGTAGTTACTAATTGACACTTTAACCGCTTAGCTCTTTTCAAGAAAACCAAATTCAAATAATCCAAGAAATATCTCCAGATTTGAATATTGCAAAAGACAAGAATTCATAACAAATAAATGTACATTTTAACGTGGTTATACACATATTGGTGTAACGTTATTATATAAGACGCAAAGTTTAAAACAGTGTACGGTAATATCTATCTTTCTATATATGGACTGTCAAACGGAATTAGTCTTAACGGTTCTCCATAACATTGACATATCCTCTACCAGCTTTCTTCTTTCTTCGATTCACTGTTGCAGTTGAGATGTTCAAAATGTCATCAAGCCCATTAGATTTCTTACCGGTCAAATTAACAGGTACAGAATTAATAACAGGTGGAGGTGAATGTGGTGTTCCAGTTGCTGGTGTCTCACCAGCTGGAGAAACAGCTCCAGAACTTGGTGTTTGTGGAATTGGTTTCCCAGAAAATGGATTCACAGGTAAAACTGTAGCTGGCAGAGACCCCATAGCTGGTGAGCCAGGTATATTATGACTTACACTTCTGCGAGGTGCTGTCTGCAATGTATTGTCTTTACGCTTAACAACTGGTGGAGGTGGTGGTGCAGAGGCTTCTTGTAGCTTTTGCTTCTCTTCCTCAGTGGCATCCTTGTTGACCCAACGCTTTAATTTTTCATCATAGTAAAAGTTATTTTGGTGACCCAATTTGGCCTTAACGGCTTTCTTTTCATTTGGATCCTTCTTCAACCAACCAAACCAACCAGATTTTTCATCTTCATTACTCTTCTTTTTCTGTTTCTTTTCTTCTTTCTTCTCGTCCTTTTTCTTACTACGTACTTCTTTTTCTTCCTCTTCCTCTTCTTCATCTGATTCTTCTTCAATTTCATCATCATACTGAATACCACCTTCTTTAACAGAAGGGACACCCGCTAACACTGACGACGATGGTTTAATAATGGGCTCAAACCCTCCTAGCTGCGAGGTTGTTTCATCCCTCTTCATTACGTTCAAAGGCGGAACACTGTTATTTGAGGATTTTTGATCAATTTCCGATGTTGCTGTACTGGATACCTCTTCTCTGCTCTCCATTGGGGAGTATTGATATGCGGTTTCTCTTGATATGTCAGTTGGAACAGAATTATTGCCAACAAGACCATACATATTCCCTTCGGCCGGTATACTATTGTTTCCCATGAAAACATTTGGACTCGAATATGCTTGAACGGTTGGAGCGTATAATGCTCTTTTAGCAGCCTTATTAGCACCATTTTGTACAGGTGCATAGGGATTAATAGGACTGCCTGAATAAACGTTCTTCTTGATACTGACAGGGGGCGTTGGAAGAATATTACCTTCATCCTTTGGTGGCATAGATACGTTTTCGGAAGAAACATCATGTTCTTTAACTGGTCCAATAGCTTCGGATTCAGTTTGATTCAAATCATTTACTTCTAATCCGGCATGACTCGAATAATTAACTTCAGGCACAGTTTGAATAGGTGCGCTTAATCCCAATTCATTTTGATCCGAAACATTTACTTCAGCTTCCACTTGAACTGGTGCATTAAATTTCGGTTCAAACTGAGTATCTTGCCCTGTTTCAGTTTCACTTACTGGTGCCTCTGTTTCATCAAGAACAGCTTTGTCGTGTTTAACCGTTTCTTGAGGTTCATCTTGAGACTCTGATGTGTTTGAGGTGGCAGCTTCAATAGCGACGGGTGTAACACTTGTGTGATCCACATCATCACCAACTTCAGTATCCTCTTGAGTTCTTGCTTCCTCATGAATGGTTGTTTGGGATGAATTTTCGTGTTGCACTTCTTCTATACCCTCATTTATCGTTTGCGCTTTTGGGATTTGATAGTGTTCAGAGGTTACATCAGGCTGAACAGGCTTGGTAGATTGAACAGGCTTGGCAGATTGAGCAGGCTGAGCAGACTTAACAGATGGGTCGTTATATGCAGATTGAACTGGCGTAGTATACTGAGTAGCCTGGATAGGCGCAGCATAATTATTGTTATTGGAGTGAATATGACCATCTACACTCGACTGAGCTGGACCCAGCTCTCTTAGAGGGGTCGACGGTTCAAAATGTTTAGTAAAACTATCTCTTTTGACAGGCAATGAAGCTCTAGAAATTGGAGGAATTGCACGGACATTTTCATGATCTAATGTACCAACTTGATAGTTGCTACTAGAGATATGTGGATTTGCTTTTCTTGGAGAGCTTTTCACTGAGTGATTGTTATAATGAGGTGGCTGTGTATGTAGTGTATTCAATGCCTCCGCAGGTTCAAGTGCACTAACGGTCTTTTTCAATTCCATTCCAGAAGTTCTAGACATTGTCCGTTTCATAGATGGGGGCCCAGGGAAATGCGGAATATGTTCGTTGATGGCAGAGTAACTTGTTACTCTAAATAATGGGTCTGTGCTGGGTAGGATACCTTCTCTTTGATATCTAGGTTCTCCTGAAAATAAGACATTGCTATCCGTGTTTACGCGGTCTGCATTCATATTATATGGAGTAAATCCTTGATTTTGAGTTAAATCGGCTAATGAAGAATTATTAGATGTTGTAGGAGTATAGCTATCAAAAACCTTTTTATGAGTTGGTTGTTGAGGGATTTCTTCATCACCCCCAATATATTTATTGAAAGATTTATCCAATTGACCCCATACACTGCTTAATTTTGGTTTAGCCAACCAACTTGATCCTGAACCAGCCAGTCTACTTTGCAACTCTTCTAATCTACTATTCATATTAAGAGCAATTATGTCTTGCTTGTTCAATTGCTTCAATTTATACGCAATATAATCGGAATATTTGGTTGCTTGATTTATTAACCCTTGTTCTTGAAGACACATACCATGGTAAACCTTTTGTGGTAATAATATATCATAATTCGATAACGTAGGGTTTAATAAAACACTATAGTATTCATAAAGCTCTGACCATAAAACACCTTGTTGTGATGAAGGATTACCAATATGCTTAAAGGTAACATCTGAGTCATTCAATACTGGAATGCTGGTTAATGGACAGTCTACTATCATAAACAAAACAGAGGCAGCTAATTTGAGATCCTTATGGTATAAAAAGATAGCAAATTCTAAAAGGAATTCCATGATAGTAGGTGGAATTTTCTTAGAGTTGGAATCAGTTTTAATATTAATTAAAAGTGAAGCGACAATAATTCTCCAATTCTCCATAGCCCAAGCTCCTTGGTTAGCATTGGAATAAAGTTTTTGGACAGTGGCTTTAGAATTGCCAATAAAAGCTTGGAATATAATAGAAAGCAAGTTTGTGCATGTACTATTTTGTGTATTGTTTAGAGAACCTTCAGATAAATATGTATCGATAATGTGCGTCCATTTATCCTTAGATGTTAAACTACCAATAAGTACAGCCATGGTAAAATCCTTATGAGCTAGGGCATCTCTTAGAGCACTGTCATAATCACCTATTTGAAGAGAAGCAAGAACCCTCATTTGACCAATTGTATCTAATCTATAAGCATTTGGTTGGGACAAATTCGTATTGAATGGTTGTGATAAATACATTCTCAATTCTTGGGTATTATAAAGAGCCTCTGAGATATCATTAAAGGAGTAATTGTCAGATAATTTAATTTGTAGCATTCTCCAAACAAGAGCCTCAACAGAATCTGAATCTACGTTAAGTTCTGATTGAACGGTAGAAAGCCATTTTTCAACATCTTTCTTTTTAGATTTGGGAGTCAATGGACCTGGGAATGATTTGAATAAAGTATTTGGCTTCATAATTACATCATAATTAACTATGTTCAAAGAGTTCATAGCAGATGATACATTTGTACCATAACCTCCGACAGCAACTGGCAAACCATATATAATCTTATGTGACGTATTCCAATCGAAAAGAGGAAATTGACGAGAAAGTAAAGAGGCATTATCTACCATAGAGATGGCTCCATGGTCAAACCCAGGATGATGCTTATTATCATACTTTGATGCTTTTGGAGGGTGCATTTGAGCAACATTTCCTGGCTGATACTGTAACTGTTGACCTGGCTGGGGCTTACCAGTTTTGGGAGGTAACATTGAATTTATAGCATTGCCTGCAAATTTTTGATTGCCAGGGAGGTTTTGCGGTGGTGGCAAATGTTGTCCTGGAATGGTTGATTGATATAATGCTGGTACTGTTGTGGGTAATGGAGGACCAACATTTTGTTGAATGGCCACATCTTGCTGCTGATATTGAGGTCTAACTGTTGGTGCATATCTTGAGGAATTTTCATTACTGTTTGGAGCATATAGACTAGACTTCTTTCTTGCATGATTACCTCTTGAAGCTGGTGAATAGTTGGTAGGGGAGATAATATCTGGGGCCATAACACCAATATTCGTGTTAACTGGAGCATTAGGAACTGGCATGGTAGAGCTATTAATAGTTGGCGGGAAGTTGAACTGAGTTTGTGGCATTTGAGGAACTTGTGAAGCAACTGGTAATTGAGGAGCATATTGGGATTGTTGAATAGGCTTTTTTGGAGGAGCAGTAGTAACGCTTGCTTGTGGAGCATATATATTGGCTCTTGGGTTAGATTGCGCACTTGTGGCAGATAGATTACTAAATGCCCTGCCTCTAGCTGGTGGATGAAACATACTTGAAGAAGACATATTATTTAGACTATTGTTTGTTAAAGTTGGAGATGATGGTAAATTCACAGAAGGAGGAACAATTCCGACAGGGACTGTTGGAGGAGGTGTCTTCTTGATCATGCTCTCTTCCTTCATGACTGCTGCGTATGGGTTAACTGGTATAGATTGATATCCAATAGGTTTGGGATCAATGGCAGGCGATTGTCTTGAATTATTTCTTGGTACAAATGGGGAATTTACTAATTTTGGAGTCGGAACACCTACTGGCTTAGCATGGACCGGTTTCACTTTATCAGCAATTAGATTAATTGGGAAATCATAAGCATCTGATTTCTTCTTTTCAACTGTCAACTTTTCAATTACTTTTTCAGCATTACCGTTGGTAGAAGCATTTTTCATTTGAAGCTGGGGTTGGCTTGGGACTGGAAGGGCATTAGTTGAAGGAATACTAGTAGTAGATATGGACATGTTGTTAATTTGTTGTGGAAGAACAATACCCACCGTACCATCTTGGGGTAAATTTGATGTTTGATTTGGAACCACCAAAGTAGGTTGAGCTGGAGCGTATTTCGAAGCATTGATTTTTTGGGTATTAGTGTGATTTTTTGGTGCTTGGTCCAATGTGATTTCCTTTGCTGATGCGATAATTTGTGATGCCGCATGTTCTTGCGTAACAGATTCCTCTTCGTCTTCTGACGCTATGAAACTGTCATCATCGTCATCCAATAGGTCGTCATCATCTTGTAAGAATGAAAACTTTTTAGAGGGTTCATTATCTTGAATATCGACAGTTAAGTCAGTGGCTTCAGAGTTATTATCTTTTTCAGCTTCTTCCTCTTTATCTTGAATTTCATTAGATTCCGAATGATGTAACCAGTTATCATTCGTGGATGTATCTTCATCAAACAAGGCGGGGGTAGCATCGGTAGTTTCTTCACGTGGAGTAACTAAAAGATTTTCGTCAATAGGGTTTACAGCTTCATTGCTATGATCTTCCCATGGTAGGGGTTCATCATTTACAACATCTCCAAAAAGATCATCTGCATGTTGTGCAGACTCGAAAACTGGTTGTTCTAGCAGTTCGTGAACAGGTTCTTGCACAGGTTCTTCAATTGTATCTTTGACTGGCTCAGCTAGTGGTTCTTGAATAGGTTCTTCAATTGTGTCTTCAACTGGGTTTTCTAGTGGTTCTTGAACAGGCTCTTGAATAGGTTTATCAATAGGTTCTCCAATAGATTCTTGCACAGGCTCTTCCAGTTGTTCTTGTACGTGTTCTGGAATATGTTCTACAACTGTAGCGTCAACAGTTTGTTCTAACGCTTCTTCAATTGGTTCTTGAACTGGCGCTAGAACAGGTTCATGCACAGGTTCTTCAATTATATCTTGCACAGGTTCATGGACAAACTCTTCCAGTGGTTCTTGCACAGGTTCCTCAATGGCATCTTCTACTGGTTCTAAGACAGGTTCTTCAATTATATCTTGCACAGGTTCATGGACAGACTCTTCCAGTGGTTCTTGCACAGGTTCATGGACAGGCTCTTCCAGTGGTTCTTGCACAGGTTCCTCAATGGCATCTTCTACTGGTTCTAGGACAGGTTCAGTCACCGACTCCTTCAATGGTTCTTGCACAGGTTCTTGAGCTGGCTCTTGTACAGGTTCATTCACCGACTCTTCAATTGTTGCGTCAGTAGTTTTTTCTAGTGGTTCTTCAACTGGCTTTTCAACTGGCTCCTCCAGTGGTTCTTGTACATGTTCTTCAATTGTATCTTGTACTGGTTCTTGGACAGGTTCTTGCACAGACTCTTCAAATGTAGCGCCAAGGGCTTCCTCAACAGGTTCTTCCACAGTTTTTCCGACGAGATTTTCAGTTGGCTGTTCAGCTGCTTCTTGTTCCCAAGGCATCAATGTATCATCATGACTGCTGGAGCCAAACAAATCATCATGTTGTGTAGAGTCTTGAGCATTCAACGGTTCACCAAATTGAGGAGCTGAAGCTTCTGCAACTAGTTCCTCGTTAACATTGTCATCTGTCACAATGTTTTGGCTTACCATCTCTTTTGGTTGTTCTATGGCAGAGTCTGGAATAGTAGTATGCTGTTGTGTAACGTCTTGTAGAGCCTCTGCCGTATTCTCTTCACAAGATAGGGCTTGTTCAGGTTGCTCAATTTGTTCAGTTTGAGCAATCCCTTCTCCAATATCTTGATCATTCACTACTTGAGTAATTTCCAATTCGTTATTTTCCAGTGTGGTGTTGGTTTCATTAATATCATCATTATTGCTATTCTCATTTATATTGTCATTATTGCTAATTTCATTATTGTCAGTGGTAGGAGCAACAGCAGCAGCAGCAGCCTTTTTCTGCTTCTGCTTTTGCTTCTTTTTCTGGTTTTTTCTTCTCTTAGCCTCTGGTGTCATATTTGTGTTCAGTCGAGGTATGCTAAGAGGGAGTCGATGGGGTTATGCTTCAAGGTATGTTTATCGAAATCAAGTAGCGTGTCACCTTTAAAACAAATCGTTCAAATCGAACTTTTATTTTCATTTCAGGTTGATTTCTTCATCATAGAAAACGAAACGAATTCTTGGAAAATTTTTGGAGTCAAAATTTTGAGATGCCCAAATCGTTAATGAAAAATTGATGAATTATTAATCCATTTGGAGACCTTTAAAATCTTGAATGTATAAATGGGAGTGTCAAGTAAATATCTATATTTGAGTTCAGTTCTGGTGGATAATTTATTTCCTCTAAAGAGTTATAACTGACTGGAAAAATAAAATAAAGCAGTAAAGAAAGAAAAATGGGTCGTCGTGGGAAAGGTCCGAAGACCAATCAATCCAAGAAAATGGCTCCCGAAAAGGAGAGATTCATCCAATGTTGTAGTGATGTGACTTTGGAGTTAACGAACTCTTTATCCAATGGTGCCACAAAAGAAATCAACTTGAATGGGTTAATTACTAAATATTCCAAGAAATACAAATTAAAGCAACAGCCTAGATTGACAGATATCATCAATTCCATTCCTGATCAACACAAGAAATATTTATTACCGAAATTAAAGGCAAAGCCTGTGAGAACCGCTTCAGGTATTGCCGTAGTGGCTGTTATGTGTAAGCCACATCGTTGTCCTCATATTGCATACACAGGTAATATCTGTGTTTATTGTCCCGGTGGGCCAGATTCTGATTTTGAATATTCTACCCAATCGTATACAGGGTATGAACCCACTTCCATGCGTGCCATTAGAGCCCGTTACGATCCATATGAACAAGCCCGTGGTCGTGTGGAACAATTGAAACAATTGGGTCATTCAATCGATAAAGTGGAGTACGTTATTATGGGTGGTACTTTTATGTCACTTCCAACAGACTATCGTGAAGATTTCATTACACAATTACATAATGCATTATCTGGGTTTAATGGTAATGATCTTGATGAAGCTATTCGTTACTCACAACAGAGTTTGACCAAATGTGTTGGTATTACTATAGAGACAAGACCTGATTATTGTACTGAGACACATCTTGATGATATGTTAAGATATGGCTGTACCAGATTAGAAATTGGTGTTCAATCCGTATATGAAGATGTTGCTAGAGATACAAATAGAGGTCATACAGTGAAAGCAGTGGGTGAGATCTTCTCGTTGGCCAAGGATGCAGGTTATAAAGTTGTTGCACATATGATGCCTGATTTACCCAATGTTGGTATGGAAAGAGATTTAGAACAATTCAAAGAATATTTTGAGAATCCAATGTTTAGAACTGATGGGTTAAAAATCTATCCAACTTTAGTCATTAGAGGTACTGGTTTATATGAATTATGGAAAACCGGTAGATATAAGTCGTATAATGCTAATGCTTTGGTGGATCTTGTGGCTAGAATTCTTGCCTTAGTGCCTCCTTGGACTAGAATTTACCGTGTTCAAAGAGATATTCCAATGCCTCTGGTCACTTCTGGTGTTGATAATGGTAATTTAAGAGAATTGGCTTTGGCTAGAATGAAAGATTTTGGTACACAATGTAGAGATGTTCGTACCAGAGAAGTTGGTATTCAAGAAGTACACCATAAAGTTTCACCAGACCAAGTCGAATTAATCAGAAGAGATTATTATGCCAATGGTGGTTGGGAAACATTCTTATCGTATGAAGATCCAAAGAAAGATATCTTAATTGGTCTTTTAAGATTAAGAAAATGTTCCAAGAAATACACGTACAGAAAAGAATTTACCTCGCAACGTACTTCCATTGTTAGAGAATTACATGTTTATGGGTCAGTGGTGCCATTACATTCTCGTGATCCAAGAAAGTTTCAACATCAAGGTTTCGGTACATTATTAATGGAAGAAGCAGAAAGAATTGCACGTGAAGAGCATGGTAGTGAGAAACTGTCTGTTATATCTGGTGTTGGTGTAAGGAATTATTATGCCAAGTTAGGTTATGAATTAGATGGACCATATATGTCTAAAGCTATTTAAGCAAATGAAATATCTGTAATTCTGTTTTAATAATTGTGTGTATATATATATTTATTTAAGATTGAATAGAATATGGGGATTAATCATTGTGAGATTCGTAGGGACCCCAGAAGGTTAGAGAATAATTTGTATTAATGGCCAAATCATTATTAATAATTTCTGGTATGAAGCCCCATCTCCAAATGAAAGTGAATTGATCTTCTTTTTTCAAATTGATGATTCTTAAATAGTGTAAGACCACTAAATAAGTATAAACACCTACTCCCGTGAGTAAATGCCACCAACCATGTAATTCCAGGAATACACCTAGTGGTAATTTCAAGTAATCTCTTCTAATATGAATCCAAAGAGGACAAAACAATTGGTCTAATTGCCAGAAGACAAACCCAGCGACGAAAGTGAGTATACCTAATGCCATTGTGGTATAAATATTTTTTTTCACTAAAGGATGTGGACTTTCGAGGAACCAAGCGAATGAACCTGAAATCAAGACCACGGTGACAGTTAGGATCCCATATAAGATTTGAAACAGTACGACGATGTGATACACTAGATATATGTAGGTTAAACTTGTAGTGAAAGTGAACACAGCGATGGCGATTCCGACTTGTTTTCTCATAGAGGGTTGTTTAGTGTCTAGTCTCCAAGTTTTCCAATTAAATTCACAAAAGACACTCCATGCGGGGATCGATGTGGCATAAACCATTGGTAATTCATCTAATAGTTGGAATCTGAATTTCAAAGTCATATGAAATAGCCATGAACCGACACCGACCAGAGCGAACATCAACCCAATTAAGACAAATCTTAGTTCCAACCCATTACGGTAAGAACAGTATGTAGAGTATGATGCTGTGACGAGAAACATGAAATTTGAGATTGTATTTGACCATTCAGCAATGTAATGAGAAACGACATAATTTTCCTCACACCAGTCTATAATAGCAGTGGTGGGACCCCAATACCCAGTGGGTGATTGTTCAGGATATGCCCATCTTAAGAAGCCCATTTTGATTTGTGATTTGTACTATTAGGGGGGGGGGGGGGGGGGAGGTGTAGCAATGAGTAGTAGTAGTAGTAGTGTGAAATAGTAATATGAAGTGATATACCACTTTATAATTTATCTTATATAACAGTATAGTATTCAAACACTTGTGTAAGTTAGTGTGGTGGGTGATGTTAGAGTAAAGAGTTATTAAACATCACATCTGTCTCTGCCCACTAATATATCTATATATTTATATAAAATATCAATTTTCTATATTTAAGAAAACGGTTCTTACATTTGCAAGGAGTCATTATCGGGGGGCTGCTATGTAATGGAGAGTGTTATATTATACTATACGACTGTGGTGTTGAATTACGATACGTTACGATACGATAAGACCATTGTGCTATGATTGTTGTGCATGTCTTTTATTATTTTACAATATTGTAATTACAACTTTGTAATTACAGCAGCAGATGATACTCTGAGAGTATAATGCTATGCCCATATCCTGTTGCACTCACAGGTGCGTAGGTAGTATACTGGAATAGAGCATGGCAGATTGTAGTGGGCATTATTCAGTGGGACGGGCCCCTTTCCTGCCAAGGCAACCATGCATTAGTGCACTAATACATTAACTTATGCACTTATACCACAGCACATCGAAACAAGAGTGGTGTAAGATGGCAATACAGTCATGGATCACCAGCATACCACCTTAATAGTTCAATAGTTCAATACTTCAATACTTCAATACTTCAGTACTTCAATACTTCAATAGTAGAGCGTTAGGGTTACGTGTTAGGGTTGCTCTCATTCACGTGACAACGTGTTAGGGCTTGTTTCCCCGAGCAATTCAAGATTTGAAAGCAAAAATTTGTTTATTTTTAGAAACAGTTAAACTCAACCGGATTGAACAAATTATTCCCATCAGATCAGATACGTTTCAGTGATGGCCAATTCACTTCCAGGCTTTGTATATACACATTATATCTGCAAGTATATATATACATCGGTACATCGACAATTCGATAATATATTGCAGTCAAGGAAGATCGAAATACAGGACAATCATCAGGCAAGGTAACCATGGGAAGAAGAAAAATTGAAATTGAACCCATCACAGATGAAAGAAATAGAACTGTCACTTTCATCAAGAGGAAAGCAGGTCTCTTCAAAAAGGCCCATGAACTCGCTGTGCTATGTCAGGTGGACGTCACTCTGTTGATCTTGGGCCACAATAACACCTTCTATGAATTCTCCTCGGTGGATACTCAAGATATGTTAAACCATTATAATAACGATAAACGTCTATTGCATGACTCGAAGGATCCATCCTTTTATGGCAAAAATTTTGTCCAGAAACAAGCTGTGTCGTTGAATTATAACAATAAGCCAAGAAAGACGCACTCAAGACAACCAAGTAAAGAGTTTGCCATCTCTTCATCTTCATCAACCACCTCTTCCATTCATAACAACGAATCGAGTAGTGATTCAGACGATGATGATCATGGTGAAGTAGTAAAACAGAATAAACACGTAGCTGTGAAGAGGAAACTGTTATCGAAATCGGATAATGATGATCACCATTTAAACAAAAAGTTTAGAATCGAATTGAATCATAATCATCACCAACCAAACAATAGCAACAGTAGTAGCAACAACCATTCCACTTCACATATCCAAAATAGAGTGCAAAAACAATTTAAAGATTTACACCATAAGAATTCCGTATCAAATATAATCGATACAAACATATCCCCACCCCCATCAAATGATATTAAATCATCACCAGATTCAATACATTCATCATCGAAGAAATTATCAAATCGTCCAGTGTTAAGAGTGAAGATCCCACAAAATAACGTAGTCATTGGTGGCGGCGATACAATCAAATCGGAACCATCTCCTGCTACAAATCAAAATGTATATGGGAACACATCCCCACAACATTATAAAAATACTGCAAATATTAATAATAAATCAAATACTATATCTCCAACAACATTGACCATGGAACAACAACAACCTATACAGAAAAATATAATAAAATCAAAGGATACCACTGCTACCACTACTACTGATGCTGTTACTTCTACCAATTCAAAGACTAATCTTAAGATACCCACTACAAATACAAGCGCAAACACAAACACAAACAGTAATTTCTCATTTAATGGTGGATTGCCTCCATTATCTGCTATGTCTCCATATATTGCTACTCCATTACAATCTTCGAATTTCCATTCAATAAACAATAAGGCTACTCACAATAATAATAGCACTAGTAATAATAACAACAGCAGCAGCAACAATCCAATAAGTCCACTGATACCAAGTAGATCATTCAATCTACAACAACAAACACATTCTCAAAGATATACTCAACAACAGCAGATCATACCAGGTAGATCCTCATCGCCATTGAATGCCACATATCCATCACAAGATCCAGCAAATGGATCGCAGCAGCAGCAGCAGCAGCAGCAGGGAAATCTACCTTCCAAATATGTAAACGATTTAATGATCCCATCGCCAACTGTCTTCCAAGATTGGAATTTCAGTCTCCCATCAGCCGGACCACTAACGGCATCAAATCAAAACCAAAATCCAAACAGTAGTAGTAATAATAATGGCAATAATAAATTTGTTGTCCCCACTAGTACTACTTTGACAACAAATAATTCATTGAATCAAGGAAACAATAGCAGTTCTACAGGATATGATCCAAGTAATGGGAATACAGGTCTTACACCATATATTGGCACAGGACAAACTCCATTGACTAACAGATTCTTCAATTTCCCAACAAGTAATATTAACTCTCCTGATAATGATAAAAAGATTGGTAATAATACTATAATAGTGAAAAATGAAGATGAGGATAAAGATAAATGATAAATAGTCCTATATAACTTTGTAATTAATACACAAATATGAACCCTCAAAGATCGAATAGACTTTAAAGCAAGAGAAAGAGACAAAAAAAATTAAACAGAAATATTCATTATGTTCATTATTTATATAATGTACTTAAAATTAATAGAGCTTTTAGAAACAGAAGGAGAGCAACGATGACTAACGTAAAGTGACTAACTCTTCAGCACTAGTTGGATGGATGGCTACACAATTATCGAAATCTTTCTTTGTAGCACCCATTTTAATGGCAACACCGAAACCTTGTAAAATTTCAGCAGAAGCATCACCAACAAGATGTAAACCAACAACCTTTTCTTCTGGACCAGCACAAACAATCTTATAACTAATTGGAGATTTATCAGTCAAGACAGTGTAATACATCCCAACGAATTTGGTTTTGTAAATCTTCAAATTATCTTTACCGTATTTTTCAACGGCTTGAGCTTCAGTTAAACCAATAGAACCAGCTTCTGGATGAGAAAAGACAACACTTGGAACATTAGTATAATCTAATTTATCATTCTTGAATTCTTCTGGACCAAATAATCTGTTTGATAACTTTCTACCAGCTGCAATGGCCACTGGAGTCAATTCAACATTACCGACAACGTCACCTAAGGAGAAAATATTTTCGACATTACTGTTTTGATATTCATCGACAATGACTTGTTCATGTTCATTTAATTTAACACCAACGTTTTCTAGACCTAAACCTAATAAAGATCTACGACCAACAGTCCAAAGTAATTCATCAACGTCCTGAACAATTTCTTCACCACCATTAATTTCAACGGTCAATTTCTTGGTATCTGGGTTCTTAGTGACCTTGGTAACCTTAGATAATTTATGGACGTTAATGCCTTCTTTAACGTAATGATCGGTGATAGTGTGTTGGATAGATTCATCGAATTTTCTTAAGACGGTTTCACCTCTGATGACTAAATGAGTTTCAGTACCTAACCCATGGAAAACACCAGCTAATTCAATACCGATGTAACCGGCACCAACGACGACAACCTTCTTTGGTTGATGTTCAATGGAGAAGAAGCCATCAGAACTAATACCATGTTCGTAACCTGGAATGTTATCTGGGAAAACTGGTTGACCACCAGTGGCAATTAAAATTTTGTCACCAGAATAGACATCGACAGTGTTATCGGCTTTATGAACTTCAACGTTACCATCCTTGTTGAATTTAGCCCAACCCATAGCAATATCAACCCCGTCTTTGGTTAAGTTACGTTCGTAGATACCATTTAATCTTTCGACGTAAGCATCTCTCTTACCTTTGAATTGTTCCCAATTGAAAGTTAAGTTTTCTCTAGTTAGGGGGAATTGTTGGAAAAGACCGTATTCGTTAGCTTGTAACACTCTAGTAGCTAAATCAGAAGCATTCCACATGACCTTCTTTGGAACACAACCAACATTGACACAGGTACCACCTAGTTTCTTCCCTTCGATGATCAATGTCTTGGCACCATAAGAAGCAGCTCTACGAGAAGAAGCTACACCACC
Source organism: Monosporozyma aerobia (assembly GCA_028408415.1). Taxonomy (NCBI): domain Eukaryota; kingdom Fungi; phylum Ascomycota; class Saccharomycetes; order Saccharomycetales; family Saccharomycetaceae; genus Monosporozyma; species Monosporozyma aerobia. The sequence goes on from JAKOOU010000020.1 coordinate 1,101,141, forward strand.
GGAACCACCACCGATGACAATATAGTCGTAATGTTTTTTAATAATTGGAGTCATTTTGTTTATAATATTTGTTGTTATCTTACTGTTATTCATAAGATTGATACTCTTTTATGTTCTAATGCTAACCAAGTAAGTTGGAATTTAAATATGAGACCTTTGAAACTTCTGCATCTATGGCTTCCTTAAATATTAATTTCACATCGGTAGGATCATCAAAATTTTTCATCTTTACAAATGGTCGAATTTTTAAGATCAAACTTTTCAACTTCTTAATAAGCGGAAATTGTTTTTAATAAACAATGCAGCAGGATCTTAGTAAGGAATGAGTTGATCTAAGCAACAGTGGCATAATCGTTATGGAGTTTGGAATTGGTTGGCGGTAAAGATTTATTGACTAGATAGTTTGATGGGGGAAAGGATAATGTATAACTATGTAAAAGAATATGCAAAAGAGTGTGTGTGCGTGTGTGTCCGAGGATGGACAGGAAATCAAAAGACTTAATAAGATGCCAGTTACATGGGACACGTTTGGTGAGAGTATACTGAATCGATGTCGAATAGTAATTTCGAAGGGGTTATGATAGGAGGCAAGCTTACAACAGGTTGTAGCCCGTCATATTGTTCGTCATATTCTCTCATGAACGAGAAATCTGTCTCTGGGGCCGCTTGTGACACTGTTGGTTCTAATTTCATTTCATCCTCGATGGGTAGTATTACGTCTCTTGTTCTATAAGCATGATACCCACGTTTAGTATATAATATGGCTGTATTAGCCAGACAGTACATGGTCCAAAGGATACAGACTACCCCGTAAATGGTACTAATCACTCTAAATGCACCAAGGGGCACGAATTTGTTATATTGAATGAACAACTCTCCTGAACCCAAGGACATCGTACCCATGGGGAAAGTGGCACCCCAAAAGCCTTGGTGGAATCGATATATTTGACGGGTTTGATTATTTTCCGGGTCTCTTTCATTAGCATATGAAATGATGGCTACCACAGAAATGATTGTGAAGAAATATCCCATGGCCAAGAGACTCATGGCTACAATCATACCAAATATTTTGAAACACCATGGAATGGTGATTAGTAAAATGTTATACTCCGTATTATCTTGCAGTGGGTGATAATACTGATCTGCATACAGTTTGATATTATTAGTTAATAGTAAGATACCAAATGAACCTTGTCCCATGGGACCCAATACCAAGAACATTGTGAACACTTGAGACATTGATGGGATCTTAAACACATAAAGAGACCAAAAATACAAGAACAATAAAATGAACACGAATATAATGGCGTGAAGCCAAATCAATGCAGTAATGATCATAGTCAATAGTTGAATGTTTCTATTGAATGTAAGAGTGAACAATTCCGACATGGTAAATAACGATGAACATGCTGTGCCGACAATCATGGGGATGATAGCTAAAAGTAAGACACTTTTAAGATGTTCTGCTGCCATCTTTTCGTGTTCATATTTCCATTCACCTAACCCATCGTGGAAATAATAGTTTTGCCAAATGATGAATGTTACCCCCCATGCAATGAAGACAGATATAATAATATCATACCACCAAAGTACATAGACAAGTCGTATCATATTTCTTGCTAAAATGTAATGGCCTTTAAAATGGAAATGATTTGAAAGATTATTTAAATAGTTGATAATGGTCACCAAACCCATGGGATAAGTGCCCCAAAAGATATTCTTGGATAAGTTTCTGAAATATTTATCAAAATATTGTCTCATGGAATATTTTCTTGTGAAGTAGATGATGTGTAGAATGAACATGAATTGTAATGATATGAATAGTAGTGAGGCGATGGCAAACATGATATATGAGCATATACGCAACCAATATGCTGGGTATGGAAATGAATATAATATATCTGACGAGATACCAGTGCCCATAACAAAAATAAACAGATATGGATCGAATTGGCCAAGAAATCTATTAAACATGGAAACCTTGCTGTATTTACCGTCTGTAGCATTGTTTGAACTGCTGTTTGTGCTTCCCGGAGGAGTTTTGATGCCACACTGTTGTCTTTCGATGTCCTCGTATTCTTCTGTACCCAACGCCGTTGTCGACGTGAGCACTGAACTGGATGTATTATTGCTAGTAGACATGGTGTTTGTTTCTTGGATTCAATGTCGCAAGTTGTGATTGGTAAGATATGCTAGTCGGCTTTGTTGTTCCTATTTAGAAGAGGTCATAAATAAGAAATATAAGAATATAAGAAGCAGAAGACAGCCATAGATAGAAGGGATACTGAACACTTGGCAATTCTACGTACACATTATATATAAACCGTGACTCGACCCCCTTCTTCTTCTTCTTCTTCTTCTTCTTCTTCTACCGATTATTAATTGATCGTTCATCATCCTTATCGAGCGATGCGATCTGAAATATTGCTTACTGGAAAAGCTAATAGCGTTTTCCTCGGTGAAATATTCAAATTGATGCAAATCTCATGCAAAAACAGATGGTTTCACAAAGATTTGAAAATATTTGATAGTCTGCAAAACTTTTGCGCTATTGTCTGCTCTCTTTAACAGGATGTTAAATGGCCCCATGAAGAAGGGAAGTGAGGACGTAATAAGGCTCGCTGGGGTTTACGGTGAGTTGCTGCTACCACAACAAATCATGCCATTGACGGTCAGGATGGATTGTTTTATGCTTGGATGAGAGCAGCAACAAACGATCAGCCAATGGTTAGCTGAGGTGTAGTGTAGTATCTGTGTTGTGTGATCTTGACTCTTTATAATATCTTGGAATTGCCCGGTTTGATGGATTGTAACCCAAATTCAGATGCGGAGTTAGTTCTCTTCATTGAATTGGACACTGACCTTTCGAATGATTCAGGATAATTTTTACTCTCTTGTCTAGCTGAATCTGTTGAATCAAAAGTAGGATGGTCTTGCGCTTCCTTGGTAGTAGCTTCATCTTTATCAGAACTTTCTTCTTCTTCCTCCCTCATGAAGGAGAAATCTGTCTCGGGTGCTATATCTGATACAATTGGTTCCAACTTCATTTCGTTTTGTTCGGGAATACATTCCATTGGTGTCTTTAATGCGTTATAAGATCTATTCCCATACAACAAAATTGTATTTCCGAGACAATATAATGTCCATAGGACAGACACGACCGCATATATGGTTCCAATGACCCTAAATGCTCCCATGGGGACGAATTCGTTATATTGATTAAATATCTCATTCGATCCCAAAGACATGGTTCCCATAGGGAAAGTCATCCCCCAGAATCCTTGGTGATAATGATAAATACGAGTAGTCTTTCCAGGCCCTTTTACACCTGGGTATTTACTTCTCGAGTATGATATTATAGCAACAATGGTGATGATTGTGAAAAAATACCCCATTGATAATAACGCCATACTGATTAATAGTCCCATGATTTTAAAACACCATGGTACAGCAATAAGTAGAATATTATTATTACTATTATTTGAAATAGTAGATGTGTAATATGTTTGGGTATATTTATTAACATTATTAGTTAGTAACAAAATACCATATGCACCTTGGCCCATGGGACCTAACACCAAGAACATTGTAAACACTTGTGACATCGGTGGGATCTTAAAGATGTAAAGAGACCAGAAATAAATACCTATTAATATGAAAACAAAAATTATAGCATGTAACCAAATCAAAGTTGCAATGATCATAGATAATAATTGAATGTTGCGTGTTAATGCCAATGTGGATAAATCTGACATAATGAAAATGGAGATGCTTGAAGTGGCAACAACCATTGGAATGATGGCTAGTAGCAACACGCTTTTCATATGTTCAGCTGCCATCTTTTCAGATTTAAATCTATAAGGCCCTAATCCATCTTGGAAATAATAGTTCTGCCAAATAATGAACGTAACCCCCCATGCGATCAAGACTGAGACGATAATATCATACCACCACAACACATAGACCAACCTTAATATCCTCTTAGCAACGACAATTCTCCCTTGAGAATAAAAATGTTCAGCCAAATTATTAATATAGTTAATGATTGTGACTAACCCCATGGGGTAAGTGCCCCAAAACACATTTTTGGAGACATTCCTAAAATATTTATTGAAATATTCCCTCTTGCTATATTTCCTAGAGAAATAAACTATATGCATAAGGAACATCATTTGCTGGAATATGAAAAGTAATACATTAATTGCAAACATAATATATGAACATATCCTTAGCCAACGTGCAGGGTATGGGAACTCGTACAATAAATCAGAAGACATACCTATCCCCATATTGAAAATAAAATTATAAGGATCAAATTGCCCTATGAAACGGTTAAACATCGACATCTTGACATACTTCTTATCTGCACTGGCCGGGATCTCTGACTCATTATGCGAGCAATCTGATTCACCATTTGTGTCAGATGTAGTATTTGTCATTTGACCAATCGGTGTATTAGTCCTCTGAACAATATATCGTGACATGATGTGTATAGAGTTTCTAGCCCCGTGGATCTCTTCCTTTAAATAGTAATCTTGGTTGTCTCTTGGGTTGCAAGTCATCTCTAAATTTAATCATGATTTTTTTCTTAATCATGTAAAGAAAGAAATGCCAAGAACAACCATGACTAAAGCCACTCGAAGACAGCTTAGTATGTTGGGTTGAGAGTTGAGAGGTGGCCAAACGTGATTACGCAATTAGCTCGAAAAGAGTTTTCTCTGCCTATTGGGTATCTGCAACGGTAATACAGCTTACAATCAATAACCTCTTTAAGAATACACACAAGGTGGTCAGCAGCACCCCTTTGGACAATTGTTTGAAAAGGATTAGTTATGACTAAGAGGAGACTACACTTGAGAACTGCAACTACCGAGCTTAAATTCTATGTCTTTTATCAGCTGGGCATGGTTAATGTATGTAAATCTCAGCTGCACCAAAAGTTTAAAGTAATGTCCATATCAATTTTTCTCTTACTTTGCTTCAAAAAAAGAAGTCCAATTGAAATCACCCATGGATAAAATTCCTTGAAGCATTCTTATTCGGAGTTATCCTCAGGGTATGCTATGAATGTCTTCACATTAAATATATATATCATCTAGTAAGAGGTTATTATGTAACCCGGTTGAAATCATCGAAGTGACATTATTTTTTGTGGAAAATTAAAGACTTTGAAATTGAAAAGATTGAATAATATTTATTATACACGTAAATATCAATTGATGGGCAAGGTGAAGAGCATACTGTTAATCACACCACGTCAATAGAGAAAATTCATATCACAGTCCAATGAGTCAACCGGGCCAGCCAACAGTCTTAGAAGTTGCTAAGCTTTTACGTAAGCATAAAGAACTAAAACAGAGAAAAGGTTTGTTTCAAAACAATCCAACTGATTTCTTCCGTTACAAGAGATTTCTAAGAGCTTTAAACTCTAAGGAATACTTGAACAAATCAGCAAATCAACCTGATGTCTTCCCATCTATTCAAGACACAGAAACTCAAGAATTTGATGAGGATAAGGCTAAGCAAGTTTTCATTACGTTAATCTCAAATCAAGTTATCTTGCCAGTGAAGAAATTACATTCAAATGAATTGAAAGAACATAATTTGAAACCAAATAAAGATCATCCACATCTAATTGCTATTGATAAAGCCATCCTACAACCAGATGAATATTATATTTGGAACTATAACCCAAAGACCATTTGGGATTATTTAATGGTTTGGGGTGTTATCTTCACTATCTTAGCCCTTGTTTGTTATCCATTATGGCCATTAAGTATGCGTAGAGGTACCTACTATATCTCTTTAGCAGCTCTGTGGTTTATTATTGCTTTCTTTGTCATCGCTATAATAAGATTATGTATTGCCATTTTATCTTATCCATTTACTAGAGGTGAAAAAAGTGTTGGTTTGTTTTGGATATTCCCAAACTTCTTTGAAGATTGTGGGATTGTCGACTCATTTAAGCCATTATATGGGTTTGGTGATTTAGAAACATATTCCTACCAAAAGAAAATGAAGAGAGCTAAGAAGAGACAACAAAGAAAGGAAGCTGCTGCTAAGAAGAATCCTGCTAACATGAAAGAGGATGAAGTTGAAAAGATCGAAGAAGTTAAAGAGTCTGTCGCCTCTGGTATCTCCACTAAGCCTGTCTTAGAAGATGTGGCTGATGAGCAAGCTTAATTGTAACTGTAATATCTGAATTTATAATACATTTATATATATATATGAAGCTCATCTCTTTAAACAGAAAATAAAATAATAATAATAAAAACTTACACAACCATTAATAAAGCATTCTTTATTATTATAATGTTCATTTGGAACCATCTTCTCCACGGGAAGTGGTCCATTCTTTAGATCCACTTTGTCTGCCTTTATTCTCAGATGATTTACCGTCCTCCTTTATCTTTTTAATTTCCTCACTATTCAAATAATCTTGTTCATCCATCGTGAAGATTTTATACAGCTCTACATTGCTTAAACCTTTTCTTAATTGTTTTGTTAAAATCCTGCATAAAAGAGATAAATCACTATCGCTAATTTTATCTCTTGGTAATTCATTTTGAATAATGTACTTCTTACTAACATCCACCACATCATATTTACCATAAGCAATGCAATAACTCATTTTCTTATTCCAATTGATAGAGTAAATATGTGGTTCATCAAAGGCTTGCTCGCATGAATCGAGATGAATCCAACGTTTCAAAAATGGTGAGTAATATTCATTCCATACATGATCTTCAAAATTGACCACATATCTTGCCTCCAGACCAAACGACTTTAATATCAGTGTGAATAGATTACACCATTCACCACACCTTCCTGTCCTCGTCTCTAATAATTTTGTAGGGTCGTTATAACGTGGGAAACGAGTGATCGCACCACATTGCTGGCATTTATATAATTCCACATTCCCACATTGGTATTGTTGTTCCTCTGCATTTGCTTGGTCCATGCCTATCATTTCTTGATGTGAATCTTCATCACAATTCGTACATTTGGGCTTATTACACCAAGTAAAGAAATCCTGTTTGAAATATCTTAACAATTCCTTCACCAAATTATCGCTATATTCATCTTCATGTCTTTGTTGCATCTTATCGACGTTACTGTATATAAGATCTAAATCTAATGTGTCTAAAACTTTTGATTGCCATTCAGGGTTATCATATACGTGGCATAACCTTTGGCTATTGTTCAAAATGTCTCGAGCCACTGCATTCGTATTGACTAATCGTTGAAAATATTGAATCTCAGTTGACTGTGGTGGTTTCCTTAATTTTGACACAATGTATTCCTCGTATCGTTTTAAAAACATTATTGATATCTTATCATATTGAATTGGCTCACTCATATCCAAATGTGTCACTTTTCTTCTGTGTGGTCTTTAAAAGTCACTTGTCAGTTTGTTCTTTCACTTTACCTAAGCTAAAACGCCATCCTTTGAAGATTTCTGAAATCTCGAATTACTTTTAATTTCAAATTGAAGAATATATGTCAATACTCGAAATTATACAAAATATATACAAAAAAGGTTTGTTATTTACACGATGCTATAAAATTATTCCATTAGGATGGGATATACCTTTTGTTTGCCCAACCGTAAGATCAGCAAACGGTTGGAAATTAAATGGTTACTCCATTGGTCTGGTGAGATGTTCTCAGTAATGGAATTACCTCTTTGGAGTCCCACAGAGACACTGCCTTGCTCGATACGTCTGCGTGCTTCTTTGCGTGACAATTTTGCGATTTGCACTACTGTTTCCAAAAGATCCCATTCTTTGTGACCATTTTGTAAGATTCCAGTATGAGACAGCATTTGAATTAGCGTATCTCCATCTACAGTATCTGAACCAGTATCGCGAAACAATACATTGGATATGTATTCTGCATCTTGTGCTTCTTTTGGACCATGAATCAACTCGGTAACTTCTTTAGCTAAGACAGATTGCCCCAGATGTAAGGAACGGTTCTGAGAATGCCTTTCAGAAACACTTTTGATCTCCTCTTGAGGTAGTAAGGTGAATATTTTCAAAAACCTTTCTGTATCTTCATCCAAAGTGTTATAGAAGAACTGATACAGATCAAATGGTGTGTTCATTTTGGGGTCTATGAATATAGCATTTCCTGCGCTCTTACCAAATTTTATCCCGTTTGCAGTCGTTAATAAGGGTACAGTAAGACCATATGGTCCCATCTTCTTATTCTTGCTAGATTCAGAATTTAAATCTTTACCAGATAATCTCTGGATAAGATCAATCCCAGCAACAATATTCCCCCATTGATCATTTCCTCCCACTTGAACACTAACACCTTCTTTTGTATACAAATGATAAAAATCATAAGCTTGTAAAATTTGATAAGTGAATTCGTTGAAACCTAGGCCATCTGTTTTACTATTTGATGTAGCTGAAAGTCTGGAGGTAACACTATCTCTCGATAGCATCTGTTGAATTCTGATATGTTTCCCATAATGAGCTAAAAAGTCTAGCATATTAACATCTTTCCACCAATCTAAATTGTTTCTTATGAAATGGGTTCCTAATTTAATGGATTGGTCGGTTTGTTTCCTTAGATAGTATTCTTTACCATTTTGGAAGAACCTCTTCAATTGGCTGCTAATATTGTTCACATTATCGAGCCTCTCTTGTTGAACCATCTCATTTCTTGCAGTGGTTCTTCCACTAGGATCACCAACTTGTCCCGTAGCCCCACCAATAATATTCACAATATCATGGCCTCGGATATAGAAATGTAATAAAATCATCATGGGTACTAGATTACCCAAATGGATTGATCTAGCTGTGGGATCTACGCCACAATATAATTTGATCTTGGTCCCAGCATCTAGGGATTGAATTAGTTTATCCTTCGGTTGTGAGATTTGTGAAACAAGCCCTCTTTGCTCTAGTTCAGGAATGACTGATTTTGTGGAATAGCATCTAGTTATCCTTGTCCATATTTTGAAGTGCCTCATCCTTTACATCTAGTGGTATTTTTTTATTTATTTATTCTTTCTTTATTTTGCCAAGATCTAGCCTTAAACTGTTTCTTTAATGCTTTGATTAAAAAATCACTTCAAAGGGAACTCTAAACCTTTCAACTTACCGAGGTTGTAAGGACAAACAACACAAAGCAAAAAGCAAAGATGATTAGAAGACAAGCTATCCAATGGTATAAACCTGCATCAAGACAGTTTTTATCAACAAGTAATTGCTTTGTAGGCCCATTATACCAGAAGTACAAAATTACCAAGTTAGAAGATTTAAATAAGATTGAAAACATAGAAGATGTGGATCCAAATTTGCTTAGGAAACTCATTGAAGAGAGAACTGATTCACTAAACTCTCAAAATGAACTGAAATTGATAAAGGAATTATCTGCAGAACAAAATGTGATCAGAAAGAACACTTTAAGACCATTTGTGAGACCTGCTTGGGTTTTATTTCTGATGAGTTCTACTGTATACATGGGTTGGCAATTTTATTGGTGGTATTGTGAATATTCTCGTAAAGAGGTTGAATTACAAACAGAAGTAGCTTCTCTAGAAGCTGAATTAGATACTATATTGAATGAAAAGAGTAAGCCTTGGTATAGACGTCTATTTTAAGAAAATTAAACTGTGACCTTGTGGATATCATTAGTATATATTCTTGACACCATAAAAAAAAGATTAAATTGATCATTATAATTTTCATTAAGTATATAATATTAAGTATTTTATTGTATTCATTGCATATATTTAACTTTCATCATCAGTGTTATTCAGGTAATGAGATTTCACATAAAAGTGTTTGTACTATTTAAAACACATTCACCCGATACTTTAGGAAGTGCAAAAGTTCGGAACTTTCCATCATCTCCTGCAATGTATACTTGGTGTGGGAACTCATCTGGAAATCCTAGAGAGTATCGTACACCAGTATCATTAAAATTGATATGAGCATAGTCTCTTTGTAAACTTTGATTTGGTATACTGGCTTTAATTCTCTTAGATAAGAAATGTGCCATTTGTTTGGATCTTTCTAAATTTGATTGTTGGCTGGAGACCAAAGAGTGGTTTTTATTAGCTTGTAAGGCAAGTTCATCTTGTCTTGATAATGATGAGTTTTCACTAGAGGAATCTTTCCGATCGTCATCAGGGTTGTCCAACTTAAAAATATGAATTGTTCCTGAATCACCTATACAGCCAATTAATGTTGATCTTATATTAAATGTTAACTGGTAAAGGTTACAAGGTCTATTCCCACGTCTAAATTCTGCATATAGGGGATTTGTGCCATAAAATTGGGGTGATGGAGTATTATCTCGAGTTCCGTTATTATCTTTGTTAACACCAGTGTTATAGACTCTGATGATTGTACCTTTATCAGATGCTGTTGTTATTAATGTACCTTCTTGATTAATGGCTAAGCATGCAATGTTCCCCTTGTGGACATTATTTAAATAGTTGATTGGTTTCACATTCATAGCATCATATATGATAACATCTCTTAACAAATGGCTGCTTGGGTTTGATTTTGATGTATGGTATGTAGTAAATGCTAGAACACTTCTGTCGTCGTTACTTAACGCAATTTGAGGGCAGATTCTACTCCTAATGGAATTACGTCTCTCTCTTTGAGTTGGATTATTTGATTTAGTGTCAATACCACTATTGGATGCATTGTTCCCGTTTTGTAATTGATTTTTTAACAGTTTGTTAACATCGCTAACGTAAGTCTCATCTTGATGTACTGACAATAATTTAATTTTATCCTCCCATAAGTCTATTGTTTCTAAGGGTTTCATACATGAAATATCATAAATGAAGATCTGGTCACTACTTAGCAAAATGCACATTCTCTTTCTATTCATCACAACATCGACCACATCTGTGGGGAACACTAACTCGCAAATGGTAGATTTTCTCTTTGTGTTGACTATCTTCAACTTTCTTCTACTTGTACTAGACCCAGCAGCCATCGCAACTAAACTAGTAGAAAATAGCATTTCCACGACGCATTCATTATCTCTGGCTGTTAATCCATCACTCCCCATATTCATTTGGGTATCCAGATTGGCATTATTGTTATCATTGTCATCTATGTCGGTACTGTTGCTGGGACTATTATTTGCACTCAATTTAGCATCATTACAATCAATATTAAAGCATTTGCCGAATGGATCACAGTTATATATACTCACTGTCTGATCTTGAATCACAACACAGCAGGTCGCGTCCTGATTAAATCTTAACGCCTTCATAGCCTTCTTGGTTTGGGAAGCTTTCGACTGATCTTAATGATGATACTTTAAAGTACCTCTTTTCTTAATGAAACTGTTTTCTTTCAATATTCAAAATCCTTTAAATTCTCAGAAGATTGAAGGAATCCATAAATAACACAAAGCCATATGAAGTAAATCGAACCAGTTAAAGCCCACAATTGAGTGTTACACTAAAACTATTGAGATATGATATATATAAAAACACAGGGTGTATATAGTATAGTATGCAAAAACGTCTGGGATCGCCAAGAGCCAGAAGACTAGAAGTCAACAGCTTGCTTAGTTTGTTGTTGAGCTTCTTGTCTTTGTGGGTTGGAAGAATCTTCCTTCTTCTTGTCACCAGAGCCATCGTCAACACCATCATCCACTGGAATGGACCATTCTTCGATTTCGAATCTCTTCTTACCGTTTTTAAAGGCATATTCAGCATGTTTATGATGCATTTCACCACGATCACTGAAGACTGGTAATTTGATCAAATGAACGAGACCGTGTTGAACCTTATTTGGTTGGCCTTTGTATATCTTTTCCAAATACTGTAACATTTCTTGTGGGAATGGTTCTAAGCCGACAATACCGTCGAACATCGATTCGATTTGTGTCTGTAATAATAAAGTCAATGGTTCCTTGGACATAGTCATGAGCATAACAGTACGATTACCATGTTTCTTGACAGTACTTTTTAACCCGTGTAATAAACCGACTGCATTGGCTAAAGCAAACATTTGTGGCGGGTACATGGCTGGGTGTAAGAACGATGGAACGACAATTCTAATTAATTTATCCTTGTGCTTCTCTATTATGGTTTCCAATTGAGATAAGATGGTAGGTACAGGTTGCATAGGAGAGATAAAAGATAGTTCTTGCGGGGTAGCAGCAGGGAGTAATCTGGAGGTAATGTCAAATTGAGATGTATAATCTTTGTAATCATCAGAATAGGCTAAATCATCATTATCATCAAGAGTATGTTTCTTACCTGAACTTTCATCAGCATATTTATATTTCCAGGCAATCTTTAGATCCTTATATCTTGTTGGTTGGGATTTAGTCTCTTGGTTGGCTAGATTTTGAACAGAAAGCTTGTTTTCCTCCTCCTTAATCTTAGACTTCTTGATATCTTTACGTGAACCTTTGTATACACCAGGAAGTTCTTTAGCCATGAATTGATTCATAGAAATGAAGATAACGTGTGTGTTACCTTGTTTGTGAGCATCTCCAGCGCTATTAAGTCTGTTGTGTACTACACCTTGGACAGCAAATAGTTTGGCCAAGATGGATTGGAAATCAGTAGTGCTTTCTTCTTCAACTAATAAAGAGTGGCCTAATGGTAACCCCATATGAGATAGAAGCTTATCTAGATCGAAACAACCGGTAGATGCAACTAAATTGGCACTCACTGTAGAGGGTCTAACACCAGGGTGGTTCATTTCCATCAACAATTCCGAATGGTTATTCTTTTCATCCACTTGCATGGCATCACTAGCATTAATGTCTAGTTTCTCCATTCCTGCAGTCAACCCAGCTGGGGACGTACTGCCCGGAATTGCTCTTCCAGGAGCATTGCCAGGGCGACCTGGGGTTTGCGGTGTCATCCCAGGTCTGCCTACAGCTGGACCTCTGTTAGGTAGCACCCCACCTCTATTTGGTAGAGTTCTTCTCATTGCACCCGGGCCACCTGGAGCCCCGCCATTAAGCATCTCACCTCTCTTTCTAAAGGACATTGTGTATGTGACTTATTCTCTGTTAATCCGGTTGTGGCTTCAGATAATTCGAATATCAACTAGACGTTTGGGTTGAAGGGAACCTTGTTATCAATACGTCGTTGTTAAAAGGTCGATGAGCATCAAATTTAGATTGTTGTTGGGTTTTTTTTTCTTCAATTTGACGTTATCTGAAATATTGAAAGAGCCAGAACTTGTAAGACCCCATATTCTCGAATTGATTACTAATTGGCAGAGAGGATTAAAGAAGCACTTCATCGTAAGGTAAATCAGACTTCAGTTGAAAAGTCTTGCTGTAGGGGATGTGGAAGAGAGGATTACGTTCTTTTGAGAGCCGAATATCATCAGGAGAAGGATTACGATGTTCCAATTTGATATTTAATACCGCAGCGGTTAGAGCATCTGGATTGAGATTCGTTCATACAAGTGGAGCTTCGAAGGTAGTCAATTTGAACGCTAAGAAACCGCACAGTAAGTATAGATACTCCAAATTATTCGGGAAATGTATCCTGGGTATATTAGTTCCTTACACTGGATATGCCCTTTACGTTACAATATCTGCTGCTCAGGAGATTGATCTAAGACATAAGAAATGCTTGGAACTAGACACATTACACACTACAGAGGGAACCTTAATAAAATACTCTCCATTGCAGGTCTTTGGCAGGTTTGAGAATCCATTTGTTGAATATAGAATACAGACCATTTATGAATTCTTCTTTAATAGAGTGGTCGAATTGTTTGAAAGAAATAGAGGTGGGATTCCACCTGATCCAAGACAAATGATTAAATTGATGCCTGTGCATCAGCCACAGTGGTCATACACTACTGATTCTGATTGTATTGCAAGCTATAAAATATTCACCAAAATGGATACTAAAACATTACTGGATGAAAAATTACCAAGTGAAGACGTTGATGATATCGATAGGATTCCACTTTATAATACATGGTTGGGTCAATCGTGTAACTATGTAGTATACAATGATCTTAAAATTTTAACTGACCCAATATTCAGTGATCATTTGATTCATGAATCTTTGGGACCAAAAAGAATCTCAGGTATGCCATGTACAGTAGAAGAAGTTCCCCAACCTGATATTATACTGGTTTCACACAACCATCCTGATCATTTAGACCTTAAAAGTTTAACTTATTGGCAAAATAAGGATGATACTTTATGGATTATACCGAAAGGAATGAATAAATTCTTCTTAAAGCATCATGTTACCAATTTTATTGAATTATCATGGTGGGAAACTTGTCAATTAAAAACTAGAAATGGTGAGACTTATAATATCACATCTACGCCTGCTATGCATTGGTCAGGTAGATCTGTCTTAGATACAAATGAAAGTATTTGGTGTTCGTTTATGTTAACACATAATAATAAACCAATATTATTTCACGCTGGAGATACTGGATACGTCAAAGATCTTTATGTTAGAATAAAGCAAGTATTTGGTGGTGGGTGTAGGTTAGCATTATTACCTTGTGGTCAATATTGCCCCGAGTGGCATCAAAAACCTAGACATATAAACCCTCAAGAAGTAATTAAGATAATGCAAGATATGAATATTCAGAATGTGCTCGGTGTCCATTGGGGGACATTTCTGTTAAGTGGGGAATATTTCCTGGAACCAAAGGAGAGATTAGAAAGATTGGCAGAATTTGAAGGTATTAGAGATAGATGTTACTGTCCTGAACTAGGGAAAACTGAAAGGTTTTAAACCTTTTGATGTGCATCTCCAAGACATTTTCTTGTAAATATAAATCCTGTAGATATTATGAATGAATATATGGCATTTCGGCATTATTTTTATACAAAGGTATTTGTCATTTATTTATTTACATGTTAATAGTGAATATGCACCTGCAATATATGTGATTGACGTTCCAGTTGAAAATTAATTAGTTGACTTTGTAAATACTTGAGCGACATGATAATCTTTCAAGGATATATCATCCACCAATGCAGGACTCTTGACCACTTGATCAGCACCAGTAACTGATTTTGGAAAGGCAATAACATCTCTTATACTGTCTCTATTAAAAAGCATTGTACACATTCTATCGAACCCAACTGCAAATCCAGAATGAGGTGGTGTACCTGTTTCAAATGCTTCTAGTAAGTGGCCAAATAATGCATGACTATTTTCAATTTTAAGTACATGCTTGAAGATATAATCTTGTAATTCAGAATCGTGAACTCTCTGAGACCCTCCACCTAATTCGACTCCATTCATCACTAAGTCATAATGTTGGCCAATACATTTCAATGGATTGTCTTCTAAATGATCTATAGTGGACAATTTTACCATAGTGAATGGATGATGTGTAGAGACGTATTGGTCTTTGGCGTAAGATGGGTATTGCATACCCTTTTGTTTTTCTATCTCTACAGGTGAAAACAATGGGAAGTCAACCACCCAGACGGCGACATCATCCTTTGGACCTGGTGTCTCTCTGAATAAGTGAGCAGTCTCTGGCTGGCTCAAAATTAATTGTCTTAGTCTCCCCAATGGTGTTGGATTTTCAAAAATAGCTTGGTCTGGTTCTCTATTAGATACATATACAATATCACCAGGTGATAGAGATAGTGATTTATTAATTTTCCCAACTATCTCATCAGAAGTTGGAGAGTTATCTAAGTGAGACAATAAAGGAATGTTCTTATACCAATTTTGGCAAGTTTCTTTATTGGTAATTTGGACACCAAATGGTGATCTATAATTATAATTATTTGGATTTAATAAATGTTTCCAATTGGTTTCATAGTCGCTTTCATAATTAGATTCATTTAGAACATTTTTTAGAACAATTGCCTCTATCACTGGAAAATTAGGATTCTCTTTAGAATTAATGCCAGTTAATTCAGTTAAATTGACTATTTTCAAATTTGGGGCAATCAAGTTTGGTTTGTCAATACCATATAAACTCATAGCATCGTTATAAGTCATGGAATTTAGCGAAGACTGATCTTTACAAGCAATCAAGTTTTTTGAATCCCAAGTAAATAAACTTTTAGTTTTAGATTCAGTAGACCAAACTTTAATTATCAAATCTTGAACTAAAGATCTAACTTTAGAACCCTTAGCGAATGATAATTCCATATCTAATTGTGTGAATTCAGGTTGTCTATCCTTTCTTAAATCCTCATCTCTAAAACATCTTGCAAACTGGAAATACCTGGGTATACCACTAGCCATTAACAGTTGTTTATATTGTTGAGGACTTTGAGTTAAACTATAGAAAAAGGGTCTTTTTGTCTCTTGATCTAATTGTCTTGTGGGTACCACAAACTCTCTAGCACCCTCCGGGGTGGGTTTGAATAAGATTGGTGTTTCGATTTCCATAAATTTATGATCATAAAGCCATTGTCTTATAAAATGATTTACTTCAAACCGTTTCCTCAATAAATTTTGTTCTGAAGGTACTCTTAATTGTAAATATCTATATTCAGCAGGGTATGTTGTGTTTATACCTTGTTTATCTATAAGTTGTGATGGTTTCATCCCAGCTTTATTCAAACATCTAACATGATTTAATTCAATTTCATATTCCGGGGTGGATTCTGTTTGATCCTTCTTCTTGGATAATTTCTTGGGTTTAATGTGTCCTTGAATTTGAATACAACTCCCGAGACTGTTACATCCTTTTAATAATGATGGTTCATGTTTATCAACCAATTGGATCTTGTTTCCTTGAGAATCTCTTAGAGTAGTGAAATATAACTTATTGCCGATCTTTTTCACTTGCGAGTCGATCCACCCATTGATTCGATGAGTTGAAGTGGGTCCATTGTGGCCTTGTTGGTATATTTTGATTGAATCTTTGATGGTTATTGTATCTTCTTGAAATTGAAATTTATTCAAAAGGGTCTCTTTATCGGGGGTCTTCAATTGATATCGTAATGAAGTGAAATGAAACTGTCTAGGCAGATACGGTGTTAACAGCCGTGGTCTTAACATCCTGATGTGAGTATATGCTCTCTTATGTGGTGGGGTTTTTTTGTGGGTCTGTGTTTAGTGAAATAAAGCTCTTGTTAAAAGTAAGGAATCTCGAAAGTCAATTCTTTAAAGAAGAATAGTAATATTAATAAAAATCAGATATATATATATATATGAGCATGACATTTTCTAAATAATGGGGGGATTATCTAAAGGAGTATAAGATAAGCCAAGCCCATTGTTTCAAGCTTCTTTAGCTCTTCTTTCTAACTTCTCTTTCTGCCTTTGCAATCTTTTCTTCCTTTCAAATTGAGCAAACACTTTGATATAAGTTGGAACTTCCGACCAGCCTTCATCATCCTCAGCTTGAATTTGTTGCTTCTTAGCTAGGTTACGTTTCTTGGCCTCAATAACACTTTGTGGTAATGGGGTGGATCTTGTGGGGAACAATTTCTTCAATTGCGTACCACTTTGTCTCTCCTTCTCCTGTTCTAATATTACTTTCCTCCTGTGTAAACTTTCTGGTAAATTTTCCATCTTCAATAATGCAATAGGTGGTTCCCAATCTGCTGGCCATACGTCATGTGTTTGAGAGATGGCTTTCACTGCGGCACGACGTCGTTGTTGCCATTCTCTTATGTCTTCATTGAAGTACTCCCAGACACAATTAACACAGCCGGACATACAACAATTATCTGGTTCTATGGGTCTATGTGGTACTCTCACCCCAGCAATGGTACGGGATTGATCTGCGACTAGATAACGGCTTGTGGATTTAGGTTTCGGTGATTCCCCTTTCAATCTACCACCAAAGATCTTGGTCAATTTCTCTTCATCTGTAACAGGAACATCGTTACTCACCAGATGTCCTTCGAAAGTCATGAATCCACGACGTGGCTGTAGTGCCTTGATGTTTCTGGATAATATGGACAGTCTAAGCATACCTCCTGTGGTCTTATCCTTCGCTGGGTTTGGTTGCTTCGCTGGGTTTGGTTCATTCAACAACAGAAGACCACCTTTAAAAATGTTTGAAGATTTAAATTTGAAGATTTCATTTGTTGTTGGCGATGAGGATTGAAACATTTCATTGCTGCTGGCATTGCACTGAGAGCGTTTCCAGCAAGGCCATCTCCTTCTTCATCTTGCCCTTCAGTGTGGTGTTCACTTCAGTGAACACTGGTGTCACTTTCTCCTTGATCAATTGCAAGCATTCGTCAGTTCTGCCATGATAGTATAGCCAACTTAAATAGTCGACGACTTTCTGTCTTTCTTGCTTAATCAGCATATCACGCGACAACAAGTCATCCATGTTGACGCTACCCATCCATCCAAGGCCCAGTCCATCGATCTCTTGTGAATCTTCCGCCCAGAATTGATCTCTTTGCGTCTCGTATTCCTGTGGAGTTTGGCCACGTCTAACCTTCACTTTCCCACTGGCTTTCTTCACAGAGACTTCGCCTGTGGTGCTGTCTAGTGTCACTGGAATGGTAACGTTTCTTGGAGCAGTGGTGTCACTCATCTTTAGCGTCGATCTGTCGTCTGCCCTCTTGTCGGTAAGCAAATCACAGCAGTGTATGGTTTTTAACGTTCTTTGCTTAATATAAATATTATTATTATTAAAATTTTATTCAAATTGAAACAGTTAAAGACACACTCAACAAAGACCAAGAAAGCGAAAGAACTAAATACAACAACAACAACAAAGAATCGCCAAGATGGGGAACTATTTCAGTACTATGTTTGACAGGTTATGGGGCACAAACAAAGAGTTAAGAATCCTGATTCTTGGGCTGGATGGTGCCGGTAAGACCACGATTCTGTACAGATTGCAAATTGGTGAAGTGGTAACGACGAAACCAACCATCGGGTTCAACGTTGAAACATTATCGTATAAGAACCTGAAGTTAAATGTCTGGGATCTAGGTGGCCAGACGTCTATTAGACCATATTGGAGATGTTATTACGCGGACACAGCTGCTGTGATCTTCGTGGTGGATTCGACCGATAAAGATCGTATGTCCACTGCTTCCAAAGAATTACATATGATGCTTGCCGAAGAAGAGTTGCAAGACAGTGCATTGTTGGTGTTTGCCAATAAACAAGATCAACCTGGTGCATTATCTGCCAGTGAAGTGTCCAAGGAATTGAATTTGGTCGATTTGAAAGATAGATCTTGGTCTATTGTGGCCTCAAGTGCCATTAAAGGTGAAGGGATCACTGAAGGTTTGGACTGGCTTATAGACGTTATTAAAGAAGAGCAATTATGATGGGATTATCTTAATTTAGTTCATTATGAGTTGTTATGATTATGTATTTATCTATTTCTTTAATATCAAAGTATATTATTATTATTATTATTATTATTATAAGGAGGATTAGGATTATATTTCAATCCAAATACCATTAAAGTCAATTTTACCTTTAGAATAAAGCCAAAGACAGCACAACATAGACATGTTCAAAAGTGTGAATGGTTTGTTGTGGAAACAGAGGAAACTGTTCTTTTGGGGGGTCGGTATCAGTGGAGTAGCAGTGGCTTCTTTAAAGATACGGCACCAACAACAACAGCAACAACAACTACGAATACATGAAATGAGAAATAATGAGACGAAGTTCACTCGTTCCAATGCTTTATTGAAGCCGGATCCACAAGGTGATACATTTGAAATGGGATTGTATCTGGCATCCAAGAAAGAATGGGACAGACAGAAATTGATTGAAAGACAAGCTATCTTAGATCAATGCACATCCCCCTTGACAAGATCTCTTACAAGATTGAAATTTGGTTGTAATGATCACATTGTGGTCCCATTGCAAACGATGTTTAGGTTTTTACAATTAACATGTCTAGTGATGTTACCCATATTAGCCACATGGCCCCTGGCAATGATATCCCCTGGTTATAAATTGTCATGGTATAGACTGATTGGATCATTATGTCAATTTGCTGGTCCAAGTTTTATCAAGTTGGGACAATGGGCTTCAGCAAGAAATGATTTATTCCCACCTGAATTTTGTCAAGTGTTATCAACGTTACATAGTGATGTGAAACCGCATTCGTGGAAACATTCTCAACAGGTGCTTTGCGATTTATTTAAAACTGAAGATCTAGATAATATATTCGATGAGTTTGAAAAGCAGCCTCTTGGTTGTGGTTCTATTGCACAAGTTCATAAAGCTAAATGGAAAAATGACGATATAGATGGTTCATCAAAAGATGTTGCCATTAAGATTTTGCATCCTAATGTAATGCACACTATAAATACAGATTTAAGAATCATGCGTACATTAGCCCATTTGATTGATTGTATCCCAACTATGGAATGGTTATCGTTATGTGATGAGGTAAACAATTTCTCAATCTTGATGAATATGCAACTAGATCTAAGAATTGAAGCCTTGAACTTAGATAAATTCAACCATGATTTCCAAGGAGATCCATTAGTGACTTTCCCCAGACCTGATTTAAAATATACAACAAGGACGATTTTATTTGAGGAATACATTGAAGCTTTACCCATGCAATGGTTCTTGTCTCAAAAAGATCAATTAAGTGAAATTGATAATTTAAAAGTTAGTCATCCCTTCGTTATGGCATTCTTAAATATGATGATTTTGAATAATTTTGTTCATTCAGATTTACATCCTGGGAATGTTATGATAAGATTCATGGATAAATCAACACATGAGGTGAATAATGATATAATCACCTTATTAAGAAAGGATTATGGTAGCCCGAATTTCACAGAAACGTTGAAAAGGGCAATTCATTCGTATACCCCCCAGATATGTCTTATTGATGTCGGGCTAGTCACCGAATTGAATGATCATAATAGAATAAATTTTATGGATTTATTTCAATCATTGACAAAATTTGACGGATATCGAGCAGGACAACTAATGATTGAAAGGTCACGTACCCCTCAGACTGTCATTGACCCAGACGCATTTTCCAAACGTGTGCAAGGGCTTGTCTCCGAAATTAAAAAGCAAACATTCTCCCTGGGGTCAATCTCTATCGGTACTTTATTAAATGATATGTTATCAATGGTGAGGACGTATCATGTTAGAATGGAGGCAGATTTTGTTTCAATTGTGGTTGCTATTCTGTTATTAGAAGGTATCGGTAGGCAATTAGATCCAAACTTAGATCTTTTCGAATCATCAATACCACTATTAACTCAATATTATAGAAACAAGTATTCTTTGTTAAAGGATAAGAAAGAAGATGCTTCCCTATTACATGATACCAAACCATGGCAAATGATGCTTATTTGGATGGGACTACATATGAGAAAAATGTTAAACGTTTCAATAAGGCAAAGAGATATCTTGTTAAAATCCGATCAATTATCGCCAAATTATTAGAATGCAATAAGATATTCAGTAATAATATTATTAATATTCCAAATTAAGAGCCAAACAAAAAATAAAAACTTACTTAGTTACACACATATATATATATATTAAAAGATTAAAATGAAGTTGCAATTTGGTTAAGTAGCAGTCAAATATTTGTAGTTTAGCAAAAGAGGGGAAAGTAACACTTTCTCCTATAGCAAAGTTTCACCTAAAGCACACCTAGCAATAGCACACCCCGCGGAGATTGTATCAGAGACATGAATATCGTTGACTGCCAATGCTGGATTACACTCGACAATATCCAATGCAACAAGATCGCCAGTTTCAGCAAGTCTTTCCACAAGGAATAGCCCTTCTCTTAATGTTAGACCGCCTCTCACTGGTGTTCCCGTGGCTGGTACATATAAAGGATCCACTGCATCCACATCATAGGAACACATGATTGGACCACGACCACCGTTAGGATGTAAACATTCTAAAGCCATTTCGATGACTTTGTTGATACCAAATTTATCAACATGATACATTGAAAAGGCCTTAATACCTAAATCTTTTATAATTTTCTTTTCCGCAGGGTCAACGTCCCTTAGACCAATGTAGACTATCTTATCTGGTTTTAAATTACCTGGAACCCATTGTAATGGTGATGGACAATCTGATTTTGCATTTAATCCCATGAGGAATGACACGGGACAGCCATGTAAGTTCCCTGAGTCAGTAGAGTCTAGAGTATTAATATCGGCATGTGCATCAATCCAAAGCAGTCCCAGATCAGGATATGCATCTTGAACCCCGCTAACGGTCCCGATGGCGATGGAATGGTCACCACCCAAGGTTAGGACAAATTTCCTCTCCTTGGCCAAAATAGCAATAGAATGATACAGAGTTTGTGTCGTTTCGCCAACAAGTTTCGGTCTCTTTGTGTTTTTAAACTGATCTGTGATGGCATCACGTTGCATCGTTTCTTGTATATATTCTTCATTTAGTGGAGATTCTAAAGTGGTATCCCACCCGATTTCTTTCAAATTTTCCTCTAGACCATGACTTAGCATGTATTGGGGGCCCTTCTCCACACCGGACTTCCCCTGTCCACCACAAAACGGTGCTTGTACAATCGCTAGTTGATTATTCTTGATATATTTATAATGTGGATCCACTACAGTCTCCACTTGCGTAGTAATTTTAGTCATACTTGTTTTTTGTATGATTCGTTTCGTTATGTTATGTTAATCGAGGAGGAACCAAAGAAGAGAATAACCAGAACACATGAGTCTTCGAAGGAAGAGAAGTCCCAATGTAATGTTCTTTTATATCAATTGGGCGTTCGCTTCATTTTGCTATTAACGCCATATCCTTTAAATGTGTCAATGCTTTTTTCGGTTTTTGCTTTTTTTGCCAAATTTTTTTTCTCTCTCTTCGATTTTTGTTAAAGGCAGCGCCAGGCGAGAAATCGCACTTTGGAGAGTCCAAAGTGTCACAAAACAGGTGTTTGACACTGGTTTGACACTGGTTTGCAACGGTGTGATAATATCTGTATATTATTAAGGCAGTGTCTCCATTATTTTAGTAGGTTGAAGACTGTTAGTGGAGAGCAGGAAATTTACAATTAATAGAGAATTCATAGAGGGTGCACTTTGAAATAAGCATGGTTTCTTGGAAAGTTTGCCAGAAAATAGACTAATTAGAGCATGATCGGTAAATGGGATAAGAAAAGCACTCCTGTAGGTCTTGGTACAGTAAGACAAATCAATTCTCTGCTTGATTTCTTTAAATTAATAATTTTTGTGGGTTTTCTGAATTAATATCTTTTTGCTTTTTTGTTCAATTTGGAAAGAGACCCTCCCCTTAATAAAGCATAAATATTATTCTATAAACACTATTACTTTAGAAGAGTATATCCAGTCTCTTGACGCTATTTGAGCATTGCTAATATCACCAGAAAATCAGAGCTGTATTTACTTAAAAAATAGTAAACATTTGTTACATAACTAAAGTTCAGCTATAGACAGTTAAAAGTGCTTGCTTTAAATAATAGCGGAGTTCAAACAGGTCGAATATATGCTTTACAAAAATTTCATTCCAATAAATAAATGATATAGTATGATAAAAGGGCAAATCAAGTCTATAATCCCTAATTATTTGGTCAATCTGTTTAAACAGAACTTTTTAGATTAGATAAATTGTGAATAAACTGTTTAGGGACTACATCCAACGGCATTATACCCATTTTTGCCAAAACTGTATGACCTTATTTCTTGAACTTGAATAACAGGATATTTTCAAATTTTTATCGAAGGGCGTGTGGTCTAGTGGTATGATTCTCGCTTTGGGTAATGTTAATTACACAAATATGCGAGAGGCCCTGGGTTCAATTCCCAGCTCGCCCCATTATTTTTTTACCATTTATTAGTGCTATACTGAACTAAATACCTTATAAACTTGTGTAAGCAGGTATAACTGTTGTTCGAATGACATTCAATTATTAATTTTATCATGTGTTTAATTTTGTTTTAACTTACATCAACTTTGTAACTTTTCTACATAAAATTGTTGTCATAAGAAAATTATTATGAATTTACACCATTATTACTCTTTAAGCATTGATTACAATATTAAGAAGTATTATATATTCTGCACTAAATCAAGAAGCTACATTATTGATTGCCTTTTTGGTTTTCATATCTATTTTACCTGAAGAAATGTATTTTTTTAACAAAGTGTCACAAAATAAAAATCGCAGAAAAATATTCTAATTGCAAAGATACAGATAGCAGATACAGTTCAGCCATCTTCTAAATATTCTGTAAAGGTTGGCACAAGCTTTAAAAATGGGCAA
Source organism: Monosporozyma aerobia (assembly GCA_028408415.1). Taxonomy (NCBI): domain Eukaryota; kingdom Fungi; phylum Ascomycota; class Saccharomycetes; order Saccharomycetales; family Saccharomycetaceae; genus Monosporozyma; species Monosporozyma aerobia. Next base: position 1,125,284 of record JAKOOU010000020.1, read on the forward strand.
AAATATAATTATGTGTTTTGATGGTACAAGTGAGAATTTTGGGCCAGATCCCTTTACCAATGTATTAAAGATTTATAGACTCATTGACACTAATTCACAACTATGTTATTATCAACCCGGTATTGGTTCATCTCGTGATTTTGATTCAGTTAACACATGGTCAAGATATTTATCATGGTCAAGGTTAAAAAATTTATTAGATTCAATGTTTGCATTTTGTTTAGATGATCATATTGTCTCCGCTTATTTGTTCTTAATGACACACTATGAAGTTAATGATCAAATCTATATGTTTGGATTCTCTCGTGGTGCATTTATCGCTAGAGTATTGGCTGGTATGCTAGAGCGTGTTGGACTGTTGAATGTAGGGATGGATGATATGGTTCATATGGCATGGAAAATCTATGAAAATTGGGAATTTGCTGAGCAACCATTACAACCCAATTATGCTACCACATTAATTCAAGAGTTTACCAAGACATTTTGTAGGGATTATCAAATTAAAATTCATTTCCAAGGTTTATTTGACTCTGTTAATTCGGTTGGACTCTTTAGAGACCGACTGTTTCCCTGTACTCAAAGATCCAACATCGTTAGCCATGTGAGACATGCTTTATCTATTGATGAAAGGAGAGGTAAATTCAAACAGTTCTGTTTTACACCTAATCCATATGAACCAACTCTTTTTGGTTTACAATATAGACCATATGAGAAGGAAATCATAAAGGCAACATCCATTTTAAAGGAATATAATAATGAGAACCAACAAAATAAAAGTTCAGAGAATAATAGTGTAAAAGTCCAAAGAACTAATCCCTTGATTGAATTTACATTGAGACAATCAAGGGTGGCAAGTTCGTTGACAAGTCTTAAAAGTGATACATCACAGGACGATCTTTTAAGTCCCTTTTCTGAACAAACTAATCTAATCAATGAAATTAATAGTTTCTTGTCACAAAATGAATTGTTTTCCTCGACAACAAGAAATATTGAATGTTCAGATAAATATATAGAAGGTTCATTCCACATTAATCAAAACTTTGATATGGTGGAATCATTCACCTCTTCAATGAAGCTATGGACGATTGAAAATAATAACAGTAGCCATTCGACAATATCACCAGATATAATTGAAAAATGGTTCCCTGGTGATCATTCAGATGTGGGTGGTGGGGTTTTCACTACTGTTAATGGACAAGATATTAGCAATTTATCTTTAAGATGGATGATTGGAGAGGCATTAAAGCATGGTGTCAAGTTTAAACCTGGGTCCATTAATGAATTTAATGAAATATATACATCTGTGGGCAGTTTATTCTCTTGTGTCCATGATTTCTTGAACTTGAAGAAATCTGGGGTTATTAATGGAAGGGTTAGTTTCAATTCGAATTCGAATTCAATTAATGCCAGGAAATTGATTGAAGTACCAATGGTGGAACCAATTTTTAATGGCCACAACTGCCGAGATGAGCAAGATAGACAAGATTGTGAAAAGATTTCCAAATACGTATCGATATTTTGGTGGCTGTTAGAGTTCCTACCCATCGGTATAAGGATTGAGGATAAAGATGGTAAATGGAGAAATCGATATGTGCCCAACATGGGTCGTTCCCGTTGTATTCCTGAATATGGCCAATTGCATTGGTCAATTATATGGTTAATTAAACATGACGATGAATATAGGCCAAAGAATTTGCCCAGATATGTAAGAGATGTATTATATGATAGGTTGAATGTGGAACTACCAAGTATTAAAACATTGGATACACTAACATTAGATGAAAATGCCAAGAGAAGAGAGTTGTATAAATCAATAAATCAATGGATTGAAGAAAATTGGGAAAATGTACCTGATGATTTGTTTGATTTGATTAAAGATGACCCAACTCTGTGAAACAGCCTTGATGATGATTTATATAAAGAGAGGGAGATTATTATAAGAATAAAAAAATAAATAAGTTAGTATAAATGATATTTTGTGTGTGTATAGATATATACATAGATAGATAAATCGAATATTTTTTTTTTTTTATTTGGGATTGAGTTAACTGTTTGAGAGATTGATAAATAAGTTTGGGGGTGAATAAATAAAATAAATATATGTGGTTGAAGGAATATATGACGTTGAAAAGTTGTATTATCCTACAATAACTTTTTCTTCTTTGAATTCGTATTTTGGAATTTCAAGATTTAATGGAGCAGGACCTCTTCTAATTCTACCAGAAATATCGTAATGAGACCCATGGCATGGACAGAACCAACCACCAAAATCACCGGCTTCACCGATTGGAACACAACCTAAATGAGTACATATACCCAGCATGATCAACCATTCAGGTTTTTGTACTCTGTCAGCGTCTGTTTGTGGATCTTTCAATTGTGCCATTTCGACAGAATTGGCCTCTTGAATTTCATGTGAGGTTCTATGTCTGATGAAGACTGGTTTACCTTGCCATTTGACAACGACATTCTTACCCTCTGGGATGGAGGACAAATCAACCTCGACTTTAGCCATGGCTAACACATCAGCAGAGGCACTCATGGATGATATAAACGATTCCACGGTAGACTTGGCACCTGCAGAAGATAATAACCCTAGAGACCCGACCATGAAGTAGGCATAGACTCTTGATCTGTCATCATTTCTGTTCTCCTTGATGACATCACCAAAATCAGGAGTTCTGTATGTAGACTTACTCAACTTGGTGGAGGTGGAAAGAGCCATCTTCTTGGTCATATTTTGTGCTATAAGTGACTTGGTGATGGCACCTGTTGGTATCCCTTTAAACATAGTTTTGGCAGCTAACATTCTGATATATATAGTTAAGATTATGAGAAAAGTATTCTAATCGTTTGCAATTCCTCTGTTGTCGTTTTCTAGCTCTTGAATAGTGAATAATGCAACTTCTTCTTCTAGTTCTTCTTCTTCTTATTCTACTTTGAAAGCTGAGAAGAAACAAGAACTACAATCTGAAATAAAACTTGTTCCAGTGGTATATTTAAATATAACAGCATCGTTTTTCTTTCTGGGCGCTGTTTGGTTCAAAAACCTGGAAGTTGTTTGGAATTTCGAGGAAAACTCGGACTTGACGGGGGTCACGTTCTTGTTTGCGAGATGATTGGTCCAGGACAGGCCCTCTGGTGTGGGTGGGTCTGGGGCAGTACAAGCTGGAGGGAGGTTGTGTCTGGCTGATCTGCTACTGCTGGGAAAGGTCCCTTACCATGGTTTCATGGGGAGGAAAGCTGGGGAAGAACCGAGTAAGTGCAGCTTGTTTGGGCCTCTGTGGGAATATTTTCACAATGGTCCACTTTCAATAAGGAAATGACGGGATATAATGTTTCACAGCCACTGTCACTTGGACAACACAGCAATCCCACGGTTTATCCATGGGCTATCTGAGCTCACTCACACACACACACACACACCTCTTACCATTATATATGGCTCAAATAGGAAAACACATCGAATTTAAGTCGAATTTGCCATTTGAAAAATTAAAATACGATGAATTCGATGAGATGAGAGGATGAGATGAGATAAACACTCTTTGAATTGAAACTAATAGGTGTATACTGGCTCTTCTCTCTCAACCGGGTATTGCAAAAAAAAAAAGTATGGATGAGGTTCAATGGGTTAGGGATGTCGCTTGCACAAGTCTGTTTGCACAGCAACAAGCAAAATTGAAGAATGGGAATAAAGATAAGATATATATGGATGCTCATTCAATCGGTTCAAATGATAACTCTGTCATGAATGAGGTTATGCTATCGGGTATATATCAAAAGACAAAGCCATTCTTGGAGAAGCTATCGTATCAAATCCCAACAAGCCAATATGATCTTAAACCTTTATTCACATTACCACATCAGAATATTACAGAAATATTTAAACTGAATAATACACAAAAATCAAAGGGTAAAGATGCTACTCTTCAAGAATTCGCATACCATACGAATGATAAGTTTTATATATATCGCAATAACACTGCCAGTGAAGTAAATGGATTCACTAATAATGACAGATTGATCACTAGAATTATCAACTTTCCCAAAATATTACATATAGACCCAAAGTTTAATGTTTTATTAATGAATGGATGCGACGATATACACTATCCAGTGAAAATATATCACTCTAATGCTCACAATAGTTTATCTCGTATTAAGCCAACTGATAAAATTATCAATTTTTATACTAACTTTAGCATTTCCAACCCATTACAGGAAGAATCTATATTTCTTATTGTCTTTAAGCAATCTGTTGGGGTGGCTAAACTCAAATTGATGGATCATTCCGGGTTAGAAGATGATCAGGAGTATGGATATGAAGCTGATTATGGAAGTTTATATCCCTCTCAACCAGCCGATATCAAAAAAAGATATAAATTGATCATACACAAACAAATACCAACAGAGCATTTAAATATTATCGATGTAACATTTCTAACAAAGCAAATGGAAATTGATGGGGTTAACCAAAATAAAATTTTGCCAATCCTATTATCTGCTGATGGCAGAGCTTATTTTTATAATGAAACTTTCAATAAAATTCTTCTACAAATATCATCCATTAATAATCAATTGTTTAAAGCTCATATCTTTGATTGTTATTGTATCTTATACAATAGTGATGAAATGATTATGATCAACATGAATACATTTAAACCATCAAATTTGAAACTAAATATCTCTCCAAAGCATATGTTTGATAATATGAATAGTCTATTTATCCTAGAGTCAAACTCTACAATCTATAAATTGAACTTTACACAGTTGATTAAGCCCATCCCAAAGATAGATCGTTTCAAATTTAAATTAGGTTTACCGTTAAGAATTTTACCCTTGAGAGCAAAGCATGGGCGTACTTTAATTCTTTCTCAACATGATTATAATGGTGAAACCACGAAGAGGCGGGATGGTCTTTCATTATCTCTTTTCAATAACCAGTCAATGCAAGTAGTCAAAACGTTAAAATTACATAATACCTCTGGAGTTGCTTACACTTTCATGGAGCCATTATTGGCAGATCATTCATCTGAAGGATGCTACTGGGAAGATACAGTGATAATCGCATATCAAGTACCTAATCATTCCAAATCATATTGGTATATCGTGAAAATTATTAGAGGCAGAGAAATAAAAATTCTAATAGAAGGCAGTTTACACAGTACAATAACATCTATATTTACTAACTTACATTCTATCGACGGCGATATTAAAATATGTATGTCGACTGATACTGGCGTGAATTATTTTTTATTATCACACGAACAGGGAGAACTTATTATTAAAGAAGAAGGAAAATCACCACAACCTGCTGATGTATTTAATGTGGGTGGGTTCTATCAAAATGGTATTATGCACCTTGTCAACCCATATTATGGGTTACTTCTTAATATGGATCTTCACAGTGATATAAACGTAATGAAAGATGCACAGCATACTGTACCACAACTATTTGGTGACGATCCTATAATAAAAATGGCTACTAAATCATTCGAACAGTTGTATAAGATGCAATATAGTGTTCCATTGAACTCATATCCAAGTGCAAAGCTGACTGTTTTTGATAGATTTGTTGACGAATTATTATTATCCTCAAAATATAATGAAAGAAAAGATTTCCAAAAGACGTTTTGTGCAATGCTGGCTGCTGACAATTTTATTTATCTCTATGATGATGTTTCTGAGATTCTTCCGAACAATGCACTTGCTGCTAGACCGATACTAAAGTTCAGACCTGATCAACGTATAGTTAATATTACGCCAATTTCACAGAACTATGAGGCTTCATCATTTGAAAACGAACCTGGTATGCTCCCTCTATTTTTCTTACTGGGCTTAGAAGGAGCTGTTTATGTTTTGTCTGTTTCTAATATACCCTATCGTATTAACTTAGTTTCCAGTAGAGAAACTATTTCAACATATGAAAACAACTGTGCACCACTTTGGGTCAAAACAGAAGAACACAAAAATGTAAAATTCAGCTTCAGATTAGTTTCTTCAGAATGAATTATCATTTGACTTTTAGGTTATGCTTTTTAATTATACACTTTTTTTTATATTCTCTATAGATTTATATACTAATCCTCACGCCACTTACCAGTTCTCTTATATTCGATATATATAGATTTGAAATATTGTTTACCTGAATTGTCTAAAATTGAATTCACTAAACTTAACTCATTTTGAGATAGTAAGTTGAATATACTGTGGATGGATGACAATAATTCTTTTCTTTCTTGAGCTTCAAATGGATGATTAATCGATAGATGCACATATTTAACTAACAACATTGGAGCATGTTTTCTTAACGATTGTTTGATTAGCCCAACCTTAGAACTTAATTTATGCTTGTTATTCGATTGATTACTTGAAACGTTAGCTGGTTCACAGAAATTTGTGATCAATCTAGCTAAGGATTTCGTTGATTCGATCTTTAGATTGTATTCTTTACTTTTTGAAACAACTTCCAATAAATGACATAATAATGAAATAACCAGGTGATTACGGTTTGATAATTTCACTCTATGAACTAAAAGAACATTAGAAATCATCTTAACAGTGTTTGAAAATATGTCATCATTATTGGAGTTATCCTTGTGAATGAATAATAAGTTAATGTTCAGACACAATGGGAATAATGTTTCGATCGCAAATTGTGTGAAAAGAGAAGGTTTTGAGATTTCTAATGATTGTATAGTCTTCAAGATAGAGACAATGGATTTGGGGCTAAAGATAAAGTTTTTTAAGTTGGTTAAGAAAGATGAAAGTGACTTAACGAATAGATGAGAACCAATAACATTTTCCTTTTCAATGTGAGTAAGTTGTAGCTGAAATAATTCTAAAATAGCAGAGCTATATTCATCTGTAGAAATTTCACTAAAGGAGTTGATTGTCATGATAAACCCGTCATTAAAGTCATCGACATTATCCTTCTTAACTCTGGTTAAAGCATCAGATAAAGCAGGCAATATCGATTCGTGTGATGCACCTAAACTTCTAATGGCTAGGTACTGTGGGTATAGATATACCAGACTGTCATCGTATAAGGCGCAATATAATGTAAATAATGTTTCCAGTAAAATAATATTCGAAATAGATTCTTTATCTTGTATTAACTTTGAAAGGGTATTTTTGATCGTAGCGACTTGGGTAGTATCAAAAGTGATGATCTTTGAAAGTTCGTATAAGGCATTTAATAGCCAAATTAATTGAACTTTACTAATACTGTTAAATTTCCCCAGTTGTTTTAAACATTCTTTAGTGAAGGAATCCTTCAACTGAGAAATACTTTCTTCTGGAGTGTTCTTGACAATTTCTAAGGACATTTGATGATAAACATCACCGACAGTTGCATTATCAAAATTTTGTTGGATGTTATCAATGGCAGTAGTGATAAATTTTTGACTTATACTTTCCTTGATTTGAGAAAGATGGTTTCCCCAAATTTTAGTGAAAACAATGTTAGTCTTCTTATCTTTAGCTAAAAACTCCTTTAGTTTATCAAAATCGCTTTCTAAGATAGATCTAAAGGTAGGGTTTTGTAATATTTTGCACAATAATGAAATATCTAAATCTGAAAATTCTTTCTTGGAACTTAAATTCTCAATAAGTGAAATTCTAGCACTTTTATTTATACATTGAATTGGGATATCATTCAAATAAAGAATTGCCTCTTCAGAAGTGTATAAGTTATTCAATTCATCGACTAATTGATACATTATGTTTTCTTCTTCAAAGAAATCATCATTAATGAATAAAGATTTCAAAATGTTAATATGTTCTGACTTCAATAAAATCTTGATCAATTCTTTAATGTTTTCTCTTGAGAATATACTATTAATGATGGAGGACCAATTTGTGAAAAGTTTTAGTAGAATAGAAGATATTTCTTCAGTGTTAATAGAGGAAAGATATTCCATTAATCTGTTTTCGACTGCCATGAAATCAAACTCTTGGTATTCTCTTAATTTAAAGAAGTAATAGAATAGATCAGAAGATAATCCTGTTTCCTTGGCTAATGTGGTAAAAGTTTCTTTGGATAAGCTTGAAAGTTGTTCTTCTGGTACAATATTATCATAAACTTCCATAATTAAATATTTAATTTCCCAAAGATCGGTTGAAGAATTGATTTCAAAAACTTTAGTCAGTATAGATTTAATTTCTGAAAGGGTATTATAGGTTAATTTTGGCAGACCATATAAACAGATTCTTAAAACCATTTTATTAAATTCAGTTTGTTCAATGTTTTCACCAGTAATGATGTCAACCATTTCACCTAATAAATCTCTCAATTGGGTGATGGATAAAGAAACAATGTTATCCCCTATTAAAACACTGTATTCACGATCGAACAAGAAACATGATTTTTGGGCCTTATCAGACTCTAAATCATTCTTACAGTATGATTGCCATTTGGAAATGAATTGAACATATTCTCTTGCATTGATATGACAAGCAATAACTTGGGACCATATTTGTAAAGTGGATGATTTATGTGTATCTTTGTGTTGTTCGATTAGCTTCATTAAATTATCTGAGTATTTAATACCAATTTCAATATCTAAATCTAAGATATGAGATAATAAAGACCAGAATTCTGTATTGTTATATGTTTCAATATCCTTTTCCGCATCAGACATTGTGTTGTTGAATAGAGTTTCTAAAAATTCTTGAGATAGAGTCTTTTTGGAAGCAGATAGCTCTTTTAATAAAGTAGATGTAACTTTTGGTTGGCATTTAACCACGTAAGTGAAGACATCTTCTAATTGTTTGAAATTACTTCTAGATAAGAAGGAGATTGAAATTTGGAATAATAGAATAGCTGACTGGGCATCTAACTTTTCAGAATTATTCATGAAGAATCTTTCCAATAGTTTCAACGAGTCAATGTGATCAGAGAAGATGAAACGACCTAAGAAAGTTCTTAAAATAACAATGGATGGAATTTCAAAATCGGATGAATATTTATTAATATATTTCAAAGTGGCTAATAAAAGATCATTTAAGTAAATGCTGGATAATTTGTAGGTGATTTCAGTCATATTGTTAATATCTAATAGAGTAATCATTTCCATGATTAATTGATCTCGTTCCTCGAATGATAATTCACAGTCTTGATCTTTGATTAAACACGTTAAGTTCAAAGTATATGCCAAAATCTTACATGAGTTTTCAAACGATACTTCCACTGTAGATGTGGAGTTAATTAAAGAAACAGTCTTCAAGAACGTTTTCAAGAAACGATCACTGTTTGTAGAGTCTTGATTCAATTGTAAAGATTTCAATAACAATGGAACGAATTTCAAATTCTTGAATAGTTTTTTTAATAGGTTATCATCTCCAATCTTGGTCCACATGGTATTGAACAATTCCCAAATCTTGTAATCTAACTTAAAGTCATCTTTTCTTTGATCATTCCATCTATCTTGAATCAATTCGAAGACAAAGACTTCTTTATGTGGGAAATATATTTTTAAGTCATCGAATTGAGAAACTACATCATATATCTGAGTGGTTGAGGTAGTCTTTGCACGAAGTAACTTGGTCAGTTCTTCAGCAGAGTTGACAGATTCCATCCTTATTTGTAGAGCTATTTTAATCGTTTAAAGAGAGCGCGGAAAAGTAATTAGCCTGGCCAAAATGGAAATAAAGTTCTCTTGTCGATTCTGTTCAAACAAATCCAATTAATATCTTACTGTTCTACCTCTCCAAGACTGTAAATCAATACCAACCTCTTCTTAATAAACCTCTTTGTAACATTTCAGATTTGAAGCTCATCGCAAAATTTTTCTTGAAAAAAAAGCTTGAACTTTTCCACGTGACAAATTGATGATTCTGAAAATTTTATAAAATTTGGGATTCGCAATACAAAAACAACAATTTGTTATTGAAGAATCTGGTTCTGTCAACAAGATCGGTCACCATAGCCACATCCAACACATTCAAGAGGTCAATTGGTTGTGTAAAGTTTGGACGAAGATAATCAAGAGAAAAATGACGAAAAAAGAATTGAAAGAGATGTTAATGGATGTCGATGTCATGGATTTCGCTGATGGCGATAACGTGTCTGAACAAGAAGATGGCAATGATCAAGGTGATATGAAAGCCAACTCTACACAAGATATGGAGGGTTCCGTTGATGATAACGTTTTGTCAGCATCTGATGAAGAATTTGAGGATGAGGATTCCTTCTTAAAGGATCAAACTACTGGGGAAGTAATGATGAAACTTACTTCTAGCAAATATCTTCCCTTAACCAAGGACAAATCAGGCAGGTTACATTTTAAAATGGGTCCTATATCATCAGAAAATATGGCATTCATCTCTGAGACAGACAATACAAACCTTTATCCTGTAAGTTTACCAAAAGTGGTCACCTCAGAGGAATATTCTAATTATGTGAAAAGATTGTTTGATATATATAACAGTTTGGGTGAAGATAGAGTCTATTCTATACCGACTATTGGTATTATTAATACTAGTTTTGAAAAGGAGCATATCGCAGCCGTTAATTTAGCCATGGAAACCTTGATCGCAGAATTAGAGGCGTTTATTGACTCAATTAAAAGTGATCCCAAGATGACAACCAAATATCTAGATTTGGAAGATAGTTTAACCATTCTGAATTGTTTACAATTGATCCATTTCACTCTGGACTCTCCAGATATCACCGATATACGAAGCAAATTCATCAATGGTTTATTAACTTGGATCAATAGGTCAGATGGTGAACCAAACGCTGCATACATTGAACAAATCTTCAATATTACCGGTAACTCTGATAAAAAAGTCTTCGAAGTATCATTATTCTGGAATTTACTTAACCAATTACTACTTAGGGGTTTGTTTGAACAAGCCTTAGGTTGTATTGAAAGAGCTGGTATAATCCCCTATTTAGAAAATAATTGTGAAGTATCATCTAACGCTATGAAGGATTTAGTTGAATTAATTCAACAATATCCACTGGATTCTGCCCAAACATTCAGAGAATGGAAAGCGTTAGCATTGGAACTTGGTCAAACTTATATTGATAGTGAAACTAAAGTTTCAGGTGAATTACGTGATTCCATCGAAGATACTCTGTTATTAATTGGGGGTCATCAACATAAAATAATTTCAGCATCAAGAACGTGGTATGAATCATTTTGTGGTATGTTCTTGTTTTATATTCCATCTTTAGAATTGGCCTCTGAGTTCTTGCAATTATCATTAAAGGCTAATCCATTAGATATAACGAGTTCATGGGAACAAAGCTGTACTCAGATCATTTCAGGTGATATCTATCATATTTTACCTGTGTTAGAATCACTTGATACATGTACCGCGTCATTCACTGCTACCATCGTAGAAGCTAAGGGTTTGTTGGAAAGTTATTATGATAATGATACAGATGCACAAATAACAAACAATTTTTCACAAGAGGACATTTTTGCTCCAAGTAATGGGATGGCTTCATATATGCTAATGAATTTTGCGTTTGAATTATGTGCATCTGATAATAAAGACTATTGGGCCATTGCTATTGGGTTGATTTCTATAGTTCCAAACGTAAAATCAAGTTGTAAGAGGACTACTATTGCTGAACTGCTATTGCATTATCCATTCAAAACCAACGATGATATTGAATGGATGTTTAGTGTTTGTGCTAAATGGAGATTACCAGAAGTGTCAAGATCTATTTACACAATGTTAGGTAGTTCTATGATGAATGAGGGGAGAACCATTGAAGCTATGACAAACTACAGTAAAGCTGGTAAATTTAATTTTGTGAAAGAATATTCATGGACTTTATTTGAAGCCGCATTAATGAAAGGTGAACCGTTAGATGACATTATGTTAAATGCTATAGTAAATGATGGCTACACAGAAAACGATGGATTGGTGATAACGGAAGAAATTCTAAATAACGTTGTGACAGATGTTATGAGACAAACTCTAGCTCCATATGCAGTTCTATTCAGATTCTTCCAAGCTAAGGATAACCAAGATTGGACAGTTGCATTAGATTTATTGATGTCTTTGATTGATTTCCAATATCTACCAAATTATTACCTAGTTATCCTCATTGCTAAGTTTCTTTATCCAATATTTTTAATTGATGATGCGATAGTAATGAAAGATGAATACGTTTTAACCGTTATGAAACAAATGAAGGCTAAATGGGATTCCGAAGAATATGTTACCAAAAGCATTTACACCACACTGTTAGAAGAAGCAGATGAAAATTTATCAACCATTCTATCCAAGTCATTAGATGAATTGAAGAAAAAAGTAAGCAAGAAGTTGAGCTTTAAACTTTGTCAAGAATTTATGTAGATTGTATATAATCGAAATAAAAATAATGAACAGTAACAGATCACTCCTATACACTTGAAAAACTAAACAAATTGCACTACATTGATATAGTTATTCATTATCAACAATGGGTTGAGCCTTTGATACTTTGTGACCTGCAATTGACTCATTTTTGTATTCTTCTCTGAGTTTTTTTGCTCTGCTCTATGAAAGAATGAAAAATTATATCGAATATATATTTCAGATTTGAAGATTAGGTAAGACTCATCTTCAATTTAATTGATTTAGTCAGAAAGTTGTTTACCCATTGACCTATAAAGCAGCAAGATCATAGGTGGCATTGCACAACTATTTGCTATCTAATATATTTTGTGTAAATCCAAGAATATCCACTTTTACAGATAAGGAAACAAATCATGCCACGTTTGTTAGCTACTCAATCGCATGTCGTCCATGGTTACGTCGGTAACAAAGCTGCCACATTCCCATTGCAATGTCTTGGGTGGGATGTCGACTGTTGTAATAGTGTCCAATTCTCAAACCATACAGGTTATGGTTTGGACAAAGTCTTTGGTAACATCACTGAATCAGATAACCTAAATCAATTATTAACTGGTCTCTTCCAAAATTTCCCACATGACTATGAAGCATTATTGTCTGGTTACCTACCTAATGCTGATTCTGTAAGATGTATGGGGACACATTATACTGAGTTCAAGAAGCAGAATCCCAAGGCATTATGGCTAATGGATCCTGTAATGGGAGATGAGGGCCAACTTTATGTTAGCGACGATGTAATACCAGAATATAGAACTTTAGCACTATCCGCTGACGGTATTGTCGATATAATAACGCCAAATCAGTTTGAATTAGAAATATTATGTGGACAAAAGATTACTAGTTTTACTCAATTGAAAGGTGCATTAAATTTTTTACATGAAAGTATTCCAATTATTATTGTCACTTCATGTGATTCAAAGTTATTCGACGATGAAGGGTTTATCTACTGTGTGGCCTCAATGAGAGATAAAGAAGCTTCTGTGTTCCGTATACCATATATTGATTCATATTTCACTGGTGTTGGTGATCTATTTTCTGCATTATTATTAGACAGAGTCTACAATTTACTGAATGATGAAACTTGTACTTTGAAATTTGAAGATCAAATTAATGATGTTTTAAATGTTATACAAAGAGTGCTTAGGGTTACAAAGAGTTTGGCTCCAAAAAATCTTAAATCCACTATGGGATCCATTGAAACCATGAAGCAAATGGAACTGAAAATTATTCAATCGAGAGACTTATATGGTAACGTTCCAAGAGAAGATTGTAAATTCAAATTCGCTATAAAGGATGACAATTATATTGTTAAAAGATTCTAAGAAAAGTATAGAGATATAATATTTGATTCATTTTATAGATATGAAATTTAATCTGATAAAGATACGTTATAGAGAGAAAAAAGGATTTGTTGATGTAGTTCTTAACCATACAGGCATTTGTAAGAAAATCATCACGGATGTTACATATATATTCCAAATGATATAATCCTAACCTTGGTTTATTCAATGTATTTTGGGGTACCATTTTTTGTATGGGTCGCTTATCTCTTGCTATAGTTTATTGAAATCACCTTTAACCTGAAAGGTGCCCATAAGCACCCACTCTTCAATAATTTCACTTTCGTACTCATTAACTCGAAAACTGCACGTACCGAATAAGTGATTTCAAGAAGGGGATTTTGTTTTCATTACTGCTATATGACGATTAATAACACCAATGAAAACGTTATAAGTAAGATAATAACAATATTTTAACTTTTATTTTGACTCTATAGAGAGTTCCCTTCATATTCCATTTGACTGGAATTGTATTATGAAGTTCAGCTTAACTAAGATATGTAAATTTGTATAAAGTAGAATGAAAAAAATTTATAAAAGGTTGTACAAAGTATGAATGTTCGTTGTTGTTTTCATTATTTAAGCTTGAATTCTAACTTTTTGAACACTGATATCACTTGGCTTGTCATCCATGAAGAAAAATTTGAAAAATTGTTCTGCACCCCAACTACCAAAGAAATCTAATGCTAGACAACCAGTCAGTTTGAATCTGAACTCGTCAGACATTGGAACAAATTTCATAGCTTCATTTAATTCTGGTAAGAATTCGGTAGCACTAGCAACAGCTAAGGTGGAAACACCTAATAAACCGTAGTACATACCCTTATTATTCATAATATTTTCTCTAAATGGTTCACCTTGGTAGTTGACAGCAAAGGTAGAAACTTGTTGGACTAATTGAAGAATGAACATACCAGTGTTTAATAAAGATGGAGTAAACTTCTTTTCTAGATCAATTTGTGGTTCTCTTGGTTCCAATTTGTAAATTTCATTAGTAATGTATACCATAATCAAAATATGAACGGCAAATTGACTTAAAATGGAACCCATGATGTAAATGTTGAAAATACCCTTTTGTGGTCTTTGTTTAGCTAATTTTTGTAGCGGTTTACCACGAGAAATACTTAAGAAACAAACAGATAGTAAGATACCTGAAACAGTTGCTTGACCGTCACCGAATTTAACACCAGCCATGTAAATAATGGATAAAGAATAAGCACTAATCAAACAATTCAAAGCTAGAATCTTGTACATTTGAATAGTATTAATCAAAGCACAACGGCCTTGACGAATAATATTAGTAACAGCAGAAACATTGGCCAATTTAGAAGTAAATGGAGCAGCACAAGAAGCATCACCTAATTTCAAAGTTGGAGCATCTTCCGAATCAACATCACCATTACCGCTTAATAACATAGAAGCAAGGTCTTTACCAGATGGTCTTTCTTGTGGAGCATTTGGATTGGTAGTTTTCTTTTCGACTGGTTTAGCATTAGCTTCTTCAACAGCCTTTCTAAGTTCAGGGGTAATTTCAGTACCTCTAGCTTCTAAATTCTTTAGATAATGTGGATTTAATGGGCCAGGTGGGTATAAATGAGCGATTGGTTGGGGGACAGTAGGAGCAGGTTGGTTCCATTTTTGTAAGAACTCAACTTGCTTTTCATAGGTTTTCTTCATCATATCAAATCTATATTGTTCAGCAGCCTTCTTCAAACTATCTTCAGTACCATTTAATAAAGCAACACCAACATGAGCTTGCTTTAAAGCACCAACATCATTAGTACCATCACCACACATTAAAGTTTGGTAACCAAGGTCTTTCAAAGTGTTTAAGATAAATTCCTTTTGAGATGGGGAAACACGAGCATAAATCCAGGTATGGCTAACAATCTTGTTTAATTGACTGTGACCTTCTAAAGCGCTTAAAGCATGGCCAGTAATGGCAATATCATATTGATTGAAAATAGCAGTGAAATCGAATTTTTCATCAGTAACATCTAATGGGATAGAAACAGTTTCTTCTACATTACGGAATAACAAACTCTTATCAGATTCACTAGCACTATCAAGAATTAAGGTTTCAGTACCAACAATACCGACCTCCTTAGCAACATGGACTGCGGTCAATGGATTATCACCAGTAATCATAATAGAACGATGGGCAGATTCATTTAACATAGCAATGGTTTCAATAGCATCTTCCTTCAAAGGACAATGGAAGATTAAGAAACCATTGAATTCTAAATCACTTTCTACATCATCACGAGGTAAATCATCAATTTGAGAGTGAGTTAATTTTGGTAAACTCTTAGATGCTAAAGCTAAGACTCTGGAACCGGAGCGAGTAAAGGACTTGTAAACATCATCATAATTAGCAGGGACGGAAGTTAATCTCTCACGAATAGTTTCAGGGGCACCTTTAACCGCAGCAAATAAATTACCGTTAAATAAAGCAATCGAAGAGGATCTTTTTAGTGCAGAAGAGAATTGGAATCTACGGGTAACATGAAGTTTCCCTAATTTATCCTTAGTGACAATGTCTTTGAAACCAACTTTCCAGCCAAGTGCCTTTAAGGTGGCCTTTTCCATTGGGTCACCGACGATTTCACCATCATCCAATTTAACCAAAGCATGAGCAGCACCAATAACTAAAGAAGTGGATTCTGGAGCTTCATCAGCAGAGTATAAGTGACGAACATCGTCGTTATTTTCAGAGATGCCTGCTAACCCTTCAAACACTAAATCTTCACCTGTTAAAGTACCAGTCTTGTCGAAACAACAAACATCAATTCTCCCAGCCAATGGAATTCTAAATGGTTCAGTACAGTAAACGTAGAATTTAGACAAAGCAGCCAAAGAGGAGTTGACAGCCATGGTTAATTCCATTGGTAATTCAGGTGGAACAACGGAGGTGATGATTAAGATACAATCTAAGATTAGTTTGGATTGGATTCTACCCATTTTGGTACCTTCAACCCAAACGTATCTAGAGGCGACAATAGCAAAGCCTAATAAGAATAAGATAAACATTAAAGCTTCTTTATTGTCAACAGAAACACGTTCAGCAGAGTAAATCATAACACGGACTAAAGTACCTTGAGAAGTTTCAAACCCAGTCTTAGTGACAACAGCAATAGCACCATTATCTGGTGGCATTGGAATATCCTTTGTTGGAGCTTCTGGTGGGGTCACTTGTAAAGCTTTAGTACCACCATGTAGAACAGAAATCTTGTCGATACCGTCGATTTGTAAAGGATCTTGAGAAGGACGTAATTTAATAGACTCTTTTAATAAAGGAGTGGATTCACCAGAAAGCATAGCTTCATTAACAATACAAGAACCGTCAATTAGGACTAAGTCACATGGCATGGCACTTTCTTCGGCAGTTCTAGTAACAGAAACAACATCCATTGGTAATAAATCGTTAGTTTGTAAAGTGACCCACTTTCCATCTCTTAAAACGTTGATTGGGTATGGTTTAATACCCATGGTTCTAAATTCTTTCAAAGCGGTAACACGTTGGAAAACAGCAGCAGCTTCCATAGAGAAAATCATAAACAAATTGAATAAAGAGTAATACCAAGCTTCGTCTAAAAGCCATAATGCAACACAAAATATTTGGAAGACAAATAATGGAGCTACAGCATGTTCTTTGAATAATTCGATAAAACTTGGGATTGGAATATCAAATGAATTTTCACCATATAATCTTCTTAAATGGGTTAAATCACCAGAGTAACCTTTACAATTTTGGAAATCACCAACTTTCGGTTCTTCATCAATCATGAACTTTGGAGTAGAGAAATCATTTTGTTCTTCATTTAATAAGAATCTTTTCTTTTGGAATGAGAAGAAAGTTTGCAATTGACCTTGTTCTAAGACCCTTTGAATTGGAACAATATTATCAGCACCATTGTTTGGTGTGGTGTTGATCAAAATATCAGTGGCTTGGTATAAGTCAGTAACCGTATCGTAATTGAACTTGGAATTGATAGTAACATTCCAAGCTGGCATTAATAGGACCAGCATATTAACAGAGATAATGGCACCTAAATAAACAAAAGTCCATTCTGGACCTTTAATGTAGGTGTCATATTGTGTGAAATAGATATGAGCAAAAGTGGCATAGATTGGGAAAAATGGATAGACATATGGTCTCGAAGCAAACGCCTTTGGTGTCAATAATTTTGACGATTTCACCAAAGGACTACTTACAGTCACAGTAGTTGACATTTCGTTCTGATTAGTTATTTATTTCTAACGTTATCAAAGAATTAAACAATCAACAGAATAGAGGGGTGTTTTTCCTGGTTCTTCAAATGTGGTTCTGTATGAATTGTTGTTCAATCGAAATTGCCACACTTGAACAATTTCATTTAATTACAGATTTAAGCAATCTTTAACATTCCTACTTGGTAATTTTCCAGAAATTCAAAATGGACTTCGTGTCAAGACAGTAATCAGTGTTTTTGCAGCATACCCGGCTTTTAGCCGTATTATTGTAGTAAGAACCATTAGATGTTTGGATTAAAGACAGAAACTGTTAGTATCCCAATTCCATACCACTATAATATAACTCACACCTTGCGAACTACTCTATACTTCATCATACAGATAAATTTACCGGTTTTAAGTGTGTATGTTTCTTTTTACTTTTAGTTTCTAATGGAAACAACTTGTCAAATGTTGGAAATATTAACCAAACATATAATTTGAAAACAAGTTGATCTTGACAGACAATGGTTCTAAAATAAACAAACTAACATGACCGTCCAATGTACCTTATCGAAATTTTGTATGATGGGCGACTTCGCCAATGTATAAAACTAAAACATAATATTTGTTATTTAATTTATAATACTACTACTAATAATACAATATCTCTCCCCAAAATTATGATTAATATATTTACAAGGAGTTGATAATTTTCCGGTGACGACCTATATTTTCCAGACTTTATCTTCAGTAACCATTAAGTTATTTCTATCAGCCATTTGTTGTAGACCAGCAAGATATTCACCTTCTAGGAATCTTTCTTCCTCTGGTAATTCTTCATTAATTCTTTCTAATAAAGCATCCATTGGATATGATTCATCTTCAAAGATATCAGTTTGCATCAGACGAGCAATAATACCGGATATAAGGGTCAATCTACTGGCAGAAATAGTGGTTGGTTCTACATTACCTAATGAGATTGATGTACTTTCATTTTCTTCATTTGATAACATCAGTGAAGGAGTCACTGGGTCTAATGTGACATTTGGTAAGTTAGTAGACGTTCTTTCTTGTAATGGGCCTGATTTCTTGCTTGGAGATGATGTAACTTGATCTCTACGTCTTGGTGACACTCTTAACCCACTTTCTAACCTTCTTCTTAAATCTTCTTCTTCATTACCGGCTAGTGGAATCATATTATCATCTTCAACATCATAGTCTGGATCTTCATCGAATGCCAATTTTCTACGTGGTGACTTACTGGTACTCGATTGTAATGGTGTAGCAGCCATAGAAGAGGTTGATAGATTTGGTGTTTTCAATGGGGATGTAGAAGTACTCTTTGATTGTCTGACTCTTTGTCTCTTTTTTGGCGATTTCTTTGGTGATCTTCTAGTACTAGATTCTTCATTTTCAAATTCGTCATCATATGTAACATCATTACCAATATCTTCACCTAATAAAGCAAACCTTAATAAATTAGAAGCCATTTTAGCATCAGTTTGATTCACTGTTCTTGATAGTCTAACCTTCGCATGAGCAGTTGCTAATCTAATCAAAGTTTCTAAAGTTCTTGCAGTGATTGGGGATTTCTTAGTGTTTTCATCATTTCTTAACTCAGCGTAGTTCTTAACAATAACATCAATAGCAGCCTTGGTTAATTGTGGTACAACTCTTTCCTTAGCGTATTGAATATATTTTCTTAAGAATGGAATGGTAACCAATTGTGGAATTTCGTTACCACTGTAATTACCTTTATTTTTAGCTAATTTGGCACCTGCTTGTAATAATGGGTTAAATTTTTCAAAGACACCTTCATCTTCGTCGTCATTATCATTACGAAGATTTTGGTTAATTTCTTCACTTTCCTCGTCATCACCGACAGCTAATGATAAATTCAATCTTTCTCTGATTGGCTCACCTTCAAGGTAACCCGGTGGTAAATATCTATGAGTTCTTAAAACATGTTCACTAATAGATCTATCTCTAATTTCATTTATATCATCAGTGACCACAAATAATAAATCAAAACGTGATAGTAAAGAATCTGGTAAAGCGATATTTTGATGTGGATCCTTAGAGACATCATATTGACCAAAGACAGGATTAGCAGCAGCGATGACAGAACAACGAGCATTTAGAGTGGTATGGATACCAGCTTTAGCAATAGTAACGGTTTGTTGTTCCATAACTTCATGGATAGCTACTCTATCAGTATCGGTCATCTTATCGAATTCATCAATACAGACGACACCACGATCAGCAAGAACCATGGCACCAGCTTCTAATCTTCTTTCACCAGTTTCTCTATCAGTGGTGACAGCAGCTGTCAAACCAACACCAGAGGAACCTCTACCCGTGGTAGCAATAGCTAGAGAGGCGGTATTTAAAACGAATCTTAATAATTGAGATTTAGCAGTGGATGGATCACCAACCATAAGAATATTGATATCACCTCTTAAATGAGAACCATTTTCCAAATTTTTCTCTACACCACCCATAAGCATCAATAAGATAGCTCTCTTAATATGTTCATGACCATAAATAGAAGGAGCTAAGGATTGTGATAAGATATCGAAGATGTCCTTTTTCTTAGATAATTTATTAATCTTTCTAATATCAAAATCTGTTAAAAATTCTTTAGCAGAAACACCAGTGGAACGAGCATGTAATGGGTAAACAGCAGTACCTAGGATCAGGGTTCTAAACCCTTGTTGTGCTTTGGATTCACTTTGATTTAATCCACCAGCACCCAAAGATTTGAAAACACCGACAATATTAACTCTATCACCAGGCTTGGTCTTATCCACTAAATCATCATCAAGAATGACATCAACGGATCTTGGTAATTGCCCAGCTGGGGCCATTTCTGGCATTTCTTGAACTGTGATACGTTGATGATCCATATACGTAGAATACCCATATTCAGTAAGCAATTTATTCCCATCTGGATCTTCAGTTGGATATATAGCTGGAGTGGGGATTCTTGTTGTCAAAGTTGTAGTGGCATCAGTATAGTCTCTATAGTGAAACCTCCCAGTCTTTTCGGCGAAATGGACTGATCTGATTAATTTGGGTCTTACTAAAGACGTTCTTGTGACAATACCTTCCACGGAGACTAATTTGTTTAAGAATTGTGAATTCAAAGTTCTTGGAGTCAGAGCATGAGACCCAAACGAACCTTTGAAGGCTAATCTCCACGGTTTATTGCTTGCAATCTTATCATTATTAGAGCTATTATTTCTAGCAATTTGAGCATCTTCTAATGTTGAGGCCATTTCTGTTAGGGCTCTCTCAGCTGGGGGGATAAAATTTGCAGGTTGTGTAAGAATCCCAGTCCATGCATCTCTATTAAATTCTCTTAAATGATCTAAGGAGATGGTAATTCTTTGCGGTAAGATATTTGCAGAGACACTAGAGTCCTTGCCCATTTTATTCACTTTATCATCATCCAAATCGATGTCATCATTGAAATCGATTTCCTTTTCATTTATAGAAAGGGAATTATTATATTGTTGGATCTTAACAATCTGTTCCTTGTATTGACTAAAATTATCCAAAAATTCTTGAAATTTTCTTACTCTATCATTAAAGACAGCATCTGGAGCAAAAGTGTTTGCAGTATCTAATTCATATTGACTAGAGTTACCCAAAGTGGAAGAGTCAGCAGCCAAAGACATCGTGTAATCCTGTGTTGCTTGTTCTGTTGGTGTTGATGTCGAATGCTTTGATGTATGGATATGTTGTGTGTGTCTTTAAATAACGATTCTTTACAATTTATTGAATATCAAGAAAGAGTCGAATTGAAGAAAAAAAAAAAATAACAAAATAAAAAGTGAAAGATTTAAGTTTTGAAGTTTCCTAATCGGGGAAGATAAGTGGTTGTTTCCCAAATAGGAAAGTGCAACACTGGAAAAATTGTTAAAAAATAACGACAACTGCAGGACTCGAACCTGCGCGGGCAGAGCCCAAAAGATTTCTAATCTTTCGCCTTAACCACTCGGCCAAGTTGCCATTAATAAAAAAAATTATTTTTCCTGGTGTTCTTAACCGGTTAGGTGAGTCAGGAGATTTACCTATTAAGGGGGGGATATCTCATCTATTTCGGGTGATTATTACATTGGAGATTATACTAAATGGTAAGCGTCCCAATCAGGCTTAATGGTGTGGATTTACAAGTTACCCCGTACTTCGAATAACTGCAAGATACCTAGGTGGCACACTGTCTCCATTAAAATCAGCATACAAATCATCTTGACATATGGATATGATATTGTAACGATAGTTCGCAACTAAACGTTGTATTATAATCAGGAAAGTTTTGAAGAGATGAGTTATTGAGCTAGTACTGGTAGAAGATATTACACGAATACCTCAATTATTGAAGGGTATATAGTAAAAATGGGCTGTTAATCTGGTATATTGTCAGCTTACAGTGAGTTGCTAATCTGGTATATATGGAAAAGAGAAGAAAACAGTATCAGTATCTTAATCGTTAAAATATTATATGATAAAGATGAAATAATTGAAACAGTATTGCTCGAAGAAGACCCGTATCAACATTGGGCAGAGATATAATTGTGCAAAAATGGGATGTTGATCTTGTATATTGTAGAGATGATATATTGGTCTAATGTAGCTCTTACAGCATCTTTACTTTGATCCGTTGTAGCATATAGACATTAGCGTTTGTATACTTGAAAGATGAAAAACAAATGAAAAAAAAACAAAAATAAGTAAAAAAGTTGACTTAATTAATTAGAGCTGGGAATTTATAAATAAAATATATATATATACTTATAAAAGTTATTCAAAGACTTGATTGAATGTAGGCATGCAGGATATGTGTGTGTTGTGAGGGTAGAATAAATATGACTAGTTTAACAATAGTAATAGTAAAAGAAAGAAGATCAAAAAAATGCGATATTAATTCGTATCATTAAATCTAATTACCGGCGGATTCCTTGAAGGAAATGGCGGCTTCTTCACCCATGGCGGAGATAATGGTGACCATTAAGTCCTTACCGTCGTCGAAGGCGGCTTGAATTTGGTCACCTAATTCACCTTCTGGAGCCTTGACATCATCCTTGGTGTCACCGTCCATGTTCATTAAGGATAAGAAACCGTCATCGATGTCCAATAAGGTGTATTCGTTTCTCTTAACGACTGGGACTTCCATGTTATGGGTGGATGGAGATAAATCTTCCAACTTCTTACCGGTGAAGATATCGATGGCGACTAAATGGACCTTGGCGTGACCATGCTTACCGGTCTTGGAGGTGGACATGTCGACAATCTTACATGGTCTGCCCTTGATGACAACGAAACCGTTCTTTCTCAAAGCGGAACATTGTAATGGGTAGGTAGCGGAGGAACCAGCATCGGCAGTTTCAAAGGTATGTTCTTCGTCAGACATTGTATATATATATGTGTGTGTGTTGTGTGGGTGATTGGGATCAATAAAGATTGTTAATGGTTTTATTGAGGGGAGAGAATAATTGACAATTAGAAATTGGGAAGAAGGAATTGATTGGAAGTTTCAAACTTGGGAAACCTGCCCACCTTTATACAAATTTTTTCGCCATCCCAAAGCGTCCATCGATCGTTGTCGTTGTCGAAGAACCCCTTTGCCAGATAATTTTTCACTTCTTTGCACATAATAATGGCTAATGTTTCTTATTGGCATCATTTTGCTGTTTTTCTGTTTGTTTTGCAGCGATGTTTTTCTGCCCACCAAAACCCGGCCAAGAACAATAGCCACGCTGAAATTTGCGATAAAACGATGTCCTTTCAGGGGAGTTGTATCGGTAAAATCGACAAAACTTCACAAAATTTCACAAAACTGACATTTTTTCACTTTTCCTCACAAATTTTTCACTGCTGGCAAAACCCATTTCCCGATAAAAAATTGCCATTCGACGAAGCACAAACGAATAATATCGGGTATCACGCGCGACGACTGAACTGTATTGTTTCCTGCGGTTGCGGTGTCTTTTATTGTATTACCCTTTTGGCCGGCCCGATTGGCCCCGAAGGACGTTTTATCGGGCGGAAGCCCTGGGGACGCGTTCGCCAGCGGTGCGGAGTAAAGCCCTAACTGTGCTGCCAGGGTTGTGAAGCAGTAACGGAGTAAGCCCTAATGTAAAATTTGTTTTTGGGATGCTGTTCCGGCAAGCCCTAATGCACACCGTTACCCTCCCGCCCTGCGTCTTAAATTTTTCTTCTGCCCACCTTGACGTCCTCTCGAAGATAATAACAAATTTGGAAAATTGATTAATTGAATATTTCACAATGTATAGCCACAAGTGTGTGTGTGTTAATTGTAGGTGTTCTATGTAGTCTAATTGACAGATATCAGATCCACATATATATATTATATACTATACCACAATAATAATATGGTCAGCATCACTTTCAAAGATTTCAAAAAGGAGAAAACAGTCCTAGATGATTTGGATGACAATACAACCATATCTGATATTAAATCAAAATTGGCACTGATTAAAAATTGTGATCAATCACAAATCAAATTGATCTTCTCAGGGAAAGTCCTTCAAGATATCAAATCGTTGTCTCAATCAGGTCTGAAAGATGGCGATAATGTTATTATAATGATTTCAAAGAAAAAAATCACTAAAGATGATAATGAAAATAATAATAATAATAATAATAATAATAATAGTGCTGATATTAAAATCACTGAACCTGTTCCCTCACAACCAACCGAACCTGCTACCTCACAACCAACCGAACCTGTTACCTCACAACCAACTACAACTGAACAAAACAACGATACAGGGTTTGTCACGGGTTCAGAAAGAAATGAAACCGTAGACAGAATCATGGAAATGGGGTACCAAAGAGAAGAAGTCGAAACAGCTCTAAGAGCCGCTTTCAACAATCCAGATAGAGCTGTAGAATATTTACTAATGGGCATTCCAGAACATTTACAACAACGTTTGAATGCTTCTGCAAACACAAATGATCAATCCAATACTGCCACTGATAACAATAACAACAATAACAATAACAATAACGGCAACACAGATTTACCACCAGATGAAGATGATCTTTTCGCACAAGCTACCGGTTCAAACACCCCCACCGACAACAGCATAGCACAACAAGGTGTCCCCGGCGCTAACGCCAACGCCAATGCCAACGCCAATGCCGCCGAAGGTGCCCCAGGAAGTGTTCCAGGCTCCATCGGGTTAACTGTAGAAGACTTATTGGCTCTAAGACAAGTCATATCGGGTAATCCAGAGGCCTTGGCCCCATTATTAGAAAATTTAAGTAGCAGATATCCACAATTGCGTCAACAAATAATGGGGAACCCAGAAGCATTCATTGCCATGCTTCTAGAAGCCGTAGGAGATAACTTGAATGATATGGACGATTTCACTGGCCCACCAGAAGCTTTGGAAGGTGCCGAACCAATGACCGCCACCACTGACGAGACTGTTATGCCACAATTGGATATTACTCCAGAAGATGAAGTGGCCATCAATAGATTATGCGAATTAGGTTTTGAAAGAACTTTAGTCATTCAAGTTTATTTTGCCTGTGATAAAAACGAAGAAATCGCTGCTAATATGTTATTCAGTGAATATGCTGACAATTAGCACTGCTTTAATATATATATATATATATATAACTCATAAATGTATCATTGACCTTTCGTTTCCTTTTTCTTGTATGTCCTCACACACACTCTCTCTCTTATAAGCTTTCAAATGTAGTATAATTTGGATAATCTTGCTTATTAGGAACGGTATTATTACCTGGTCTTAAAGCGAGTCCGACATTTATGTTACATTTCTTTGCGGCATCCAATTCCAATGGGTTGTCACTCAAGAAAGTTATACTTTCATTTGGCCCCATCTTGATATCATTCAAGATATTCGTGTACGATTGAGATTCTATCTTGGGGCCCGAGGTGGTAATATCAAAATAACCTTTAATAAAGGGAATCAAATCAATTGCCTTCTTCTCTTTATCCTCAATATCACACGCATATTGGAACAACAATTTTTGTGCCTTCACTGACCCACTTGAATAGATGTATATATCATTTTCCGGGTTTGAAATCAAATCAATGGCATCTCTATAAATTGGTGCTTTGATAGATCCATCCATGTAGCCTTGTTGCCAGACTAAACCTTGTAATGATTTCAATCTCGAGTCCTTGACATCACGAGCGACTAAATCCAAAACATGTTGTTCCAATTGAGCATTCTCAGTGATCTCGAATGAATTCAAAGCGTCATCAATCTTCACATCATTGGAACCTCTTTGTCTTATCAATTGTGGTAATTGTGCTACAAAATATGGGAATAAAGTATCCTTCACAAATGAAATTGGACACACGGTCCCCTCGATATCTAACAGAAACGTCTTACCCATAGTTGTGTTGTTGGTAGCTGCTTTGTATTTCTTTCAGACAATATTATCTTGTGTCAATAACATTTGATTGTTTTCATAAGATATACAATTTTTTCAATTTCATGCCAAATTCGATTTGAAAATGAAAGCAAAAAACAGCCCCCAGCCGCTCCCATTCGAACCGCGGCCGCCGCACACAAAACTCGCCCGGAAAACTCGGCCGAAGTCTCAGAGCCCCCCGAGGTCACGTGCAGGTCATTCGACCAGTAAAAACTGGTTGTTTCCCCAAAATTGCTCCCAAATGTGGGAAGACACTCTCCTCAAAGAGAGAAACAGAGCAAATACCGTTAACTTTCAGGGACACACTGCGAAGGAACAGGCAATAAGGAGAGGAGCCCGTTTGGCTGATTATATAAGTAGGATGGATTGAGTGGGAACTTGCAACTTTACTCTTGGTTGGGTTTGTTATTCAGAGGTGGTGGAACATATTAACGTATAAACTTACACATACACATACACATACACACACACACACAACTATATAGTTAAAATGGCTAAGAAAGGGAAAGATTCAGGTAACGGTGCTCCATCCGAGAAGAAAGGTGCCACCTTGTTCAAGACAAGATGTTTACAATGCCATACCATCGAAGAAGGCGGTCCACACAAGGTCGGGCCAAACTTACACGGTATCTTCACAAGACATTCCGGGAAGGCTCCTGGCTATTCGTACACAGATGCTAATATCAAGAAAGATGTCGCTTGGGATGAAACTAACATGTCCGAGTATTTAACCAATCCTAAAAAATATATTCCAGGTACTAAGATGGCCTTTGCTGGGTTGAAAAAGGAAAAGGATAGAAGTGATTTGATCGCCTACATGAAGAAAGCTTCCTCCGAATAGGTCCCCCAGCGTCCTTACTAATGATTTAATGTCCAACATACATGTAATACATCACTACATTCACTCTTACACATATTTATTTATTAGACTTATTTATTACTATTTTGGTTTTTTCTATTCATATTGTAAATAACTAATTATGTGAATTCACATATTCATATAACTAAAAATTAAAAGAAGAACTATTAATAATCACTTTTGTTACTTTAAAATATTGTTATTAATTTATTATTAATATATGCGTGTCTATTCTATATATATATGCTATGCTGTTATAATTGAGGAATGAAAAAAAGAGTACTATATAAAAAGATTCAATGATAATGTTATCATTATCATGAACTTAGAATAAATCTTATTATTTGACCCAGAATTATCCGAAGAGGCCTTGACATTAGCATTCATGACAGAACTATGAGGTCTGGCTGAAGTCACGTATGTAACTTCAATCTTTGTGGACACTTGTTGAGCTTGGGTGTATGATGTAGTGGTTGAATCAGAGGTAGATGATGATGAAGAAGAAGAAGAGGAGGAGGAAGAAGTCTTCTTATCCTTACCCTTCTTTCCCTTCTTGCTTGAAGATGATGAAGATGAAGATGAAGATGATTTGGTAGAGGATGTCTTCTTGGAAGAGGAGGAAGAACTCTTAGTAACACCTGCATCTGGATGGTCACCAGAGCCAAACAAAGAACCTAAATCGACTCTCTTATCCACCACAGCAACATCTTTAGCCAAAAACTCGTGCTCATTAGTGTAAATATAGGACTCGGTACCATTTTGTTTAGTACCACTTGGAACGTCATTACAAGTGATATTAACCTCCTTAACCACAGCATAGTAATACCCTGGGTCCTTAATTTCAGGAACATCCCAATTAATCTCACCACCAGCCCATGCGATAGTACCTTCTGCGTTGGTGGCATTACCACCTGGCCAAATGGAAAGATCCACTTTCGATGGGGTTTGTGGGAATTCATATCTACCAGATGTACTGTTATAAGTGTCATTCTTCAAAAGAGTTCTACCGACAACACCATCCACAGACCAAGTAATATAATCCTCTTGCCAATCGATTTCATAAGTATGGAAATCGTTATATGTATCAGGAGTGGAAATGTTGGCACTGTTGTTCCAATTCAAGACACCATTCCAATAGAAATTCGTTTGGGTCATATCAATATCAGCACCAACCCATTCAAAATCAATTTCATCTTGAACACCAGAGTAAAGAATGAAAGAAGTAACCACACCGGCTAAATGAGATGTCTTCAACACAGCACTGACTTTACCGTACCAGATTGAGTGAGTAGAGGCCAAGACGGTACCACCAGAATTCTTTGGCATGGCCAGGATTAAGGCATCATCGTCTTCATAATCCATGATGTAACCAGTGTAAGTCCAGTCAGCGTCACTGGCATTACCCAAAAACGTATTAGCATTGACGATCTTGTCACTATACTTACTGAAACGTGTATGGATATCCTTACACATTGGAGCTGGCATACATGAATCCAGAGTGAATGAATATCTTGGATCACAGTTACCTAAACAGTAATTACCAGTACCACATTGACCAGACTGCGAACAACATGGGTATTTATCTGGACACGAGATGGTAGCATTACAATAATGGATCTCTTCTGCCAGTATTGGACGTAATAGGACTAAAAATAAACTCGTTAAGTATAATAAACGGTTCATTCTTATATTATATTATATTATATTATATTATATTAAGTTATCGTATATGTTTGAATAAATGAACGTTTGGTAGCTTTTAGCAAGAATTGGATGAATGAAGAACTCAGCATTGGATGCCCCCAACCTCATGTCTATTTATATGTCAAAATGTGTATATAAATTTTTCATCCCACTGTCATGCTTCAAGTGTCTTTGCACTGCCAAATTTGGAGATCTCAGTGCCCGCTTGGTTTTTGCTTGCTGCTCGACCAAATTAGTAATTAGTATGCCGTTTCGGGAAAAGAGTGGGCAGCCATTTTTCGTGGCTGGGAATTCCTCTATTGTTCCCCGCTGGGCGCCTCCATCTGGTTTTTCCGTTTTGGGAAAGGAT
Organism: Monosporozyma aerobia; assembly: GCA_028408415.1. NCBI lineage: Eukaryota > Fungi > Ascomycota > Saccharomycetes > Saccharomycetales > Saccharomycetaceae > Monosporozyma > Monosporozyma aerobia. Next base: position 1,154,553 of record JAKOOU010000020.1, read on the forward strand.
TGCCAGTTTCTATTGTTCTGGAGATCTCATCCAGATCTCGCTCTATTGTATACAGAGAATATAACGAGAGGATGCTTCCCAGATGTTTGCATATTGTTAGATGTATTATTATTGAAAGAAGTGTACTTACATAGCTTGGGTGGACGAGGGCTAGTGACGGGGGCATGACAATGGAAGAATATGTATCAAGGTGGGGTTGAGAAGAGGCTTTCCTATTTAAGAGCTCTTTGCATTGGTGATGATTTCGTTGCAACAATGCTCTTCATCTTCATCTTCGGAGGTTTCACTGGAGGATCCATCGTTGTCCTCCAGCAATTCTTTACGGATTAACGAATGGAACCGCTTCTCCTCGATGTATTCTTCTTCACTGCTTTCATTGCTGCGCACCTGAGTAGCCATCTTCTCTCTGTTTTTACGTGATAAGATATGTGTAAACGATTTTTGTCTTTCTCTCACGTTCCAATTCATGGTTCTATTTATACCGTCAATGAATTCTGTAGCAGACGACTCAATGGTGGGGAAAATGTATGGACTGGCACTGATGGTAATGTAATCACCCCTTGTCAGTTCAACCCTGTTTTTACCATCGAATGCAACCCATGCTGTGCTTCTAGATTTGATTGGAACTTTCACTTTCAACTTCATCGAATCAGGAAGTACAATAGGTCTAAAACTCAATGTATGTGGGCAGATTGGAGTCACAGCAATACAGTTCACTGAAGGGTAGATCAAAGAACCACCTGCACTCAAAGAATATGCAGTGGACCCGGTCGGGGTCGCAATGATTAACCCATCGGCTTGGGCTACAGTCATTAATGACCCATCACCATATAATTCCAACATGGAGATGAATGGACTTGGACCTCTATCAATGGTCACTTCGTTCAACACGTGCTGCTCAGAAATACATTCTATATAACATATTTTCTTCCCTGTCACTGGGTTTTTCTTAGTTGGATGTCTACGATAGACTTTACATTCTAATCTCATTCTTAAGTTTGTCTTCACTTTTTGATTCAAGATCAATGGTAACCTTTGTTTAAAATGTTCAAAATCAAAGTTAGTTAGAAACCCTAAAGAACCTAATGAAAAGGATAATATTGGTGGAACATGTTTTTGAAACATTGTAGAGGCAAACAACACAGTACCATCACCACCAAGGGTAATACAAAGATCAAAGAAAAGATCATGTTCATCAATGAAATTTTGATCCCAATAACCAATCCTGGCTAATGTACATTCAGAATCTGTACAAATTTCTTTACTAGCAAATTCTTGTGAATTTTCAAATGTGTCTTGCACATAAATGGTCATTTGTGGATAGTTGGTTAACAACCATTCCACTAATTCACTTAATAAGATAGTTAATGAGGGTTCATCTTTCTTCACCACAATAATAACTCTCTCGACTTCTAAATTAATCCTAGTATTAGAAATGTCCTTGTTAAGTATTCTAACGTCACGTGCAGTATTAGTAAACTCTACATGACTCTTACTTGTTTTCAAAGGGTAATCACTACTGGCAGAAGATAACCTTCTTAATGTTTCTTTAGCAGAATTCAAATCTGCAACATTTTTGGCATATTTCATACAATTGTCATCACTGGTCTCCTCTGCTGTTAAATTATCGTTATCGTTGTCATTGTCATTAGGATGATATACAGAAAGTGAGGGAACAGATCGACTCGTATTCTTATTACTTTCCAATTTTAGTCTGTCAAATTTATCTTCCAGTTCATTGTTTCTATAGGCCTTATTTTTGGAAATAGATGCTGCATCTCTAAACGAACTTAATGACGATTCACTACTCATGGGAGAGGGTTTATCATCAATGTGGCTGCCATTCATTAGGCTTGACTTTGGTTTATTCTTCGCTATCCCTGTCATTTCAGAGGGACTTAACATCATAAATCTTTGTTTAGTGTTCTTGCTTGTTGGTTTGTTGGCTTGTTTGTTGGTTTACAGGGTGGGATGAATGAAATTTCCTTTATATCTTTTTTTATTTTTTTTTCACTTCCTTTCAAATTTAATTTTTTATTTTATGAAAACGTAGTGATCTTATATAAGGTAATTTCTAGCCTTATTTATGGGTGATATAAGTATTTCTTAAAGGCTCTAACACACAGTTTGATACAATATATATATTTTATAAAACCGCTTTCCTACAGATTACCCTCCAAACAGTTCAATTGGTTCAAATGAAAGTGGATTTGATCTAGATTAGAAAAGAGATACGTATAACCTTTCGCTATAAATAAAAAAAGAGAGAATCAGGTGCTATCTCTCTGGTTCTTCGTTATTTGGATTTGATAGTTTGAATTAAAATATTATATGAAACACATAAACTAAGCCTACTTACACGGGTGACAGGCACTACACCATTTCTTCAATATATTATATATATATATACAGGCAACTACTTTTCGTGATAGTCGCTAATATAGCGGCGCTTAGTGATTTATTTGTCATTAACGGATTTTTTGGTTTTTTTTCGCTCAAAAATTGAATTCTGACGCTGTTTTTTTTTTGATTTTTGTAAATTTTGGCTTTTTTTGCTTCCACTGGGGGGATTGCACGTGACATTTGGTGGTATATGATTATGAAGCTCGGCCGAAGACACTGTTCAGTGTGGGTGATCTCGGCCGAGCTTCATACTCAAGCATACATATACAACTTTGGGTTGTAATTAGATCTATATAAATACACTTATGATTATTATAATTAATGTTATCATGTTGTATTGTTTTATAAGTTCTGTATCAGTACAGTATAACTACGAATAAATATGTATGTATTGCTTTATATTATATTACATCTATTCCAAAGAGGTCAATTTACATTTCCAGTTGTCACTCTCTAACAATGGCAAAGAGGCACCTAAACACCATCCTAATTCGTTATCAGCAATCTTTTGAGCAGTCTTCAATTCTCTGTGTAATGGGATGTCGTACCCAGTGTGTAATAAGGACACTTGGAATGTTAAATCTTGACAGAAATGTGGATCGTTTTCTAATTCTTCTAATGAACCATCAATCGTTTGGAAAATGTTCTTCCATGTAGTTTCACCCCCACAAACCATTCTAGTTAAATCATACAATTCTTCCAAAGTGAAAGATAATGGCATACCTAATGGATGTGTTCTATCGTAGAAGTATGAGAAGATATAAAGATCGTTACCTTCCTTGAATGTATGCACCAAAGATGGCTGATGAACACCATTGAATGAACATGGTGGTTGAGTACATTTGGCATCCTTGTTTAAGATAGCGTCGGCTAAAAATCTACATTGAGCACCAGCAGCCACAGATGGACCTTCAAAGGCAACAGAATAAGCTGAGCCATCTGCTAATTTGATGGTTTCCTGTTCAGTAGTAACATTAGGTGGTAAACATGGAGACACCAAAACGTGATCATTAGAAAAATCATTTTGTTTGATTAACCCATTTTTCAAAGCGTTTTCAACAAGTAAAGTGTTAATCTTATTTCTACCTTGCATTAAACCATAACCTAAATGGGAGAATTGATAAAGAACATATTCATAACCACCAAAGTTTAATTCATATTTATGTTCACCATCAACCATATTTTCATTTGGAGCAAAACTTGGTTCAAAGACAATTTGAGTCGACCCACCACCAAGATCAAATACTGCACTGGTAGGTAATTTCTCACCACTACCAATATTACCCAATAAATAATTGGTAGTGATCCAGGCGTAAACACCTTCTTGGTCACCACTCATAATGGAAATACCTTCACCATCAACAACGGCAAATGGATAATCGTTTTCTAAATGATATCTGACAGCTTCTAAAATCTTACTACTCTTGGCTTCACCTAATAATCTTAACCCAGCTGTAGCTTTAACAGCAACAGGAGTACAGCTTCTCTTATCCTTTGGAACAACATCCATGGCAATCTTTAATAGAGGATCTAAAGAGGCAGCAGCACCAGTGGCATCAGTATCGAAGGAAGACAAACCTGGTTTCAACATTTCAAAAGTTTCATTAATCAAAGTTGGTGGTTGAGTACAAACATCAAATTCGTAAACATGAACACGAGAACCAGTGGAACCAGCATCGATCATGACAACATATTGGTGATCTTTACCACAGGAAGCACCACCACCCACAGTAGCAGCATTTTCAATTTGTTGTTTAGCAGCAGAAGCTAAAGCTGGGTTTTTGGAGTCAGCTTTTGGGTCTTCAACGATACCTGGGGTGTCTTGGATAGGTAAGATAGATACTTGAGCATCTTCCATCTCTGGTGGATTAGCTGGACGGTTGATAGTAGACGAGACTGTTCTAGCAATATCAATCTTTGCTGGACCAACAGTGGAAGCCCTGATCAGCAGGAACAGCATAATGGCACCAACGGCACCTATGACAAAACGATAGTTTCTGAATAAGGAAGGCATGATACAAAGTTTCTCTTATGCAGATGTCTTGGTTTTGCTGTCTTGGAAATAGTGAATGTTATCTTAGTATGTCGAATATGCGATCGATTTATTTATTTATTCATTATCAGTTCAAATTTTCAAATTCGACACGCGATACTTGAAAAATTCCCATGAAACACGTCAAAAGATATACAGATAAGTTATATAGTGAGAAATAATAAAAGAAATATGATGTGAAGATATGCCATAACTATATAAGCGTTCAAGTACATGGACAATATAGTGAAACTGTAGTTACTTCTCGTCCACTTTAGGAAAGTCTGATAGTACATCTATGAATATAAGGAAGATATATTATAAATACAAAAGAGTATATAATTAATTACAGAAACTTGTTATACATAATGGTCAGGCCAGTTATTTTTCTCTGACATTACCCCAATCATGAGTGGTCATGATTACGAAGCTTGAAAATATCATTGACAGTAGTTCTAGACAAAAGCTTTGACATTTTACGCCCAGAACCAGCAGATGAAGAATTTGGTGGGTTAACAGACTCTTCTTTTTCCGTACCATTGTCATCACGGTCAGTATTGTTATTGATAGAACTTTCTTGAGATGAAGTACTGGCAGCCTTACTTCTTAGTGATAACCTATTAGTCCACGTGGATATACTACCCTCACTCTTATTTCTCTTATGACTAGGAGAAGTATGCCCACTAGACGTGGCTTTTTTCTTGTCATTTTGAGACGTTGAATGCTCATTTGAATTAGTCCGTTTTGCTGGAGAACTACTGTGCCATAGAAAGTTAAATGATGGTGATTGGAAAAGTCCATCTGATGGTGATTTAGAATGTTCATGTATATCTCTTCCCTCTTCATCGATAATAGTTGGATGAATATGATCTTGTTGACTTGAACCATACATCATATTATGATGATAACCATCTGACATAACCATTGGTTCACTTGGAAAAGGAATGGCTTGTGGTGTAGAAGAGTAGTTGTTAGAGTTATGGGGAGTTAACGAGTGTGAAAAGGCATTAGCACTGTTAGAGTTACTAAAAACTGATGTTAAATTGTTGGAAGTAGCTTGTTGCCCCATTGGAGTTGGCGGTTGTCTATAGAAACCTGCCGAGTCAGTGTGTCTTAAGGATAAGCTATCATTACCAAATGGCGACATAGTTTGATCATTTAACGTAGCAGCAAGTAAGCTTTGGGCCGGTTGACCTGGAGGCATGAGAAACGGAGAGTTAGATAACGGAGTACCGAACTCATTGGTATGAGTGGTCATTGGCGTTTGAATAATATAGTCTGAGTTAAGTGGAGGGTATGGCTTACTCTCTTCAGTGGCATTGATCTTAATTGGATTCACAATGGTGGAATGTGTATCCTTACCTCTTTGAGATGTCCAGTAATTATCCAATTGATCAGTGGTAAACCCCTTGGAGTAATTACTGATTTCTTCAGGATAATCTGTTTCATCATATATGATATCCTGTAACCCAGTAATTAGGTGGTTAGCATTATCGTAATCAAATGGTTGATCGGCATCCTCATCTTCGTTATTGCCATTCTTGTTTTGATGAACAATCTGTTCTTGTGGTTCAATATTTCTATTATTTGCAGTAGGCATAGCCCAGGTGGAATAGTTAGGTTGAGGACTCAATTGATTATTACTATGAGCACTAGCATTGATGTTAGCCATCGCTGTTGTCGTAGTTGTCGACATATTAACAGGGAAAGGAGATAATGTTTGATTAATTTCATCATATGCTATATTTTGGGATGTTAATTGTGATTGAAGCAAAGAACTTTGTTTGGGCACATTTGGGGCAATATAATTCGGTTGCTGCTGCTGTAACAAAGGTTGCGAAGGCTGAAGTTGTGGGCTGGAAGAGTTATTTTGGTTCAAATTCAATGTGGTTAGATTTACAAATGACTTTGAATTAGATCCAGTAAAAGAAGACATATCCTGTGGCATGAAATGTAATGGCTGCTGATTTGTATCGTCGTTTATATCACTGCTATAAGGTTGAGCTAATAGTTTTGCTCTTAGATGTCTATTTTGGGTTGCCAACCTATCAAGTTTATCTTCCAAGTTCTTCATTGAATTAGTCAAATCTTGTTTCTTCTTATCCCAATATTCATGATTTTGAGCGTCAATGGTTACTTGTTCTTTTATTAGTTTCACCAATTGATTATCATCATTTAAAGTACCCAGATATTCTTCACCTTGTTGTGATAACAAACCAGCATCCTTAGCAATAAAACTGTTTGTCTTTCTAATAATACTAGCTAATTTGGCAGCTTCATCTACTGGTGGTTGTGTTTTGGCAGTATTGTTACTACTGCTACTATTATTAATATTATTGTTAGAAGCGTTATTAATATTATTAGATGTAGTTAGAGTAGATAAATTAGTGGAAGACGATGATTTTTTCATGAAACTTAACTCTTTATTTTCCCTTTCTAATTTACCGGTTTCATTTTGAACAGAAACGATTTTATTTTCCAAATCTTTGATCGATGCATTCAATTTAGCGTTCATCTTAGAATATTTATTATCTAAGATATCACGATTTAAGTCTTTTAATTCAATTTCATTCCATTTAGTGATATCTGATTTCATTTTAATTAACTTGTCATTAGATTTTAGAATCTTTTGATTTAATTTTTCAGCCTTCATATCACTTAACAACTTATTATTTTCTAATGATTTGATATTTGATTTCAATGATTTTCTAAAATCCAATTCATGAGACCAATGACTTTTCAAATTATCTAATTCTAAGATCAATTCCTCCTTTGATTCTTTAAAATCTTGTAAGATAAAAGTTTGTTGTGCTAATACGTCATGTAAATCTTCTTGAGCACAAATCAAAATTTTCTTCAAATCGTCAATTGTATAAGTCTCCAAATCTTTAATATTAGTCAAATTTGCATATGATGGAGTGATATCATCTTGCAAATTAGCAAACACGGTGGTGGTGTTGTTGTTGTCATTAACATTGGCATTAACATTAACATTAGTATTAATATTATTATTTGTTAAAGGATTATTGTTATTATTTGGGGAGGATACTGTATTTCTTCTCCATTTTCTATTTTTAATGATATCATGATTATCATTTTTTTGTTCAGTCTTTGTCATAACGAATATGGAAGGTAGTTTACTTATGAACCCCATTTTATTTACAGTGATGAAATCTAATTGATATTGGGTAGCAGGATTCAAATTTGTGATGGAACAACATGTATATAAAGAGTGTGGAGAATTTGGGAAAACACCCATTTGCAAATTATTCACATAGACAATATATTGAGTGATTGAATCCCGTTTTGGATCATCCTGATCTTGTTGATCCTGTGGGTCTTGAACGGGCTCATTTTCCCAATGGATAGTGATGGAAGTATTTGAAATCTTGTCAATGGAAACCTTTGTTGCTGGTGGTGTCTTAATATTCAAAGCGTGAACCATATTTTCCACTGGAATAGATAAGAACTTCAGCAGCCTCGACGAAAGCCACGCGAGGGCTATCAGTACGACCACTATATCCAACATCAATAGCGTGCGAGTGTGAGTGTTAGTTGGCTGCTGTGTAAGATATATATATATATATGTATATATATGTATATATATCACTTTGCCTACTGAACAAATAAACATAATCAAATCTTGATTTAAATTTCAAATCTTTAAATTTCAACTAATACGCGTGCCAAATGATTGATTGAGTGTTTAAAGATAGATGCACATATATATATATAGATAGATAGATATGAGCTATTTCAAGACGAAGTTGGCACCTCTTAGTTTCAAATACTCTTGGTCTGTCCCTGGAGCCATTGGTTTGACAATAATCTTGTAAATTTCCGAATTATGATACCTGATATTATTTGTTGGTGAAGTATACGGCGCATTCAACCCGGTGATATCACAGTATCTTTTGGGTGGTTTCATTGATGGAGGGGCGTTGATGTTGAAATAAGTCACTTTTGGAGTCAATTTTTTTGTGTTCTGTTGCGTCTGTGCATTATTATTAGCATCATCATCATCTGCTGGCTGCAGTATGGAGTTTATTCTTTTCAATTCATCAGTGATCAGTTGTCTTGATGCTTTATTCCTTCTGTTGACTTTCTTCTTGATTTGGCCCTTCTGCGATTTATAGGGAGAAGGGAACTCTATTATATTGGGCGTGACAACGGTCCGCAGGTATTCCAATCTTGCATCGGCAGACATAATTGGTTGAGTGTTTGCAGTCTGTGCTGATCACTTACTGCATGTAGTGTTCCAGTTCATCTGTGAATTATAATTTTTCAACTGAACAAAACAGAGCTATCTATACAGATATACACTTGTAATAGTATAAATATATACATACATAGAAGATGCAGTGGCATGGACATATATGTATATGACTGTTGATCACTCCTTTATAAGACTATGGATTACATACACTGGGAAGCATGGACACGTACAGGGTTGAGTTAGGGTTGGAAGAAACATGCGATAGGGTTAGATATTATCGTTACCCGAATGCACCAGACGTATACCACTGCTTCCAGCAATACGAAACAACCCATTAACGATCCATTGACGAGCGAATATCCCACCCATTCAATGAGGAGCGAATACACTAACACAAGCATGCTTCACAGATGAGTAATACAATCCAGCCAGCGATTACTAAGATACGTAGCGTTACCCGCACCTCCTCCCAGCCTTCAAAGCGAAATATTGACGTTTGATCTTTTGTGCTTTTCCATCTGAAAAATTTTCTCAAGCAAAATTTGTCATTCATTCATTCATTCAATCAATGCTTTTCACACTCATTATATAAACATAATTATATTTGACATTGCCCAGTCTCTAATTGGAATCCACTTACAAATATATATATTTGATCTCTTCCACTTTCAATAACAAACAGATAAATCAACAACCACAACCACAACAAACACAATGTCTGAAATGGAATTACCTCCAGCCTATATCTCTGCTGCCAACGATTTGCGTTCTGATACTTTCACCACCCCAACTCAAGCCATGATCGAGGCCGCCGTCTCTGCCTCCGTCGGTGATGCCGTCTACGGTGAAGATTTAGACACTGCAAAACTGGAACAATACACCGCCAAGTTGGCAGGTAAAGAAGCAGGTCTATTCTGTGTCTCGGGGACTCTTTCTAACCAAATCGCCCTAAGAACACATCTGTTCCAACCTCCTTACTCCATCCTTTGTGACTACAGAGCCCACGTCTACACACACGAAGCCGCCGGGTTAGCCATCTTGTCCCAAGCCATGGTCGTCCCTGTCATCCCATCTAACGGGAACTATCTGACTCTAGACGACATCAAGCACCACTACGTGCCAGAAGACGGTGACATCCACGGGGCTCCAACTAAAGTCATCTCGTTGGAAAACACCTTGCACGGGATCATCTACCCACTAGACGAATTGATCAAGATCAAAGCCTGGTGTATGGAAAATGGCTTGAAACTACATTGTGACGGGGCCAGAATCTGGAACGCCTCCGTACAAGCCGGTGTCCCCATGAAACAATACGGGGAAATCTTCGACTCCATCTCCATCTGTCTTTCTAAATCCATCGGGGCTCCCTTGGGGTCTATCTTAGTCGGGTCCTTCAAATTCATCAAGAAGGCCAACCATTTCAGAAAACAACAAGGTGGTGGGATCAGACAATCTGGGATGATGGCAAGAATGGCCATGGTCGCCATCGAAGATAACTGGAAGGACAGACTATTAAGATCTCACTCCTTGGCTCATAACTTGGCCGCCTACTGTAAAGATATTGGCGTTCCATTAGAATCACCAGCCGATACCAATTTCGTCTTCATCGACTTGAGAAAGGCTAGAATGGATCCGGACGTCCTTGTCAAGAAAGGGTTGAAATATAACGTCAAACTAATGGGTGGGAGAGTCTCCTTCCATTACCAAGTAGAAGACGAGGCTTTGGAAAGAATCAAAAAAGCCATCTTTGAAGCATTCGAATACGCCAAGATCCATCCTTGCGATCAAGACGGTCCAACTCAAGTTTATAGATCTGCTTCTACTGAAATCGACGTTCATGGTAACGCTATTGAAGAAGTCAAGAAATACAAATACTAATCTGGGTCTTTTGTACTTCCTTTTTCTTTAAAACTTTTCTTCCCCAAATAATTTTTTATTATAAAACATAGTGGCATTGTCGATATTCTTTATTAAAATTATTTTTTTTTCAATTTCAAACGGTTATTATTCTTCTTCTCTAATATTATTATTATTCATTTAATATTTTATGTGTGTTTTTTTTGGTTGTTGGTCTATCGAGTACGTTTGAGAATCATTGGTTTTAAAAGTGTTGAATAAATTATTTATCTCATCAACTTTTCAACCACCCTATAGAGGAGGGACGAAAGTGATCTTTTTTATTTTTCTTTTTGAATAAATTGATCGACTGATATGTTTGATTTTTTTTAGCATTGATAGACACAGTTCGTTATCTATTTTTAATATGAACAAGATCCTTTTATATATATTTGTGTATATACATATATGACACCTGAGTGAGTGGCGCACTATTTCACACTCCTCTCTTGTTTCATGATTTATAATATAATAGTAATGACTATCCAAAAAGATATCTCGTGTTCTTGCTCGTAAATATGTCAACCATGCTTTAATTTACACACGGTTTGGTTACCGTGGCAACGGATCTCAATAGTGGGGTGTTTTCCTTTCTTTTTCCTCTTTAACGAGAAATTATTAATGAAAAATTATATATATAGTTATATGGTGAGATTACATAACTACTATCTGATTAATTTCACACTTCAGTAGGAAATTTACTTCCAATAAAACCAAAAAACTCTCATCATGTCTAGTCCCGTCGTCATTATTGGTACCGGTTTAGCCGGTTTATCCACTGCTAATCAATTAATTAAGAAATATAACATCCCTGTCGTCTTAATTGATAAAGCCACCTCCATGGGTGGTAACTCTATTAAAGCCTCTTCTGGTATCAACGGTGCTCATACTATCACTCAAGAACAATTGAAAGTGGAGGACACTCCTGAATTATTCTTCAACGATACCAAGAAATCTGCAAAGAGTAAAGGTTCTGAAGAATTAATGAATAAATTGGCTCTTGATTCTCATTTAGCTATTGAATGGTTACAACAAGAATTCGATATCAAATTGGACCTGTTGGCCCAATTAGGTGGCCATTCAGTGCCAAGAACCCATAGATCGTCTGGGAAATTACCACCTGGTTTCGAAATCGTCTCCAAATTATCTAATAACTTGAAAACCCTTGCTGAAGAGAAACCTGATTTAGTCAAGATTCAATTGGAAAGTAAAGTCACCGATATCAAAGTCGATGATAAAGGTGTTGTGGTAGGTGTTGAATATACCGACAAAGAAGGAACCACTCAGTCCATTGACACCAAGCATGTCGTCTTTTGCTCTGGTGGGTTCTCTTTCTCCAAAGAAATGTTAGCCAAATACGCCCCACAAACTGTCGATTTACCAACTACAAACGGTGAACAAACTACTGGTGATGGTCAAAAGATTCTTGACAGATTAGGTGCTGAAATGATCGACATGGATCAAATTCAAGTCCACCCAACCGGGTTCATCGATCCAAATGATCGCACCGCGGGCCACAAATTCTTGGCTGCTGAAGCCTTAAGAGGGTTAGGTGGTATCCTACTAAACCCAACCACTGGTAAAAGATTTGTTAATGAACTGGAAACCAGGGATGTTGTCACCGCTGCCATTCAAAAGGAATGTCCAAAGAAGGAAAATACCGCCTTCTTAGTCCTTGGCGAAGGCATCTACGATGTCTTAAAGAATAACTTAGATTTCTACATGTGGAAACAATTAGTTAAGAAGGTCACCATCAAGGAAGCCATTGAACAATATCATTTCCCAATCTCTGCCACAGAACTAGTCAACGAGTTGACTAAATATTCCACTGCTGATAAGGATCAATTTGGCCGTGCTTTAGTCACCAAGAATTTCGGTGATAACATTACCGAAGAGACCAATATCTTTATTGGTGAAGTCACCCCAGTGGTCCATTTCACTATGGGTGGTGCTAAAATTAATGTTAAAGCTGAAGTCATCAAAAAGAATGGCGATGTCCTAGCTAAGGGTCTTTATGCCGCTGGGGAAGTGTCTGGTGGTGTTCACGGTGCTAACAGATTAGGTGGTTCCAGTTTATTGGAATGTGTTGTCTTCGGTAGAACCGCAGCTGACAGTATTGCTGTCGAATGCACTGCTGCTAAGGTCTCAAAGATCTAATACTTTAAATAAGATTGTATATATATATACTATTGCTTTTACGTACTTTTAAGAATAATTTGAACTTTTTATGAATTCATTATTCCAGAATTTCAAAATAGAATTTTTATAGAATACTTATAATGAGGAATGACATGAAAAGTTATCAACTAAGTGAAAATGATAAGAAGACTTTTTTACCACCAAAAGGATCCAATACAGCCCCAATACCATATCAACCGAATACAAATATACCACTATATCACCTATAATAACCGAACATGCAAGATATTAACCCACTTTTTATAACATTGATAGATGAAACAAATAAACCTATACTGGTGCATGTAATGTCTGACGTTGGTAAAGATGTCAATAAAGTGTTGCAGTTTAATACATATTCTAATATATCACTAGATTTTTTCGAAAGTGATTTGTTTCAATGGACTCAAACATCGAAAAGCACAAAGAAGAATAATTCTCCAATACGAATGCTCTTTGAAGTTGAAAATGTAACTGTTTTTGGGATGTGGATGAAGCCAATTGGATTGAAAATTATAGTTGGGTTTAATGCATTTGATAAATTCGAAAATGAAAACGATCCTTTAATAACATCTGTTTTTGATAAAGTGAAGAAAATATATTTAAGAGTTAAATCCAATCCATTCTTTAATTTGGATGATTTGAACTCAGATGAAATTTCTAGTAAGTTTGAAGATAAATTTGAACAGGAATTCTCAAGTAGTGTTGATCTTGATTAGATCTTAGAATATAAAAAATAAATAAGACTATATAAGTATGCATAATGAACATGAACTTAACAGCATTGCTAGTTTCTCTTGTCCTGTGAGGTTGAAAATTTCTCTGAATAGTAATCTCTATATTTTGGAGCTTGATTCATCTTTTCTAGATTTCTGAAAGTCGGGATACCTGGAACTTTATTTTTTAACGCTTTAGATGGATATTCTATAATGGGATTCTTGATATGTGGTCTTTCAACTAAAATACCAGGATGTCCATTTTCTTTATACTCTGAAGATTTATACCACTCCTTGGAGGAAACTTTCTTCAACTTTCCTGGAACCCATTTTGGTTTATTGATCTTAAATTGTGAATATAATAGGGGATCAACGGATTGGAATTTTTCGCTCTTGTCCTCATGCTGTCTAAAGTTAATCAAGTTTGAGTTTAAAAGGTAGAATGCTCTATAATCATTTAAAATATCATTCATAACATCGATCGGAAGGAATATTTCTACACCTAAATCATTAATGAACTTGTTAAGCTTTAAAAAATTCTTGCTATATTTCTCATATTTGTAGTATGTTAACCAAAATGGAACAGAGTGTCTAATAGTAGGAAGCTTCCCAAAAAAGTTGAAGTATTTTCTGGTGTAGATGTGATCCTTAATAACAAGCCAAGTAATTTTGATCAATTCAACAACTATGATTGATAAATTTCCCTCACACAACAAGTTGCCCAAATCATTAATTGATGGTTTTGAGCTCACAAAATTAGTGATTGCTGTGTCAAGGTATTTAGAGTATTCCTTATGTTTATCTAGCATTATTTGGTAAGAGTCTGAAAGATTGGATTTGAATTTATTTCTTTTCAATATTGGGAGGTATTCTGATAAAATCTTACTACTAGTAAGTACATCCTTATCATAGTATCCCATTAAAGACACACATTCATTGGAATATGTATTAAATAATGATGAGTCAGTTTCTGTCTTTAGTAGTTCAGCCTTTAAGTAGTTCAAAAAGTCAAACCGAAGTTTCCTCTTCTCTATTGGTAGGTTATTGGCTGCAAATCTATAAAGTTCGATGGTCTCCTCTTGAGTACCAACTTTTTGAAACCAATTAATGTATTTAATCCATAAATCCTCAATAAAGCAACATGGAATCAATGCCCGCTCAAAGATTGATCGTATTAGTTTTGAATCTTTCTTTGTATTAATGACAAAAGTGGTATATTGTTCCCAGTTTTCGATCTCAGTCTTTGGCAAGGGCGTGATGTTGAAAAAGTTTTGTTTTATCTTACTCTCATAAGTCCATATTTCTCCTACGATTGCTTGGTTACTCTTAACTTTTGCTTGTAAGGAGTTAATATCTTTTTGATCTTTTAACAACGATTTATATGGTTTCACGTATTTTGCATATTGATGCAAAGGAATTCCTATAATCTCTTCGTATAAATCTTTCACGTCGGAGCCTTGTTTGGTTTCAAAGTCAATATAGAGATCCCAAAACACATGAGCATAGAATTGCCAACCGATCAATACTTTTGCCTTTTTAAATAATGAACGTATTCTTTCAACATCCTTGGGGTAATTGGCTACAAGAACTTTAAAATAATCGCACCATAACTCTAAACTTTGTGGAAATTTGGTCACAGACCTACTAAGAGCCTCAACAGATTGCTCTAAACCATATAATTGATATTCAATTGCTGTGATTTTCTTCCAGTAACCAAATAAGAAAGGATATTTCGAAACAAACAAATTTGGGATTGCAGCAAGTACCTCTTTGATGGTATCATTTGGAGTTGGATACTTCTGTAGAAGTTTATCGATGTACTGTAAGACTATATTCAATGAATTAATATCATCCCATTTAACATTATTACATGCTGTCACAAATTCTAGATTATCTTGGATAAAAGAAGTATCTAGTCTCTGAAGGATATCTTTAACCTCGTGTTGGTTGCCGGCTACCATACTGATATAGGTCTTTATTTCTTTTGGGTGAGCTCAATGGGGAAAGTCACAATAGTACATCATTGTGAAACTTTTCAAATTAAAGCTTCTTTAGTATTTTTCAATTTTTGTAAAGGTTAATTATTTTGTCAATAGTAATGAAGTAACAGAAAATATAACGAACTTTCAACAATGCATAAAAGAAGATAGACGTTTAGACGATAGTGAACTCGTGCATTAGAGTAACTCTTTAATTTTTTTATGGAAAGTGCGATGAGTTTTCCAAATTGATCGCAATTAATAATCTTTCAACAGGACAAAGAATTTAGTGTAAGTTTCAGACAAGTTTCAGCTTGATGAATTATTTTTATTTTGAATCGTTACGTTTATATAAAAATGAATAAGATGCTACCAAAAGGGAATATTAAATAAAGATGCTGGCTTGATTAATCTCCAACCAGGTTACTATATGATCAATGACAGAGATTACACAATGAAAAATATCTTCAAATTAGTCTTTTCCAAAGATGATGAAGACGGTTGGGGCCATTCACAGAATTTCAATAAGTTTGACGATTTAGATCTTTCATTATATCACGATGATGACAAACAGAAAAAATTGCAATATGTGACTTTGATATGGGGGATGACTTTTTTAAAGACTGTGATGCTTGCATCTGATATTTATACATGCATCAAACTATTAGCATTCAATACATGGTCGAATGATTATATTGAACCTTATGTGCCTTTCAAGATAAGTAAATGGCTATTCAGTACATGCATCTTCATATCGATAATATTAATGGTTTGGGATGTTTTGTATGGGTATCAAATTTATAAGACCAAAATAATATCCTTATGTTTTTTGAATAATTGGTGTCGAACGTTTTATTGTCTTCAAAGTTATTCAATATTTTGTTTATTTGATAAGATTACTCCGAGTGGATTTGAACAAAGATTAACATTTTTAACATATTTTGAATTGAAGAATTGTACAAAATTATTATTTGCTGATACTCCCCGACAAGTGATCAATGGATTGACTCTTTGGACAGTCCTATTGACGAAGAATGAAAAGAATAAAGACTTGAAAGATTTCGAGACATTGAATGGTATTTGGAGTAAGATTAAATGGATTGTTCAAAATAATCATGAAGAAGCGGTCATATTAAGTTTTATGTTATTATCATTTCTCATCTGGTTGATATTCATATCGAAATTTATTGTGGCAATGTTTGCCTTTTGTCGAGTTTATTATACGGTGGTAAAGAAACAAAAATTTGATGGATTGAAAGAGTATATTTGTGTGACGATAAGTTATAGTATTGATTATTTAACAGAAAAATATCAATTTAAAAGATTTTATTCGCAGGTGTCATTATTGGGATCAAACACGAGTGACGATAGTCTTTTCAATGAGAATGAGAGTTTTTATAGTGATTTTACCGCCAATGAGGGATCGATATATGAACATGTTATAGAGAATACGTTGCTTGGTGGTGAATTCAGTCGAGCAATTTTTTCCCAGACACCGACTTCATTGAATACCTTGCCAAGTTACTATTATAAAGATTTTAAGTGAGATGTGTTTATTTTTTTTGTATTTTAATATATATAAAGTTTACATGTTATGTTTCTTTCAATTGTATCTAATTGTTTTTCTTAGAAGCTTTATTTTCCTTTGACTTGATTTTGGCCAATTCTTGTTGTTCTTTGATTTGTTGAAGATGGATTTCTTTCCTCTTGTGAACTAGTTCTTTGATCTTTTCACTTGGTTCATAAATACCGAATCTTCTAAATCTTTTCACGGATTCGTTCATTAGACCAATATCCCCCTCAGCATTATCGATTTCTTGCTTCAAGATATTTTCCAATTCGATGAAATATTCTTCAGAAAGAATGAATTTGCCCGAGTTATCAATCTCTTTGAAAGTGGAATTCGTGAATCTTTCATCCAATGGAGTTTGAAACCCTTCCCCGGAGTGGAGAACAAACCCTGGTTTAGCTGCAATCTTCAATAGACCTGCTTTATACAATTTCACAGTGCCACCGTACTTCTTGGTCATGTAACTGTAGAAGTTTTGTTGGTATTGGTCGTAGGAGGCCTTTCTGGCACCGATCCACCCGATACTTTTCAACATTAGTTTCATGTCGTCTGTCTTGTTGGTTAGATCATGGTTTCTCAATTTGTACAGTTTGAAAGGATTGAAGGATAGTGGGTTGACTAGCCCCAATCTTGTGAACAGGATGATGAAGGCTATTTTCAAGACGTGAAGAAGGAAGAAAGTCCATTGGGCGGTGATTGACGAGTACCCAATTTGGATTTCTTCTCTCAGCTTGTCAGCCATCTTCTGGTTGTCGAGGACATTCTCCAGGATTGGAATGACTAAATTGGACAGTTGGTTGGTGAGACAGATCCCTGGTGTTGGAGAGATACAGTCTGGCAAGTCTGTGTACAGCCATAGTAGCAGTACGCCACCGATGATGCCGATGGAGGTGATGTTGTATTCCCAATGGGGCACGATGAGTTGCCCTGGCCATAGTTGTTCCGAAAGCGGTTTATTTTCGTCTAGTGGGACGAGATACTGCTTGTCAGCGGCGTCGTAGTCGAAGATTAGACACCCGCCCTCGGTTAGATACCCTGGATGGTTTGATTTGTAGTAGGATGCAGGTTCGCGGTTGTGCCAGATGGAAGGTCTGGTGACCATTACACTTGACAAAGTTTGCTTGACGGAGGGGTCATTTGAGGTGGTGTCGAAGATACGCTTCACTTTTGAGTTGATGGTATCTTCCTTTGATACTTGGAACGCATAGTCACGTTCCCCGTCATCACATAGCCTAACATATATTTCCATATTTAATTTAATGATCTATTACTTGGTTATCTTTTGTATAGTTGCAGTAATTAATGAACCTGTTAAAGAGGTGAAAAACTTTCAAATAAAAATATTTCACTCAAGTATATATATATATATATTTGTGATGAAGAAAAAACTAAATCTTCTAATTAGAGATAACGAGACAAACAGATAAATAACACCAGAAGATATAATCTTTCAGTGGTCTTAGTAATGAACGTGTAGATTATCTAATGGAATACCTTTAGGTTTCCCATATAAGAGTGAATGAAATATATTGAAAAAAAGCTATAATGTCAAAAACACATTGTGTATATTCTGTGTATTGTCTGTTATTTATTTCTTCGTAGTGAGTGAAAATCTGGTCGTTGTCCTTTTTTGTCTTCACGGTGTGTTCCGTGGAGGATTTGGTGTTTTGGCAGCGGGGAGGCGGCTGTTGGCAGCGGGTGGTTCCGGTTCTGTTCCGTGGAAGAGACTGGATTGTATTGTGCTGTCCCGGAATATCTCGGCGGTGCAAGTGCGGGCCGTCTCTGCCATTGTTCGCGGTGCAGGATGTTCCGGGGGCATGGCGGTGTCTGGGTGTATTGACCAATGCAGTCACAACTGCCCCACATTCAATTCAGTATTCCCACGGAAATAAACAGATCTCACAGAGGCAAAAGGAACATCGGCAAGTATTCTTTCTTGTTCTCATTGCCTCTTCTGATTGCCGCTTCTGTCGAGTTGTGACGTGTGCGGTGCACCCCCCCACATACAATCAGTGATATAATAGTTGATATAATTAATTGCTGATATAATTACTGATATAATAGTTGATATAATGAGACAGGCTTCTATATGGTTGGTTACTCATCTCTCATTGAATCTTCAATAGCACTATATGATAATTGTATCTTGTATAGATTAGAGCAACGTACCATGATGTCTGATATGTATACAATCAGTTATTCTTATAACACAGATATCTATTAGCGATACATCAATTATGCTTGTTATATAGATATCTATCTTATACCTATATATCAATTAGGCCTTTTTTCCCTTCGAATTTTCATAATTTTCAAATTTTTTCAAAACTAGTAAAGAATCTTCGATTCATAAGTGAAAAACTTATTATATTATATTATATTATATTATATTATATTATATTATATTATATTATATTATATCATAGTTTATTATATCCTATATCTCATCCACAACCGTACGTTCACCTCTCAAAATGCTCATCCAAGAATCGGATCTAGTATTATATAACTTGACCCTACAAAGACAATCGAACTATATCCTTTCATGCACTGGGAATTTCATTAATGAGAATACAGACATCAATCCCTCTTTACAACTATGTCTAGCCACCCAGAGTCATATAGAACTATACAATCTATCTAACAGATCGTTGCAAAAGATCGGGAACAACATCCCATTCAATGCAATCATCACAAATATAGCCACCATCAAACAACATACTACTAATACAGACTATCTATGCATCACTTCAGATTCGGGAAACCTGTCCATCCTCGAATTCATTTGGAACCAAGCTTCTTTAACACTCTCACTATCCCCACTATGCATAGAACCAATGAACAGATCAGGCCTCAGAAGAGTATCCCCCATACAGTATATTGCCATAGACAAATATTCAAGGTGTCTAATGGTATCCGCCATCGAAAAATTTAAACTTTGTTATCTATTGAACACAAACAATATCAACTCCTCAAATGCAATCATTTCGTCCCCCCTGGAAGCAATACGATCAAATTTCATCACTTTGGATCTCGTCCCTTGTGAAATGGGATATATCGATAATCCATGTTTTGCATCGTTGGAAATGGAAATTACCACCACCACCACTACTACTACTAAAAGAAGGAGCAGCAGCAATCTTTTCCATTTGGTGTTTTATATGATGGACTTGAACCTGAATTGTATCGTGAAAAAGGCGGATTATCTCTTACCTGGTAAACCAAGCACTTTGATCTCATTACCAGACCTAACCGAATTTGGCATCGTAACGAACATCGACACTCACAACAACAACAACAACAACAATACTACCAACCCCTTCATCATCGTGACTATGGAAGACTCGCTGCTAATCAAAGACTTGAAAGGCTACTACAATATAAAAGTACCGTTACCCAAATGTACAGACCGTGAAAACCATACATCACCAACCGTGATCGTATCGCATTCACACCGTTCATTCAAAAAAAAATTATTCATCCTATTACAAACTAATCATGGGGATCTATTTAAATTACAAATTATCCCAAACATCAATCAATCAAATAAACCTCAATGCATTATCAACTATTTCGATACCATCCCAGTCGTAGAACAATTGCATATTACCACTAACGGTCTTCTCTTCGCTAATTCAGAGACGCATAGTAATTATCTGTTCCAATTCGAAAGTTTGGGTTCAGATGTGGCAATGGACTCATTCACTGTTTCCAAGAGTTTACAAAATTTAACTATCCTGGAGAAGAAACCAACATTGAATCCAATGACTGCTGCTGCCGTGGTGCAATCGCATTCAAATCAAGCATCGGTCCCTTTAAAACTGTTGACCAACAATGAGGACTCAATAATTAGAAGTTATACCAACAGTGTCGACGTCGAAACTCTAATATCATCTCCTTTACCACCGGGACCTAAAAACATTTGGACTTTGAAAAGACAATTAGATGATACATTCCATTCATACGTCACTTTGGCTTTCAACCAATATACCGTGTTCCTTAACATTTCAGGTGACTCGATGCAAACTCTGTCCTTCCAGGATCCAGCTCCCTTCATTATGAAAAATGACATGACTATATACATGACCATGTTAAATCCAAACATCCTTATCCAAGTTTGTTCGAACCAATTCACACAAGTGGCTACCACTTCAGAGGGATCAGGGTTCAAACAAATTCACGAATGGTTCCCACCTGCCGGTATTCAAATCGTATCAGCAACAGCCACTAAATCTCAATTGATTATTGCCCTCTCAAATAATAACATCTTATATTTCGAAATCAAAGGAATTGGGACGACCACCCTAATAGAATCCTCTAAAACAATAACTATGGAATCTAAAATTGTCAAGTTAGCTGTAGACCAAGCTAAATTTAGATGTGATCATTTAATTGTGGCCACAGAAGATGATAATTTGATTAGTATCGTATCCCTAGACACCAGCAATAGTTCAACTTTCATGGAAATATTATCTTTCCAACAATTGAACGATGAGATCAATGACGTGGTTATGAATGATACCACATTTTATGTGGGGTTGAAAAATGGTATTTATGTTAAATCTAAATTTGCTAGTAAAGAGGGGGAAATCTTAAACACAAATCAAAGATTCATGGGGACCAGACCGGTCACATTATCTGTCATCGATAGAGCTCTTTTAACATTGAAAGATGAAGACGAGAGTTCAGATGAAGAGGAAGACGAAGAGGAAGACGATTCAGATGGGGAAAAGCCACACATTCAAGAAAAAGAACACAGCAACAATGAGTATAGCAGATGTATCGTAATCCATTCTGACAATATTTGGTTGGATTATGAATATAAACAGATGGGTTATATCAGACCTATTTCTTTGGCGAAAGATGCATCCTATTTGAACAAGATTATCCAATTCTCAACTTCCACAATCTCAAATAATGGTATATGTGCATTATCTGCATCAGGTGCTTTAATTATTGGGAAAGTGAAGAACTTTGTCAATACTGAAACATGGTTTAATATACAGGATATCAAACTAAACAATAATGAAGAAAAGGGGAAAGATGAAGATGAGGAGGATGAGGATGAAGAAGACGAAGATGAAGAAGAACAAATTAGCAATCAAGAATATCAAAACAAAATTGCTTTACCTGTCAATAATGGAGAATACACGGTATTCATTTCCAACCATACTAATACATCCTATCCAAAGTGTCGTATGTCGATTATAAACTCAAGTACGGATCAAATTATCCTTGATTCAACATCTCAAGTACCATTCTATGAAGTTGAAGGACATCAAGCAATATCTGCCCAAATTGTGAATTTTACCAAAAATAAGAACTTTGTGAATCTTGTTATTTCCACCAGAGACCAACAGTTACTCACATTCCAATTAAAATTCGAAGTATCAAAGAAAGCTACATTCTACATTTTAACATTACTTCATAAGACTAAGGTCGAAAGCCCTATATTTGCAATGTCTACTATAAACAATAGATTATTTGTTACTATCCTTGATTTCCTAATCATATATGATTTGGGTAAGAAACAATTATTAAAGAAATCTATCACAAAGGCTGCTTCGTCTACTACTGCTAGTACATCCATCGATGTATGGGATAATAGTAGAATCGCTATCGGTGACGTCCATGAATCAGTAACCATATACCAGTATGATAACGAAAATAACAAGCTTTACCCTATTGCTGATGATATTGTAAAAAGGCATGTGACAACTTTAAAATTTATTGATGCAGACACCGTTGTCGGAGGTGATAGATTTGGAAACTTATGGACACTTAGAATCCCAGCCGATATCGATGAAAGTAAGATAATGAAAGATGTCGTCTCACCGCATAATAATATTATGGAAGCTCCTTACAAACTTGAACTAAAAAACCACTTCTTTATTAATGATATCCCTATGTGGTATTCTGTTGTCACTTCTGTGCAAATGTCAGATAGACCTTCTATTATATACGGTGGCTTACAAGGAACTATCGGTATTTTAACGCCATTGTTATCTAAATTACAAATTAAAACCATTATGAAATTACAAGAAGGTATTGTAAACCTTGAGTCCCTTATTATAAGTGATAAAATGTCAAATATGACTATTGACAACAAAGAAAACGATGACAATGGGAAAATTGAGGATGATAACGAAGAAGTATGGACAAGTCGAAACACTAAGGACGAATTGCATCCAGAAGGTTATATGAGTTTAGTTGATAGGGATCATTTCAGTTATAGAAGCTACTATGCTCCTGTCAAGAACGTTATTGATGGTGATTTATGTGAACGATTCTTGGTTTTGAACTCATACGAACAAACATTAATTTGTAAAGCAATCGGAAAGAAGACCAGGATAGATGATATTGTTATATTATTGAACGAAATTAGAAGTAACTATATGTAGAGGCTTAGTATATGCACATATATAATAACATCATTCAATTAAAGATGAAGCGTACAATCTCGTCTAATGATAAATACAGAATGATTACAACTTTTATATAATTGCAATATATGTAATTCCAATAATATGATAATAAAAATGACAATAATAGCAGTATGCATGGTAGGGTATCAATTGGTTTAGTGGTACTCAGCACAAGAAAGCTTTTAGATAAATGAAAAATAAAATCGAAATGATGTCTTTTATTTGGTATGCTGGTTTAGTAGTTGGCTCAGAGCGTTTGAGATATATTACTAACATTCAATGTAGAACCTATCAGATGACTTCTGTAAACATTATCGATAAGTCTTTGAAGTATCAATGCATCCATGAGAGTAGGGAACCCTTCGAATTCAAACCCTTGCATGACAAATTGAGATGGTAGGTTAGGTATTTTCTTTGTATTAAAATGGAAATCCGCGATAGATTCGTATAATCTAAATATATTCCCCAATACAGCATTATAGTTGCGTAAGTGATACACTTCCATCAACTCTTTGCCCGAGTCGTAGTTATTGGGCATTGGGTTCTGGTTATTACTGGTTGGTGATTGATTTAAATTTAGGTTAGTATCGTCACTCTTTATGCCGCTGTAATATAGTACTAGATTGGATATCTCGGCAAACCCAGCATCACCTTCTAATTTTAAGTCACCTTTTGTACCATGAATGTCAATCACTAAATTTTTAGTAAATTTTTTAGTAGGCTTCCCTCCTTTTATTGAACAAGAGACAGGGACGTTTCCTCTCAATAAAGTACCTTGGAAAAGTAAATGATCAGGTACACTTTTCTTTACTTTTCTACCGGTTGGGACTCCATGTTCATCAACTACCTCTTGCTGTGAGATATTGTTGAAAATCATTGAATTGATTCTACCAAAATAGGAACCGCACATATACTGTAAAATGTCTATTGTATGGCCAAAAGTGGTATTAACAATATCGGTGGCGTTCCCCATATCATAGATGAAATCCGGACTTTTCACTGGACGTTCGTAACCAAACCACCCACCATTCCCAGCAATCTCAATAGAGTTAATTTCTCCAATATAACCCTGACTTATTAATTCTTTAGCACGTAAAACATAGGGTGATTTCCTACCTTGTAACGATATTATGGTTTGTAAGCCTCGTTGAGCGGCAGCAGCACAAACCTTTTCTGCTTCATCTACGGTACATGCTAGCGGCCACTCTACGAATAAATATTTTAAATTTGGATTTAGTTTGGAATATTCTATGAGAGGTAATAGCAAATTGAAATGTTGTAAAGTTTTGATAGAAACAACTATTATATCCACATTAGAAGATGAAGCAAATGATTCCAGAGTGGGAAATGCGGTGGCATTACTTAACTTCAAATGTTGTATTGTTGCCAGACTTTCGTCTACTTGTGGACTATATAATGCAGTAATTTGAAATTGAGATGATAATTGTAAAATAGCCGGATAATGGGTCTTAATGGCCCAACCTTTTGAATATGATAGCCCAATGAACCCAACCCGTAGTGGAGCAGCATTGGGGACTGTGGATACAGCAGATCTTTTATTGTATTCCATCGGTTAAAGAATAAAAATGAATTGTAAAACTAGCGAAAGTGAATATATATATATGAATGTGTGTTAACCCAATGTGTTGGATAAAACAATGAAGGGATAAATGATTGAATAAAGAATGGCAAAAAAAACAAAAACTAGTGAGTGTCTATCAAATATGTATATATTTGGTCATAGGTTGTGGTTGTTTTGTCTTGCTTTTGAAGCAATGATATCAGTCGAACAATCAATCCTTTCAATGTCTTATTTAAAAAAAAAAAATGAAATTTACTTTTTTGTGCTTTGTGAAAAATTAATCAAACCGTAAGATAAAATTGAATACTCATATAGTAAAATAGTGAGTAGCTTTATTAAAGTTATTATTATTATTATTGGTATTATTATTATTAGTATTAGTATTAGTATTAGTATTAAAAATGGTATATAGAGACGAATAAGAAAATAGTAGCTATACATAGGAACGTTTTAGCCATGCTTGTTTTTTCATTATTTTGATTAGAAACAAAAGAGATGGCGGGCGGGTATTAAGAAAGAGGAAAGGCAATGGCGCGGAAGATGGGTATTATTAAACAGAATCATCGTCCACTTCATCATCTTGATCCTTTATATTTTGTTTATTCTTTCTTACAGTAAAGAATTTGATTCCTTTATGTGGGATTTGTTCCATAGACCCCTGAGTTGCTGTGGTTACAGCATTGTTTGCTGTAGTTGGTTGTTGAATGGACCCAGTTAAAGCAGGACTTGGACTTGGAATCACAGGAGGTTGCGGAGATAACTCTTGCTGTTCCAGGATAACGTCGTCATTATTGTTTGGGTTGTAAGTTGGGTTTAAAGTCTGGTTAAAGGGCACTGGGGTTGGTGATAATACAGAATATGGTTCGATGGTTTCAGGAACTTGTAAAGAGTCCTTCTTTCTATGGAAAAACCCACCGACTTCTGGATCGGTGTTGATCAATGGAGGATTATAGATGATATTCTTCTTTGTTTGCCACCACCAAACAGTGGTCAAACACATATCAATAAGTGATACCACGAATGATGCCCATGCAATACCTAACAATGGAGCACTAATCTTAGCGCTTCTGTCAGCATCATGGAATGCATTTCTGGCCATGACTGAAACGGCTGTTTGTAATACAACGGCAACCATATTGAAAATGAACCCCATGATACAAAGGATCAAAACGACTTGTAAAATGATGTTAGAACAGAAGGATAAGATGTATAAAAGGAATGCGATACCGACGAAGGCTAGAGCTATCCAGAAGAAACAAAACGAGAACCTTGAAAGGTAATAGTATGTATCTCTGTCGTTAATGAATTTATGTGGGACGTTAACTTTAGTATTGAAATTATCTTGAGGAGATATTGGAGCCGCTGGAGATAAGTCGTTACAAGAGGTACGACTGTCGACGATGGAACAAGCCCCCCAGAAAGTCCATCTTGTGGTGTTTGCTGCGTTTGGAATGCCAGAAGTGTCTGCTTGGACCCAGTAGAATCTATCCACTGGATAATTGTTCATGGACCCAGATAAAACGATAAGAATTAATAGTAGTGTATTCCCTGCTAGGAACAGTAGGGTGAAACACCTAAAGAAAGTTCTCATCCAGCTTGCCATTATGAGATTGCAGATGTAATTGATGCTTTTATTTGTTTATTTATTTTCTTTGTCCTGTTGAAGAAAGAGATGGGGTGGATGGATAAAGGCAAGATCTTCAAAAGTTTTGTTTGTCTTCTGCAATATATATTGAAATTGAAATTGCAGATGGATGAGTCCATCAAATTTTCGACAACAACATCATGGCAGAAACTCCCTTGTCCATGGGTAGATCCCGACAACTCCAAGTAGTGGGCTCAACGAGAGCGAGAGAGAAACAAACAGGTCTTAGCTGCTTGGTCCAAACATCGACTCATTGCCAAATTCTCACTGAAACTTTCTGAGACGTGGGGCTTCTCCCGGCCCAGAGACAATAGCGTGCCTTCCAGATCTCGCAGCGAAACGTAAACATCGAGATTTCCGCATTCGGTGTTATCATGTGTCCCAAAGAGGAAATACTAAATCAAAACAAACAATGCGCCCCTTCCCTTTTGGGCCGGCTGCAGCAGGGGCGGGCCGCTTCCTATTTGGGACACTTCCCAAGAAGATCGTGGCATGTGATGATACGTCACGTGGTGCTATTTTTTTTTTTTTTTTTTTTTTTACAATAATTTTTCAAATTTTTCAAATTTATTTCGAGATGACATAAAATTGTTTTCTTCTATTTTACTTTGTTTGTAGGAAAAAGCTTTAAAGTGATTATCTCTGGCAGAAAGTAGCTGATTCACAGTTGCAACACGTATATTAACGCGTAACTATAAAAACAAACATACTTCAACTTTCTTTTTAATACATATATTCATATTCCCCCCCCCCCCCCCCCCCCCCCATCATACTGACTGCAATTGACGCGTTTTTATCTCTGTGCTTTTTTGTTTTTTGTTTCGTTTTTCTACTCTAATTTCTATATACACATAACTTATTTCAAGCTCATCGATCTGTTAATTGAAAAGTTCTCAAAGAAGAAAATATTCAACAACTCAATTTAACTTATTTAAAACTTACAATAACCTCGAACAATGTTCTCACAACAACAAACACAAACTTTTAAAAGAGGCTGCTCCCACTTTGAAATAGAATCGCCATTTCCAGAAACTATAAAAAGAAAAAGACTCACAAATGACACAAATAATAATAACAATACGAATACTTTAAATAGACCAATATCACCAATCTCATCTATGGACGATGAAAATAAATTATATCATTTGAAACAACACTTATTAGAACAACAGCAGCAGCAGCAGCAGCAACAATGGCGATATCAGAATCATACAAATATGGAGAATGGTGGCAGCAGCGGTACAATGACACCAATGTCTTCTTCACCAAGTCAAATAGAATACACAAACCATACATCGATGATCGACAATACCGAACCATACTATGAGATTGAAGAGTATATGAGCAATGGCTATGAAATAATGCAACAACATAATAATACTACTAATAACAATAATAATATGAAAAACTTAACTCAATATGGTCTTTATGATATGACTCAAGAAGAAGTGGAAATGATGATAATGGATGATACGACATTGGCTACTATCAACACCACCTTTTAAACAAAAACAAAAATGATAGAAAAAGAATCAAAAAAAAAACCTACCAGAAACAATAATGTCCCCATACCCTTAATGAACTTGAATGCATCTCTTATGTTTGAGTGGTAGTTTTAAAAAAAGCTTCATCTTTATAACTAAGAATGCCCATTGAATTCTAAACTCTCCTTAATAGCTATTTTATTTATTTATTAATTTATTTATTTTTACTCTAAAGATATCCCTAGATAGACTGTATACAGTATTAGCATTTTTATATAACTTCATACCTCCCCATTTAAATAATACATTTTGCTATAAGGTATTTCGAAATCACTTCCCAATAACTACCTCATCGAGTACTTTGTTCTTCTCTATTTAATTCCTCAAAGATGGAGGGTAATTTCTGGATAGGCTTAGTAGTGAATTTATTTTTTTGTGTGAAAAAAAGAGCATTTTATTACAATTTATAAGAAGACCATTAATAAAGACATCCATCCCTGGAGTTTTCTATCAACACACTCACAACTGAAAAAAAACTCCAACAACAGTTTTATATTCACATATATATATATATCCAATCAGAAAATGCCTCCTCATGTTTATTCTGTGAATAAAGAAGATTTACTCTTAATCATTCTAAGTGTATTTGTGCCCCCAGTAGTAGTTATTATTAGAAAGGGTTTCTTTTCAAGAGATTTCCTATTGAATCTATTACTATTTCTTATCTTCTTTTTCCCTGCCATTATTCATGCTTTCTACGTCGTTTATGAAACTTCTCTACAAAGACCATACAATAATCCAAACTTAACTAATGACAATACTACCACAAACACAAACACAAATCCAAACACCTCTAGTTCTAATAAGCCTTTCATGGAAGATCAATTACCATTGGCTTCTAATGTCGATGGTCTAAACAATGGTGATCTAAATATGGATCTTGAACGTGATGGTAACAATGAAGGTTTGCCAAATTATGATGAAATCACAGGCCAAAAACCTACTACCGATAATAAGATCCAACATTGAATATAACTACACATAACCTCATATATATCTATACCTAAACAAGATATTTTTTTAAACTTTATATACCCTCAATACATTTTTAACTCAATTCTAAGCCTTATTCATTTTCTCTATACTGATAAGTCCTACAGAAGATTGGTGAATATGTTAGTTTGTTTTCGTTAGACCAGATTTAATTGTAGCAATTTTCAAGAAACTACATTTCCATTTAAACGTATTTGTGTTCAAACGTTTATTTACAACTAAGCGATGATGTGAGTGACTAAAATATCCTGTCATTTACTCCGAAATTATCGTTAGTACTATTCTTACTATTAATTGTGTTACCCGCACATCATTCCAAAAATTTTGACAAAAAATAATTAAAAAAGAAATATCTCCAGGGGGCGAGTCGAACGCCCGATCTCAAGATTACTTTGTAAGAACAAATTGTTCTTAAACATTACAGTCTTGCGCCTTAAACCAACTTGGCTACCTAGAGATTAATTTCTGATTTTTATTTTTTCACTGGGAGGTTTTATTATAACATATTTAGGAGATGACCATAGTGTTTTACTCTTGTATTTTTTCAGAGATTTGTATAATGGAGCAGGTCATTTACTAGCAAAATGTTCCATTGAATAGTTTATATATGGAGAGACCTGTTCATCGTTTTCCGGAGAAATAGAATCAGGAGGTTGTGTAGATTGAATAATGATCAAGGAACCACGGCTGCATAGGTGTCTCAATAACGTATAATATATAGTCTTTGAGTTACCTTAGCTTGATATTTTAGTAAGCTAAGAGTTTGTATTTTATAAGATTGCAAAAGACTTAACAATGATACAGTATTTGATGTGCAGTATAGTCAATGTATTACAACAATAACACTGAAAATGGCGATTTTATTTTAGATAAGTTTGATAGTTTAAAAATATGTTTACTGCAATATCCTTTTTTTGTTAATTCAAGACTGGAAATTTTCAAGTGTTGACTTTATTCAAAAGGTTAAGTGCATTCACTGTTTACCAACTATAATTCTGCAACGTCTACTTCTGATGTATGTAACAGGAATTATGAGGAAATGCAAACTTACTTTAAAAACTAAGATGACAATCAAGCTGTAAGATATTCTTTTAAACAGGGATAATATGATTTACTATACATCTCCAATATTCCTTACCAAAATTATAAAGAAAAAATTCTCCAATGCTAACTCCAATCATAAATCTGTGGTCCGGAGACCCTAAGCTATGATATATCTTAAAGTAGGTAAACACTCGAGAATATATCAAGATAGTAAAGATGAGCTTTCCTTTGAGTGTGAACAATGATGTTATACAATCAGACAACAAGAT
The DNA here is from genome assembly GCA_028408415.1 of Monosporozyma aerobia. NCBI lineage: Eukaryota > Fungi > Ascomycota > Saccharomycetes > Saccharomycetales > Saccharomycetaceae > Monosporozyma > Monosporozyma aerobia. Next base: position 1,185,045 of record JAKOOU010000020.1, read on the forward strand.
CTGTCATCTCTATATATGAATGGCCACATACTTGCCGTAGAAACTGCAAGAAAACATATCTGAATGGGGGGAGGTATCCCACCCGAATAAAATCAGCCCATGTTTATCAAGGTTAAGGTTTTTATTTATCCCTTGGAGCTTTCGAACTAATTATCTGATTTTTGTTTTATCTCCATTCGAGGTGATTCTTAATTTAGTCATCATTGTGTATTGACATCTACCTCTTCGATATTTTCTCCACTTGCAGTATGGTGTGACAAAGTATTTGAAGAGAAATTATTGGATGGGATTATTCCAGTAATCTTGTCCTCTACTTTAATTATTCTTAGTTTAGGATGGCAGATACAATTGGAGACTCTTTTGAAGACTCTTTTGAAGACTCTTTTGTAGTTCGCTGTTTCAACTAAAAATGAATATTCCCTGGGGGGTTAGATACGGCTACGGTTAATGGTCTTTTAAGCAAGCTTATAGTTTTTAATAAGACTATTTGCTGATACTTATCTTTCGCATATGTGGTCTTTTCTCAGATAAAATTTTATTGATAGTTGATGATATTTTTTCATGGACCACCTTCTTGCTAATGATTTTTTATTAAACGGCATATTTCACCCACGTCTCCCAATATCTCCTGGATTCAACTTGCCATGATATTATATCGGATATGTAAATTCACCCCATTGTTTTAGTATTCTTTGAGGGTACAAGTAATATGTTAGATCACAGGTACATTTCCAGCCTGTAGTGAATTTTCACCACAAAGTTAATATTCGTTTCATTGTGAAAAACGGCGGATTTGTTCTCACCTGTATGCCCCTGGACAAATCATGAGGGACATTTTGGAATTCTAGAAGCAAAACAACAAAAACTACCATTCCAGCTTTGGATTACAGTATATTTTGCAAGATATCGGTCGCACAGTCAGGAATGAAGCATTAATCGATCCCGCTTCTTCGCATCATTCACAATGGAAACTGCTAGTTTTTTTAATTCTTTATCCGATCTCTGAACGATCTCTGAACAACTGCGTATTCTGGTGATATGAGAAGAAGTCTAGTGATATCCTATAATGGAATGTTTAAGAGCCCCTCTTCCCGTCTAGGACATTGACAATACTAAAATTAATGAGGTATTATTGGGCTGAGAGTTAATGGAATTTGGAGGTTGCCGATCCAGTAGAAATTTGGATCAGACAAAAGAAATTTGTCATACAAAAAATTTTCTACCCTTTTGTTAGCCAACATTCAAATAGCAGAGAATCCACGTTAATCATAAATTTCTACCAAGAAAAAAATTAATTTTGTCGGGTATTGTTATGTTAATGGTATGTTTGTTTTTTTGATAGCGTTTCCATAGAGTGCTATTGTATGCACAATGAAAATATCCTTTCGAGATATGATAGTAGAGAAGTACATGCGTTAGTTGTCTCACCATCATTTGATTTTATAATTTCAAAGCCATTACGATACCCTCTTTACATGTTTCAGAATGCATCGATAATAGCATTAAATCTTTTTTGATTATCGACCTAATCACCGTTAAAATGAGTTTCTGTTACTCTAGACATGAATATTCAATTTATCTTGATATAAAAAGCCCAATCAATTATTCATTTTACTGTAATCTATAAAAAATACCTTGCTTTGGTTTCTGTTTATAATACAAAATAAGTAGTCATCAAAGCTATTCATCAGAGTTAACACTTTAGGATATTACAGGTATATTTAGAGAAAAACATTACTGATATGATAGCTAAATTTCAAAAACTATTCTCGGTATTCGTATTCTTTATCACATTATTTGATACCACAAATGCCGGTATTGCACCTCCTTCATGTGACATGGGTGGCTTAACTAGCAATGTGGGTGCCACAGTGAGGTTTTTTGAATACAGTTATAAAGATCGTGATCATTATAAGGATATCAATTTCTTATCTGGTGGTTACTTATCTAACAACTATCTGGGAACCGTTACCGGTGTTCAGGATATTTCATATGCCACGGGTAAAAATTTAGATATCCCACCATATGGATTTGCTGGTCTTACACTAAATCATTTCCTAATGGAAATTACAGGGTACTATTATGCCTCGCAATCAGGTATTTATTTAATGGATATTGATGTTGATGATTCGGCTGCTTTGTTTTGGGGTGCTGGGTATTCTTTTGATTGTTGTGGTCAGCTGGCTAATTTCACTTCTAGTAATCATATTTTAACTAATGCCCTAAATCAACCTCATGAAGCCAAAGAAGTTTATATGGAGGCTGGTTTATTTTATCCTTTCAAATTGATTTATATCAACTATAGAGGTACAGGGGTGATGAAATTACAAATAACCACACCAGATGGTTCTGTCGATGATACTGTAGGTAATAACATTTATACTTTTGCTGAAGGAGATACTTCACTTTGTGATGCTGTAACTCACACTTACGAATTTACCACACACCTTACAACCGCTACAACCACAGTTACATATACTACTTCAGTTGTAACGGCTCCCACAACTGTGTCTACCAGCACTTTGACAACATGGATCAATGATGACAATGGTGAAGTCACGGTTATATATGTAGTGGATGTACCTGTACCAAAGACAACCACTTCATCAACAACGACTACTACAAAGGAAACAACTACCACTGCTGCAGATACTACCACTATTAATGAAACCACTGGTACCGACAGCAACACCACTCCTGATGCAACTACCATTGCTATTACGTCCACTGGTACCGACACCAACACCTCTCCTGATGCAACTACCATTGCTATTACGTCCACTGGTACCGACACCAACACCTCTCCTGATGCAACTACCATTGCTATTACGTCCACTGGTACCGACACCAACACCTCTCCTGATGCAACTACCATTGCTATTACGTCCACTGGTACCGTCACCAACACCACTCCTGATGCAACTACCATTGCTATTTCATCCACTGGTATTGAGAGCATCGTAGCCACATCGCACAGCAGAGGGTCGGTTATTGATGTTCCCGCAACTACCGCGATGGCCACCGGTTTCGAAAGTAGTACTACTCCTGAAACCTGCACTGTCATCCCACATACAAAAGGTCCCATTACTATGGAAGTAACTAGTACTGTGACTACTAGTACCCGCAGTAGCACCACTTTTAAAACCGATACTCTCTTTACGACCTCCTCAATGGAAACGATTACAAGCAACGCCTGGTCGAGTATCTCCAGCCGTACCCAGATATACTATGGTAATTCCACCTCTGGCCTCTCATCTTTTCATGTTGCATCGCAAGAAGTTCCAAACCAAACCAAGCTTTCAACAAGTGAGACAGCCACTCAACCTCCAGCTTCTTTAAGTCATTTCACCATGATACAAACTGTTCCAGATAACAAGTCTGCTTATTCTACTAATATGCACACTATCCCAGGTGAAAAACCTAGTGTGACAGGGAACAATCCTGAATCTCATGTTGTTACTTATACACACACTGTCTCGTGCAACAAAACTAGTTTTGCAGACAGCAAGCTTATTTCACCTACTTATCCTGTTGCTTCTGGTAATGTGACAAGACCTATTTCGGGTAGAGAACCAACCACCCCTACTGGTAATGATGAGAGTGTCCCAACCCCAGCCAGCAAAGGCCCCTCTAATAACGGTAATGACAGCAATGTCTCAGTCTCAGGTAATGATGATTCTTCCAATAGTGGTAATGCCAGTAGAGACTTGAGCAGTGTGACCGGTTCTGTTAGCATTGCCAAGCCATATTATTCCCATACTGCCACAATTTCAACTTCGCTTTCTGTTTATGAAGGTGTGGGTACCCTTACCAAGGAATGTTCCTTAACAACCCTTCTTGCCATTGCCATTTTGCTCTTTATTTAGGCCGAAGATTTTTGTTCAACTTTGGTATTGCAACGATTTATTTCAGTATATATCTTGTATTCATTTTTTTATAGTAGTTGTTGTCTGTATGTATTAATGCTACTTAAGTTTCTGCAGAAAGAATTATTTGTTATGTATGATTATTATTTTATCATGAGTTTTTGAATATTCCGAACTTTTCTAATATGAAAAAGGAGGATGATATAAACAAATTCATTCAACCCTGACGGATCTTATTATATTTAAGCTTTAGAAGGGCTCCTACAGTCTGAACATCATATAGACATTGGCCATGTTATGTAGAATGCACCTCAATTATATAGTTTAGAGGTCGACTGGCTTGTCCAGTAATATAGAAATTTTCCGATTGTCTAATTCCGATTAGCTACTTTTGGTAATTCCGATTATATTTTTGAGAAATACGATGGGGGTTACCTAAACAGATAATAGGAAACACCTACTCTCTTACGTTGAGACTGTGCAGCAAGATCCATTACGAGGTTGTGATACTCGCACTAAACTTGGTCCCACATAATCTTATATGAGGGTCGTTCTCCAGAATGTAACTTTATCACTAAGTAATGATTTATCTCAAAGATAAGAGATTTGTTTCAAAAATGTCAGAATTTTAAATTGAAGATAGTAGTATATTTATTGCAATTAGTTGATTTGCCTCTTTCTAATACCATTTGTAGTAATCTATGACCATATATATACATAATGTAGACTTTATCTTTTAAAAAAGTTTTAACCTTCGCTATAACATAAATACTGACGGTTAATATACCAGATTAAATATTAATAACACTGAAAATGGCCACACCAGAAGCCGTGGTTGGTCATTTCCCGATGCTGTTGTATGGTTTAAATACAAGTAGCATATTAATGTTTGTAAAAATTGAATAAGATTGAGGCGGTTACTATAAAAATGCAATCCTTTACTTTATCTACTTTTGTAGCTTCAATATTTATTTCTTATTGATTATAAATATGGATTATATAAATAAAAGTGCCATTACTCATAGCACAATAATTCATTTACGATATTATACTCTAGTTACTTAAATCTATATATCATATTAAAGGAAATCATAATTTGCCATTTTTCCAGTAATCATTGTAAGCAGTCTTCTTTTGTCATAGATAAGCTCTCCATCATGGCGATATGCTTTTTCAGCTGATATGTCATTAATATCAAATAGTTCGAAATTATAAATCATTCTCAAACCTCTCTTTTCTAGTTTGTCTTCAGTGTCTTGACTAAATTCCATTAACTGTTCATATTCAGGATGTGTGATCAATAAATTAATAATATCAAATGAGATTAGCACGGAGTCTGAGCCTTCTTCTAGAGAAGATACTCTTCTTAATTCTTTTCTTATGACTGTGTAAAATTTGAAAACGCAAATTGGATTCCTTTCTAATAAGTATCTAACAACAAGTGAGAATCTGTATTTGCACGGTTCATCCGATATTGGAGAGCTAAATAACCTAGCACTTTGGTAAAGTGCTATATTAGAACACTCTCCATCGCTTGATATCCAATTAGCCAAGATTTCTGGAATCTTATTATGGCCGTCTAGTTTAATATATTTGTGGTTGATATCGTTATCATGTAGTATATGATGGAATTCTTCGGGTGTAGACAGTAAATATAAAAGGTACAAATACACCAGGTATTGGTTACTATTCATATTTAATAAATGCTCTTTGTAAGAATTTTCAAATAGTAACTTCAAGCAAAATGGAGAAGTCCCCTTAATAACGGGAATAGATAAACCTCTTATTATATGATTTGCAATAATGTGTGGAAAATTCGATACCGTCCATTTAACACCAATATAATCATCTAACTCATTTAATAGATTACTAGCAAATTCCCTTCCGTCTATAAGGGCTGTTGGGACATTCTTCTCATGATGCACATCAAAATTTACCAAATATAGTTGTCTCAAACAATTTGTGATAAAAATTAAAGCACTCTCAAACAAAACTGGATGGGGAGAATCAAGAAGTGTGATAGCAAGCCAGAACATTTCTTTTACTATTGGCAAAGTAGGATCCATACCTTCGACTAATCTACTCAGAGCAAATGTATGAGCAATAGTTAAGAATATTGTATCTTCGTTTAGAACTGGCATAGCAAACACCTGCATCGATTCTGATAGCAAATCCCGACATAACAATTCTGAGCAATAGCTTTTCCCCATAATACCCAAAATCATCATTGCTCTTGCAGACAGAAATGATCTGTAGCTGGATATAGCATCTAAAAGATATTTCTTGAACTTTGTTTTCCAAAACGAAGCTTCTGACTTGGAGCTAAATTCCATTACAAGAATGATGTTTGAGGTGAAGGTCTCTAATGAACTAACTTTGCTTGTGAATGATGTAGTGTTAAATATGGGTGCCACTTTCCCCTTATCTTGACTAAACCCTGCAATCAAGTTAAGCTTTTGACGAGCAAAAGCGGCAGATATATCCAACAATTTTTTTCTGTCATCTGCTTCTAAAGCTTCGTTAATCGTTAAAGAATGGCAGATATTCATCAATAACTTATGTAATGTTAATCTTAAACTAGATGGGCCAGTATCAATTAATAATGCAATAATGTAAAGAAGTTCTGGGAGATACATTTGAGTTAATAAGGAAGATTCGAAAAATAATGAAATTGAAATATTTGCTAGCATATCCAATTCAGACCAACTATGATTGTACGACTCTAAAGTGAGGGATGGTAGAAGTGTTTTAATAACACCCATGAATCTACAGATTACTTCACTAGCAACCTCAACTGTTGGGAAACATGTTAATAGCGTTATTACTTGTTTCCATTCACGGTTCTCCGAATCCCTTTCAAGGGCATGATTAATTATTTCATCCACTACTATAGTTGTCAATCGAATATCTAGTGCAAATTTATACCAAATTTGTTGCAAATATATTGCAGCGAAATCAGATTCTTCAAGAGTTAAACGAATTAAACTTTGAATAATATGGGAAGCAAGTTCCGGTCCATCTGCATTACCATAGGTAAAAAAGGCATCATAGAAGTTATCAAGCCATAATGATAAGCACGCCACAGCAGTGTGGATATACTTGCGATCAATCACACCATTTTCTAAACTTTCAACGACGTATTTCCAAATATAGGGTGTCAATTCTGGTGATGTCACGCTTAGAGATTGTGTAATTATGGATAAAAATGTAGTAGTATCACGAGGAACATATATCTCAGAGTAATGGTAGAATACTGTCCCAAAATCCAAATTGAATGCATTCTGAGTGGAAACCATCAAATTATAAGAGATGTTTTTAATGGATTCATCTTCACTAAATAGGCCAACCAATATCACCAAGCATAAATGAGCAACGATTTCATCCCTATTTGTATCGTAATTATTTTTATTTTCCAAAGCTTCTGTACTTAAAACACTGTATTCACTTTCAACTTTAGATTCTGCGCCATAAAACATTTTGATGATCTCTAAATACTTAGGATTCGAAAAGATTAGACGCGACCCATCAAAGAAGTTTATTGAAAATTCATCTTTGCGACCAGTGATATTTGATACATTTACTGACGATATATCTACCAAATTAAAGACATCATTTAATAAAACCTTTGTTGGTTTGCTTAGAGATTTTGCTTCGTACTCTCTTGGAATTTCGTGTAAAATTTGGAAATTGTTATAACCAATTTTTAATAAAACAGGGCAGAATTTATGCTGTCCTTCGTTATATAAGTCAATACCGTGTAAGGAAATTCTTGTATTTTGGAGACTTTGAAGGGTGTCGGCATTCAAGCCTAAACCTTTGATAACTGCTTGATCGATTGTAGTGTTTAAGAATTCATATGGTACACCTGCAGACTTGAATGGATTTTCTTTAGCTCTTACTTGAATCCACATTTGCATAAAGACATCAGTAACATTGATGTAGTAGAATTTGACACAATTTTTGAAGACTTCATCTGGTAACAGACTGAAGAGAATCGTACAAATTTTCATGATTTCAAATTCACCTGTCCCAAAACCTGTACAGTCTAACACAATATAGTGTTTGGTAGACCAGATTTTTGCATATGCACAGAGAGTTTTATATATTGAAACATCCGTATTATCTGCATTTGATCCCAGCTCTTTGCAAGAAATAATGAGTATAGGTAAGCCGGTGGCAGACATTGCCTCTTGTATTGGAGAAAATATTTCCTTCTCGCCTGCAGACGTAGATTTAAAGGCGTGTCTCTTCATGAATTCATACAGTTGAGGATATTTATCCATATTTTTCTTTACAAATGGGGGCAAATCATGAGATAATCCTAATATTGGAAGACCTAATTGGCCCAGCATATCATCAACAACACTGGTAATCTCCTTGAGAGCATCGAACTGCGAGGGAAACTGACTAGCCTTGACAGCTTCGGCTCTAATGGCAAGTTCATGCTCATATAAAAACTTGTGGATAAAATGGTAGTCAAACACGTTGGAAGGAGTTGAAGCAGGAGCAGGAACAGTGAACACTTCATCTGTATTACATAGATCTTTAATGAAACCAAATATCTTGTTACTGCAACTTTTCAAAATATCTGCATGGGGGTGAAGTGCAGGCCACTTGGTGACAGCGTCAGACCCATTAGCCATATTTTGAATAACTTTAGTTAGTAAGATAAACGATTTCTTGCACTCATAGTCAAAAGATATGACAATGTTTTCGGAGTCTGGAGATACCAAAGCAGGGCCTAAAAATCTTAGAAATACAAACGAACCAATAGAAAGATAAGCATAATCTGGAAATTTATCCTTCATTTCTCTAAAAATTGTTTGAAAGATCAACCTCAATTCCGATGGAAAATAGGTAATGGATGACACAATATCATCGCATAATTTGTCAAGGTAGGTTAAGAATAATTTGACTGATTTGTCAAGTTCCTCTTGTGAATCGTATTTATCAATATCGAAATAATCTTTTTTATCAATCAATTCTTGTAGTGTTGGACGCAGGGTCCTAACTAAATAATTATTACCTCTTGCCCTAGCATATAAAGAGAGAGCCCTTGTAGCAGAGCTATTTCTTCTAAGCACATCCAAATATCTAGTTGCATTGTGGATTTCAGAGGTAATTAACTCTAAAACGGCAATGTGGCCAGAGTTCATTGTCTCAAACGCATTAATGACGCCTGCAGCATATGCATCTATTTCTGAAGATGTGCAAACAAGACTTCCAAAGTAGACGTATTCTGGATGTTTCAATAGTACTTTGACAAAGCTTTCAACCACAGCATTTTCGTTTTTATTAGACTTGGTGTTTTGAAATGGGTAATTATTTGTAATATCAATAAAAACTTTCATGAACGCAATCTTAATATTTTTATCAGTAGAATAGCCCATTGGCAGTGTAAATTGGAAACTTGCATCAACATTTGCAATCGATAAATTCGTCAATGATGTGATTAAGTTGCCATTTAATAAGCTCATCTTGTGCTTCAATGCAACAGGGTATTCATCTAAGTTTGTACATGTCTCAAGACCCTTCAATAGAATGGTGAAGTAGTTACCAAATATGACACTTGTGGATCGCTTCAATTCTTCTTTGGTATTTGAAAATGGAACTTCTAATGGAACACCCTTAGTCAAGTATGCCAGAGCTCTAGATGATTCTATTGATGTGTCAATGTACAAGATATCAATATCTCTCTTTTTAAGATCCATCTCTCTGTGTGATTTAGAGATATTCTCAAAGTCATAATCTTTGTTCAATGTTTCTTCAAACCATGATATAACTAATTTGATCCATTTATTCTTTAGACCAAAGTGATTTTTAATACTTAAACATTCTTCTGAATGTTCTAAACCTTTAAACATTTTGGACATTTGGATGATGGCTTTATAATATCTTATAGATTGATGGTCTATCTGTTGCACAATATCTATAACGTCGCTTATGGCTTCGATCAAATTTGAAGAAAACCTTATAATGCTTTCCCCAGCATCATCTCTTCTTAGAATTGTTCTTAATATTATAATAATCTGTTCCAGTAAAATGTAAGACGACTCTTGATCTGGCAATGATAAGTCAACTGATTTTAATCCAATAATTTTGGTTTTCATGTTACTTAATAAGATACCATACGATAAAGGATGTAACTCAACACTTAGTAGATCTCTGGAATTTTCTCTGGTGAGCAATTCAGAGTTATTTAACCAAGTACATTGAAGGTATAAGAAATAGTTTATTTTCTTAGCAATATCTTTTTGCATTATATTAAGATGAGGAAAATTCTTGAAATCTCCCAAATCCTGAAAAGTCGAAGCTAAAAATACACCAGATATGGAGGCTAATATGCCTGCAATATTTCTAAAATCATTCAATTGCTGTTGATTAAGGAACCGGATCTTTGTATAACTTAACCACTTCTTGTACAAAATATTCATTGAATCTAGAAGAATGGAATCCGGTAACGTGATATATTTTAAGATATTATTCTGTAATCTTCGTTGGAAGGCAACAGGGCCTGAAGCCGTATAATTATCCATGGCCATGACCTTGATAAAGTCTATATTGTAAAGATATGTCCCATCGATATTTCCAACATATTTCTTGTGGAATTTCAAAGCATCATAAAAATCTGAATAGGCCCTCTTCAAAAGACCTGGGAATTCACCTACGTTGCAGAATAAAGAGATGAAGATACCTCCACCAAGTGTTGTTGCCATGATAGGGAAAACTGATGTTTCTATTTCTATAATGCCACTCAGCTTCCCTGAATCTGTAGCAACTTTATTCAACTGAGTCCTAATATTCAGATATTTGACAACAATTTCCAGTAAAATCAATCTCTTGGAATTATCAATTTTCATATCGAACAGAGAAGCAGAGAATAAAGTAATACTGTAACTACTTAAAATGTAGAATTCATTTAGTTTGTCTTCATTAGCATCTTCACAGGTTTCGTCAATATAATTGATCAACACATCCATGAATGATCTAGCAGAATTTTGCAAAACCGTATTTTTGTCCATAACACCAACGAAAATAGGTTTTATAATATTTCTGAAATCTTTTGACGCCCATTCAGTGGTACTTATCTCTTTACTGGGAAGAATCAAATAATTCGTCAATCTTTTAAAGATGCTGAATATACTCATCATCAATGTTCTAGCATAATCATTATCAGAAGCCATAACTTGATCGAAAACAACAGGTGAGTTTTGTGCAGGGAGGGAACTACTACTCCCATCATGCATTACATGTTGCTTTATGGAAGCTCTGCCACCAGAAATGAATTTGGACAGTCTTTCATCTGATGATCTTCTAGACGAACCTTTGGTAGGCTGATAAGTAGATTGGAAGTTTTGCTTTGGTGATAATAAACTTTTAGCCACATTCGTGTTGTGAGGTTTAGATGGAGATGATGCTGGAGCAATGTGAGTAGATGTAGGAGTGTGCGACTGTAGTGGAGCTGGGCTTGTTTTAGATCTTTCACTGCCATGTGGAGATAACAAAGGAGCAAACCTTTTATTTTGTAAGTTGGAGGTTAATACATTATGAGCACTTGGGGAAACCAAGCCTGGTAGATCTGGGGTCCGGTTGTGAGTTTCAGCACAATCTTCCTCTTCATCGTCTGTTTCCCCAATTTCGCCTAGACTTAGATTGGAAGCATTGAGCAAAACAGACATTGAAGGTAGAATTGATTCCAAATCCCATGAAGCTGCTGGGCCCTTGTTTTGAATAGATTTTGTACTTGATGATATAGTCGAAGAAGCATCTGAAATAATAGATTCGACAGTGCCCCTAGAACTTGGCATATTGATATTTGATAAGGTCCTATTTCTTTCAAATTTTTCTAAAATAGTGCCATCTAAGATTGAGACAACAATGTTTGTCACAGTTTCATCAAAATATGGAAACTCTTTAATTAACAAATCAGCAACATTGTAAAACAGAGTCTTGAAAAATATGGAAGTCTTCTTGACCACAGTTTTCGTAATTGGTTGCTTTTCTAATAAGTGGAAAAATATTCTAAAACCTTCAATATACATTGATAGACGCTCTAAATTTAAGATTGACAGTTCCTTCTCCAGGTTCAAATGTGATAAAAAGTTATCAGGTTCTAGTTGCAAGGCACTTGCAAAATATTCTAATTGTAATTTTCTTTTGATTCTCGGATTTCTATGGAAACAGTGTACTAAATATGGATTTGGAGTTATATTCCAATTCTTACCAACATCTAAATTAGCACCCATAAATTTATAAAATCTTTTAACAAATTGAACACATGGTAATTGACCATTAAGCATTGAAATTGAAGATGCCATAGTCATGATAGATAAGATTGTTCTTACAGAATCTATTAATGATGAATCGCAAGATACTTGTGCGCCATTAATATTCTTCAGTATCAAAGTTAAAAATTTGATCTGTTTTGATTTCTTTGGAGTTGACGATAACGAAGTAAATCTTTTTAAGTTTTGAGTAAAATGTTTCATACCTTGTGATTTATCATCAGGCGATGTTGAGCTCATAGAATTACTTCTATTTACACGAACATTGCTATTGGTGCTGTGTTGATGATCGTTTGTACTACCACTAGTGCTATCATCTATATCCTCGTGAGTTAGGTCATGTATATCTAATAGGTTCTTAAACTTCACATTATTTATTTCATTAAAGACTTCAACATCAAGAAATAATAGCATGGATAAAAATCTTAAAATGGAATTGCAGGATAACAGTTCTAAATTATGAAAGTTTGTGTACAATTCTAGGACATTTTCCAAGGAATGTGATGAAGAGGTGTATCCGCCATCAAAGTCTGCAATATTTGTATTATTCTTATCGTTTGTGTCAATGAGAAAAGGAAATTGTTCTTTATTTAATGTTTGCCTTAAAGTAGATTGAAAATGGGGAGAATCATCGCCAAATGCAGATGATGCTAATGATGGATCAGACTGACCCTCATTTGATGACATACTGTAAGGTGACGAGATATTTCTAGCTGAAACAGGAATTGGGAATTCAGATATGAGTTTACTGGCTGTATTCGTAGTACTGGTTTTATTTTTGGGGATGGCGTTATTTTTAGTATGGTGCTGGTCATAATGTTGTTCATAATTGTTTTCTACTGTGGTAGTTAACAATTGGGTGACGTTAAAATGGGAATATATATTATCGAATAAAACATTAACAGTAGTTGGAATATCTTTTATTGATGAGTCGGTGTTTTCATTATTGCGATGTAAAAGATTTTGATATAATTGAATGTACTCCTTTGGTCTTGCCATGACCCAAAACAAAAAGGATTTTGATGCATAATATAAAAACAATGAATGGCAAATCGATTTTTTAATATTTAATGAAACTTTCTTGATAATATCTAATATATTGCCGATATTTTTATGTGTCAAAAAAAAAGTGCCAAAAAAGTCTAGATATTGTATTACATTACGTTCATTGACGATGTGGTTAGTGATTAATGGGGAGACCACATTAAGTTGAACAAAGTTGATAATTTCATTTTGATTTGACGCGGAGACGAATTTCAATGTGTAATCGATTGCGGAATCTATCTTTTCAGCATAAGCGGGCCAATTTCTATCTTCTAAATAGTTTCTATAAGATGGTAAAATATTATTGACAAAATTACCTCTCATGCTGTTATTGTTGCTACTGTTGTTGTTGTTGTTGTTGTTGTTATTATTATTATTATTATTTGGGGCACTCGATGGTGCGAGAGCCATACCCTTTAACACATTAAAAGTTCTTGTATGGAATTTAATTTTTAACGAAAGAGTGGCCACTCTTGTGGCAATAGCCGGTTCTAGTGGACCGGGGGTCATTGTATGGAAACTCGGTCTATGTGTAGCAAAACCTGGAGTAGTAGTCTTCATTGTTTTTCTTTGCTTTTGATAGGATGGGTTGAATTCGTTGGAGTTAAACTTTTCCCTTTGAGTCCAATAATATTCCATGATATCAGAAAGTAACCTGACGACAATCAAAATGGACTGAATAGTGTCATCACCAATATTCTGTGAAATGATGGAAAGTTCATTAGCCAACAACTCATCGATTAAGTCCAAAGCATTTTCAATAACCGGGTTTATATCTCTTGAAATGGCGATATTTATGGCGACAGACCTACAATAGAGGAAAAACTCTTGTTGTTCCACTTCTTGATACGTTCTTAACGAAGATTCCACTGGTAAAATAGGTAAAAGTTTACTGAAAAACACATGTTTGGTCAATGTGTCCGTCATATATGTGTTCTCAGTTGGATGTAACGGTGAACTCATGGTGCCTTTGTTATTTTTTATTGCAAACTTATATTCTCTTGGGATAAAAACAAACCTTATTATATCGTGTTAGTTGACGATATATATATGTACTTTAGAGTATAGTGATGCAATTTGTACTTTATATTGCAAAAAAAAGATAATGATGTACAGGTTAATATGCAAAAGAAAGGAAGGAAAGGAAAAAAAGTATGGATACTAATGGATATGCAATTGACTTGACGTATAGTGGTGTCCAATACTGTATGAATATATTTAAAGCTTAAACCACTTGAAGAGATGTAGAGTAACTTCACTTCAGAATGACAGTTTTGTGGATGTTAGTTTCCTCAAAAAAACAGTGAAAATGGTCACAGCAAAAAACTAAATAAAAACAATAAGTAATCCACTTCTTTGTAGATTATACTGATTGTGGGGGAGATGTGTGTGTGTGTATGTGTGTATATATATGTAATATTAAAACTCTCTTATGTGATGTGTATCTGGGAAACAAACACAAATACTCGATAGAACACACGTTTGAGCTAGTAGCTTGATTTATAAGCACTTAGTTAAACTGTACCTTAACTTCACTGAACTAGTTTGCTTTCCCTTTAGTTGCTTGATTGATTGCATTTCAATTAATTTTAAGAGGAAAAAGACAATAATTAACATTGAAAACAGCAGAAAATAATGAAAATAATGGAAATAATAAAAATCGTCAGATGTCTGGCAGCGCATTCCGCATCGGGAAGGTGGGGCCACTTTGGTCCGTGCTTCGGCGCAAATTGACGTGCGATTGTGAGAAAGTTGCGAGAAATGGCACATATACTAGTTGAATGAACAAATAGTCAGTTAGAATTCTGTATTGAGCTGTCTTGATCAGAGCATGTTCTTCAGGTTGGGTTGGCGGGGGGAGGCTAACTGTCCACCTCTTGAGAGTGGATTGGCCTTGTGGTGAGGGAAACGCCTGTGGAAAGTGCGGGTTTAATATAATGGGCGTGCTGTATCATTGGATCTTTCGATAGCTTGAAAAACTGTTTGTATATGGTTTATTGAACCGGACACTTGTTCTTGTATTTTATATATACCAACGTATAGAAGGTAGAGCTACAATAAGAAATAAGAATTGTGTGATCACAAGTATTCATTTATATATATGTGTGTGAGTACGATACAATCTGGATATATGACTATCTTCAAAAAATGTCTAAACAAATAAACATTCTTGCATGCATTGAAAACTGGAACGGGCTTGTGCAGTTCCAATGTTGCAACAATTTTATGTACCTTTGAAATGGATGGCTAGTCAGTTGTCACATAAAAAAACAAAATGAGATACTATCTTCCGTTACCATATCATTGACTGCTAACATCTTGAGGTTTTCATCCATCGATGGTCGGTGATCATAGTGTGACAGCGTTGGCCATTCGTTAATCATTTTGACTTCACTAAAGATCATAAGGGAAAATTCAAGGTTCTGGACTCTGTTTTAATTTTCAAGTTTTATGCTGTATTAGATTAGAAGTGATGGGTTCGAAGCTGTGTGGACGCTTGGCAGTACACTAAAGGATAATACTGAAATTATTCATTCCAGGTCCATCTTGTAACTTATGCTTCTTTGTAAAGTCCCTATGGGATTTGGCTGTGGGGACTTTATCATTGCCATGACTGAATAGGAAATAACAGACTTTCTTTGCCTCATGGTATTTTACTCTATGGAACCCCAATGATTGCATCATGTCAGTGAAATACTCTAACGACATGTACCTCGAGTTAGTAATACACGGTAATGGCAACACAATAAACAGGTAGGTCATTTTGTCTCTCTTCAAAAATTGACTGAATCTATGCACCATATCGCCTCTTTCCTTCGGGGTGGGGACAAAATTTAACACCAACGAACATGAAACAAGATCAAATTGATCTTTGGAGGACTTTGGAATTGGTCTTTCCATAAAATCTTGTTGAATAATCCCATCTTCATCGTTATGGTTATTTAAATCAATTCGTACCACAGGATTGAATATCCCACTGGTACTGACTGCATTATGTTTACTTAAAGAACCAATCTCCAACGCAGTAGCAGCTGTCTCTTTATATTCATATTCCCTTAACCATTGAATCAGTAATTTTGATGAATCACCCCCACGATTAGAATCCTGTCCCATACGGCTCGCTTCCTGGTAAGTGTTAATACCACCTTCGTCTCTGATTTCCTTCATCAGATAACCCAAGTACAAACAATACATGGATCTTTCATCAGCATCTTTTTGTGATTGTTGCTGTAGTTTGATTAATGATTCCTCTATCTTAGCGTCCTTCACTTTCATGTCATCGCCACGTAACTTCCAACCCTTTTGAAACTGTTTATCCCCTTTAAATAATTCTACTACACGAGAATCATCCTTCTCCAATGATTTGTCCTTTATCTTTAATAACCTAAGTAGTGTTTGTTTTCTTTGTATTATGAAATGATATCTTCTGATGATTCTACGCGTCAATTGTGGCTTGATTCTCTTGATTTGGGAGCCATGGGGACCAACGGCTTTACCAGTAATACTTTTCTTACCTCTTTTCAACATGACACCTTTGGCTATCTTCGGATTATCTAAATAATCGTGGGATCTTCAGAATAAGATGAGATGAGATGCGATGAGCTTTGAATTGAAATTTTCTATGTTTTTTTATGATGGTTTTTATTTTCTTTAAATAAAAGAATTTGAAAATTTTTAGTGATGAGCTTTACTGGCAAGTATATGATTATCAATAAAGGAATCAAAATACACCTCAAATCATTGCAATTTACCATTACATTATGACTGGGAATAAGAACGAGATTCATGCCAGAGATTTAAAATGGAAAAAAGTTGAAGTTAATGAAGCTTTAGACGATTTTGATGGGTTTTATGGACTTGAAGAGTTGGATGGTGTCGATATTAAAGTGGTTAATGGTCAAGCTCATTTCTATTCTAAGGATGGTGGTGAAGTTGATTTGACTAAGCCTGAAGAAGAAAAACTAGTTGTTAAAGATGTCAAAGGAAAAAAAGCTTCAACTACCAAAAAGGCCAAGGGAAAAAAAGATTTAGTCACCAAAGATGTCAAAGAAAAGAAAGAATCAGTGACCCAGGATGTCAAAGAAGAAGATGAAAATGATGAGGATGAGGATGACAGTGATATTGATGAACCATATAATGAAGATGACTTAATTGAGTTCAAAAATTATGATGATATTAAAGAAGGTGAACTAAGTGCTGCTTCAAGTGATAGTGAAAACGATGATGACGATGACGAAAGTAAAGCTTCTGACAGTGAATATGAGAGTGCCAATGATGAATTGAAGGCTAATGTTTTCAACTCAAACATTGATTTAGATGACACAGAAATTCAATTAGTTGAATGGCAAAAGATCGATGAATCTTTATCTATGACTTTGTTACAAGGTTTATCTAAACTGGGTTTTATTAAGCCAACCGAAATTCAAGCCAAGACAATTCCATATGCGTTAAAGGGTGAAGATATTATGGGGAAGGCCTCTACTGGTTCTGGTAAGACTTTAGCTTATGGTATTCCAATCTTAGAAAACCTAATTAAATCATTCCACGGTAAAGATACAACCAGTTGTATTTCATTAATTTTCACTCCTACAAGAGAATTAGCCCAGCAAGTGACAAAACATTTACAAAATGTTACTGAAAAGATCCTTACCGGTAACAATAAATATGCTATCCTATCGTTGACTGGTGGTCTTTCCATTCAAAAGCAAGAAAGACTATTAAAGTACAAAGGTAGTGGTAGAATTATCATTGCCACTCCAGGTCGTTTCTTGGAATTATTAGAAAAGAAAACCGAATTGATTGATAGATTTGCTGAAATTAAAACATTAGTACTTGATGAAGCTGATAGATTATTACAAGATGGACACTTTGATGAATTTGAAAAAATTTTGAAATTGTTATCCCAAAGACGTCATCAATTAGAAGGTAAGAAATCTTATTGGCAAACAATGATCTTTTCTGCTACTTTCTCCATTGACCTTTTCAATAAATTATCATCAAATCATTCCGCAAGTAAGCTGAAAAATAAGAACGGTGAAGAAGAAGGTGAACTAGAAACTGTCTTAAGACACTTAATGAACAAGATTCATTTCAAATCCAAGCCTTTGATTATTGATACTAATCCAGAGGATAAAGTCAGTTCTCAAATCAAAGAATCGTTGATTGAATGTGCTCCATTAGAACGTGACTTGTATACATACTACTTTTTGATGATGTACCCTGGTCAAACTTTAATTTTCTGTAATGCTATTGATTCGGTAAAGAAATTAAACAGTTATTTAAATTTCTTGAACATCTCATCATTCCAAATCCACTCATCAATGACTCAAAAGAACCGTTTAAAGAGTTTAGAAAGATACGAAAAACAGTCACATCATAATAGTATTTTGGGCAAACCGACCGTATTAATTGCCTCTGATGTTGCTGCTAGAGGGTTAGACATCCCAGGTATTCAACATGTCATTCATTATCATTTACCTCGTACTGCAGATGTTTATATTCATAGATCTGGTAGAACTGCTCGTGGTACAAATGAAGGTGTGTCTGTGATGATATGTTCACCACAAGAAGCTATGGGTCCATTAAGAAAGTTACGTAAGGTGTTATCTACAAGTAAGAAACAAGCTGCTAAGAATAAGAAATGGCAAAAGACTGTTCCCTTAATGCCAATTGATATGGATGTTGTGTCACAATTAAAAGAACGTACTCAACTGGCTGCTGAGTTAGCCGATCATGAGATCGCATCTACATCCCTACATAAGGATGATAATTGGTTAAAGAAGGCCGCTGACGATTTAGGTATTGATGTTGATTCAGATGACGAAAATAAAGATACATTCCTAGCAAAGAATAAAACAAAGAAGATGAATAAGACCATGGATAAAGAGGAAGTCAAATATGCCAAGTTAAAATTGAAAGAATTATTACATGAAAAGATTCGTAAAGATATGAGAAAGAAATACTTAACAGGTGGGTTAACTAATCTTGCCGATAATCTTGTGAAGAAAAGAGGACATGAATCCATTATTGGTCACGATAAGACTGATGCATTGGAAATGTTAAAGGCCAAGAAAGCTAAGAGTCAAAAAAATAATTCTAAGAAATAATTTTAATGTTTATTTTATATATATGTGAACATTTAATACCTAACTGTAAAATAATAAACAAGGCATCTTTTATTAAACGTGGAGAACAAAACCCAAAAATATTTGTGAGGGGGAGAATATACACTAATTATACAAGTCTTAAGGAAACGGTACACAAAAAATATTTTTATATATATTACATTTATCTATAGTAAAATATTATAAAAAAAAGAGAGTAAATATAAAAAGATGGATTGTTGGATAATATGAATACATGCAAAATTAGACCAATTTTATTAGGGAAAAATTAAATTTTAAAGAAAGTAGATGGGGTGTGTGGGAGGGAAGAAGATTAATCAAAATTAGATAAAATCATAGTCAGAATCTTCTGAGTTATCATCATAATATTCATCATCAGATTCATCGATCAATTGTTCAAAATTGACGTTATAACGTAGAAGAGCACCAATACCACCGAAACCGGTAACGAATTGAGAACCTTCTTGAGATTTATCAGAAACGAATTCTAAAGTAGCACCGTAATTTTTATAGTTTTCGGCTAACCATTCGACTAAAGGTTTTTCTTCAACTAGGTCCATTTCCTTACCAGTAGCTTTATCTAGTACATAAGATGTATCTTTAGAGTTTGGATCGACCATTTTAACGATTTCTTGGTCTTCTGAGTCCTTGAACACATATCTGACAGTGTTTAAACTTTCAAAGACAATTAAGATATCCACGGCACCTAAATCTAGAGCCTTTAATGTGTCATCGATACCATAACAGAATTTACCGGTATCTTGGGAAATTTGATCGAAATAGTTATCTAATAATTTCTTTTCTTGAACGAATTTAACATTAGATAAAGCTTCAGAGGATAATTCAATGGCTTGGTTGAAACCATTTTCACCACCATAAGAAATATCGACAATGGAGACCACAGCAGCGGCTAATCTTGGATCGAACAATTCAGATTTGTTTAAATCAGTTTTGAAATCAGCAGAACCGGCTAAGACAAGACCTTTAACATTAACTTTATCGTTGGTGATGAAATTTTGCACAGCGACTTCAGCGACTTTTCTAACATAGTTATGTCTCTTTTCTTCTCTTAAACGAGCAAAACGAAGAGCGGATTGACCACCTCTACCATGCTTCTTTGGTAAGTCGACAGTGAACTTGTGTAAAACAGTTCTTGAATTACCAGATAATAAACCGAAAAGAGTACCTTGACCATCCATAACGATAAACCCGAATTTATCATCGGCTTCTAACAATTCTGATAAAGCTTCGGTATGAAACTTGTTATCACACAGATATAAAGAGGTGTTAATTGGTTTATATGGTTCGATGGCAAATGTCACTTTTTTTTCTTTACCGTCTTCGGTAATGACATCACCACAATAAAGAACTAACCCATTTGGAGGGACTCTATTATATAATTTCAATTTTTGTTGTGTGGAGGTGATGGCAGATAAGACAGATAATCTATTGACACGAGATTTGATATTTGATGCAGTACCATATTCATCTGTCAATTTCTTTTGCATGATAGAGATTTGATCCTTTGGAGGCATAACGATAGAAATCATAGAAGTACCATTACCACGAGCACTTTCTAGTTTTTTCACTAGTTTTTTAATCTTCCAGATTTCGATATTTTTCTCAGCTTCAGTTTCCATCTTTAATTGATTAGTTTGGTGTTGATGTGTGGTTATATTCCAGATAGAATAAAGATTTAGAAAGTTATATAGTATATTCAATTGTATTAAAGGTTTGTATACTTTGATGAGATGTAGATTGAAATAAAAATTAAAGCTTTAAATTTTCTTGAAAAATTTTCATCGTGTCGAACGACTAGTTAGAGTGAAGTTTGTCCATTTGATATGGGGTGTCACAAAATACAGTCTTAGTATGAACTTAAAGAATATATATATGTATATATATATATGTATGGTATAGATATAGTGTAATTATTTTAATAGTTGAGTCAATTTTTCTAGATGATCTTTGAATTGTTCTTTATCGACCAAAATGATATCATTGATTGAATCATAAACGTTTATGAAAGAATGAAAATTCTGTCTATGCCAATTTGCGAGAGTAAGATAATCGTCATGAGAAAGAAGAGGGTATAATGGACCACTTTCCTTTGATTTGCACCAGAACAAATGTAACGGTTGTTCTTCTTTCACATGTGGGAAAGCTTGGATAATCATTGATTTGACATCCCGGGAGGAAGATAGCGTGTCTTGTGTAGTCTTTCTTGTTATATACTCGCCGTGGTATTTCAGAGATACTGGGTAATGGTTCATATTTTTTCGTTTGCGATGTTATTTGCAAGTTCTATTGAATTTTAATGTTTCTACCATTGCGTATAAATATATAAATATCATCGTAATGTCTTAATATTGTAATATTGGGGTATCATTATCTTGAAATATGTCATAAGGTAT
Source organism: Monosporozyma aerobia (assembly GCA_028408415.1). NCBI lineage: Eukaryota > Fungi > Ascomycota > Saccharomycetes > Saccharomycetales > Saccharomycetaceae > Monosporozyma > Monosporozyma aerobia. Next base: position 1,206,779 of record JAKOOU010000020.1, read on the forward strand.
GATTGAATTAAGGGTATTTGTATTTATTGGGAAAGACGACTCATTCTGGGAACAGCATTTCAAAGAAGCCCTACCTGCAATTCCACCCAGCCCTATATGCAATTCTACCCAACCCTACATCCTCAGAATGGAATTATTTCCCGGGACCAGTTCCGGTGGGGTACGGGTGCGGGCCAAATACAGGAATCCCGGGCATCCACTTTCCCGTTTGGGGAAGCGAGCCCCCGCCCGCTGCGGGCTTCCACTTTTTAGTTTCTTTTTCGCCCAGGAAATCATGTTATTTTTTGTTTTTTGTCCCAGTGGAGAAAAAAAAAAATAAGTGCTCTCTTTGCCTACTTGGGTCTATTATTATTTGATATTAGCGATTGCGTGTCGGAACCGCTGTTCTTGCTGTTGTTTGCTGTTGTTTTTGATTTCAGCCCAATGAAACAGTTTCTTGGGGCCTACGATTAAGCGAATATGGCATTATACTATGCGTTGAGGGCCAAGTAATGGTGTTGGGGGCACAGAGTAGGGTTGAATGGAGCCTGGTAGGGTTTGGCCCAAGTGGGTCAAATTCCATTATGACGTTGTGGGCCTGCCATACAGTAGATCAATGAATGGCAATGGAGGTGTCCCACTATTGAATTGGATTGGGACTTCCCATATAACAGTGATGATATATAACTATGTGCTATCAGATGTGTAAAATATATAACTGTAGTTCATCAGATATACATGCCTGTATATATATATATATGTGTGTGTGTGTGTATATCATAGCAGTAGAAACCATGCTACAGCGAATCAACACGGTATAACCGTTTCAGTAGATAACCTTGTCAGTGTGGCCCAGGGCGGTTAGGGTTTGTCGCTCCTTGTCTTCCCCTGCGAGCAAGCCCTCGCCCATGTAAACTAGGGCTTGCGTGGTGCGGTTTTCCTCTGTGGCAAAATGCCGGATTTTCCTTCTCCAAATTCCCGTTTTGCATCGAAAACAGAAGTCTCCACTTTGCGCTGAAAAGTTTGGAAAAATAGAGTGGTGCCTTGTTTGAAATCACGATCGTTGGGGAAAATACTGAGAATAACGAGAATAACGAGAATAATGGGAAATAATGGGAAAATGCTCAGGTGTCACCCAAAAAATCTTCATTATGGCAAAGATCAAGCAAACTGGAAATTTTTCACTTGATCTTGATATATCGTGTGATATCAATTTAATGCTGGATAATAATAATAATAATAATAATCATAGTATGACATCGCCTATGTGGCAAATTATTGAATTGATTCAAAAAATGAAATAAAAAAAATTTGATATAAATACTTGTTACATCTTTATCTTGTTTGAACTTTCTTATATTCAAGTTTTATATTATAGTTCTCTCTTTATTCTAAATTCCAAAATAACCAACCTCTTCAATCAGAAAAGTAAATATATAAAAAATGTCTATCCCAACTACTCAAAAAGGTGTTGTCTTCGAAACCAACGGTGGTAAATTAGAATACAAGGAAATTCCAGTTCCAAAGCCAAGAGCTAACGAACTTTTAATCAACGTTAAATACTCCGGTGTCTGTCACACCGATTTACACGCCTGGAAGGGTGATTGGCCATTACCAGTCAAGTTACCATTAGTCGGTGGTCACGAAGGTGCTGGTGTTGTTGTCGCCATGGGTGAAAACGTCAAAGGTTGGAAGATCGGTGACTTCGCCGGTATTAAATGGTTAAACGGTTCTTGTATGAACTGTGAATACTGTGAATTATCTAACGAATCTAACTGTCCAGATGCTGATTTATCCGGTTACACTCACGATGGTTCTTTCCAACAATACGCCACTGCTGATGCCGTCCAAGCTGCTAAGATCCCAGCCGGTACCGATTTAGCCCAAGTTGCTCCAATCTTATGTGCTGGTGTTACTGTCTACAAGGCCTTAAAGTCCGCTAACTTAAGAGCCGGTGAATGGGTTGCCATTTCCGGTGCTTGTGGTGGTTTAGGTTCTTTAGCCATCCAATACGCTACTGCTATGGGTTACAGAGTCTTAGGTATTGACGGTGGTGACGAAAAGGCCAAATTATTCAAGGAATTAGGTGGTGAACACTTCGTCGATTTCACCAAGACCAAGGACATTGAAGGTGACATCATCAAGGCCACCAACGGTGGTGCTCACGGTGTCATTAACGTTTCCGTTTCTGAAGCCGCCATTGAAGCTTCCACCAGATACGTCAGAGCCAACGGTACCGTTGTCTTAGTCGGTTTACCAGCTGGTGCCGTCTGTAAATCCGAAGTCTTCTCCCATGTTGTCAAGTCTATCTCTATTGTCGGTTCTTACGTCGGTAACAGAGCTGACACCAGAGAAGCTTTAGATTTCTTCTCCAGAGGTTTAGTTAAGTCTCCAATTATCATTGCCCCATTATCTGACTTACCAGAAATTTTCGACAAGATGGAAAAGGGTCAAATCGTTGGTAGATACGTTGTTAACTGTGACAACTAAGTTACTTTAAGTCTTTAATCAATTTTAAATCCTTATATAACTTTTTTTACACAATTTACTCTATAACCAATTACTTTAATGTCATTCAATTTTTATAGTTTTTGATAAATATATATCTTATACAAAAAACATTTAATAATGAATATGTCTCTCTTATTGATTTGGTCTTTCTTTTTTAACTTCAAATTAAAGAAAATATATATATATATACATAATTATATTTATTTAAAAATTATTGAAAATGGCACAGAGGGGAGAGCTAGAAGCATAAACAAGAATAAAAAGAAACCAGAACGGACAGGTCATCATGCTCAACCATATCAGGGGTTTCTCATCGATGAGAACTTCATTACAAAATATAACAAGAACAAGAATTGTCCCCACATTGCCTACTTTTTATTCGGCAAATCCAGTCCATGAAAATAATATTAATAGGTTAGAATACCTTATCAGTAAGTCTGGTAGGATACCAAAGAAAGTCGCTGTCACAGACCCATTGTTGCTTTCCAAGAATAAACAACCCCCTGTGCACTGGCTTACTTTGGAGGAATACAGAAATGTTACTGGATCAGGTGTAAGATTAAAACCAACCCAATATGAACAGTTAATTTATTGCTTGAATAAATTGAATGCATTAGACCCAGAGTTGATTAGTGAAGATGTTAAATTGGAAATGGATAAATATAATAGGGATAAAATTATTTCATCTAATGGTAAAACCGTACATGATGGCACTTATAAGATTCCAGAATTAGATGCACAGGGGAGATCAATCGCTGTCGGGAGACGTAAATCTGCTAGTGCTAAGTGTTATACCGTGAAAGGTGAAGGGTTAATCCTGGTTAACGATCGCCCATTAAACGATTATTTCGTTAACATTAAAGATAGAGAATCAATAATGTATCCATTACAAGTCGTTCAAGCATTAGGAAAATTTAATATATATGCCTTAACTTCAGGTGGTGGTACCACGGGACAAGCCGAAGCCATTAGTCTTGCTTTAGGGAAATCATTACTAGCATTCAACCCATTGTGGAAATCGCGTTTACACTCAGCGGGATGTCTAACCACAGATTACAGACGTGTGGAAAGAAAGAAACCAGGTAAATTAAAGGCCAGAAAGATGCCAACTTGGGTCAAGCGTTGATGTATTTTGATACTCTTTTCAGTATATTGCCATGTAAATAACATAACTCAAACCAGCCTTATATCATAATTAAATAGCTTTATATTCACCATAAATTGGTATTATTGTCACACCGAACGATCGCACTCTAAAAAAATTTTCAGTGAAAATTGAAAATAAATCTTTAAAATCAATGAATATTGACATTATATTATTGACGAAGATGAGATGAGACTGAGTGAGAAGCCAATTATAAGAGTAGAAGAAGTAGGACAGTAAGCAATGGATCAAGAAAACGAAAGAAACGTCAGAAGATTATGGAGAACTTTCAAAACCGTCAAAGAGATGGTTAGAGACAGAGGTTATTTCATTACCCAAGAAGAAGTTGACTTATCACTAGAAGATTTTAAAGCCAAATACTGTGATGGGATGGGTAGACCACAACGTAAGATGATGTCTTTCCAAGCTAATCCAACGGAAGATGCTGTTGCAAAATTCCCAGAATTAGGTTCTCTTTGGGTTGAATTCTGTGATGAAGCATCTGTTGGTGTCAAGACAATGAAAAATTTTGTCATTCATATTCAAGAAAAGAATTATCAAACTGGTATCTTTGTTTATCAAACCAATGTTACACCAAGTGCTATGAAATTGGTTCCATCTATACCTCCTGCTACCATTGAAACATTCCATGAAGCTTCTCTTGTGGTTAATATTACACATCATGAATTGGTTCCAAAGCATATCAGATTATCTGTTGATGAAAAGAAAGAACTATTAAGAAGATATAGATTAAAAGAATCTCAATTACCAAGAATTCAAAGGGCTGATCCTGTGGCATTATATCTTGGGTTAAAAAGAGGTGAAGTTGTTAAGATTATTAGAAAGAGTGAAACCTCTGGTCGTTATGCAAGTTACAGAATATGTATGTAATATACTTCTTGTAAAGACCACAAAATAAATTATAATAATGATAACTACACTTTGAACCAGGCATTTAATGGAATATGGGGAAAGGCATGTTTCATTAATATTTGTACAATAAAATAAATTATATAATATATTTAAAAACATATATATATTATTAACATTTCCTTATACAATGAACTCAAAAATGCAAAAAGAAAAATCAATTAAAATCAATTATGACATAAAGTTGCACACATGACAGAATCTCTGGTACCTTTCCACCAATCAATATTCTCGAGGTTTAGTGGTCTTTCTGGACTTACCTCGACCCCATCAACACCTAAAAAGGTGGATCCGATAGTGATAATTACTGAATCGACTAAATCCGGTCTTAATAATAATTGGTTAATAACGCTAGCACCACCCTCAACCATCAATGAATAAATACCGTAATCCTCTCTTAACTTTTTGAAAAGGGCTTCCCATTTAAATTGAGGTTGACCAATAACTATATACTTGACGTCTGGTTCACGTATTTGTGGTTCATCTTGAACAATGACAATTGGAGGTTTCCCTTGTTTTGCATTATATAATTCCCACATCTTAGAACCAACAAATTTCCATTCCTGTCTCATATCAATAATAATAGGTCTTGGTGATTCAACCATTTTTGTAGGGGAGGATGATGGGGGACCCATCCATTTACAATTCAAACCTGGATTATCTGCTAAGACAGTACCTGTCCCTATTAGAATACCATCATGTTGTGCTCTTAAATAATGGGTCATAGTTTTTGTCTCCTCATGTGAAATAATGGTTCTTTCACCCTTTCCCTTAGAAATTCGGGAGTCCAGAGATTGAGCATATGTTAAGGTAACAAATGGTCTACCGTTAGCTTTATTCTTAGGTAAATATGGATCTAGGAATACTGGTAATTCTGATCTTAAAGGCTGTAATGACATTGTGTGTGTGTTTAATTGGTTATGTTTGTGTTTGTGTTTGTGTGTCTTGGTTCTTAATAAAAGTGGAGTTCAGTTAAAAAGAATACCGGAATATTTTTAATTCCAAATTTATATGAAAAGTTTGAAAAATTATTATAATATTGAGTATTCATTATTGTTGGGATCATGGTCATCCTTTGACCCATCAAGGGTGGATGATGGTAGTTCTGTGTTGAAATGGGTAGATGTGACCCGTTGTGGTTTATAATTGACAGTTGGTTTGAACTTCTTATGTTCTTTGGATGTGGAATCATCTTTGTTTGAAACATTATCTTGCAACGTTAAGGGAACAGCTCTTTTCAAAGCACGCTCTTGTCTTTCTTCAGCATCTAACTGCTTAGCGACCAGCACTTGTCGTTCACGTTTCAATCTAGCTTGCTGTCTTTCTTCCCATTTAGTACGTTCGAATTCTGGGTCAATGGTGTCATCATCATTTAGTTCAATAGTTCTTTTCAAGAGATCTTTATCTGTAGAGGTGTAGTTTTCATCGATATTGATTTTGTTCATGTCTATATTTCTTGATACATTTAATGAATGTTGGATACGTTGTTCAGACCTTTTCTTACTCTCTTCTGCGGAATTTGACTTTAACTTGGTTGATTCAGATGAGTCGTTTGGTTTCTTCTTTAAAAATACAGGTTTATGATATATGATATCCTCTTCTTCACTACTACTACTATCTTCCTCTTCGCTTTCAGAATCTTCACTCTTGGAATCCTCACTCTCAGGATCTTCACTTTCAGATTGATGAGATTTTGAATCTACATTTATTGTATCGACATCGTCTGCGATTATACTCTCTTCTTGAACCTCATTTTTTAATATTGGAGGTTCTGCACGTCTGAAATGTCTTATTGACATACTTCTAAAGAATTAGGGCTTTGTTTAGGTGTTATTGAATAAGCTTATCCTTCTCCAAAGATAAATCAAAAGTCGATCACAGTAATATTGTTTAAATTCAAATAAATAATAATTGCTTTCAAAAAAACGTTCCAGCTCTAAACAAGATTTATAAGCTTAAAGATAGACATAAAAATATATATATATATATTCAATGTGATGTTTGACGTGTACCTCCATATTACCATTTATATTTCTTTATGCAACGTACTTTCTCTGGGAATGGTAAATTGGGTTCTTCTGGTACAATCAGATGTTCTACAATGGCAGGAATATGTCTTGGTGTCACTCTCCCTAGCCAAATTAGAGTCTTTGTCTTACGTAAATAAATTTGAACATTACCAGCATATTTATGGCCACCTACATGATTTATGAACTGTGTATTGACACCTTCTGGTCTTAAATCTGAATTATCTCTGAATAAACCATGGTCTTGTAAATGTTTATCAAAAGTTTTCTTCATATATGGTGCTGTCACACCACATCTCTTGTCTCTTGTCATGTGTGAACAGACGAAAACAAATGCATCCTCATGGGCCAGTTTCAACTGTTCGTATTTGTTTAACAAAGTTTCGTTATCCAATTGGCCAGATAATAGATCGGGAACAATTGCATTCAATGTCTCTTCCACTTTTGAAGCCTGTAAGTCGGTGATCCAAAGAAAATGAGGTAATACTAACACGTTGTTTTTATTCCCACGCATAACCTCAATATCCATGATGTTGATGGGTAATGAAGTGACACTGCAAGTCAACGTTTGGCCATCACCCAGGTTATTCTCTTCAAACTCGGGTGCGTGTTTAGAACACCAATCAGAGACTTTATCCTGGACACTCCCGGGCTTCTCCTTACAAGCATCATGTTCCCAATCCTTCTGTGAAGTGGGGACGATGAAATGTAGTTTAGGAACCTTTGATGTGTTGTATAAAGGTGTGGTCCAATCAATGGTCAATTTAGCAAAGGCGTTTTCACCTGCTTCGATGGTTTCTTCATCAGATCCTGAACAGCCTTCACAATTACCGTGATCTTTGTCCTCAGATGAAGAGGAGCTGGTCAATTTGATCTCCTCGGAGATCTTCTCTCTATCGCTGCTGCTTAAACTCTCAGGCTCTTGATCGACTGCAGCACTGGCAGTTCCTCCCAATTTATTGGCAATGAAATCTGTGATCCCCATGAGTTAAACTTTGAATCAATATTTAGTAAAAAAAAAAGTCTGTAGAGTCGCACAAGCTACTAGTTCACTACCACCCTTGGCAGCTCTAGCATTTCTCTTGGAAGTGTGCACTGTTCAAGTGTCAACCTTCTTGAACCAACAGGGGCCCCAAGTCCTTCCAAACAGGCCATCTGGCACAGATTGTTTCCGATATTATTCGCAATATTTCAAAAAAAATTAACATCTATTTGAAAAAAAGTATAAACGTCAAAACAGAATCGATTTATAATGAAAGCACCGATGATTCAAAGACGTGTCCAAATTAACACCATACTCAATGGCATAGAAAGTAACAACAGGGCTTTTGCAGATGGGACATAGTAACCATTCTGGCATGGGTGCAGATAGCATGTTTCCCCGGAGTAACTCTAATGAGGGGGATGGGATCAACAACCGCAAGAATGATGATGTATACTCGAGTAGCACGGTCAATAATTCACTGGCTGTCAATAATAACGGTCCTAATCCTAACGGATTGTTGCATATGGGTAGCATGGCTCCCACAAGTCAACAACCTCCCATAACGGAAAACGGTATGATGAGAATGGATCCTCCTCAAGGGTATCTTCCTGTAAATATGGCTTCTCGTAACGAATCTATTTCATTAGGATCTTGGACTAGTAATAGTGTTCTGCCTCAACAATTCCCGAATAAGCTACAGCAAGGTAGTCCAGTCTATGTAGCTCCAAGGATTGCTAATAATCTAACAAATTTGTCACAAAGTATGCAATTGGTACCGCCACATCAACCACAACCACTGACACCGGGACTGGTTGTTTCCCAAGTATCTCCAATAAATGCAACTGGTCAGTCTACTGCAACTTCTGCTCTATCGCAACAAAGTCGCTCTCCAGCAATATCAGACATAGATACCACAGGACTTAACAACCCTAATTCATATGATCTTTCAAATGATGATGCAGATCTGTCCTCGGAATATAGACACTTACAAAATGATTTTGAATCTACCAATGGTTCAAAACTGTATTCACAGTATAAATATCCAAAGAGAAATACAAAAGCATGTGATATGTGTAGAAACAAGAAGATTAGATGTGGTCCCTTAGACTCGGTCACTGGGCAATGTAATAACTGTACGAAACGTAATATAGAATGTACTTTTAATTTCCATATGGATTTAGAAAAGAAAAGACTACAAATAGCCATCCACCGAAAGAAAAATAAAGTTAGCAAATCTCCTATAACACATATCAAGGATCCTGAAGGTAATGCCTCATTACTTGATACAGACCAATCACATAACTCTCTACTTGAGAAACTTAATGATGACATTTCCGAATTGCAAATGGATGAAAGATCCAAAGTATTCTTTGATAAATTGCTTAGAAAGATTAATATATTGGATGATATTCAAGTCAATTCAACAGAGCTGATTGAGGACTTGAATATAAAAGATGGAGTTTCCAATACTGATGAGGAATTCGTCCCCAAATGTAAATATGGACAGTATAAAACTTCATTATTGACTTCAGGTAAATTGAAATGGATTGGTGACAAATTAAATACGTGTCGAAGTAAAAAACTAGATTCAGAAGAATTTTATAGACCTATAAAACAACAGTTTAATGATATTTCTAAATGGTACATTGTTCATTTGAAAAAAATGGCTAATTTTGAGTGTTTCCTTGAGAAGGATGATGATGGCAATTTTAAACTATTTGATTTACCGGAGAATAGGGAACAGATTAATAGAATATTAGAAAATTTTCATACCTCGTTAATTCATGCTAGCACAGCAGTTGTAACTCCTGATGAAACTAAAATGTTGCTGAAGAAATATTATAATAAAGAACCAATGGACTTTTCGAAGAAGTTCTTACTTAACGCATGTTTGATATATGGGATTCAAGCATCACTTACAATATATTATAATGAGGGGATTAATGTGAGAAAAGATAATCATATGTTAACACCAGAACAAATGAAGAAGATGGATCATGAACTATTCATTAATTGTGCTTATTTTTATAGCAAGATGATGACACATTCGGGTAATCTGTTTACGGTAAAAGCCCTTTTAATTTGGGGTAAATATATGTCGCTTATATTGGGATATGAAGTATCTGATGATATCTTCACCAAAGCAGTTTATATCATGCAATCATTGGGATTGCACAAGGAAGCATACTATGACAGTTTACCCAAAAAGGATTTCCTGTTTACAAGAGCATTATGGTGGTATTGCATTTCTATAGATAGACTGAATTCTTTGCGGCTATCAAGGCCACCCTTGATTTTATTTGAGAATAACTGTTCCGTTTATGTAACTGAGGAAATATTTCTAAAGGATTTCAACAAAATACTAGTATATGATAATAAACCAGATGAACAATTGACAAACTTTAAAGATGCCATCAATTATGCAGTTACTCATCATAGCTATTTAATGGTAGCAATAACATATTTTGGGTCTAAACTGGTCAAATTGGAAACAGAGATGATTGATTCGTGTTTTAATAACAATGCTATGTTGGATTCACCTTTTGACGAACATTTAGATCAAACACTGAAATTATATCAGAGATTTAAAAAATTGAGAGAGAATTTACATCCTCTTATGAGACTTGAGACATTTAGAGATTATTATAAGGTTATATCTGTTCAAAACACTGAACAAAAGCCAGAATACCAATTTGAAGTTGTATGTTCTCGTGTTCTCACATATCAATTCAGATCATTGTCAGCTGAGATCACTTTGAATTTGTTTATCATTTCTCTAATTGATGACAATATGGAAAATATGGCTGGTGATCCTGCTAGAATAGAAGAACTAAAGCAACTGAAAGAAACAGCAACTACCCAATACACAGAGTGCTCAAGGAAGATCTTGAAAACTTTTTGTGCACTTAAACACCAGCCTTTTATGTACAGAGAGTGTGTGTTTTTTTTCTATACTGCCTTATTAGCATTGATTTTCAAGATTATAGATGGATTGGAGAATGAAAAACTGTTACTAGAGAATATATTTCTCCTGGAAATTATACACAAACCTTATTCTATTATATTAGAAAGAGATCAATACACCAAAAGCTGTCAAAATATGAAATGGAATGCTGGGTTTTTTATTTACACATATGTGCTCAAGAATATTGTTAGTTGTTTCGAGGGCAAAAATGTTTATTCGGGCACATTTACTTACGGTATGCATATTTATGAAGCTAGTTTGAAAGTTATGCGTAATATTGCCTGCCAAAAAAAAGATGTTCAAGTGGCACTATGTGAACATACAAATGCTGACAAAGCACAATTGAGCAAGAAAACATGTAAGATATTCGACGATCTTTCATATAATTTTATTGATTTTGTAAAAGATAATCAATTACCAAATGTAGATTCAATAAGGAAGTATGTTTTCAATAATGATCCAAATTGGCACCCAACATTGAAAAAAAGAGTTTCAAGAGATTGTTCTCTATTCACTCCACAAGGTTCAAAAACCCCGGGAGATGATGATGAAACATCAAATGACAGTAACAGTAGTATTAATGCTTTCCCTGATGGCTCTTTTATGTATGATCGTGATTTCTTCTTCCGAGCCAGTATAGAAGATTGGTATCTTCTCTGATTCGAATATAAAAAGTATCGCGCATTAATTAAAAAATAAAAAGGTTTTAGTACAGAAATTATGACGTACTATTAACTAATTCAGTTTGAAGTAATAGAAGTATCTACCAAATAATTAGCATATATTATATATAAAATCGTGAAAGCTACTATATGATCCTGGCAAATAGGTACCTACTTTTTAGTACCTGTGAAACCCGGGATAGATGTGGCAAAAAACTCGTCAATGTATCTTATAGGATCTTTTATACCAATGGAATCTAATTCATCAATTTCTTCTTCAGTTAATGGCGCAAATTCAATACAGCCAGCAATTCTTACTGGATTTAATGATCTTGGAATGACGACTATACCTTTTCTGATGTTATAGGAAATCACAATATCATTAACAGTGACTTTGTATTTTTCACTTAATTCTTGAACCAATGGTAATTTAAGTATTGGGGCACCTGAAGAACCCATTGGAGAATAAGCTGTTAATAGAATATTTTGTTCTTCACAGAATTTCTTAAGTTCAGGTTGTGGTAAGTGTGGATGAAGTTCGACTTGATTTAAAGCCGGTTTAACTTCGCACTCCTTTAATACTCTTTTTAAATAATCAATTGGGAAATTAGAAACACCAATGGCTCTCACTCTGTTATCATTTGGATCAAGGTAAATCTTCTCCAACTGTTTATAGGTTTCAATCCAGTCAGCGCTTTTTTCTAATACAACCTTACCCTCTTCATTCACTGGAATACCTTTAATACCATGATTACCATCCTTATCATCTTTAGTTCTTTCGAAACATAATGGCCAATGTTGAAGATATAAATCAACATGATCTAAACCTAAATCATGTAGTGACTGGTCTAACGATTCACTGACATGGTTCCAATTTGGTGGCCAAACTTTAGAAGTGACAAAGATATCTTCTCTTTTAATGTCATCATTCTCTAGTAATTCTTTAAGCGCCTCACCAATGTATGGTTCAGTTCTATAAAACCAAGCAGTATCGATGTGTCTATAGCCAGCTTTAATAGCAGCTTTGATGGCTTGTTTAGTTTCTTGAGCACGTTCTCTTGGTGAAGCTGTGCCTAAACCTAATGCTGGAATTTGGACACCATTGTTTAGTTTAAAAGTAATTTCAGTGGTTTTTGGATGTAGCATAGTCAATTGATGATATATTCTATTGGTATTCAATTATTCCAAGGTTTAAATCTTATTAAGCCAGTAGATAATCTCCTTCTGTTGTTTCAAGTTAGTAGCCACTGGTCTTTTATATGTTGTTTGATGCTACTCCTTTTTACCCTATTTTTCACTTGACGGACTTAATAGATTTTCAAACGGAGATAAATCCTTGAGGGAGAATATGGCAAAAACCCTGACGCTGTCACCAGATTTATTATGTTCTCATTTTAAAGATTTGCAACCTTCTCTCTTGTTTTACAACCTTTTCTCACCTTTCAAATGGCTGAATCTATATCTAACTTAATTATGTTTAGCAAATACCTTCTTTTTCGTTCAAGGGCCTAATAGTGGGTCGGCTGGCATATCTTCATTCTCACCAGTATATTGTTCGTTAACAAATATAGAACTGTGAGATATATTGGGATTTAAAGCTACTTGACAGTTTTTATCAACTTGTTGGAACTTTTTTTCTTGGTTAGAGATCATCTCTTTTGCTTTTTCTAATTGTTTTTCCAACTCGTGTTTTGTTTGAATTGATTTAGAAATACTGGAAAGGGAATCTTTAATTAAACTAGTGGCAATTACATTAAAGAATTTGTCAATTTGTACCTTACTATCTGCCAGGTAGGAGGTCTGAAAGCCCATTGAATTAGTTAAAAAGTCATCGGTTTTGAATCTTTTTAGATATTCAGTATACTCACTTAAACTTTGGTCATTAACGATACCTTTAAACCTTGAGTTTAAAAATGACATAAAATTAATGGAGTTATCTTTGTAACACATTAAAAATTCCTTTTGTTTCTCAAGTTTAGTTTTATGTTTTTTTATAACATCTTGGGAAATAATTAGTTTGGCATGAGTCTCTTCAAGTTTTCTTAAACTGTTATGTAGCTGTTTGATTTTGGTAGATTCATGGGTAAGCTCTATATAACTAGGAATATCAGCAGGGGATAAATTTTTATGTTCACTCCTTACAGTTTTTTGTAAGGTATTACTTATCGTTTCTGTTGGTAACTCGTCAATTGAAGTTATGTTTTCAGATTGATTTTCTAATTTTGCTAATTTCATCTTAAGGTGAAAGATTTCATTATCTTGTTTGGTTATTTTATCCTTATAAATTTTAATTTGTGACATATGGCTTCTATTATTTTCTTTTACCATTGTTAAAATATTTTCACTTAAGTCATTTAAATTATATCCATTAAATAAGTCACGGGAGGGGTTTAAAGTTTCTTTTGCCAAAATATTGAATATTTTGATCATATTTTTATTTGTTTGTGGGTCAAAATTTAAGCTATCTTCCATCAAAGAGCGTGTTTGTTTATTGTAAACAAAATCATATGGATTCAATTGTTGAGAATTAAAAGAGTTCTCGTGGTTTTGTGAATCTTCAATATTATCTAGTTTGATTACTGTGTCAGATGTGCTTGGAGTAAATAAAACACTAGAATCCATAGTTCCTAATGGTAATTCACTATCATTCTTATCAACAAGCCGAATTGGTAAAGAAGCTTTATCAATCGAATCTTTTTCTTTAGAAAAAATACCAAAGACATTATTCTTTTTTTCTTCATTTTCATCTCTTGAGTTGGAATTCCTAACAAATTTATTCCTTCTTAAAGATTTGAAAAGGAGCCTAATACTTTTTGATTTATCATCACTAAATGTATTAGTACTTTTGACCGAAACGAAATCACTGTTTTCGTCATGAATTGAATTAGCCGCTGAACCTCTTTTATAGTCTAATAAAGGGGATTCCGTTTCATTCAACATCACAGGATTTTTAGTCTTAGTTGTTCCAAAACCTATCATAGTTTTTGGGGAAGGTGGTCTGTTTTCTTCACCTACCTTCCGGCTCTGTTTGTCCTTAAAGAAGCTCTTTGAAGGAGTTCTTTTTTTCAAGAAAGGAAATCTGACCTTTGAAGTCTCATATTCGATATCAGGGCCATGGTGAACTGGGCATATTTCTTGTTTGTTCTGTTTAGGTGATATTTGATGTTCTGACATATTGGGTTGCTTAAACTAGTTTGTTGTTGTTGTTAACTGTGTGAATCATATAAATGATGTTTTTGTGATATCTTATTCCATTTATTTTGTTTTCATTTAATTAATTTTTTTTAAATTAAAAATTTAAAATTTTGTTGATTCTACTAGTCTTTAAAGTTGATCTTTGTCGCAAAATCAAAGCTAACTTTCTAGAAAGGTTGCAACATAAGAATTTATATAATAATAGTTAATTATCATTTCATGATGTAAATGTATAGGAATATTTAAATTTATATGAAGCTCTAGTCCCCTCTTTCAGGATGTAATCATGTCTTTCTTATAGAGAAAAAATTGGGTAAAGATGGTTAAATCCATTAATAATGTTCCTGCACTCCCTAATAACCATGAAAGGTTTAATTCAATGTATTGGGAATCAAAGGAAACAACGAGAATGGAAAAGATAAATGTAATATTTCCCAAACATGCAAATAAGAAGAATAAAAAGGATACTCCATCACAAGATTTTCTCTTGAAATTAAGTAATATTTGTGGGATTCTTGAACATAGATATAGCACTGCACTAATATAACCATACACTTGTGCTTCAACATTAAAGTGTAAATTAGATTCGGGTAAGGTTGGCTTTATAGTCTTATTATGCTTAAAGTACTTTGATAGATATGAAACATACCATGATAACACTCCTACAAGAACAACGATAATAACACATAGCGAATTATAGAAAAATTCACTTGTTGAGGTATACTGTGTCTTTGCCGTGACATTATTCTGAACTTGGCCATTTCCATTTCTTAAAGTGTAATCCTCTGTTACCTTATTTCCACCATTTATAATTACTAGATCATTATTTGAACTGGCCATATCATCATTGCTACCTACTAGCGGTTGAACCCCAACACCACCCATTAACACCGAACCACCACCTGATAATGCTCTTGAAGCGTCTCCCGATAGTATATTTGTAATACTACCATATTTCAACTCCTCTGGCTTATTTCGAAGGGCTTCAGACCCAGTCAAAATGTGGTTACGACTATTACTACTGCTATTATCAACATCATCTCTCTTATAGTATTTAGTGTACCATATCCATTGTAAAAACAGTACAATATCTGCCAGGGTGTAATAAAAGGCTAATAAAATTACTGTATACAGTAGGTGTTGTTTTATAGCACCAGCCACATTAAAAATATCACCGGCCAACCATATGACAATAAACTGTAAGGATAATCCTCTCGCTGACTTCTCTTTATATATCTTGTAAATTTGTGGAATGAAGACCACAACCCAGCAGGTTATTGAAACTGTCCCAGCAATTTGACTTACAGTTAATCTATCTAATGTGATAGATGGTAATTCCATAGGAGTTTGTTTATAGTTAATTAAGTGTGGGCCTCTCCTGGTGACTCTTACTCTTGTTACAGTAGGCATCTGGATGATTTACTTAGTAAAAACTATCCCATCCCTACAATCCTACTTTCTTTAATTCGAAAAGGAAGAAATCGGTAAAAAATAAAAAATCTCCGCGACGGGGAATTGAACCCCGATCTGGCACGCGACAAGCGCCCATTCTGACCATTAAACTATCACGGATTTAAAGAAAGGAAAGAGAGCACTCACACTGGGGGTCGAACCCAGAATCTTCTGATTAGAAGTCAGACGCGTTGCCATTACGCCATGCGAGCTCTGTTTCTTGTGTCAATGAAAATAACGTGAAAGTCATGAGTGGTAGAGCTGATCATGTCTTGCTTAACAAATAGAGTGAATATTCCCCCAAATAAAGGGTTTCCTGGTCAAATAGTTGTTGACATGTGTCTCTATCAGATACTTTAACTTATATGTGTCAGTATTTACTATTTACTTGCAAATTGGTTAGCTTTCTTCGTTTTCATTTGTCGTTTTCGAACTGTCGTGCAAATAAGAGCAGTTTATAGTTAAGTTAGTGGCGGTGATTTAGTTTCATCCACTGTTCGTTAAACTTCCTGCGGTAAATTATTACCCTGTATTCGTAATCCTTATCAAAATAGAAGATTAAAGTTCACATTTTAGATATCATAACGTACTATTTAGTAACAATAAGTTTGTATCGGGACAGGACATTCACATACCATCGTATTCATTGTCTACACATGTCCATCCTTATATATTCACCTTAAAATATGTAGCATAATTAGGCTTTAAATTTATACTTTTCAATGTGTTGAGATGGAATAATATTGATACAGGGAAGGAACTCCAATATAAAACCACTATTTATCCATTAGCATATACTAGAAAACTTTTTGGTTTCAACACTCATCAGATACGTATTCTATTACTCAATAAAAAATTGCTTTTAGTCCTCCGATTACTGAATACTTGAGAACCCGAGGTAATATTTTAAGCTATTCATTATACTTTTTGAAGAACCCATATGAAAGTAGTGTGGGTCCATTAAATATGTTAGCTTAGGTTTTTAAGATACCTAATAACTCGAGAGCAATTAATAATTGTGAGATTCAAGAGTTTTGGCCACTGTCAACACCCTCAGAAACCTAGATTATTTGGTTTACAAGGTTTGAGAAATGATGAATATTGATAAATCGTTCTTAAAAAAACAACATTTAGTAATTTATTGTGGCATATACTGTTTTTATAATGGACCTATTGGTGATATATCACAGTACATTCTATTAAAAGCTAAATAACTTGGTTTAGATGACAAACAATTTTCCAGTTCGTGGAATCTTATGATGGTTGCCCTTGATCTTAGGAAAGCAATGAATAATAGACCATATGCTAAACAAATCATAGTATTGCTGCGGCATTCCCAGCTAATACTAAATAGTTAAACACGACACATAATGCTTTTGCCAATGGCTTGACTTTTCGGAATTGATGCATAACAAGCTTAGAAATTGCTGTCCACTGTTCTCTTTTTTTTGTTGAATTTGACTAGTGTGCTATTTCCATATCAGTGAACTTGGAGTGGTGTGAATTTTATATCATAATTCACAGCCATAACTTCTCTCTATAGAACACTAAATTATCCTGATATACAATTTTTATATATTATAATAAAAGAGTAAGATAATACCAGGATGTGGTCTCGTACTAAAGCTTATCCGTTACTGGGGTTCATATACTACCGTGTATAAAAAAATTGATACATAACCATTGAAGAGACTCTTATGGCACCTATCAACGAGTGATGAACCATTTTTGCTTTTATCTAATCAGTTTTGCAATATAATAATAGCTTGGAGTTTCATTCTTCAAATGCACTGCATAATTCTTACTGGGCGTAGTAGTTATTTTTACCTAAAACTTCTTACAAAAAAGAGCAAAACAATTCTGAAGTCATAAATAAAAAGTTCGAGAAGATATGGGGGAATGTAATTTTATACAGAGTGCTACATAAACTATAAATATTGGCAACGATGATCATAACATAAAATATGGAATTAGGAATTTATTATGATCGTACATTGATTACAAAATTGTTGGTCTAAACAAACATAAGGATGGTGATGACCAAAAAAGATGTTAAGGACCATTTTCTGTTGACAACACCAGCACCTTCATAGGCAGAAAGTGATGGTGTGATTGCAACAGCAGGAGAAGAATATGAATTTGAAGTACTGCCAGTGTCTGTATTGCTGTTCTTGTTTCTACCATCATTACCATGAAGAGAAGCTCCTTCGTTGACGGGTGCGGATGTCGGAGCTAATGGTTTGTTACCATCACCAGCTAAAGTAGTGTGTCCATTTTCTGGAGGAGCTAAAGTAACGGCAGGAACATCAGCTGATAGTATAGGCTTATTGCCTGATCCAGTTCTTGTGGCAGGTGGAGAGCTGATTTCGTTGCTTGATCCAGTTTGTTTAGTGCCAGGGGAGACAGCTGGGTTCCCTGGAACATTAGGTTCGTTGCCTAGGTAGGTTTGAGTAGTAGAAGGGGAAACAGCGTCACTAGTAGAAGAAGCAGGGGCGTTGGCTGAAACAGTTGGTTCACTATTTTGGACAGTGTGAGTAATAAAACGAGAAGCATTTGTAGAGGCAGAAGTGGCAGGTGTACATGGAGAAGTGGTTTGAGATTGAGCGGATGAACAACCTGTTAAAAGTGTAGATGGCGATAAAATGTGCTGGGACGTCACATGAGAAGATTTTATATGGGAAGTAGAATTACTATAGTATATTTTGATACTGCTAGAGGTACTTGACCATGTAGTACTTGAAATAACTTCGCTCTGGGAAGCATCCGTCGCGGTACTTTTTTCAGGAGCGGTGCTGCTATCTCTCTTAGTGGTTACTATGGTAAGTATGGTTTGCTCACTAAGTGCACTGTCAACATGTGAGGTGACACTGCTTTCGTAGGTCTGAATGACAGTGCTAGTTTCAGAAGTGCTGCTTCTAGAGGTAATACTAGCCCTGGTGGTGATAATAGTCTCTTCATTAGTAGAACCACTTGGGTAAATGTCAATAATACTGCTAGTGTTAGGGCTGGTGTTCAGGTATGTACTAGTTATTACACTACGGATGTTGGATCCGCTACTTAGGGAGCCACTGCTATATGAGGTGACACTACTACCGTCATAAGTGGTATTACTATGGGCATTACTAGTGGTAATACTAGTTTCTTCACCACTTGGGTAAGTCTCGATGATTGTGATGGAGCCGGTGGTAGTATGTATGCCAGTTTTAGTCGTCACACTAACGGTAGTGTACTCCTTAGTTACAGAGCCACTGTTATATGATATGACAATACTGCTTTCTGAAGTGGTGCTTCTATGGGTAGTAGCGGCCTGAGTCGTCGTAGTAGTGACAGTTTCCTTGGTAATAGACGAACTTGTGTAAATGTCAATGATACTGCTAGTGCCAGGAGTGGTGCTATTGTCAGTTCTGGTCGTCACACTAATGAGACTGGACTCCTCGGTTATAGAGCCGCTGCTATATGATGTGGCAACACTGCTTTCAGAAGTGGTGTTGCTATGGGTAGTAGCAGCAGTAGCAGTTTCCTCAGTAATAGAACCACTTGTGTAAATGTCGACAATACTGCTTGTGCTAGGAGTGGTGTTAATGTCAGTGTCAGTAGGCATACTAACGGCAGTAGACTCCTCGGTTATAGAGCCGCTGCTATATGATGTGACCATACTGCTTTCAGAGGTGGTGTTGCTATGAGTAGTAGTAGTAGCAGTAGTAGTAGTAACAGTAGACTCCTCGGTTATAGAGCCGCTGCTATATGATGTGACCATACTGCTTTCAGAGGTGGTGTTGCTATGAGTAGTAGTAGTAGCAGTAGTAGTAGTAACAGTAGACTCCTCGGTTATAGAGCCGCTGCTATATGATGTGACCATACTGCTTTCAGAGGTGGTGTTGCTATGAGTAGTAGCAGCCTCTGTCGTCGTAGAAGTAGTTTCCTCGGTAATAGAGCTACTTGTATAAATCTCAATGATACTGCTAGTGACAGGAGTGGTACTAATGCCAGTGTCAGTCGTCACACTAGAGATACTGGATTCCATAGTTACAGAGCCACTGCTATATGTGGCAGTATTTGATGAAGTATGAATGATAGTGCTGGTTTCTGAAGTGGTGGTGATACCATCACTTGGCTCTGTGGTGATGGTATTTTCTTCAAAAGTGGATGTACTTGCGTTTGAGGTTATAGTATTTGGAGGAGGTGTCTCAATGACAACAATGGTGTCAGGTGTTGTACTACCATCAGTACCTGTGGTAAAAGTGGTGATAGTGGTGATTTCTGTAGCTTTTGTAACAGGTCCCGTGGTGTATGAAGTTCTTGGTACAGGCAGAGGTACCTCAACTATATATACAATGGTGACTTCACCATAATCATCGTTGATCCATGAAGTCATAGTGGTGGTGGATATAGTAGTGGTAGCTGTTACAACCGAAGTGGTATAAGTAACTGTGGTGGTAGCGACAGTTGACAGTTGTGTAGTGAATACATGAGTGTCCGTTATAGGAGTACATTGTGATGGATCTGCCATACTGCTGAAATTTAGGTTATTACCAACAGTATTATCTACAGAACCATCTGGTAAGTTTATCTTAACAGCCAAACCACCGGGACCTCCATTATTGACATAAACCAATCTGAACGGATAATATAAACCAGCCTCCATATATATTTCCTTGGGGGCATGAGATTGATTCACTGCATTAGTGAAAATAGGATCACTTGCAGTAAAAACGGTTGCTTGACCACAGCAATCGAATGCATTCCCAGAACCCATGAACAAAGCCACACCAGCTAAATCGGTAACATCAACATCAACAGTATGAATACCTGATTGTGAAGCAAGATAGTAGCCTGTGATATCCATCATGAAATGATCCATTGGAATACCTGTAAACCCAAATGGAGGGATATCTCCTTCTGGTCCTACGTTCCATGTAAGATCCATGATACTAAGTAATGCTGTCACAATGCGGTTAGAACGGTAACCGCCAGATAAAAAATCGATATCATTATAACTTGTTTTATCAGATGAATCATATAGATAGAAAAACGCCTCAGCACCAGGAATAGTCAAACTACCCTCCATGTCACATGATGATAGAGCCCTACCAGCGTTTGAGACCTTGAAAAATGTCAAAGAAAGGATAAATAGAGTGAATACCCTCTGGAATTGAGACATCATGTTAACTAATATACTTCTTTGGGTATAGTAATTCTGTTAAAGAATATTTTTGATACACCATTATTGTTGGGTGTGAATTGAAACCAGTTGATCCAATTGATATTTGAGTAAAGTATCCTTTCTGTCCTTATATATCCTAGCTCCTCTATTTTTGATTACAACCGGATTTTAATTTCCCATTCTGAGTAGTGGAAGGGCAGATACTATTTTTACAGTTTCAAACAGGCAAAAAAATTAATCACTAATTGGTGTAATCATGCAAGAAAGCATCGAAACAGGAATAAAATTTGACAAAACTAAATAATAATTTCACAAATAACAATTGTTGTTCGTTTGATAATATTGCTGGAACTTACCCGTTCTTGATTATAGATAATGGTTAACCAAAATGTTTTTAGCACAATACAGCCTCTCATGAAAAAAACTTTCCTGTTCCACAAGTTCATAGCCAAGACTTTCCCATTGTTATAAACATTACCTGATTATAATGCGAGGAAGAAAGATTACCACATTGGGATGGCACCAAATTTCCTGTTGGAGCTAGCAAATTATGTGGCTGTTCGATACATGCATAAAGAATTCAAAGAATATGACTTGTTTTTTTCTTTACTTTTATGGGCCTTATCTGCATTTTTTTTTACACAAAAGTGGCATCATTTAGTATCAAAAACGGATTTTGATTGAGATCCGGGCCGGCACTGCTTGCTGCTCCCGTATTGCAATTCGAAAGGATGCCAAGGGATAGCGGTTCCGTCGGGTATATGTAGCTATGAACAATGGCGACGTTGTTCAAAACCAGAAACAGAGAATGCTTATGTAAGTTTTGGGGAACAGTGCGGGGAATCGTTCGGATACCATCCACATTCTGTCAGTTTTTCTTCGATAACACAAGCGGAAAAACAATGGAGGCAATGAATAGAGTTGAGGTGCACAATGGCACTTGCATCAAAGAATGATATCACCCCAATTTAGGTTTAGTAAGCCCAATTGATTACAAGACATTGTTGTCACTTGTTTGAATCTAAAGTATGCTTGCGGAGAGAAGCCGTGCGACTAATGGAGAGGGGGACGGGTACACCTTTTTTAGAGTCTAATCTGAATTTTCAGTTATGTATTGATTGCTGTTGGAACTGATTAGACTTGGAATTTTCTTAGTAACAGAGATATGTAGTACATACCATATCCACAAAGTATTGAACGAGTAAACTTAGTTTTTATTCTCGGCACAAATAACATAGCGACCATACTATCTCCAGAGTAAACGAACTGCCTGTCCAAAAAGTCCTATGTTGTAACTTTATATTCGACCGTTACCAGCATTTCTACCAACCTATGCACTCACGGTAGTTTGATATCCGTTATTGATTTGGGGATGATTACGGGAATAATAGGTATTATTAGATGTTGATTTTAAAAAGTTTGCACCTGTCTGAGTTTCTTGCTTCCTTGTTTGCTTTAAATACTCGAAAGCCATCCTCTATCCTAACAGATCAATATGGTTTTATACACGATGTCTGATTTCTGCGTTAGCTTCACTACCATGCTTAAGAGTTTAATAACTTTATTCAATCCAGTGTAGTATAATCAGAAAGCTTGGCTACCCTAAAGATAATCATCCTCTTGAAAAGGTGTGTTATTAAATATTAAAACAGATTTTTTGCAATTTTTTTCTTTTTGGAAGTAAGCTACAAGAAGAAAAATCAAGAAAACTAAAGTGAATGAGACGATGAAACCAATACTTTGTGTTGGTTTCTAGAGCATTCAGCGTCTAGTGTGGTGTGTATCATGCTTACTTAGTTTATCTCTCGTTGTATTTAGGACAAAAGTGTCTTATATAGTGTTATACATGTTTATAGACCTTTGGTCTTAAATACAAAAATTATGTTTTGAAGATTTTCACAAATCTGAAAAACTAAAAACTATCATAATATACGGTAAAACCATACATTATGAAGTTCAGATAGGAATACTGAATTAGCTTATAGTGAATCTGTGATTATTCTCATCTCAGATTCCAACACTTTGAAACCAGATTAATCTTTTTTCTCTGTATAAACCTTTAATCAAACATCTTAGTTAGGGGGAGGACAATTCAACAAACTACCCTTTGTAACGATCTCTCCCAGAGAATTATTGATAATCATGTTAGGACTATTTCTTAAACGTATCCTACACATGGACCATAAAGTTCCACATTATATAATCTGAATAATCTCTATTGATAATGTAGACATATTGATCATATTACTCTATTCTTAGCAGGCAAAGCGTAAGAAGCGAGGAAACGTTTGAAAAGTATATATGCGATGGTTTTCCAGATATAGTATTTCGTAGAAGAGACAAGAACTAACCAAAAAAAGATAATATGTTGGAAAGGCTAAATTAGCAAGACAAGTTGCTCCTCCCTCAACAATGAACACTATAACGCCTTTTTTCATGTGACTTTTAGTGGGATACCATGTACTAATCCTATCTAGAACATTCATACTCAAAGATTTTTCAGCTATAAAAGTATTAATAGATAGAGCTAAACCATCTCTTCCACTAAAGACCCTCTTTTCCATCCTGGTTAAATGGTTTTACAATATAAGTCAAAGAAGCGTGACTAAAAATGCCCAATAAAGAAACCACCGAAAAAACTAGTTTTTGTAAGAAGCGCAAGTGGTTTAGTGGTAAAATCCAACGTTGCCATCGTTGGGCCCCCGGTTCGATTCCGGGCTTGCGCAATTTTTAACTCTCAATAAAACTTTGTAAATGTCCTGTAGTTGCTTAAAAGATTAAGCTATATCCTAAATTTTTGTAATTCGTCTTCAGAAGAAACTGTTTGTCATCCCAGAAAGCAGTATAACAGGTTTTTGCTGCCTCTGCCATCTAGAATTTGATTAAAAAAATTGTTATTCATTACTGTATTATTTGATATTATATTTATTACAATTTGTCAATGGTGCGCCTCTTTTATCTTCTATAAATGATGTAAAGTGACACACTAATCATTTTCTTATATAAAGTCATCAGTCACTCTGATAAATCTAATTATAAAAGTTCTATCTTATCGTCCTTCAACAAGTCTTTTATCAGATTATATCTGACAATGTATATACTTCCAATGATTAATTCGATATCTTCATTCGTCTCTGGAATTGTAATCGAATAATAGTATCTATCTGGATCTAATTTATGTATTAGCAAGGGATCAAACTCATATTCACCATTTGGAGGACCGTTCACCTTAATAAAAACGAATTTGTTCCAATCTGGCTCATCAATCATATTAACAGTACCTTCCGTGTCATTGATTGCCTGTAAATCATCTGACATATATTTCAACACACTTTCATTTAATAAATTTAGTAATAGACTGAAATGTTTCTGGTGGTATTTAATCTCCTCTGAGGAAAGTAATATTTCTAACGGTGATAGTCTTGTTTCACCTTCTTCATGTTCCTCACTCAAAAATTGTTCATTGAGTTGTCTTAAATATATCGAGTATTTATCCACCTTGGATAATCTACATCGTATATAACTTCTTATAATGAACTTCACTCTTTCTAATTCTGCCTCCATACAAAGTAGGGGCAGCATTTTATTATTGTTAGCTGGAGCATTACCATTTCTTCTTGTACTATTACCACCACCACTTGATGATTCCTCAAAAAAATTCATGGATAAGATCTCTAAATGCTCCATCTGTTCTTGAATACGAATCAACATTCTTCTCATAAGTTGATGTGGGTATGGTAACAATTCAGGTGAACATCGTTCATTTTTCCATAATATCATTAGCTTGTTAAAGTCTTCTACAGGAGAGATAGCTCTGGTTTTTAAGGTTGGTAGCTGGCCCTTTGGTGCTACTTTTGTACCATCTAATGATGAGTTCATAATATTAACATCATCTTGGGGATTTAGTCCCTCAGATGACATTTCCACAGCGGTGGTATCTCTATCTAACTCAGCTAAAATATCATCAATATCCAGTGACATTATGATTGGTTATATATGTATATTAATAATGTGGTGATACGTTGATCTTGTTTTCTATTTGAGTTATCGCCTTCTTCTTATTGCTCATTAATCCATCTTTTGAAATATTCCTCCAAGATGGAATAATGCTTTAAATACTTACAAATTTTGGTGTTTTGGCGTTTATTAAAATTTATGTATTGATATCAACTTGAAAGAGAGCCTGACGAAACAACTGATTTAATGTATAGACATAAGAGCCAAATCCCATACTTGGGGGCTAGCGAAACGATTATAATATAAGTACAATGGATCTATTAAAAGAATTGGAAGCAAAAAAAGAACGGTTGCGATTGTTAAGAGAGAGAAGAAAACAAACTACTTTAGATTATGGAGTTGACACCAGTTTATATGATGCTGATAATTCCCCCCATGAGACCAATAATAAAGATGTTCTTGGTCTGGTGAATGCTGCAACACAGACAGATGAGCTGGAAGCTTCATTAAAAAGAACTGAAGTCAATTATTTGTTGCCGCCGATGCAACCGCAACAAAGCAAGCCTGATGTAATAACATATAACCATGGGGTTCAAACGGATCCTGTCACGTATCATTATGATAAATCTAAACAAGAAGAGGTATTGGGCTGCAAAGCTAATGATGAAAAGAGTTCAGAAGAAACTAGTTCAAATGCGTCAAAAGAGGAATATACTAGTTTATTTGAATTCCCAGATTTAAAACCTTTAGTCATTAGTACTGGATATGGAGCCACTGAATCCAATAATGTGGAAACCTTCGCCTCTCGCTGGTATTCAAGTGGTGAAAGTGTCAATGAACTGCTAGCTGAAAGCAATACCACAGGTAATATGGGGATACTACATCTTCATTCGTGTCAAAACCATGATTTAGATGATTTTCAGAAAGTTGTATGTCAGTCATTCGATTATGATAGTAATAGACATATCACTGTAGTATCTTTTGTAGTTGAAGACAGTAACTCCATGGTAACTATACCGAAGAGTTACACATATGCGATAGACACATTCACAGATAAAATTATTGACAAGGTTGAATTGTTGGGCCAACGTATAACAAGAAACGTTATATTACGTAAATTTGAGACACATAATATTATTTCCACCCTATTACTTACCCAAAGAGGTAAAATGTTACTGTATGAATTACAAAAAACATCCCATGATACACTAACCAAATGGAATAGAAATGTTATATCAAAAAATTATCATCTTGGTTGCGAATATCTTACTGCCATATGGGAATCTAAATTTAAAGTTATTACAGGTGATTCTAAAGGTTTCATTTCAATTTTAAACTCATTAGATCTTTCTCGGGATAAAACATTATTCGCTAGAAACCAAGACAGCGATGCATTTACCTACCAAACTATTCAAGTCATCCCACCACCAACTAACCGTCTATATACTACAGAAGAAAAAGAATATATGATTCAAAGATATATTGATGAATATTTATCCAAGTTGCTTACCTTTAACGAAGTTAACATTACTACACTTGTTGGCTCTCCGTTTAATGATGAATGTCTTTTCCTTGGAACTGAGGATGGTGGTATTTACAAGATATTATTATCTGACGTGGACAAAAACAATGGCAAGATCACTTTAGATTTAGAGAATAGTGGATTTCTTCCAATGATTCAAAAACATATCAATACCAATGATTCAAAGGAGAATAAATTAAACGAATGCAATAAGACAATATTCCACAATGGATATATTACTGGCTTATCCATCGAATCAAAAGGCTTATTACTGTCAAGCTCCGTTGATTGGACTATTAAATTATGGGACACTCAAGATAATCAGCAACTAGATATGATTGATTTACAAAGACCACTATTATCCGTGAATTGGATAACTGATCATTCAAACAAAAACCCATTTGAAGACAAATATATATGTTATGCAGTAACAAGGGATACCATTTACATCATACAATGGTTAATTAATGAAACTCTTGACACAACTGATGATAAGAAGGATAGGAAATTCTATCAGAGACAGCAACCAGCAACTATTCTCTTGAAAGTTGCTATTGACCAGTTAAATTTATCGATGAAAGAATTCACTGCTTGTAAGCTCATTATTGATGCAAAAGAGAAATCCAAAGTTAACGCATTATTAATCTTAGGTGGCGATTCTTCCACTATCGAATACGTTCAAGTTGTCATCGAACCTCGTTGATCTATCTTATATCATCTGTTTCTGGGTCAGCTCCAACATCTAACGTTCAAACAACAAAGTTTTTGGAAAAAAAAAGTATAATTTAAAGGTTTTTGGTGAAGAAGATTTGAATGGACAACATATTAAGAAATAGAGCACGACCACAAGCATATTGCAACACAGCAACCCTACATAATACCTAACCCTTGCCATATTAATAGAATAATGTCTCTTTTCACTCCAATTAAAGAAGCCGTTGAACATTTCAAGAAGAACCAATTTGTCATTGTCATGGATGATGAAAGTCGTGAAAATGAAGGTGATTTGATTTGTGCTGCTGATAATGTTACTACTGAGCAGTTAGCATTTTTAGTGCGTCACTCTTCAGGGTATGTCTGTACTCCTATGCCCAACAAATTAGCTGATACATTGGATTTACCTTTAGTTAGAGGTAATTTGAAATATGAATCCTTCGCCGATGATAGACACGGTACAGCATACACTGTTACCGTCGATGTTGCTGAAGGTACCACCACTGGTATTTCTGCTCATGACAGAGCTTTAACCTGTAGAAGTTTAGCCAAGGCCGGTGCCAAATCCACTGACTTCTTAAAACCAGGCCATATTTGTCCATTAAGAGCTGTAGATGGTGGTGTATTGAAGAGAAGAGGTCATACAGAAGCTGCTGTTGATTTATGTGAATTGAGTGGGTTACCTCCAGTGGGTGTTATTTGTGAATTAGTTAACGACACAGATGGGTCCATGATGAGATTAGACGATTGCGTGGAATTTGGTAAGCAATTTAACATCCCATTGATTACTATCGATGCTTTGGCTGAATATTTACAATCAAGAGCTTAGTTCGAGTTCATCAACTTATGTATGATTGTCTATATATAAATATCTGTATAGTTTTAATAATTTATTTCTTATCATAACAATAAAGTTCAAATCCATGCTCTATTGAAACTTTTTAAAGATTGTTAAAAGTATGTTTGGTGATATTAAAATCGTTGAAGTATTGAAAACCGTTGGAAACAAGGGCCAATCCGAGATATATATCAGCAAACCAGCACCATCATGAACAGAATATTTGGATATGGGAATAAAAAGAATCATGATCAACTTTTGAAGGAATCAAACCAAGCTATGAACCAGGCTCAACAAGGGTTGCAAACTAGAATGTCAAAATTGGATACAGAGATATCTCAACTGAATATGCAGCTGACAAATATACAGAAACGTCTATCTCTGATCAAGAGTCCACTGGGTCAAAGACCATTAAGAGCTCAAGCATTAAAATTATTAAATAAGAGGAAGAAATTGGAACAGATGAGAGACTCTTTAGATAATCAAGATTGGTCTATGACTCAGGCACAGATGATGACAGATACATTACAAAACACCATGATCAGTGTAAATGCTATGAAACAAAATAATGCTGTCTTAAAGGCACAATACGGTAAGATTGACATTGATAAGTTGGAAGATATGCAAGATGAAATGGTGGATTTAATAGAGAAGGGGGAAGAATTGCAAAATGCTTTAAGTTTGAACACTGTAGGAGATGTTGATGATATCGATGAGAGTGAATTGGACGCTGAACTAGATGCATTAGCTGAAGATGATTTGGGGCAAGACCTATTCGATACAGGTAATATGGAAGCTGCAGAAAGTGGCATTCCATCATACTTGAGTGGGTCTGTTCCTCAATTCGTCGATGAAGACCAACAAAAGGAGAATGATTCAGGTGATAAAGCATTGGAAAGTGCCCAATAAGTGGCTTTATTCTTATACCTTTTGATAGGGAATTATTTATAATTTATACGTACTATTTGCATATTGTTTCTATTTATCATTATTGAAATTTTAAGTTTAACGTATTTCAATATTAACATAAATGAAAGTGATAAAACAACGAAAAGACGAAGTAAAGCTGTGTTTGAATTCATAACAGGCCATTACGGACATTTCGAAAGTGACCAAATATAATAGTATATATATAAAATGAGCAGTGACAATGAGAGTACTAGTGAAGATTCTGTTGAATATTTAATTAATACAAGAGAACGTCGTTCTAATGCAGGTAATAGATTACAAAAGTTGTTAGAACAAGAGATTAAAGATACCAGGGCCAGAACAGAGACGTTAAATGATGATGATATTGATCTGTTGTTTCAAGAGGATGAAGATGATGAAGAATTTGATCTTGGATCAGAACATGAGGAAGAGATTGAACAAGAAGTAGAAGAAAACAATGTACAAACATCCTCTACGAAACACACTCATCAAAGGAGAGACAGTTTAACGTCAGAGAGAGATACTAGAACTAGAAATGATGATATTTTATCCGCTAGTACAGAAGCACGGGTTGAAGACGAAGATCTGATGTTAAGTAGTGATTCCGATGTAGATGCAAGTGATGCGAATGAAGATGACGAGGCAGGCGAGAAAGAATTACAAAGACAAGAGAGACTTAAAAGAAGAAAGAAGAAAATACCGACTGTTATTACGAAAAGGGTTAAAACAGATAACTCCACAGCTCAAAATTCAGATAAGAAACCACACTCTTCTAATCTTGCCCATGAACAGTATTCCGCTGAAAGTTTATTGACTACTTCAAGAAGAACTTCAACAAGAACCTCTGCTGTGGCTAATAAATTGAAAATTTACGAGAAACTAGCCAAAGCTGAAGAAAAACGTAAGGAGATACAAGAAAAATTACAAAGAAGAAAGGAAAAGCAAGAAAGAACACATACACTAACTCAAGAGGACAGATTAAGAATTGCTGAACAAACAGAGAAATTAAATCTTTTAAGTTTGGATAAATTCAAAGAACAAGAGTTATCAAAGAAACAAACAAGGTTAGCTTTACAGCAAAGACAAAAATTGAAATTTAAACAAGATGAACTAATAATAGACTATCTGACTACTACCTGGCAAACATCACCTTTAGCAGAGTTAGAAGACTATAAATATTGGACTGAGCAATTGCAAAAGAGAGAAAGGAAGAAGAAAAAGAAATATTCTAGAAGAACTAAAAAACAGATTGAAGAAGACAATGCTAGAATACTAGCTGCAGAGAGAGGAGAGGAGTATAGACCTGAGACCACTGGCCCAATTGCTATCAAACAAGAGAATGAGGAAGCCTCTGGCACCAATGTGACAAGCAAGGTAGTTGATGAGCAACAACTTTCCTCATCGGAAGGGGTAATTCATCAAAACTCTTTATCTAAGGATACAAAAACACCTGAGCATGAAGATATTTTGAGTGCGGAACTTACTGAAACTCAAGATAGCGCAGTTGTGAGTACTTCATCTACACATGAAGCAGATAATGAAGAAAAAAATGATACAACAAAAGATGCACCAAGTATCAAACAAGTATCGTTTGTTGCAGAACCTCAAATTGCTATTGTGGATCCACAAGAACCTCCTTCTGCTGTTGAAGCATCAAAGGAGGCTACTCCTGATGATTTTACTAATAATAGCCCAGATAGTAGCCTGACACCTGTGAATTTTGTTGGTAAGACAGAACCAGATGATGAAGAAATAAAGGAAACAATAACATACGAAGGTCCATATCAGCAAGTATCAAAAACCTTTGTGACAGTGTACCAATTTTCCACTCAAAATTATAATCATACATCCTTAGATATTCCTGATTATGATTTCCTACCGAAGTCTTCAATGGTAGCATCTAAAGGTAAACAACATATTGAGCCAGAGACAATGGAACCTATATTGCGGTCAAAATTGGGCTCACAAAATGACGATGCGGAATCAATTTATGATGAACAAAAGGCTTCTTTACCAATTGTAGAGGCAAGTCTAGTCCCAGACTTGAAGTTCCTGGATGGGTTTCCTTCGTTTGGTGAGTTTGATAAGAAGATTAATAATCAAGTTGATGTTTCTGACATCAAAGTTGAGTCAATTAATATTACTACTAAAGCTCCTACTGGGATTTATATCAACAACATTAAGAAACACTGTTTTATCAATAACAAAGATTGTCAATATTTTGATCCCAAACTTGGAATTCCATATTCTGATTTAACGAGTTATAGACTTATTCAAGATATTCAGAAACCTGAGGGTGGCTTTAAATGGTTCGGTTTTGAGAATGGTGGTATTTATTTGAATGTAGATCAAACACCCGCTAAGGGTGTTCCTGAGGGGTTTTAAATAGGATTCTTTATATAATGCATGCTTCTTTGACAATACACAAATGAATTAGTCTATCTAACAATACATAGAATATTACTGTCGGGAATTTAAACACGCACAAGGTTGATCTAATGAGATCATGTATTTTGATTATATGCTTCCACTAAAGTCTTAAAATGAAGTTCCATTTCTTTCCTTATCGGCATTTCTTTAGTAGTATCCTTGTCATCGCCAGTAATCTCATCTTCACTTTTGGTAATATCCTGTGATAAATTGTGATGTTGTAATGAGTTGTATAAATACAAATAATTTATTGATAAAAATTTTTCGGCAGATTTGGTCATTTTACTAAATTTAGTCATTATTGTCTCATAAGAGTTTCGTATTCTTATTATAGACTGATACAATGGTTCAGATCTTGGGTCAAACTTATTTTTGATGTCATCATTATCCAAGTCAATATCCTCATCTACGCTATCACTACCTTTTAAATGAAGTTGCATGTCATAAGAGTCATTGATTGACAAAGTTAATAAACTCTGTAAAAATAATGTGAATGCAATAGTTAATTCATGTGGTTGAGCTAAAATAGTGGTGTTATCAATATTAAATGATGTGGCCGAAAGATTATTTAGTGATTCAGCTTGCCAATCAATCAATTGTTGAAATTTAGGCCATAACAAAATGGCTTGATCATTTAAATAATTATCAAATACAGGTGCTCTTCTTCTTGAGGATTCAATTTGTAACTGTTGACCAATACGAATCGAAATTAGGACACCAAATATGTCATATATAGTGGAATTGATTAAAATTTGTTCTGTGTACATCAAAGCCTGTTGAAAAGTAGGTTGAAAGACTTGTTCTAGAATACCATTTATTTCTGCCGCGTTATCTGTAATCTGAAAGAATTCTTTCAGAAAATTGAATTCTACTGAGCAATTATCCAAGATAGCTAGATTCAAATTCTTAAATCCCAATTCAATAAAGTTATTCTTCGTATTCTTATTATTTTCAGCAATCTGTGAAACCATAACAGTGTTATCTTCTTGAGTCAAGATGGAAAGTCTTTTATTAATTTGGAAGTAATCCTTGATAGCTTGATTTGTTACAGCTGAAGAATAAGCGTACGATGTGGACAAATAACCTGCAAAAATTGAACCAGATGTGCTACTATTATTGGTGTTATGAACTAAATTACCCAAAGAATATTGATTATCAATAGTGGTAAACTGCAAAATCGTTAAAGATCTAATATAACGACCGAAATATTCTCTATAATACCATTTCATAGTATAAGAATATGCTTGCCTAATCTCTAAAGCCAAGGAAACATTGTTCTCTATAATAAATCTGAAGATTTCTTTCAACCTTAACAATTGATTTTGAACTTTTTGTGAGGGTACAGGATTATAACTTCTTAGTATTCTTATTCTGGAAATTAAGAATTTCTTAGATCTTTCTAATATGACAGTCTTCAATATTTCAAGCACATCACACAATGTGTCAAAATCATTTGGTAATATAATTGAGCTATTATCTGAATCCAAATTCCTATACTTTGCGTACATTTCTTGTTTATCTTTAATAAAATGAATATTATCAATCCAGGTTGAATTGATTTTCCCTGATATAATCTCATGAACCACTTGAGGGGGAATTAGTAAATCATTAACTACAGGGCTAATATTAGCCAATTTCTTAGAGTTATAAAGAGATAAATTCTTAAGTTCGTCCGATTTATTTCTTATTAGATTTAACTCAGTAGTATATTCAGATAGTTTTGCAGTAAAATGGCTCATAAATTGTATTAAAGGTGGTATAACATTCTGTATCGTGTCTTCATATCTGTCATATTTGGCTTCTAATTCTTTCAGTTTCAAATTCAACTGACCCGAATCAGTAAAATCTGTGTGTTCCTTTGAGAATGAGTTATATTTAGAGAGGAATTGGGCAAATACATCAGCCGAAGTACTCTGTCCTGTAGATTCTTGAACTGGCTTGAACGATTGTTCGCCAATATCTAATATTCTATTCAATGTTTCCAAAGAATTCATGCTTTTGTCTATCTGTTTCGGCTTAATACTTTAATGTCACTTAATAGCTCTTCGTCATACACCATTCAATGCTTATAACTCTCTCAACTATCGCCCACATCATCTGGAAGTTCTTCTTATTTCTTTATATTTGCATATTCAATACCAAATTTCAAGATACTTAAAAAAAATATATATATTTCTTAGTTGTTTAAAAAAGGTCGTACCCGGATTCGAACCGGGGTTGTCCGGATCAAAACCGAAAGTGATAACCACTACACTATACAACCAGGACAAATTTTTGTTGAACTTCTAGAGGTATTTGAATACCTGACACTGGCACACTTTCAGTAACTATATCACTAATTTCTAGTCAGTGATAGCTCGTATAGTAGCTCCCACTGGTTATATTAAAACAACAGTTCTTCAAAAATTATATTCAACGTAACAAACATAACCACAAACACAAAAATCCTTTTATTGATGGATAATCCTTAGCCATTTGGTACTCAAGGGAGTTACTTATTTATAATTACAAATATTCTAGAATGTTAGATCAATCTAGAATTATGAATATTTTCTAATATTTAAGAACAAAACAAAAAACACCCTACATATAAAGACAAACTCTATATGTTAAGATGTATTTTACTATTATCTATAAAGAGGAAAGAATACACTAGATGCTTCATTGTCATACAAAATTAACTCCTCCTAGCGGTTTCAATTCAGTTCAATATCCAGCGGGTCCTGTATTTATCGACTATAATGAAAAAATTTGAAAACTGGTTTATCCACTGCTTTTATATGATTGTGTTTCGCTATACACCATTTAATGCTAGATAAAATGTTGAAATTTTTGGACATAGTGTATATATTATTACATGATGAAATATTGCCATCCTCTAGCAACGAAGTTACTATGACAGTCAACTAAAGATGAGGTTTTCTCTCAATCTTGAGATATCGGCGCGGCTAAGAAGGTTTAGAACTGTGCGTATTAGAATAATTAAGATATCACAAATTGTGCAAGCTGCCCACTTCAGAATAGAGTATATGATGGGTAATATATAATTTTCTTTATTGGGATCAGTGTTTCTGGCTCAAATAAGTGAGGTTATATCAAGAGAAGTCTTAAATTATACTGCTGACATCAGAATATCAAGCCTTTAAGATTGAAGTTTATGAGCTATGGTTATAAAACTTTGAAGGAGAAACTACATAGCGATTGCCTTTTAATCGGTTATGAGAGCCGATCACAAAAAAGGGCTGACTAGAAGGGACTTCACTCTGACCAATAGGTGTGTTTTAAAATTAGTGATAAAGATAGTAGAAGACAAAGAGGCAGCCACTTCGTAGGCATGATATGGCAGTAATAATTTCTTAGTTACCAGACTTTTAGTAAAGCAGCTCTCTTCCTAATGTTTGTTTAGGGATTAGGTTTTACAGATCGTTTTATACTTTAGAAGAATAAGCTTCCAATATGTAAGGTGTTTACAAGGGCCTGCCTAATGAGAAATAGAAGGCACAACAATCCTTCAAACCTTAATGGGATGGTTACACCTTGCAACGGATTATCTCACCTCTTTTCCTACAATAAATAACATCAAACAATACTACTCAAACTCTTTTTATATTGTTCAGACAAAGACGGAAAATCACTGTAATTAAAGTTGAGTTCTGAGAAGATTAACATTATTATGATATTTCAAGAGGATATAATGAGTGCTTTCCCATTTCTCCTCAATTCTTCATGGAATTCCAGTTAAAGATAGCCGTGTAATCCATTGTAATCTACTTGAATCTTTAACGGAACCCATCATTTTAATAGTTGTAGCCACTGTGAATTGTGCATTCCGCGGTGTTTTCATTGTTCTTCGGAAGGTTTCAAAGTGGGAAAATCTGGCGGAATGTGGACGATTTTCAAGGATTTTTGAGGATTTTTCAAGATTTTGCAAAAATTTCTAAGGGATTTTCGAGGATTTTCCTGGAAAGTTAATCTGGATTCTATTGTTAAGTTGAGGCTCTTTTGTTTAGAACTACGGCTTCCTGGGAATCCATTGTTTGAAATCACCGGGGATGCTGCACCAGAACAATGGATCATGCAGGGACCCACTAAAATAACAATGGCTTCCGCTTATATCGGATGCAGATCTTAATAAGATCTCGATAAGATCGCAGCATTTTTGGTAAGTCGCAGCCAGCCGCATACCATTCAAGCTTACGGAGCAATAAATTCCCGTCTTAAAATGGGAATCTTAAAGGTTTCCTCCCTCCCTCGTTTACTTGCACCTGCTGATATTAGACCTCGAGGTTTACCAAGATTCAATTTGGTATAAAAAGGTTGACAGATATTTCCTTTTATTAAATTTTAAACCCATATTGTTTCCTTGTTATACTATACATCCAAAATTAAACACTCATCAAAATAACCAAACATTATTTAGAATACTAAATATTACAAACACTCTCAAGAAGCATATACTTTTAATATGATAACTCATTTCCAGAGAGCATTCTCTTTTTTCCTGCTTTCTTTAATATTATTTAATTCAACACAAGCTGGTTTTACACCAGCGTCATGTGATGTAAAAAATGTAAAGCAATTTCCCGGAGGTTTTGTTATGTTCTATGAATATGATTCCACCAATACTGCTGATTATAAAGATATCAATTTTCTATCCGGTGGTTACAGTTCTAACATATACATTACAGACACTGATAGGATTAAGGATATTACATGGAACTCTGGTCCAGATGGAGACAACTCGCCGTATGGAGTTTCCGATTGGCAAGATAATTTTCCACTGGATTATTTTTCAATGGAGATAACAGGCAGCTATATTGCTCCACAATCAGGTATTTATAACTTTGAAGTGGACGTCGGGGATACAGCAGGTGTCGCCTTTTTTATGGGTGCTGGATCTGCTTTTCAGTGTTGTGATCAATTAGAAAAATATAATGCAAACAATCCTATTTTCACAAA
This sequence comes from Monosporozyma aerobia, assembly GCA_028408415.1. NCBI lineage: Eukaryota > Fungi > Ascomycota > Saccharomycetes > Saccharomycetales > Saccharomycetaceae > Monosporozyma > Monosporozyma aerobia. Next base: position 1,243,143 of record JAKOOU010000020.1, read on the forward strand.
CGCAGTTAATCAATCCCATGTACCCAGAGAAGTCTACATGGAGGCAGGTTTATATTATCCTTTCAAATTGGTTTATGCCAAATATGGAGGTCCAGGGGGTTTAGCAGCAAAATTTACTTTACCAGACGGTTCTGTAGATGATACTATTGGTAGTAACCTAGGTTTTAATCCTTTGTTCAATCCATCGTTATGTAGTGCTGTTACCCATGAGCACGAGTTTACCACGCACCTTCAAGACGTTGCTACAACCACAGTAACATACACCACTTCAGCTGTAACTGCTCTAACAACGGTATCCAGCGGTGTGACATCATGGATCAACGATGATAATGCTGACGTCACAGTTATCTATGTAGTTGAGGTACCTGTTCCTGTGCCAAGAACTTCATATACCACAGGGCCTGTTGCTTCAGCCACCACCATCACAACTGTCACAACATTTACTACTGGTACTGATGGTACCACAACTCCTGACACGATTATCGTCATCGAGACCCCTCCTCCAAGTACCGTCACGTCATACATCACGGGGGAAGTTACCGAGGCAACCACTATAACCACCATCAACACTTTTACCACTGGTACCGATGGTAACACTACTCCTGAGGACGTTGTTGTCATAGAGACCCCTCCTCCACATACTGTAACATCGCATCTTACAGACCGTGTTTCCAAGGCAACCACCTACACAATCACAACATTTACCATAGGACCTGACGGTCAACGTATCTCTGAATACATTGTCGTTATTGTGACTCCTTGTTCAAGCATAGTTACCTCTCACACGAGTACTTCCATGACTGAGGAAATCGATATCACTACTGTTGCCACTGATACTAGCAGTAACCCTACTTCTGATACCAGTATTTCCACCTCATACAATAGTGGTTCCGTTTCTGTCGAAACTACAACTCCAATCATGTCCACTCTTACCGAAACTGACATCAATACTTCATCAGATAGCATCACATCTCGTGTCACTGGTTCCATTACTATAGAAACTGAATTTACCACTATGCCCACTAGTTCCATTAGTAGCGTGACTTCTCCTTCAAATACCGTCACCTCAGACACCAATGCTTACGTTACTGAGCAAAGCAGTTTTACTAATGAGAACACAAATGGCTATAGTAGCAACACTGCTGTCACAAGCACTGTCACAAGCACTGTCACCAATGCTCCTTCCGGCGGAGTTATAACAAGTAATCCACGGGAAAGTACCTCTAGCAGTATCAAAATATACTATGGTAATTCTACTTCTCACTCACCATTTTCTCATGTGACATCCCAGCAAGTTCCAGCCCCATCTACACTATCAAAAAGTAGCTCATTCACTCAATCTCAAATCACTTCTGCCTCTACAACTGCTTCTCGTTTTACTACTCACATTGTCCAAAATACTGAACCAACTGTTTCAGTCAACGCCCCTGCTTCTTCTACTAGTGACGCTGTTTCCCCTTCTACTACGCAGACCTACCTAGGTAACGAACCTGATCTTCCAGGGAACCCAGCTGTCTCTCCTGGCACTAAACAAACTGGATCAAGCAACGAAATCAACTCTCCACCTGCTACAAGAACTGGCTCAGGTAACAAGCCTATTCCATCAGCAGATATTCCTACCGTTACTTTAGCTCCTCCAGAAAAAGAGCACACTACTCTGGCTGGTAATGATAACAAACCATCAGCTCCGACATCAGCACCCCTCAACGAAGGGGCTTCTCTTCATGGTAATGATGGTAGAGACAAGAACAGCAATACAGACACTAGTAGCACTTTAAATTCATTTTCTTCTCCTGCTGTTGTAATCACATCATCACTTTCTGCTTATGAAGGTGCTGGTGTTGTCAACAAAAAAAGGTCCTTAACATCTTTTTTGGCCATCGCCATCTTTATCTTTGTTTAGACCAACAAACTTCTAATCTCTCTTTGATTAAGATACTTTTTTAATTTAATTTATACTAACACCATCATTTTTATATTCTATACACAATTGTAAAATCTTCAGCATGTCATCATATTTATCAGCTTTCTTTGACTTTGATTGCATGATATTAGAAGATACTGGATTTTCCCCTCACTGATTTGAATCCCCAGATTTGGTAACTAGGTGGCATAATAGTTGTGTGTAGGTATATAGCTTACCGATTCATATTGGTTACTTTAAGAGACTCGGTTGATTTATCCAGACCGTTAATGTTTTGGTGTAACAATATGGCAATGACACAGGTATAGGTAATAGCATTCCACTACACAAAAACAAACAATTGTGCTAATAAATCAATATTTTACATTTACAAAGAAGCATTTCTAAGATACTGTTTGGATATCAACCTACCACAATTATAACAGCCTATTCTTATAAATCCATTGACCAGTAATGTACTTTAAGCTACTTCTTTTTTCCACCTGAGAAGCCGGCGAAGGTAAAATCTTGCCACAAGTAATATTGTAAGGTTTGCTCGAAATATCTTAAGAATCCTCAGCAGTTTTATTTTCGTTGGCTCTTGAATGTTTTAATGAGAATGCACAACTTGAGGATTTAATACTTAAACTAAAACAATTGGCTATGAAATCATGGTGCATCCGATTTCATTTTAATAATTGAAACCTTAAAAAGGGACTGCTATTTTAATATGACTGGAATGATGATATTAGATTTATTTCAATGTCGAGATGCAAATGGTCAACTCAAACGTGACTATAAACCAATATCTCAGGTATCACTATGACATCAATATTCCAAGGTATTAGATATATAATGCAAAACACAGCATCCTATGGTCATTCATTAATCTTGTCACATATAATAGAATTCATATATCAAGTCAATTGAAACATGTGTATATCAAGTATATTGGAATCTGATGTTTTGGCCCTATACATGGTTTATGGGAATGTATTGTCTGTAATTCTCAGACAGTATGCTTGATGGTTCCATATTATGGCAATAGGGAATGTGAGTAATGTGAATGTTTAGTCGAAATACTCTAGTTGTGGCAACCAAATTGTGGATAGTTCATTAAAATCAATATTGTACTTTCTAAAAAAATCGTGAACCATAATAGCCTCTGGACTCAACCTCTTGTTCATGTCTCTAATAAGAACGTTTGATATTAGATCTCTCAACTCTTTAGATATATCATCTGATAAGAAATTGACATCTTCACCATCTGTGATTAATTTAAAAGTCAAGTACTCGGACTTACCTTTAAATGGTGGTGAACCATATTTCAAATGGTAAAGAATACATCCGAATGACCAATAATCACATCTATAATCTACGTAACTTAATGATAATAATTCTGGACTTACATATTCTGCAGTGCCAACAAATGAATTGCATCTAGTCAATAGATTATATCCATTATTGGACTCCTCTTGTTGTTCTAAAATCTTAGCAGAACCAAAATCTGCCACTTTTATCGTCCAATCTTTAGTAAATAGAATATTTTCAGGTTTTATATCTCTATGGATAATACCTTGAGATTGAATAAATCTGATCGAGTCCACTAATTGAGCAGCCAGGTAAGCAATGACAGATTCATTTCGAGACACATTTGGTTTTTCTTTAATCAATTGTAATAAATCACCATTAGGCACATATTCCATAATAAAATATAAAGAATCTCTATCTTGTAAAGTTGCAAAAAGTTCCACGCAACATCCACCATTCCGTTGGAGAAAACCTTGTGCTGCCTGTATCTTTTGCATTGCATCTCTCTCAATGGAGGCATATTTCACCTTTTTATGTTTGATAAGATGCAATTTATGAATACATTTTATGGCATATATGGTTCCAGTCACAGTAGATCGAGCTTTATTCACTTGCGAATAAGATCCAGTACCCAAAAGATCCTGAGTGGCAAAATTATCTAACACCCAGTGCTCCTCGCTTGTCATTGACGTTTCTATACCTGTTTTTTATGTTCGTTACAGAACTCTAACTTGTTAATACTGATAACATCGGTTGTCATTGGTATAACTTTATTAAAATATTTCATTTTCTATATATATGGAACTGTACGAGAGATGCAGCTTGAAAGAAGAACCAAACTACAAAGGGCCATCAAATACAACATACAAAGGTGGTGCCAAAGAATTGACAATATAATACAGTTTTATGATGGTTGAACAAACTGTTATCAAGAGAAGGATAGTCGCTAGAAGTAGTAGTAGCTCCACAGTGAGTTCAATCACAGAGGCTGTCAAAGATGATATTATTGTGACCACCACTTCCACGGCCGAAAAGGCTAAAAGAAGAGAATCATTCAGTTACAGAGCGTTGTGTAAATTTCATGAATTACCTATATGGCAAAGAGATAATGATAAGATCCTTAGTGGGTATGTCAAAGAGACCAATTCATTCAGACGTTGTTTCAAATCACTGTTTTACTTCCATAATGAATCTATTAACGTTTATTCACATTTAATCCCATCTATCATTTATATTGCCATGGCGATATTTTGTTTTGATAAGTTATGTATAAAAGTTTTCCCCAGTACGTCTTTATACGATTATATTTTCATTAATGTTTTCTTATTGGGATGTGCTACCTGTTTATTATTCAGCGGTTGTTTCCATTGTTTGAAACAGCATTCTGAGGCACAAAGTATGCTATGGTCCAAGATTGATTATATGGGTATCATTGTATTGATTTCTTGTTCCATGATCTCTGTCATTTATTATGGTTATTTCGATCATCCAGATATGATGTGGTCCTTCATCGGCATGGTCCTTGTGTTAGGTACGATATGTTCTCTAGTGGTGACTAATGATACCTTTAATCAACAACATTGGAAACCTGTTAGAGCTACATTTTTCATCCTGTTTGCATTGAGTGGACTGGTACCATTGATTTTTGGTATTATTAAATTCGGTTATTTAGAAGTCTTAAACAGAATCTGTCTCAAGTTTATATGGTTGGAAACCATTTTCTACTTATTAGGTGCCGTAATATATGGTTGTAAGTTACCTGAATCGCTTTTGTTACCAGGAACCGTTGACCTACTAGGGAATTCTCATCAAATGTTCCATTTTATGGTTGTTATAGGTTCCATTTGCCATTGCAAAGCTATCATTGAATCCTATAACTTATTACATGCAAGATTTACCTCGTGAAGTACCACCTGAACAATTTTATCTCTCTCTCTCTCTCTCTCTCTCTTTCTCTCTAGGATATTAAACATCTTACATAACATTCAAATTATACATCATTATATACATTATACCCAATTTCAGATTCATAACAATTTAAGAATTCTTATTCCAAAGTGTTAGGATTAAATAATCAAGAGGAAGAAAACAGAAACAGTACACAAAAGCACACAACAAGAATACTGTCACCCCATGTCAACCACCTCATCGATTGCTACACAAGCCTTAAGGGCTTATAGACATGCTCTCAGAGCCACTACAATTGCCTTCCACGGAGACACTAGAATGCTACTTGCCGCTAGACAACAAATGAGACAAGGCATGGTACATCCACCAGAAGATCAAAAGGATCTATCTCCAGAGGGGAGAGTCCAATTTTTGGAGGACATTGCTCTGTTTCTTAAACGTAACGTGGTACAAGGTCGCAAAGTTGATGTGGACCCTGTTACACAGGAGGCCCAATATCATTTAAACATTCACAAGGATACTGAACTGGGGGATAATGAATCGATCAAAGTCAAGACAAATCTGAAAGCCCGTTCTTTCAAGAACCCAAGTGGTGGGTGCGGTGGAGCTGCCAGCAAACAATAATGTGTCTAGCTTAGGCTCTCTCATTTAGACTCTGGCTGACTTCAATGATTGAATTGCTAATTGATTGTTAATTAAGCCATCGGGGATCTCCGAAAGGTGAAATATTCAATTTTTTATTAAGAAACTTTTCATATAAAACCACAATGATTTTAAATAAAGATGGACATCCTTTCCCCCTCCCATCATATCTACTATTAACTTGGCACCCACCTGTAAATATTGTTATTCTTCATAGCAACAAGCCATCTTATATAGATCTATTTATATTCCAATCAACATGTCTGCTGATTTAACAACAAAATTTTTCAATGCTACTTATAGCAATCCACTAATGAATGCCTCAGGTGTTTATTGTATGTCTGTGGAAGAATTAGAAGAATTGGATCACAAGTCTCATGCAGGTGCTTTCATCACAAAGAGTTCCACTCCGCAATTTAGACAAGGGAATCCAGAACCACGTTACTATTCTGTACCATTAGGTTCTATTAACTCCATGGGGTTGCCAAATAAAGGGTTTGACTATTATTTGGATTACGTATTAAAACGTCAAGCTAGTGACAACGATAACAAACCTGTTTTCTTCTCTGTAGCAGGGATGTCAATTGCTGATAATTTGGAAATGTTACATAAATTACAAGATAGTGAATTTAATGGGTTCACTGAATTGAATTTATCATGCCCTAATGTCCCAGGGAAACCTCAAGTTGCATACGATTTTGATTTGACTCTAGAAATCTTAACTCAAGTGTTCTCATTCTTTAAGAAACCATTAGGTGTGAAGCTACCTCCATACTTCGATTTTGCCCATTTCGATACCATGGCCTCCATCTTAAACAAATTCCCACTGGCATATATTAATTGTATTAATTCTGTTGGGAATGGTCTTTACATTGATATTGAATCAGAGACTGTTGTAGTGAAGCCAAAGAATGGGTTTGGTGGTATTGGTGGTGATTATGTGAAACCAACTGCTCTAGCTAACGTGAGAGCATTCCAACAAAGATTAAAGCCGGAAATCAAAATCATTGGTACCGGTGGTATTAAATCTGGTCAAGATGCCTTCGAACACTTACTTTGTGGTGCCACTATGCTTCAAATCGGTACACAATTAATGAAAGAAGGTCCTGCATGTTTTACTAGAATTGAAGCAGAGTTAAAACAAATTATGGAGAAGAAGAATTATAAAACTATTGATGAATTCCGTGGTAAATTGAAGAGCATCGAATAGATTATTTATTGGATTCCCTCGTTGGATAATATGTGTTTCTATATAGTGATTGTTTAAATTTTTAGATTTCTACGTATTATCACTACAGTTTTTATTATTGCCAGTTTAATTTTAAATATTCAATCTTTAAATTTGTTCAAAACTACTTTATTAACAAGTTCCAAAGGGGAAGAAGACAGATACAAAGAAACCATAAAGAGAACTAAAGAGCAGTATGAGCAAAATGGTGGCCATGCAAAGAGTGACCCGTGCTATGTATAGCACAGAGATCACTCACGATTTTTTGAAAGATCTTTTAAGCAGAGCTAAAAAGGCTACTACTTTACCAGTTAAGAATCAGAATACTTATAAAAACAATAATAACTACAACAGGGGAGAGAGAAATAATAACAGGGATAATAATAGAGATGGTTCCAGGGTTTTCACCAAGGGCAAGAGACCCTTCAACAAGAAGTTTGTAGATCGTAATGGACCTCAACAAACTACTAATAGACAACAAAAAAGCGTCCCCTTCCATCCAATGACTTCTAGTATTTCTCAAGAAGCACTATCAAGCAGCATACCTAAGCAACCACAATTTGAAAAGAGTGGGAAATCCATTGATGGACTAGACAATGACCTTCTAGATGTGTTGGATGCAGGTGAAACTGCTTCTACTACCACTATTCGAGCACAAAGATTTAATAAATCGAAATCGACCGAAAGAAGAACAAGGTCCAGAAGTAATAATAATAACAACGCAAACAAGGTTAATAGTTCTGGGTTTATTTACATGAAACCAATTTTACCTGGTGTCGGAAAAACTTTAGGTAAATTAACAAAGCGCGATGGTCCACAAGAATTCCAACTAAAATCGATCAATACAGTTGATTTATTCAAATATTATCCTTCATTAAATGTTAATTCAAAATCTCAATGGGTTAGTTTTATTATAGCATCCATGAATGACGCTCAATTTCCGTTAAATCGTGAACCAAATATTTCCTATGCTAGTTTAATTAAAGATCAACTGGAAGGTCCATTGAAGCCAAATAATACTTTCACTGTGAAGACTCCTGGATTTGGTAGCTACACCCACGAAAATTCATATTCTGTGAATATTGAAAGAGAACCACAAGTGGAAAATATTGATGTTTCTTTAAACAAGGATAAATTCAATGAAATGGTCCTAGGTAAATATGATCCAGTAAAAATTGACTCCCCTGATTCAAATGACTCAAGAGTGAAAATAAGTTTACAAAATTGTTCAAACCTTTCTAATAGTGATAAAGATTGGTTATATCAAGTTTGTTCTGGTTCAGTTCCATTGAGTCAAATCGCCAAGTAAATAAAGTTTTGATTATTCTTTTCTGTAAATAATATTATTTTATCAAGATTATTAGTGTATATAGTAAATAATACATATATTCCACTTCGATGCTTTTTGTTTTTGTCTATATATATCATGCCATGTCATCCATTTGACTTGTGTTCCCATTATTCACATTTTCCAACACACTCAATGTTTCATTGTATCTATTAACGTCGCTTTTCAAAATCATTTTCCTTAGAGTTACATCATCTGCCAATGTCTTTCTTTTACCTAAAATGGATATGAGTATTGGTGATATTATTGTTACTGGTGATTCCCCAGGAATCACAGCTTGAATTATTTTCACGAGTTGATCCTTATCGTCTTCGTACATTTGTCTATGTCTCATTAGACATTTAGATATCAACTCAGTGGAGAAAAGAACTTCTGTCATACCATTAAACCACGTCAATATTTCTATTAAATTACCCTTGTTCACCCTTTTATCTACCTCTCTAAAGTCATTATATTTTAGAGCTAACTTCAACATTTCAATCTCATCTAAAAACATACACGTCAATTTATTTGAACTGTTATCGTCCTCGAATTGGAAGAAAAATAAAATTAGCAAAACTTCTTGATGGTCAGGCTTATCATGATTCAGTTTCATAATATCTTCATGCAGTTTATTTTTTAGTGTTGTACTGTCTCTGCAAATCTTGTTAAGGTTTTCATAATAATTCCAAAATATGGAGAAACGAGAATCATGTCTAACTTTCAACTTTAGATGATCTAAAATATTTGGCTTAAAATAGTTCAAATCGTCTTTATATTCCTGGATAAATATTTCGAATTGTTTCCATAAATCTTCATTGATTATAGTCTCATGTATCTTTTGAATGTAAAAATCAATCAAGAAACCTTTATCTTGGCTATTATCCACGCCAATTATTTCTAGAATATGAACTTTCAAAGTAATATCTTCAATTGAATCAAGCAAATTATGGTAATCAATTTTCATGTCAGATAGCAATTTTAATAACCTTCGTATATCATCTGTTTCATCACCACAGTTAGTAACAATCAGTGCAATATCCTGTAATAGTCCATTCTCTCTATAGTCATCAGTTAACTTCGTGAATTTCTCTATAAGAAAAGTTAATAGATCTGTATATTTTCCTTGTGCTTTTAATGTGGAAATTACCTCCTCATTCATCTCTCGTTTTATGTATATATCCAACAATATGGTTTGGTGCTCCTCATCATTATTCTCATTAATAGTCTTGATAATTGAGTCAAAACTTGTAGGCTCGAAGTCATCTAGGTTGATATCTTTTTTTAATGTGCTTAATTCTAGAAAAGTATTCACATCTATTGTTCTCAGTATCGTTTCAAAATGAACAAAATCTTTATCATTTGAATGGTTCTTCACGATGTATCTTTTCATTATTTTTAGGAATTCCAAGATATTATCTGGAGATTCTAATTTATTTATTATCTTCAATGATTTTAGCATAATAACAAAATCCTTTAGTCCATTAGGGCACCAACATTCACCGAATATCTGAAGATCAAATAGGTATAGCAAAATTCTAATATCAATCGTCTTCATATCGTTACACCATATCTTAACTATATCTTTGTCTATAATCTTGCAATGCAATATAATTAAAAGATGATGTAGCAACTTTAAATATTTAATCTCCATCTTTTGAAAATTGGTCAAGTGGTTATCATCCTGTGATTCAAGATAATCTTTAATGTTTGATATTTCATATTCGTTAAACTCTTTTATTTCCATAAAGAAGGGTGTTTGAGATAATTGGTAAACATTATAATTATCATAAAAGAAAATATCTGTACCACAATTTACAATATTATCAATAAATGCCTTCTCTCTGTCCATTCGATATTCTAATGTAGTGGTAGTGGCAGTTCCATTTATCTCATTATCATTGGAACTCCCTTCAGATAGTATTGGGACAGGTCTTAATTTATCTATTATAGCCTCCCTTTGAGATGTTATTTTACCATTATCAACGTCAGTTTTGTTATATTCACTCGTATTTTGAAAGACCCTATCGACTTTATTGAATCGAAGATGAATATCTTTTAATTCTTCAATATTATCGTATTTAATAGTTTGAACCAATATTGGGTCTTCGTTTTTGACTAACTTAAAGATATGCACTTCTTCATAATTGAAATTAACTAGGACATATGGGAAACTGACTATTATATTTCTCGGATATTTGGGCAATGCGATAGTACCTTGACTAATATCACCATCTAACGTAATTACTAAAGCCATGGCATCATCCTCATATGATGCTCCCCCTGAACATACTAATATCTCATCTGAACCAAACTCAGCAATAACTGGAACTAATTTTGCATCACTGTTCTCCCCACTTTCTGATACTTTAAATAGAGGTATTTCTTTATTCTTCGAGAGATCAAATATTTCATAGTTATTATTCCTAGCCACTATTAATTTTTTATTCTTAATCAATGCTTTATCGACAGAGTTTAGCTTAGGGAAATCCCTAAGGCTTTTGAAAGAATCTTTGGAAACTTTGTATATCGTAGCACTCTTACTCGAGAATGTAATAATTTTATTCCCACTGATCACTTGTAGATCATTTATCCCAGAAAGTTTTGTAGTATTTGGTGTAGGAGCAAACTCTGGTAGTAAAAACAATATTAGCTGCCCTTGACTAAGCACACAGGCTCTTTCAATTGAGGGAAGCAGGACAATCTTATCTATTGGTACTTCTTTGGAATCATCAAATTTTATCCTTGACACTAGCAAGTAATTCCCAGTTTCCATTTCAAAATAGTGCAATAGCTCACCTGTATGTGTCCCCAGATATATATGCTCAGCATATGATTTACAACATGTGTAGTCTAAGTTATCTGGTAAATCTTTAATTATGGGTGATAAGGAAAAAGGGCCTTCTGGGACAGTTAATGAATGATCTATTTCCTCCACCTGGGGTACTTCTTGTTCATTTGATGGCTCGGGATTCCCCTCATCTTCAGAAACATTTGATTGGGTATTGATACTACCCACTTCTTCATTCATTTTTAGTCACTCTTTGATGGTTATACTACAATGTCTTTTTGGAAGCTTCAATCTTCAAATATAGTCTAAAATGTTATTTTTCAATATGAAATATTTAATTAATATACAGTAGCAGTAATAAAGTCAAATATATAATCATGTATATATGTGAAGAGAAATATCTCTTTTAGTGATTATATGATGATAGCGTGTACACTGATTATTTTAATAGTTTGACAAGTAATTGAGCACCCTTGTTATTACTTTCTTCAGAGACATCAATTTGCTTCTTTATGGCCTTTAGGTCCTTGACGAATTGTTCACCTTCTTCAGCCTTATTTAAACTATCGTATAATGCAACAATAATGAATGAACTGTCCTTGTTGTTGATCCAGGTTAAAACATTGGAAAAATCGACAATTTCATCGTAGAATTTAGAAGCAAATGGAATACCAAGACCTTCGACACTACGTAGTGGTTCGACTTTTCTTTCTTTATTATTCCATTTACCACCTTGAATCAAAGATTTTAATAATCTAGTCGAGAATGGAGTATGGATTGGATGGTCTTCTTCAGTAATATCACCTTTGAAAACAACGGCAATAGAATTTATTAAATCTTCGAATTGGATCTTTTGTTTATCATCTAATTGTTCGAAAAGATCATCATTAGTTAACACTTCAGAAATAAATTGAGCACCAATATTCTCTTCTAATAAGGTAGAATATTCTTTGTTGATGACACTAACCATTAATGGACCGAATTTACTCAATAATTGTTGTCTTCTAACTAATGAATCTTTCTTAGAAGTTTCCTTAGACATTTCAATGTATCTATTTAGTTCCTTCTTGACTAATGGGTTGAAATATTTACCATCCAAACCTAATAACATGTATAGGAATGGTCTTCTACCATATTTGTCAAGAATAAAATCATCAAGGTTTTCTTTCACCATATCACCAAAGGTTCTGTGGATCAAAACAGTATCATCCACAGTTAATAATAATGTAGTAAAGACTAAGTTACCATGTTCATTCTTAATTAATTTCTCACCATGAGCCTTTAATGATTTAAGAATCAATTTTCTTTGCTTGGCAGAGGCCTTGGCCATTAAAGTACAGGCAACATCGGCACCTTCTGGGGTATGGACTAATTCAGCAAATTGTTCATGTAATAATTCAATCATTTCATCAATTTCCTTAGCGTTAGCAATTTTAACCATTTCTCTCATAGCAGCATGTAAAATTTGGAAACCAGTAGAACCCTTTTCCACAGAAGCAGTGATAGTACCAATCAAGTTTCTGGCAATAATGTTTCTCTTTTCAACAGATTTGGAGCAAACATCTTCTAAAGTTAAACCAGAATGTTCATCTCTGAAGAAACCATATTCAGACCCCCAAAATTCTCTGATCATTTGTAGTTTTTGGTCATTAGTGGCGTATAAGACAAATAAATCTTCGACAACATAGGCACCTTCTCTATGTCTCATCAATTTTCTTAAATTACCATGTAATTCATTGATAATTAATTGTCTTGAGTCCTTAGACCCATAATGTAACAATTTAACTAAAAGATATTTACCGTAGGATGAGGTGGCTAAAACATAATATTTACCCTTTAAAGCAAGGACAATTTGGTCACGACGATCTTTGGTAGAATATTTAACTAAAGTTTGAACAATACGAGAGGCATCATGTTTTAGAACTAAGTCAGCAATCTTATCCTTAGCAATATCCCAAATTTCGTTGGACAATTTATCACGAATTTGTTTTGGTAATGGTGGAGTCTTACAACGTAATTTCTCCCAAATATGTTTAATGTTTTGAATTTCACTACCAGAGCTTCTTTTTAATTTTCTTTCTTTTAATAATTTTCTTTGTTCACCATGATTAGAGGATCCGTCACCTTTAGTAGCGGTAGTAGATTCACTCTTTTCTTCACCGTCTTCAATTTCAACATCTTCATCACCTTCTTCAGCTGATAAATTATCTAAATCATCTTCTTCAGCAGATAGGTTGTCTAAATTATCTTCATCAGAGGAATCGACAGAAATTCTTGGTTTCTTGACGATTTTTTCTTCTGATTTCCCTTGAGATTTTACTGAACGTTTCTTGTTAGCAACTGGAGCCATGTTATTCGAGTATTGGTTATATGATCTTGGTGAATTCTGTAGTATAACTGTATATACATATATAATCTCATTACTACTAAAGACGTTATATGAAAAAATTTAAAACTCATCTCATCGCAAAAAATAAATTTTCAATGTGAAATATTTCAGTCATTGGGCACGACCCTTTGTGGTAACAGAATCAGTTCCCAATGCATTCCATCCGGCCATATCACAACTCATCATGGGATATTATACGGTTCATGGCTTCGTCGACGGCTTGTTCGATGGCAGGATCGGATGTAGCAGTGTTGGTTTCACTGGAAAGTAATGTGGTCGCTATTTCCGTGGCGACAAGAGACGCAGAAATGACATTATCAGTTAAGGTGCTGCCCCCGGTCATCCTCTTCACCAAACCAGCTGAGACTAGGATACCTTTAAAGAATTTGAATAGGATCCATAAGAACAGTTTTGTGGGGCCCTTGAAGATACGCCTCCATATAACCCAAGAGATAGCTATGCATAAGAATCCCAAGGAAATATAAACGTCTCTTTTCTCTTGGTTAGACGCCTTTTCCAATGATTTCACCAGATTATTCGTCTTATTGAATATCACTTCAAATTGACTATATTTATCCTGTACCTGAGTCAATGAATGGGTTTGTTGTTTCAAATCATCAAGATTTAAATCACTTTGCAGTATACTAGATTGTAGAAAAGTATTTGATTTGATCAAATTGTTTGTCAGTTGTTGAGTCTTGTTTAGCAATTGATCCCTTGTGGACGTTTGCTTGTTCTTTAATTGATACGAACCCGTATCTGGTTGTGTTGTTATTGTCTGTAAATTGGATTCAATGGTATCATCTCTTAATTTGTCAATAGTATTTAATTTGGTTTCTTGGATATACAATATACGATCACGCAACTGTCTTTTATACCCGTGGATCCAATTAATATACCCGAGTATTCTACTGTATTCATGTTCGATATCTTGAATCTCTTTCAAATCGTCATCCGTCCCATCTTTCATTAGTGATAATTTATCATTTTGCAAACAGGAACGATTCTTTACCCATTGCAAAGTTAAGTGTCTATGTGATTGATTAAACGACACTACTAATAATTCAATCAATGATTCAAACTCCAACGTTTGCTTGCTTATTAGACCCACTGTTTCATCATCAATCTCTTTGTCATTCAGGCTGGATAAGTCATTCCAGTGAGACCATAATTGATCCTTCAGGTTGGAAAGTTTCTCGTCTATCGATGTGTATAATAATGTGTTTGCCATATTGTCCAGAATGAGTTCAATATTCCCTTTGTACCTCTGCTATTATCTTCCAACAATATCTGTCATTGTCGTATAAATTCCCAAATGCTGTTTTTAATGTTGGTTTTTTTTGTCAAATTTAATTTCAATATTTAAATCCTGGCATTAACGATTTTATAACGGTTTGAAATATCTTGAAGATCTGGTTGGAACGAGACTCAGTTGCAACATTGCAATATATATATATATATATATATATAAGAGTAGTGGCTGTGTTTGTGAATTCAGTGGGAAGCTTTCTTTACAAATATTCAATTACAACAAATAGCACAAATAACATCTCAGTCATGTTAGATACTAAATTGAACCCTAAAACTACGAAATTCGAGTTTGGTGGTATTGTGGGGACCACCATATTATCAATAACATTACCAATCTTTACAGTTATTATCAATCAATTGATCACTCCGAATAATAAGATTACTTATGACCCAGTTTATTATTTGAATGTTTTCCAATCGTATCATTTATGGATTCCATATTTACTTTGGTTTGTCTCATTGGCTATATTGGATATCATTATGCCAGGACATTGGGTTAAAGGTACTCAATTAAGAAATGGTCAAGTTTTAGATTATAAGATCAATGGTATCAGTAATTGTCTGTTATTAGTGTTGGTCTTAGCGTTAAGATGGCAATTAACTGATGGTGAATTACCAGAATTACAATTTTTGTATGAACATTACATGGAATTGAATATTATTAGTTTCATCTTTGCCTTTTATCTAGCCACATGGGTATATTTAAGATCCTTTGTAGCTGAACATAAGAGATTATTAGCCCTTGGTGGTAATTCTGGAGATATGGTCTACGATTGGTTTATTGGTAGGGAATTGAACCCAAGATCTATTGGTGGGTTATTAGATATCAAATTATTTTGTGAATTAAGACCCGGGATGTTATTATGGTTTTTAATCAATCTATCATGTATTCATCATGTCTATTTGGAACAAGGTCAATGGAATGATTCGTTATGTTTGATCACTTTGATGCAAACATGGTATATCTTTGATGGTGTTTTGAATGAAGAGGGGCTTTTATCTATGATGGATATAGTCACTGATGGGTTTGGATTCATGTTATCGTTTGGTGATTTAACCATGGTTCCATTTACATATGCATTACAAGCTAGATGGTTGAGTGAGAATCCAATCACGCTGGGTATGGAGAAGATCATTATGATCTTGTCATTGATGTGTTTAGGGTTTAGTATTTTCCATTTATCAAACCAACAAAAATCTGATTTCAAACAAGGTAAATTGAATGGTATGAAATGTATTCAGACTGAACGTGGTACTAAACTATTATGTGATGGATGGTGGTCCGTTTCACAACATATCAATTATCTGGGGGATTGGTTGATTTCGTTGAGTTGGTGTTTAACGACATGGTTCCATAATCCATTGACATATTATTATAGTTTTTATTTTGCCATCTTGTTACTCCATAGACAAATTAGAGATGAGGAGAAATGTCATAAGAAGTATGGTAAAGATTGGGAAGAGTATCAAAGAAGAGTGCCATATAAGATCATTCCATATGTCTATTAATATTGTGTAAGTTTAGCGTAGATATAGTTGTGTATATACTATATATAGTGTATATACTGTATAAATAATATCTACTTCAATGTTGTAAATCTTTTGAATGTTCGTTTAATAAATCCGATTGGTAATTTAGTAAGATTGATTTGAATGCAGGTATAAAATCGGATTTGATTAGGGATGAGTTTTTCTGGTTGAACCCCTTGATAGTGATGAAAGGTTCATCTTCATCATGCATGAATTCTGGGATGGCGATGGAGCCTTCTTCACTATTTTCATTATTATCATTTTCGTCATTATTATCATCATCATCATCATTTTGATCATTACTGGCGATGACCACTTTGAACTCGATGTCTAGATCGAAATAACAGATTGGTTTCCCCTTTCTCTGCGACACGTTTGAATCCCCATTGATTTTATTTATGGTAGTGATGGTTATCTTTGAATCATCGTCTTGAGTCACTATTTGATAGTTCAAGAATTTCTCGTTGAAATACTCTTTTGTCCAAGGTAGCGTGTTTTTATCTACCCAATGCCAGTTATTAGGATTTAAGACCGCCATGGTTGCTTGCCTGCTTGCTTGCTTGATTGATTGATTGATTGATTGATTGATTGCGACTAGGTATATCTTAGTAATAATAATAATTTTTCATCCATATATTTAAATAATTTTTCAAAAATTTAAAGATTGCAAAATCAATGAAAAAAAAAAAAAAAAAGATTCTGGAAAGTTCGAACCTTCAAAGGGCAAAAAGATACGGGATCACCGTTTCAATGGTTGAGTGGACGTTACTAGGT
Source organism: Monosporozyma aerobia (assembly GCA_028408415.1). Taxonomy (NCBI): domain Eukaryota; kingdom Fungi; phylum Ascomycota; class Saccharomycetes; order Saccharomycetales; family Saccharomycetaceae; genus Monosporozyma; species Monosporozyma aerobia. The sequence continues at coordinate 1,260,257 of JAKOOU010000020.1, forward strand.
CTAGCCTTGTGGAACGGTAGTGCTGGAGATCGTCTAGCCACGGTTTTGACGAAGAGGAGGTGTTTTGCTGGACTCTTTCTTTTATTGCGGAAACGAATTTGGGGTCCAATTGGTCGTTGATGTGCAGGAGTAAGAGCCCACTGTTCTGGATGTTGATGGCTGAATTTCTGATCAGTTCGAAAGAGCCGGGGGGCAATTGGACCAGTGTGACGTCGTGCGGGGAGAGGTATGCTAGGGTAGGGATCTGTTGAAGTATGATTGACGGGACGTGTTTCGAGTCCTTGTTGCAGACGAAGAGGAAGAGTTGCAAAGCGGTGGTGTTGGTGTTGTTGTTATCTGATAGCAACGATACGATGCTGTTGTAGTCTGTTTCCAAGGACCATGGCCAGTTGGCCATGGTTACATGGGATGCAGAGAGATGGACGCATTTGTTTAGAATGGTTGATTTCAGCAGTTCGAGCACTACGGATTGTTCGTTGACGATGGGCCAGGCTGCGGCGTCGTTTACATAGGGGCTCGAGAGGATCGGTTTGTAGACTTGTTTTCTGGCGGCGACTTTCTTGTCGAGGGCCTTGAGGGAGGACATGGTGTGGTGCTTGGTGCCTTGTGTGCTTGCTGACTTGTAAAGTTGATGTATAGTGTGTTATGGTAGGAATCGATCAAGAGGGCATCTGCAGATATACGTAAATTTTTCATATAGAACGGAGATCATATTGCACGGTGTTGAGAGAGTTGCAGTGTTGAGAGAATTACAGTATTACAGTGTTGAGAGTAGAGTGTATATACAGTATTACAGTTATATGAACAGTTGAGTGATAGCACAGTTGTATATATACTATGCTGTACTGTAATATAATGTACTGTAATATACTGTACTATACTACACAGTATCTCTCTGTACAGCAATGTGTCTATACCACACTGTGTATCTGTACTACACTATACTGTAATCATAGAGTAATTCAATAGTATACTCTGTACTCAACATACTGTACTATACTGTACTATACTGTAACATACTATACTATACTACACTCTCAATATACTCTGTCTCTGTCTCTGTCTCTGTCTCTACTCTCAGTATACTGTAATACTGTAATAATGCATCCGTGGTTTTCGCGTCGGGTGTTTACGGTCTATTGTGCTGCGTGTTTGTTTACGCTGCGGTTTCGCGTGGCTCTATTGTCCTGCCGCGCTGCTCTATTGTTCCGTGCTGTTCCGGCACTGAAACCCTCTTGAAACTTTTCATCTCGACATAACATAACATAACATAACTTATCACAACTTATCACAACCTGGTCGATCGGTTCACATCTCAATTACACTACATCTCATATATCAATTGCTCAATTGCATGATATCTCAACTCTGCAAGTATCAACATATCAAGATATAACGATACAACGATATAACGATACTAACGAATAATGTCGCTATCGCTGCTCATCACACTGCTCTACAGTGGGCTCTCTCTCATACAACTAGCCACAGCAGACACTAACAACAACGATGTCTTCTCATACAGTGGCTGCTACAAAGCTGCCGCTCTACAAGACATGCAACTCTCCTCCATGGGTACGTACACCTGGCAATCACCCTCGTACTGTCAACAGCAGTGTCCAGGTGCAGCATTCATCGCCCTCGCACAAGGTGGGGACTGTTTTTGTGGCAATGATCCCAGTATATCCACCGTCTCCCTCCAATCAGACGCTATGTGCGACAAAGGATGTAATGGCTGGCCGCAGGATATGTGTGGGGACAAGCAAGGGCTGTACATGAACGTCTATGTCAATAATGCTAAGGTTGATATACCGTTGCACTCTTCTATTCCGTTGTCCTCTTCTCACTCGCATTCTTCTATTCCGTTGTCCTCTTCTCACTCGCATTCTTCTACCTCTACCCTGCAGTCGGTGTTCACTTCAACCTCTACCCTGCAGTCCACCCTGCAGTCCACCCTGCAGTCTACCTCGAGTGAGGGGACCACTAGTAGCACTACTTCAACAGTGGAAAGTAGCAGTAGCAGCACCAGTAGAAGTAGCAGAAGAAGTAGTAGCAGCAGCACCAGTAGCAGCAGCACCCGCGACTCCGTCTCCGCCATCAAATACACGACAAGGATAGTCACAAGATCCATCGTCACCACCTCGAATAAAGCACAGCGCACAGTCGTAATGACTGCCACGTCAGTAATAGAAACCACCGTGCCCACAGCATCCATGGGCGCCTACTACAACGGCACATTGAACCTAAACAACAAGTCATCCTCCTCCTCTTCCTCTTCCCTCAGCGGCGGCGCCATCGCAGGCATCGTGGTCGGCTCCATCGTCGGTGCAGTAGCCATCGTCGCATTGATCGTCTTCTATTTCATCTACACCAAGCATCAAAGAAATACTGTCGTCGCAGACATCGAGGAGTCCAAACAGTACCAACCGTACTCCTTCGGCGACCAGGACGCCAACCCTGTCATCATCCCACAGTCAACGGGTTATCTCACACACGGGTCCATCAAGAGTAAACTGAACCCTTACAGCAACACTTACAGCAACAACAACAAACTGCCCTCGAGATCAAGCACAAACCGTGCAGACACCAAACGAAACCCAAGCATACACAGCACCCCGACACTAACGAACAGATCCCCATCGCTGAACGCAAGCAACGATATCGAAAGCAACAATACACAGACATCTTCATCAAATACATCAAACACACTAAATACATTCACAAACCCAAGCAATTTGAATCAGCATATCATGAGAAGGTCGCAATTGCCCTCCACCGTGTTCGAAGAACCATCAAATATATCCTTCTACGACGGGGTGCAGCGGTTCAGCACGAGTTCGTTGCCAGACATGATGGAACAACGTAACAACATCCCATTGAGAATCGTCAACCCAGACGACTCCTCCGTTAGAATATACGACAATATAAACTCAACAGACTCCATGGAAAGTGACAACGAGTTGAAAGAGACTACAAGGATCACAGAAGATGATGAAGCAGATACCACTACGTCCTCCGATGATATTGAAAAATATTAATCATCTTTGCCATTCTCTCAATTAATTTCACCCCCCCCCCCTACTCATACATTCATTAATAATATATAATATACATGATATATATCATTATCTAGTTACTAATACTCAATATGCATTCATATTTTGAACAGATCTCATCTTCCTTTTATTTGCACATCGATCTACGTAATAATGGGCCCTTCACTTTTTTCGAAAGAAAGAAAAAATTAATAATTAATTAACAAAAAGCTTTAAAATTCATTTGTATGAAAGGGAGTTCTTCAAAACAACGAATAAACCCCATACCACACACGCACCCCACACACAATGCTACAAAGTTTATTTGGGTCACTGACCTTGCGTCCAACTGCAGGACTGACCCCAGTAAGATCCATGCAGATCTTGTCCACTTTGAAACCATCCCCAAATTCAACGAAAAAATTTAAAAGAGTAGGGAGAGGGCCCTCAAGTAATAAAGGTAAGACCTCAGGGCGTGGTACAAAGGGTCAAAAGGCCAGAGGTCATGTCAAATCCTGGTTCGAAGGGGGGCAAACACCAATCTATAAACTGTTCCCCAAAGTTGGGTTCACTAATGTTCATTCCAAAGAGTTGGTCCCATTGAATTTGGAAAGGATAGTCGAATGGCAAAGGAAGGGAAGATTGAACTTGCAAGAGGGTGAAACACTGACCATGAAGAAAATGAAGGATTCAGGGTTGATCAGTGGTAGTATTAAAGATGGTGTGAAACTATTGGCCCGTGGTCAATTCATTTTCAACTTGCCATGGGCCATTGAAGCCTCATCCGCATCAAAGAAGGCAATCGCAGCAATTGAAAAGGCCGGTGGTTCATTTGTAGCTAAATATTTCACTCCACTAAGTTTAACTGCTCATTTGAAACCAGAATGGTTTTTGAAAAATAGAGGCTGGATTCCATTACCTGCAAGACCAATCAAGAGGAAAGATATTGAACGTTATAGTGATCCAGAAAGGAGAGGTTATTTGGTGGTCGAAAATGATCCATTTTATCAATTATTACAAGAGAGTAAAGCCAAAAAATTGGTATCTAAATCAATCACTAAAAAATCAATGCTAGAGAAACAATTGGATACCTTGGTTGGGAAAGACCATACTCATCGTATTGCCAACGAATCTAAGATAGTGACTTTAGAAGAACTAAAGAAGTGAAAAGAAACATAACTGTAATAACATAAGATATACTTACTTGTAAATAAAGTAAAAATGATAATAATATACACGTATATAAAAAGAAATTAATGATACTATTCCAAAAATTAATTTTGATATAATCCTGGCCTTTATTGTTTGGTAGTTTGTAATACGCCTGCTGGGTCTCTATCTATATTAAATAAACAATAGTAATTTCTGTTGCTCTAAATGCTTCTACACACTGTAGTGATATATATACGTTTGCTAAAGTATATATATTGATAGTGTCAATTTGTGGAAATCAAGCTTTCTTGGAATATTTGCTAAACGGTAAACACGCTCTATTTTATAATGTATATTTTTTTATTTGCTTTTACAAAGAACTTGGATTGAAGCAAACTACAACTTTGTATTGCAATTAGTCCAAAAAGGCCTTATACTAGCATATATATATTAGTATGTTATTACAATAAATTTACGCTATCATATGATTTATCATCTTATACACTTAAATTAAACGTGTATAGGGGTACTTGGCTATCCTGTTACAAGCATAGCAATTATTGCGTTCTGTGGGGAATATTCAACTGCACAAAGCATCAAAAACCCGTTATGACTCACCGAATTATGGTATCTGCTAAAATAAATTTTTGGTGTTAATGGGCGGTTAGTGTAGTGGTTATCATTCCACCCTTCCAAGGTGGAGACACGGGTTCGATTCTCGTACCGCTCATTTTTTTGGTACCGTTGAATAATATGCAACGGTTGTTACTATACCATTTTATTATATAACAAGACTAGATATCATCTATAAAATCATCATTACTATTTAATGGTGTTTCTTCTTGATGAATCAAAGCTGCTTCATCATCAGACAAATCTTCTTCATCTAACATGTATGCCAATATTTTTCTACCGTCAAAGAATCGACCATTCATAGTTTGACGGCATTTGAGTCCGTGATCTCGTTGATCAAAAGTAACGTGTATCTCTCCCTTGTCAGAGTTCATAGTATGAGATATTACAGATCCAAATGGTCGACATCCTTCAACAATATCATCTTCGATTTCCTGTAGTTCGTCAGATTCTAGATCCTGATAAATATCGATAATATTAGCTAGCACTAGCGTTCTCTCCTTCCTTGAATCATTGTTTGTGTCTTCCTCCACGGGATTGCCCAACTTTCTACGTTTCCTAACTTGGGTTTCATCGTCGATAATATGGTGATCATCTTTTGACTCTTCATGCTTCCTTTCTTCAATGGGTTTCTTTTCCTCAAAATGTGCCATTTCAACTTTCAATCGATTCCCCTTGAAAGTATAGTCATTCATCATTTCAATAGCCAAAACCGCATATTCTTCTCTAGTATAAATTATTAAAGCATCACCTTTAAATTTACCCTCTTTATCCTGGTATAGTTTACATTTAACTTCATTATCTTGGTTCTTTTGTAAATCACCGAATTTACCAAATTCTTGAATCAATTCTTCACGTATAGTTATTGTATCGTGATCAAGTGATATATTAGAAATATATATAGCTTTTTGGAAGGTTTGTCTACTTTTATTTGAGTCCTCTACGTTACTCTTGGATTCGTCTCTTTTCTTCTTCCTTGCCTCCAGGATAGCTTTTTTCTCCTCTTTTAGCTTTTGCTTAAGCTCTAATTCTTCTTTATCCATTTATTAACAGTTTGTTTGATCAAGGCAGAATGTATATTGTCCTCTGTTTCATTGCAACATTTAGTAATGACTACCAACCATCTCATTAATAAAATTCATTAAATGAGATCGAAATTTGATATAGTAGTAAATTTTTCAACATAACAAAGAATAAGTAAATACAATATATGTTTTACATTGGAGCTATGGTAATTTTGATCTTAATAAACGTAATTGAAAAGGATTTATATGTAAATATACAATTTTATGTAGATAGTTATTTATATTGAAAAGTTATTATATGTGAATTTAAAAATCATGATATATTATGGGAAGTTTACATTAAATTGTTGACTAAATCAGAACATAGGGTAGCATCTTCACCTCTACCTTGTGCTTTTAGAGCAACACCCTTTGAACTCTTGATCATCTTGACAACTAATGCGACCTTGGAACCATTAAAGACACTCTTACCAAATAACTTCAAAGTATGTGAATTAGAATCATTTGGAGCATATTGAGTGTTACTTAATGGTAAACAACTAGTGTTTATGATTAATTTGTCAGTGATTTCTTGTAATGAAAGATCTTCTTTGATGTTATAAACAGCAACATCTTCATTGGCTAATTCATCAAAGGCATTCTCGAAATTGCCAATAAAGGAACTCTTGATGTAATCACCAGCAGTTAAATAAATTGGATCAATTTCATATTCATCAGCAAAACCTTCATCACCATCAAATGGTTCATTAGTTTCAGGGTTTAATTCTCTAGTGGTGAAATTTAATGTGTTCATGAAACCTTCCATAACAATGGCTTCAGATTTGTTGAAAGCAACATAACAAGCAGCCTCGCTGTTTGGTAATAATCTATCAATTGGTAAGGTAAATAACTCTTCTAATTGGTTGGTTTCTTCGGCATTGCAAACAACGGTAACATTATCTAAGGCAACATCAGTTAAAGTGTTGGAAACATTGAATTGGAAAACAACATGATCTTTGAACAAATGCTTTATACCATGAACGACAAATTCAGCTTCGGATTCAGTTAATGGGATTTGCTTAGATGAGTTTATTAGATTACCAAATTCCTTGAATTGGTCAATGGCTAATAATTCATCAGCATACTTAGTATCTAATAAATCTTCTTGATGTTCAGCAATGTTAGCACCTTGGTAAGTATCATTATCAGCTCTACCCTCAGTGTTCTTGGTACTTGGAACCACAGATTCATTAGTAGATTCTCCATTGTGACCGAACGCTTGTTGTTGTTTCTTCTTCAAGTTCATAGCCTTAATTTCATCTTCAGTGAATTTACGGATAGTAGAAACATCGAATGCAGTTTTAAAGGAGTCTTCGTTGGAAGAAATATAGCTGGTTAATTTATTTTCTAAAGAGTTCAAATCATAATAATACTTGGATTGAATAAGTTCTTCAGCAATAACATTTTGTTTCGTTTCAGCAGAATCAATCAATTCTAATGCAATAGTGGCTCTATCTCTAACTTCATCATCTTGATCATTAGCAATTCTCTTTAATAAACTGATGATGGAATCCTTTAAAGTTGGATCGTTCTTAGTTAAAGCAAATTTAGATAATGACACAACAGCAGCAGATCTAATAATAGAATTCTCTAAGACAACTCTGTTGTAAATATGTCTGACATATAATGATGGCTTTGAAGTAAATGGACCTTCTTTACCTAACAAATGTAAGACTCTCACTAAGATTTCGTTATATTCACAATCTTCAATGAAATCACATAAACTTTCCAAAGCCATCTCCTTAGATTGTGGAACAAAAGAAACGATATCAATAATAGCTTCAACAATACTGTTCTTAAACTTGAAGCCACCTTCACCATTCTTTAACACATCAATTAAGAATTTCACTATAGATTTCCATTCTTGGGGGAAATTTAAAGATAAAGTACGTACCGCATCAATAATAATAATTTTGAAGTCATCAGAAACTTCATGAATGAATTTAGTTATGGTGGAGATTAGAGAAGAGATATTCTTGGAAGTACCGGTCTTTAATAAAGTAGTAATGGCATAAGTGGAAATATTTCTGTTTGAATCATTGATTAAGGATTCTAATTCTGGGTTGCAAACAACAATCTTTTCTGGGTTACTAATAGAGATCTTATTTAACACTCTCAATGAAGCAAATCTAGTGGTGACACGAGGAACGGTTAACAATGAGCGTAAAGTGTTGATGGCAGAAATGTATAGGTCTTGAGAAACAAAACGATTGTTTTGAATAGCAAAAGATGTGATTAATTTAGCAGTTTCTAATTGAACTGATTCGTACTTGTTAGATAACCAGTTATCTAGTAAAGGTTGAAATTGTTGGAATAGTTGTGGATCTCTATGAATTAAATCGTTAACTAATTTAACTAATTGAACCTTCGCAAGTTGGTTCTTTAGAGTGTTAGCTTCAGAAAATTGTCTAACCAATTTCAATAGAGACATCTTATCGTTCTTTTTCAATTGGTAAATAAGACCTAACGCATGATATTGTGTGATAAAAGTGGAGTTTGGATAAAATTCATTGTTTTCGTTATTTGAATGTGGGAATTGTTTTAAATCGATAATAGCTTCTTGAGCTTCATTAGTAAATCTTTTCACAGTAACCTCAGAAATTGGTAGTAAATGGTAAGAGGTACATAAAGCAGCACTTGAAATAGATGGATGTTTGCTAACAACAGCACTTTTCAACAATCTTTCAGCAGAGAATGCAGTAGATTCATCTAAAACATAAGTTAAGGATCTTAAAGCATTTGGTTTAACTAAGTCAGACCCATTTTGAACATCTTTCATGATGGATGAAGTAGCCATTAAAACATCTTCAGAGATACCACTTAATTCTTTAATAGCTAAATACACAGCTTGTCTTAAAGAATCATTTTGATGTTGAAATAATTTAGATACAGAGAAGAACAAAGCAGTAGCTTCACTTTCTGGGAAGGTTTCACCATCGGCTAGTAATCTCAATAGACGAGAAATTAAAACACGACATCTTTTTGGATTCACTGGTGATTCATTAAAAGTATTCATACAATCTTGATAGATTGTCATCTTGTCGGGCAATTCACCGGCAGCTTGATTTTCCGACTTCTTATAGGTCTGTGTGGACATGATGGTGGTGTATTGGATTCAATTGACTCGCTTTTCTAATTGAGATTCCCCTTGTTCTTTCAATCAACCCTGTCAGTCTTGAAAGGACTAAGGTTCAATTTCACCTTTCAACTTTTATTTTGATTTCATTCAGGATTTTGAAAGAAAGAAAAAAAAAACAAGAAGAGACAAACGTGTTTTCTTTGAATATCGTGGTAAGTGACAATAATACGATATATTTAGTTAATAGCTGGTTTGGAATCTATAGTGATATTATATTATATTATATTATATTTTTATAATGATATATTATATGACAATTAATTATATAAATACTCGAATGCTAAATTATTAGAATGTATGTGTATATCGTGAGGGAGTGGTTTAAAAACGTTGAAATTAATATAGAGAGGGAGAAAAAGATTAATTATTGAAACAAAGTCACAACGATTCAATCATTGTGTCATCTGTTGTTGAGGTGGAGGTATTTGCATTTGCTGTTGTTGTTGTTGTTGCTGTTGCTGTTGTTGTTGTTGGGTTGGTGGAACGTCTTCATTAAGAGTTAATAGCAATTGAGCTAAACATCTCTTTGAACCGACATCATCTTTCAAGACGTCAGTAAAAGTGTTATCTCTTAACTTTTGCGGTAAGACAACTTTCAATAATCTACGTGCTTCTAAATCATCACTTAATCTTAAGTAACATCTAATGATATGTTTCAATAATCTACCTGGTGGAGTATGAATAGTTAGATGTTCAACCATGTCCTTTAAAACATTGGTCACAGCGTAGAATCTCTCTAAAGTGGCACAAATATATTGTAAGCCAATATCGGCAAGTAGAATCTTTTGTAATATGAAGATGGCTACGGTCTTGGATAATTCAGATGATGACTCCATAATTCTTAAACATAATGGAACAATATCGGTTCTTAATAGGAATGAAATAACATCTTGTGAATCATTTTTCACTAAAGCACCAATAACACCAAGAGATGTCAATCTTAGATATTCAAAAGTTCTTTGTCTTGAAGTTGTGTTTAAAAATGGGAACAAAAACAATGGGATATGAGCTTGTAAAAATAAATGTTTAGTCTCTGGGTGTGATGCTACACACTGTAACAACACAAGAGCATTACAAACACGATTAGATAGTTGGTTTGATAACAAATTTGGTTGTAACATTGGATAGACGGATATAATCTCGGATAACAATGAGGTCATAACACCAAAGGATGACCATAATACAACAGCCAAATCATCAAACTGTTCTCTTTTACGGCCTAATTCTAATAATGCTTGTTCCTTTTGTGGACCATAAGTCAGTTGACAAATCCAGTGATAAACATTGGGATCATCCAAGGCATGAGCAAAATTGGCATTATTACCAGCAGCAGTATTAGTGGTGCTGGTAGTTGGGTTGCCGTTATTAGCTGATGCATTTGAAGAAGCGGCTTGATCAGGGTTTGGATTACCAGCATTACCCATCATAGCCATTGGATTGATACCTGGTGGGGACATATTAGTTGGTGGCATAATTGGAGTGTTAGCATTATTGCCTGAGCCGGCATTATTCATTAAAGTATTCATCAGAATGTTTTGATTGTTGACATTATGGTTTGGTAGTTGGTTCTCAACAGGTGTGGAACCGTTGTTATTGTTGTTGTTGTTGTTGGTATTGTTATAGGCTTGATTATTAACGAACATTATTATTGGTAACAGGAATGAGTTGGATGAGTGAGGTTGGGTATTTGTTTTTTTATAATAATAATATTAATAGGGTGGGAGGGATATGATGTACTAAAAATACAAAAAGAATATTGATTTGATTAATTTTCAAAAGGGGGGGGGAATATGTGTTGGTTAGATGCTTATGAACAGACTCAACCTTATTGAATGTGTATGCGAAGTGGATGTACAAGGGTTATATTTTCCAATTGGTAAGTGGATCCAAATGTTAAAGAGTCAAACCAAAAAAAAATGAATGAAAAAATGTATAAAAAAGGAAGAGATAGAATGTTGAGATAAACAAATTGAACTAAAATGAAAACAGTGGATTTAAGTTTCTATCAATAATTTGTACCCACGATAGATGTCTGTGTGTATATACTTTGGTTTATCTGTTATTGCTGTTTGCAATAATGGTTAAATTGAATCATTTGTGTGTATCTCTTCAATTATTTTCAATTTTTGGGGAAATTTCAATAATTTTACAGTTATAGTGTGTTATGAAGTCATTTTGCACGACGGTGTGTGTTACCCGGGAATTGCCCATACATAGTTTAGATTTCAAGAGCAAATATTAACGATTTGTTAAGAAAACAGTGATTTTATTCATGAAGTAACATTTGAAAGAATGGCCAAGATGAAATGATGAGAGTCATGAAATAAACAATTATTTTTCTGGAAGATGGATATGTATATATTCTTTACTTTAACTGTTGATAGAGCTTGGTTTTATCAAACAGTAAAACTGCTAATACAACAAATCTTGTTCAACGGTGTCCCTACATCACTATTATTCAATAGAATGTATAATATTATGACATATACGTTCAATTCATTAAAAATAATAAGTTACATGACCTTGGAATGAGCCATATTCACAGCTACATTGCTGCCGAGAATATCAAATACCAATCAAACATAGTTGTAAGATTGGAATGTTTCGTTTCTTCAACAAATACATCGAGTGGAATCGACAAAAAGTTGAGTGCAACTCATCCACACGATAATATATATAACTACATTACACTCTACAAGAATACAAGATTAAAAAAAATAATAATTATTAAAGATGAATCAGAAATTTGGGTATACTTAATGCTTCAATAACACCTGAGTACATTGTTAGGTGTCAAAATTCAGACTGGTGCACAGCGTTTGTCTCGTCATTTAGACATCTTTGTTAATTATTAATTATTTTATTTATTTTTATTATTATTCAATAAATTTAAAATATCAAATTCAAAAGAAAGATATATTATATTTGATACACTTATCAAGTATAATATATTGTTTTGTTTTGTATCTGTTGGATTGCTTGATTATTTTAGATTTTAAATTGGGAATAAAGAGAAGAAATATTATAATCTTGATATTGGAATATCCTCTGCCTTTTATATAAAAATATTTTCAAAAATTTCAATCATATTTTCAAATATTTTTCTAAGCTAGAGATGTTACCCGGCTGCTCTCGTTATTTCTGTTAGGTTTATTATTATTGCACTGATAACAAGTAGGGTTTTACACCAGGGAAGTATTGAAAGCTGTGATATATGTGTGTTATTAATGGGGCTTTACATTAAGAAAGCAATGAAGAATGAGATATTTGTGTATTAATTATTAGGTGGGAGGGAGTGAATGAATAAATAAGTTTTGTATAAATAGTGTCCTATGGGTATATATATAGATGTGTGTGTGAGGGGGAGAGAGAGAAGATAATTAGAAACTCTACGATGCCAAACCGTATGATTTCATTATATTACCTAACGACCAAGATTTGCCACTTCTCTTCAATGATTTTGTGATGGTATCTTTCTTGTTGTTATTGACGATCTTAAACTCTCTCAATGGTTTATTAAGATCTTGTTGTGACAGTGGGTTGACCAACGTACTGGAACTACTAAGATTGGACCAAACGGATTGGTTTCTTTGCAATTTGTAGATGGGGCTCTTTGATTGAGGTGGAGTAGGCATCAATGGTCTCATCACTTGCAGTATTTCGGTTTCCCGTATTGTGATATTCCAGTCCAATAAAGACAGTAGTTGTCTTTCCATGAGATTGACGTCTTGTAGAGTGAACAGACCATCGGTGTAATTGGTCCAATGTTTGTTTAAAGGTGAAGAATCGTTATGGTTCTTAGCACTCAGAATCAAACACGAGAGAAAGATACGATGTTGTGTAGAGGGGAGCCCTGTAGCGTGCGATGGCAATTTTGCCTGTAGTCTACGTAAGTAGCATAACGTCATGATCAAAGTGGCGGTATACACATTGGTATAGTCTATCAATTTGACAATAAAGGTGCGCAACGTGGGTAACTCTTGTTTCCCCTTTGCTGGGGATGGATCCGGGACGATTGAAATGACAGACTCGGTGACACTCACCAGCTCGTCGACCATCTCGTTGGTGATCTTGCCCTCCATCAACTGCTTCAACGCAATGTTTTCCATGTTGTACTTGTATATTTGTGCTTTTGTGTGCTTGGAGAGCTGGAATTCCTACGATCTCAAGAACTACATGGATCTATCACTATCACTATCTGCATATATATATATGTGCTGCTGTCTCTTGTCCTTGCAGCAGGACTCTCTTCTGCACAGAACGTCTAGCCGGCGAGCGCTTAACAGGCGGTGACGCCTATATGCCAACTTTTCGCGCCGTTTCGCACTCGAACGGGAGTTCTCCTTTTCGCGCAAGGCGGCAAATTCGCGCCGCAGACAATAGAAAGTGGGGCTCTGCATTGTTCCAGACCTGATCTTGATCTGGGAATTACCGCTTTGGGACACACGCCAGATCAGACTGCCATATTGCCATATTGCCATATTGCCTTTATAGATATATTAATTATATTAGATTGATACTGGAACTCTACAGTTGCTGCTTACAGGGCCAGAGTGCTTTCGTGGTAGACGGGCTGGACATTCCATGGCTTGATGCATTCCTGGTGAAAAGACACCAAAATTCTAACAAGTATGTTCGTATTGACATCCAATTGTATACAGTGCTATACAAAAACACTCTGCATTCAGTTATATATAGTTGTATCTATCTATATATATATATTTATATATAGAAGAATGGTAGGCTTATGGCAATCACACCACCTCACGCTCGAAGGAAGACTTGATGGCCCCGATGACAGCACTGCTTTGGATCTTGTCGTTACCGCCCTTTGAAATCGAGTACTCAATGTCTCCCAATTGAGTAAGCAAGTCCACTCTTGTCTCTTGGTGTTTCAATTCATACCCTTCCAGGATCTCCACAATCCCCTCGATCAGATCAATCAACGCCAAACCTTTCAGATTACGCACCTTGTTTAATGTATAGTATGCCGTGTTCCAATCATCTTCCAAGACCGACTTCAATATCAATTTGATATCATTGGGTCTGGGAGCACCACAACATTCGTATATCGTCTCTTCTGTAATCTCATCTTCATCCTCATTCTCTAGCGTCGCTTTGGCCGCTTGCAATACATTCAAAACACGTCTCATATCACCACGCGACAACTTGATCAATGCCTTCTCTGCCTCACCACTCAATTTGATCCTTTCATGCACCACTACATTAGCAATACGACGTTCAATCGCATCCGTGGGTAACGGTTGGAATCTGAATCGTGTACATCTACTCAACAACGCTGGCGTCAATTTATGGGAATAATTAGCCAAGATACAAAATCTAGTGTTCTTAGTGTACTTCTCAATAATACGTCTCAATGCATTCTGAGCAGCATTAGTCATCGCATCCGCTTCATCCAGGATAATCAATTTGAAACCCTTAGAGAAGATTTGTCTCGTTGACGCAAACTCTTTGATTTGATTACGAACAACATCAATACCTCTATCATCAGACGCATTCAACTCTAATACCATATTCGAATAATTCTTACCGTATATCTCACGAGCTAACGCAACAATAGTAGACGTCTTACCTGTACCAGGTGGCCCATAGAATAATAAATGGGGCAATTTACTCTCTGATATAAATTTATGTAATATAGTCACAATCTCTGTTTGACCATACACCTCGTCTAAATTCGTGGGTCTATATTTTTCTACCCATGGTAGATGTTCATTACCTATCTTGCTCATTTTAGTCCTGGTGTGGTGGTTTTATTGCGTGGGGGGAGAGGGTCCTCTTTTGCCAAGGTGAATGTAATGTAATTGAACTTTATATTGAAATAATTTTTCAATTTCAACTTTTCTGAACTTTGCAATCATATTTTAAAGATGACTTTAAGTTCAGTACTATATTCCCTTTCAAAATGAATCAAACACCTCATATTTGGTGGAAGAATATGCTATATATATACCTTTGGTTGTTATTTCAACTCAGTAAAGTAGTATCAGCAAATGGGTATTCTCAATTTTTCCAGAATGATAATTCATTAAAGGATCTTCTGATCAATTCAGATAATATTATCTCTTGGGAACCCATCAATGCTAATATTACCCCTGGTGGGTCTGATTTCTACGAATTCGTTATAGACAAGAAGGCAGCAGGACAAGGGTTTGCACCAAGTTATGAAGTGCTGATCTTTATGAGCGGGAATATCTGTCAGTATCCATTATACTTACCTAATGATCCTTCCATGATGGAAAGCAATATCGCCACAAATATCACCAAAGATATTCAATTGACTATGCTTTATTCATTTGACGAATCAATATCAGAAGATACCTCCGTGGCCACACCTCAATATTTCAATAAAGGATACGTCGAGAGTCTTGCTGTAAGTCCCATCAATACTGATTATTTGGAGGTGAATGTAACAGATACATCTACTGAAGTCTACAACACAACGTTGAAATATCCAAATTTATATGTCATAATTCAATTATATAACATCACCACGGGACAGCCATTAGAAGTTACACCTGAAAACAAAGATTTAGTCTGGAATTATAGATTGGGGATCTCTGAAAGTGATTTGATTTATCAATGGGATGAGAGATCATGGCTTGAAGTGCTAGATACTGATAATAATTCTGCATTACTTATGTCTGGTAATGTGACAAGTGATAGTGTCGATTCCAAGCTAAACTATACTGTCTACGATCCGTCTTTATATGATGTCTACATTTACACCCAGGAAGAATTTAATTATTTAACAGAGGCAGAATTAACATATTCAATTTGTGCCATTAAAAATGGGAATTATCTAACAACATCGGCTGTCGAAGAAGTCACTAGTCATGATCTGGAAGAAACAAATCTAAGAGTACAAAAATACATTTCTGCTTCTAATAATGGTATGTCAGAATACTTTTATGTTACGGGACTAAACGCATCAACAACGTATGTCTCTATCTTGGTGAAAAAAGTTGGTCAAAGTGGTAATCTAACCGATGTGGGTGGGATTCTGTTTAATACAGAGGAGTTCACCACAAAGAAGGATGACACTTGTACTTTAATTCATGGTTTAGATTTTTGCCAAGGGATCACATATGCAGTACCTTCTTCATCCTTAGCAGGTGCCAATAAGACATTGTTAGCACAAACATATGAATATATTGCCACAGGGTTATATAATAATTTCACTCAAGCATTACAGTTGATTCCATGTGATACAGAACTAGATGCAAGATATTCTCCATTAAGAACTTGTGATGATTGTGCTCAATCTTATAAGAATTGGCTTTGTACAGTGACTATTCCACGTTGTACCACCGACGAATCTGATTACTATATCAAGAGAAAGAAAAAAGAGAGTAGAAATTCATTTCTTAACAGTTATGTGAGCCCAGTACGTGATTATTTTGAAATCCTACCATGTATTGACATGTGCTTTCATATAGTGAGAGACTGCCCAAGTGACTTTGGATTTTCTTGTCCTTCACTAACCAGTAACGAGGCTTTGTTGTTAAACAGTTATAATTACTACGTTGAGGATTCTGATATTCCAACTTGTAACATGCTCTACAACAACTGATTAACCTTTTTTTCTTTAATACTCACATTCATTTATATTCCATGCCTGGGAACTTTATAAAATTCATTTTCTATAGATATAATTATAAACATTCTTTTAAACTTCGTCAATCTTTCTCTTTAACTCTGATTCAGCTGGTGTCTCTTTAGTCTCTTCAGTAGCAGTTTCTACAGTAGATTCGGTGGTAGAAACTTCTTCAGCGGCAACAGTTTCAGTAGATTCTAGTTCTTCCTTCTTTTCAGCTGCCTTCTTTTGAAATTCCTCTCTGGCATTAAGTAGTTCTTTCTTGATATTGACTTCTGGACCATTATCAAAAACAGACTGTAAAACTTTAGTCCACACACTTTCATCATTTTCACTAAAATCTTCAAATTTAAACACATTATCCTTTTCTAAAGACCATTCCTTTTGTTGCAAACGAATCAATTTGACCATATAACTGGAAGATCTCATGGCTTTACCAACATCACTAATTAGGGAACGAATATAGGTACCAGAGGAAACTGTAGCTTTAAAGTGTAATAATGGTGCTCTATATGATTCACCAGCATTATCAATTTCCTGCTTTTCTTCTTCAGATAAAGGAATTGGTTCACCAATGTTGGCAACTTCGGATTCTAACCCATTCTTTTCACAGTATTCCTTGGAAAAATACAAAGTATCCTTTAATAAATTGGCATTCAAATTCTTAACTATTTCCTTAGATTCGTCAGTATTAGGCCTCAAAAGAGGATAGGAATGATCTTTTGTTAGAGAGTCTGGGAAAACTGTAAAATCGTAGATACTCACTTGCCTTGGTTCAATAGATCTTGGCAAAGGAATTCCTTGTCTAGCGTATTCATGCAATGGCTTACCATTCATCTTTAAAGCGGCAAAGATAGGAGGAGTCTGTTTTAAACTACCTTCAAATTTATCCTTCAAGGTCTTCAACTCATCCATTGTTAAATGTTTAACAGAGTTTTCGGAGAGAATTTCACCTTCAACATCACCAGAGGTAGTTGATACACCAAAAAGAGCTTCACTTTCATAGACTTTCACAGTACCTTGCAAATATTCGGATAGCCTCTTGGTACCGGAGCCAACTCCGATAACTAATACACCAGAGGCCAATGGATCTAAGGTACCACCATGTCCCATCTTCACTTTAGAAACCTTTCTCAGCTTTCTTTTACTTGGGGTCTTACCAGTTTGCTGTTTATATTCTTGCATTCTTTCAGCAGTGGCTCTAGCAATTTCTTTCGAGAAGACTTGACTACCATTAAACAGATGTTGGATCTTTAACATAAAATGGTTGGAAGAAATCCCAGTAGGTTTCTCAATAGCAAAAATACCGTTCATTGTCTGTAATATCCTGGATATGCGTCCCTACTTCACTTACTGCTCGATCATATTTATCACTGAGTTGATACAGATCTCTTTTTAAAACTCTGCTCATCCCATCTCGAAATTTTTCGCCTAAGGAAATCTGAAAAAATAATGTCTTTTATAAAGAGAATATATATGTTTAGTTATATGCCACAGATGTGATGTGATAGATCAGTGGAATTGTCAAGACTAGGCTGAGATTAATCGTAATATATAGTTGATTAGCGTCCCTTCTTTTTACGAATCTGTCTTACTCTGCTTTTCAACCCGATATTGTTCCAAGTCACATTGGTCAAGGTTCTCTTAAACCCATATGTCTCATGCATTAGTTCATCAGAAAGATCCTTAGCACTCGCCAGTGACTCTTCACTAGTTGATACAGACACATCATATCTGCTACTATCAGAGCTCTTCCCATCTGTAGTACCGTTCGCGAATGAGCTCGTACCATTTTGTTCTTTATTCATCACGTCAACGAACTCCTTATATTTATTTCTTTGGTTCATAACGTATTTTCTACATCTATCAATATCATCTTGTCCTAAACTGTTAAAATTGACGATTCTCTTGAATATACTCTTTTCAAATAAATCGTTTGGATCTAGCAATTTCTTAGGTAAAGATTGTACCATTTGAAATAATTCAATATCCTCGTCATCACCGTCTGATTTTGTGTTTTTGGAAAGGTTTGGTGTAGAAATTCCTGGAATCCTACTTTGATGTCTCTTACGCAGTAATTCATGTTCACAAATTTTAAAAATGGTTAAAGAAATCTTGAATAAGAAGTGAGAACCTTCATAAAACAAACAATCCCAGATTCGCAATGTAGTCTCAATTGGGACTATCCCGATAAAACAACTCATAAACCAACTC
Source organism: Monosporozyma aerobia (assembly GCA_028408415.1). NCBI lineage: Eukaryota > Fungi > Ascomycota > Saccharomycetes > Saccharomycetales > Saccharomycetaceae > Monosporozyma > Monosporozyma aerobia. The sequence continues at coordinate 1,279,112 of JAKOOU010000020.1, forward strand.
ACTGTCGATAATGTGATAGGTGGTAATTTGAACAGGAATTCATTCTTGAAAAGTGCTTTTCTCGATTGAAATGTATTATGCAACGCTGTTGTTTCACATGTACTTTCAATAGTCTTCCAAATACCTGGTAGATATTCTCTAATACATAGCATCAATACCCCTTGGTCAATGTTTACACCTTCCAAGTTAATGTCATGAACACCTGGTAGATATTTAGACGTAATGATAACTAACATCCAAAACGCTTTTTCTTCTTCAAGGAACAGCAATAACAAACCTGCTAAGAAATTCATTGATTGGCAATAACCAATCTTTGGGTTGTGTATCGAAAATGCAACTAGGATTCTCCTTAGAGCAGATATCATTCCTGGCTCCTTGGAAGAGTCTGGATCTTGTTGAAAGTATAAATTATCGGGGAAAGTTCTATTCAAATCTCTTTCAATGATTTCCATATCCATGTAGATCTTGTTATATTTCTCATCATTTTTGGTGTGTATTAGTGTTTCTACTTGAACCACTAAAGTTTTATATCTACCCACATTTTTCTTCAATAGGTCATCTCCTTTAGCGAAATACCACCATGCATTACCTCTCCAATCACCAGGTATTCCCTTTCTAACATACCTTTTCAACTTCTCTGTTCTATCAGGAAATCTGGTCGGTATAGCTTGACTCTGCTGTGGTTGAATTCTATGTTTCTCTAAGAAAACCTTCCATTTCAGCTTTCTTCTGTGACAATATGGAGCGTATTCTTTCCACCACTTATTATATTCTGCCTCTGATACTGCGTTACTTTGCTTCTTGAACCCATAACGATCATAAACACCATTGGGGTCTATCAGGATTTTAGGTTCAGTAGGAACGAAGTGCTTCATATTGTCAACCAATGATTCAGCGTTTTCACTGCCGGAACGAGTACCATGATCAGTGGTGAAATCAGGATTACTATCACTGAAGGTGTCCATAGTACTCTTGGAAAATATACGACTCCCACTGGGATCATCTATACAGTCATGATTCGTCTCTATCAAATCATCATCATCCTCATCCTCATCGTCATTCATATTGGTCTTTCTAGACATCATTTCATCCCCATATAGATCAATAAAACTTAAGTTCCCATCATCATCGATGTATGTGGATTCTACTCGCAATCGAGAAGGACGTTCTGGGGAGGTACTATCCTGTGGTGGTAACCAACTGGGTAACATTGGTGACGCATTTCTTTTTATATCAAGATTGATATTTCTGACTCTCGTTGACCCATGAAGATCAGGCACCGAAGGCGATTTCGTCAATGTTCCTAGCTTTCTTTGAGGTGTATCCATGTTCATCTTGGATGCGAAATTCTTCTTGACGACGTCTAGACGAGTCTTGGTTCTCTTGGAGTGTGTTTTTAATTCACTCTTAGGCTTAATCCATCATTTTAATTAATAATTTCCATAATTAAATATTTAAAATTATAGTTAGTTTTATCGATGCTCTAGTTTGAAAATAAACATACCAATACATGGTTATCTGATGATAGGATAACTGGATAATTATATAACTCAGCTATCATATCACAAGGAAAACTCTTCTTTGAAGGGATAACTCGCTACTTTCTTCTATCAAATAAAAAGAATAACCCAACGTTAGGGACCTCTCATCAAGATGGATGGGAACATCTGGAGACTACCTGACCTACAAGGTTTCGAAACTTACCAGAGTTGTTTGAGCTTAAATTTGGGTAGTGGGATATTAATTAGTAGGGATATTCCAAATCCAGTTCTGTATGCTGATCATATTCAATTCAAAAGTTATTGTTCCATGTTCAGACCTGTCTACATGGCTGCTACGTATGTTGGTGTGCCTGCCACCTATTTACCAATGTTTATGAAAGATTGGAATACATTTACTAGCGTTAAGAATAAACTTGGAAGAGATTACGTATCTGGGATATATCCATTATTAGTGTCATGCTCTGCTAATTTTGTATCAAGTGTGTTCTTGACGTTTTTATCATTCCTTATTATAAAGCCAAGACCTTACCTGTTTGCCTCAATTGTGTTCAAATCTGGCTGCCTAATCTGTACTGTTAATTTGGTCATCGCCATGAGTCAAATGTTTATCTTACTAAGAGATCAACATGAAAATCTGGGTGTCACAATAACATCAAAAGTGATACGAATGCTATCACATAGTGCTGTATTCATAGCGTTGCATTTTATTTCCATCTTAACATTGCAACTATCACAAGTGTTTATAGTCATGAGGATTTTTGAAAGAAATCGTGAGAAAAGAATTATACTACTATGTGGCATAATATTAACAATTACCACCAGTGTTCTATGGGTGACACCTCAATTAGGGACTGTGGTTCGCCAAAAGCCAATTAATTGGGACATTTTACCAGTCTTTGTTTATTTATTCAGAATTGCTATAGAGGTTTTATACACTTGCTTCATTATGTCACATGTCCTACGACAGAGAAAAGTTTGGTCCAAGTCGATTCAAATGATCTTCTTGACATTTTTGACAGTTCTCTCTGTCTTTTTACTGCCGGGATTCTTTCTGGCAGATGTCACCAATGCATGGATTGCTGAATTCGGTGAGATTTTTACTGATGTTTGCTATATTAGTTCTACATTTTTACCTTGGGAATGGCTTGAGAGAATGGCTGTTTTGCAAAGAACAGAAAGAGCCCAGAGTGTTTTGGGGAGACCAATCTTTGAGAATGAACAACAAGATTTTGCATTTGCCAAATATTCATTGAAAGTTCAGGATGCTCTGCAAAGAAATAGCGATAGCGGTAGTATGAGCTATCATTATCAAACTCACACTACAGATTCTTCAACCACTAATAATATAGGGAATGATTCTGAAGTGGAGAACTTCGAATTGCATTCTTTACCAACCTCTTCATCGAGACCACCCCATACCTCACATCATGTACTGGTTGGGAGTTCCAATGGAGTGGCTCATAACACACCTGCTGACTACGAGAGTATCAATGAAGTCAACTTTAATTTGCAAGAGAGAAAGAGTGATATTCTGAAAGACAAGATCATCACAACATATAGAAAATTTATTTATTTCACTGATCAAGTCATTCTTAAAAAGTTAGGTTCAGATTCAGTGAATTCAAATTCAAATAACGACACAAGTAAGAATTCGGACAGAAAGAGGCGACAAATAATTAAGAAGAGAATTGGGTTGGAAAGACCTCCCGAAACATTCGTTTATAACACAAAGGACGTGGTGTTTGATTCAGATGAGTCGGAAGAATCTGCAGCAGAATCAGAACATAATGTGAACGACTTTAGTGACCTTCATAGCAATATTTCCATCGAATATGCATCAGAGGACCATATAAAAGATGACAACATATACCATGATGGAGACTTTGAAAGAGATTTTGGGAATTTCACTCATTTCGAAGATAACTAGGCTCTTCTTTTGTATTGATTACGGGTAATATGCTAAGCTTAACCCTTTCTTGATAAAACTTTATAAGAATATTATTGATCTTAAATAAATTTGTATACAACAGTATAATATATTCTAATTACATGAAATTTAAATGCTCGAAAGTTATCTCATTAATACGTATAGTAGTCCCACTCTTTGAAAACTTCATTAACTGTCTTACCATATATTTGAACAGGACGTCTGGTGCTTCTCATCCCGGTTCTTGTTATCTTTTGGTTTCTTGTTATTGGAAAAGTGTACTCTTTATCACTATTAAACTTACTCATAGTGGTCAACCTTTTGTTTGCATCCAGCCAATGTATTCTTTTAAATCCTGGCACAGGACTTTTAAAAATAATACAATCTACTGCTTTAGTTGTATCTACAAAAGATAATGAAGGTATTTTCTCAATCAAGTTTGATACTATCTTTTTCACATCCTCTTTGAATTTATTTTCAAATTCTAAAGATTGTTCTTTGGTTTCGAAATCTTGCAATAAAGAGTAAAGTATTGGCTCAGTTTGAAACTTGATTGAACTCTTTATAACACTTTTCAATCTTCTTTTTGTAGCAATATTTTGTTGGAGATAGATGGACAGAGGAAGGTTTTGTTCTTTGGACTGTAACTGTAATTTAAGACCAGTAATTTCTTCAAATTTGTCTATTAATTCTTCGTTTAATGTTTGAATGGTATCACGAAATCTTATCTGATCATCCCTAATAAATTTATAATCATAAGCAAAACTCTGTAATTCATTATCATAGTCATTCTTTTTCTTCTTAAAGGCTTTCCTAAATTCAAGATCTCTTTTCGTCATTCCACCATATATGGAATCTCTTGATAGTGGATGATACTTTCCTCCCTTTTTTAAATTGAATATATCGACTAATTCAGGCCTATCATTAATTTTTGAGTTGTGAACCTTCATGACAATCATTTCATTCCTTCTCTTCTTACCGAGGCCGGGCATATCTGGATCTGGTTGAAATTTGAACGGGCGTAGTCGAGACACTAGGCTAGTTGGTAGTCTATGGAAAGCTTCATCCTTATATTTAATGCCACTAATAGAAGCGTTCCATGGCACTACTAGTTTCTTGATGGAAGTGTCTGTATCAACCTTACTTTTCAATAAGAGGGACTCCGTTTCCGTGGAAAGGCTATTGCCCTCCGTCGGTATTGAAGAGTTCCCCAAGAATAACGGTCTATATCCAGCAAATAACCCTTCAATATGGATGGAATCATCACGTATATATTCAGTAGAAGGAACACGAGGTACAATCATACGTTTACCAGTCTTAATAGCTGCTATCGGAGCCTTTCCAGAACCATGACTCATTTCCTTAAACGTTTTTGTAAAGGACTTCTCTTGCTGCTGAGCATCGTTTGATTTTCCCTCATTCAATTTACCTCTGGATTTTGTATCATCCTCACCTGTCAAATTATTCTCTCTAGATTGATTTGTTTCTTTAGATTCCCCCCTCACAGATTTACTCTCATTCTGTACTTTCAATTTTCCTGTGAAGATAGATCTTGCATTTGAATTTGTTACACCAACCCTGTAATTAGTTGAAAGCAAACCTTTATTCACCACTTTAAACATGTCTGAACAGCTTTACGGGGCTAAAGGTTGTTGGATTATCGCTTGGGATCTTGTAGTTAACCGATATCACACCTTTATCTCTAAATTCTACTTATTCCTCATTTCATGTTTTAAAGTATTCAGAAATTTGAAAATATGAAAAAACATATAATAACGAATTCAATTCAATGATTTAATGCCAGCTGGGACATTTAAGTTTGAAGGTTAGTCACTCAGTTTCTCAACCCATAATCCCTAACAATTGGCAATTGAAACTAGTGCTTATTGAATAAATTAAGTGGTAATACTACTACAAATTTAAGGCATTGGCTCTGACATCAAAATGAGAATTTCCCAAACGAGCATGATTCCCTTTGCCACGTTGCATAAACAATTGGATACAGAATTACACAATCTGGCATCCGAATCCAAGAGGAGAAACTCTCAAGTTAAGCAAGCGTGTGATAAATCTCTTAAAATTTTGAAGACTGTCCACAACAGCAATGAATTGACTAGACATCCTGATTTCGTCTTGCCGTTTATTTTGGCATGCTCGTCTAGAAACGCCAAGTTGACATCAATTGCTATTCAGTGTTTACAACTACTGTCTTCGATGGAATGCATTCCCAAAGAGAGATTGTCTGAAGTGCTGGATGGGTTTATAGAGGCTACTCATTTAGCTACCGACATTCAACTAAAGATTCTACAAGTGGTCCCTATCTTTTTTAAAACATACGCAAGATACATTCACGATACTCTAGTAACGAAATTACTACAATGTTGTTCTAACTTATTTCAGTTAGCTAACAAATCTGTTATGGTCACCAGTGCTGCCAGTGCAGCTATGCAGCAATTAGTGGATGAAATCTTTGAAAGATTATCTTATGATTGGCCCAAGATTATAGATCTTAACGAACTGCATGGTATTCATAGCATAGATGAATTGGAAGAATTCCAAGAAAAACATTCCGTTTTGACTAATAATAATGATTTAGTTAAGGTGAATTCATACAGATTTGATGCTAATAGAGTTTTTGCTAACCTTATTTCATTAATGGATATATCAACACATCATAGTCAGGCAGATACTGGCGACAAAATTCTAAACTTGAAGGAAATGCCAATGGACTATGGTTTAGAGATTCTTGAATCAATTTTAAAAAACAATAAAGATGCATTCATTGAGTATCCAGATCTACAATTTTTATTAAGAATTAAGGCGATCCCATTATTGTTAAGATGTATTACGAATCCAAAGGATTTTTCGGTGGCTGTGAGAAGTTACCGTTGTATTAAATTATTACTTAGAACGGAATATTTGTCCATTCTGGAATTAGAGTTGGAAGTTATTTTATCTTTGCTAATCCATGTTCTTACAGTAGACTCCAAGTCACCCTCGTGGGGGCGTGTTTTATCTCTGGAATTATTTAATGATGTTGCTAATGATTTTGAACTAATTGAAAAGATTTATTTAATGTATGATAATTCCACTGAAAAAAAATCCATTATTTCAACATTATTAGCAGAATGTATTAAGATTTTAAAGTCAGATAACTTTTGGTCTATTCTGGGCCATTCTGAAAATATCGAAAAGATGGATATGCCAATAATATCAAATGAATCATCAGTTGCAAAGACACCATTTATTCAATTATTAGATAAGACCCATGCGCCATCCATTAATATAACATATATCACTTGGCTCATATTATCCTTAACCACTAAATTTTCTGAGGAATTAAGTGAACTGGCATTGAAAACATCATCCAAGAACTCAGAAAAAGAAATTAAGGCAAACCAAGATACTGTGGTAGTATATGAGGGTATGTTTGATAGTTTATATGAGCTTAATTCCATGTTTTTGTATGCTACCTCTATTGATAGTCACCTGTTCCACAATTTAGTTAGATCCTTTCAAAAACTAGCTCATGGCGCTGGTATTCTTTTATTGCTGCCAAAATTAAATCAATGCCTAGACGTATTTTCCAAGAGTATCGTGAATAATGTCCATGTTGAACATTCAATTGAAACAATCGAAGAAACTCCCACAGAAAAAGAAAAAGATAAAACATCCAACGAGAATGAAGAAAATGAAGATGAGAAGACTGTCTCTTCAACAAATAAACCATCAGAAAGACAGGAGTTACATCCAAGAATCTTTAATTCAAGGCATGTTAGTTTATTTAGAGCCCTAGTGTCGTTATCTATTTCACTGGGTGCTAATTTTGACCAAACGAGTTGGAAACACACCTTTTTAACATGGCAATGGGTATCATATTACATATATGGACCCTCTATTGATTTTATGGAAAGTTATTATTCTCAAGATGTTCCTCAAGCCCCAGCTCTTTCAAAGAATGATATTAGTACGGTCGAAGTTGGAATCTTAAAGTTATTTGAAAACACATCTGCATACCCATTAGCCTCCTTCAAATCTTTATTACAAAGTCTGATTGAAAGTTCTGAAAGAACTATGACGAATACCACAAATTATCATCCAATCGACACCTCGGGCAAAATCGTTAGCTGTGTTTACAATAAGGGTTTTTACATCACCCAAATTGGTGAAATCGCCTCTTACAACACAACACGAGTCTTAGCCAATAGTAAGGGCAAGGAATGCTGGGACATGATCGTTTCGTACTTCATTAAATTAATCGCAGACAGAGACGTATCAAGTATTTCTTTGCGTCAATATATCGCCCGCGTCTTCAACGATATAATAAAAGGTGCAACTGAGGAAGTTGGTACAATCGAAGATGCCGATGTCAGATCATCAAAATTCTCCTCACTCGAAACATTGATTATTTCTGCGATTATGAATTGTATAGCCGGCCTCTCAGCATTAACTGCAACAAAGGACGATATTTATCAAGGTGTTATCACAACAGATGCAGAAATTCTGTTTCAGCTCCTTTCAACGGTTAAAGGGATTTTGAATGAGTTCGGGGATATGTTAACAACATCTTGGTTGGTTATCTTCCAAATAATCAATGCTCCATTCAATTTCTGGTCTAATAAGATAGTTCTTATAAAGAGCGAAGATAACGAAGACTCATCTTTATTATCAGCCTTAAATCAAAGAAGAATGGAAATGATTCAAGCTTCATATGATGTATTCAAGCTAATATCCGATGATTTCCTTCAAACACTTCCTTTGGAAACTATCAAGTACGTGATTGACACCTTGATTAATTATGTAAATCAAGATATGAATCTAAACATTTCATTCTCTTCTATTAGCCAGTTTTGGTTGATTAGCGATTACCTCAGAGTTCAATTTAATGAAGAATTCCGCAATAAGGTTTCAGACGATTTCGAAGATAGAGTAAATTCAGGCGATCTTATGGAAATAATCACTTCAAAAGAGACTAGTTTAGTCGATTTTTACAATGGGCTATGGATATATCTACTGGAAAGTCTGATTGAGTGCTCTAAAGATGAAAGGCTTGAAGTAAAGAATGGTGCAATTCAAACATTTTTCAGAATCATTGATTCACATTCAAATTATTTACCTAGTTGGAAATTAATCTACTCAGTGGTTTTGAAACCCCTTTTGACTATAGAACACCTTGATGGGAACTTTGCAACTTACATAGATTTCTATGATATTGCTATCAGTGGACTTGTGACATTATACCCAATCCATTTTGGTACTTTTGATTCTGAGGATGCGCAAATAAACACTGATGCGTGGATTACATTTTACAATGCATTACAAAAGTTATTTCATTCTCAATCAACTGGCATTAAATTTGTGGCAATCAGTAACTATAAGCGAGTGTTACAAGCAATGCTAGAATTGTCTAATGTTCCAGATGAAATTTTAAATAAATCACATGAACTTTGGCTCAATTATAACATTGTTTATAGTGATTCTACCGAACAAAAGGATGTAAATTCGAAAAGTGAATATGATTGTGTTTATGAATTAATCTCAACCTTCCCATTTGTTTACCAACTGGCCACCAAATACAGCAAACTTTCATTTGAATTCGTTGAGAGATCATTGTCATTGTTTAACGCTGCTTCAAGATACCCATTACTTCCCCCTTATTCTAAAGACAACATGAAGCCATCCACTTTACAAGCTAGCGTTTTAGATGGTCTCAAGGAATTTGATAATGAGCAATCTAACGAAGTTGAAATTCTAATCTTATTACAATTAAGTTCCATGTCAACGTTGATGTTTGATACTAGAGAGAAGATAATGACAAAGCTGGCTCCTAAATTATCCAAGACAAATCTTGCAAGAATTCCAACTTTTGAAGCGATCAGTTATAGAGCCTCCTCTGTCTTATGTGAAAGGTTAAACTATATTGAAAATGTAGTGACACCTTCCTCCAAGGAGAAACTGATTTTAAAAATATTGAAGAATCTTGTCGATCTGATTATCAAGAAACCGTTAATTTGCTTATCACAGGAAGATGCTATCCCAATGTGGGTTTTGGCTTCTAATTCCTTGATAAAGCTATCAACAAGACTATTAATTCCTGAAATACAATCCTCATTTAGTCCATCTTTCAGTTTAGACTTCCAGTCATTATTTATCAACGCTTGTTGTGTTCCGATCAAAAGAATATCTCCAGATATAGACGCCAAAACAGAAGAATCTGATATTTTGAAATATAACAGCTTTAAGGATGTACTTCTTAAAAAAGAAGTCATCTATTTAATGGAAAAAGATATCTTAGTTAATTTCGTTTCCACCGTGTGGGATGCTTCATTTTCGTACCAACTAGACGAAATCGAAAATGAATTTATATCTCAAAGTAATGATCTTGAAACAATCATCAACGATCTATCCACAGTTGAATTTTCACAAATTTTTGGGTCAACAGTCGAGTCTCAATTTTCTACCAAGATCAAATGTGCTCAATTATGCTTAAATGATCTAATCAAATTCTTGCTTTTGTCTGAAGATGAATATAAATTACTGAGAAATATAACTGCCCCATTCTTAACTTTGAGAATTGTATTGGTTTTAAGAAAATACATTGCAGATGAGAGCTTAATTGGTAAAGCTCCAATCCCCAAGGCTAGAAGAATTGAATTGCTAACATTGTTAAAGGGTCTTTGTGATATCCTAGATGTTATAATTGAAACTAAAGATGAAAAGAAATACACCATTGAAACAGAAAATATTTTACATCTATATCCACTCATTCTAAAAACCATTCCTGTTGCCCATAAAGTGAATGAGTTACAAGAAATTGTCCTACAAGTATCTCTTCGCTTTGCCAAATTAGACTCTCTTTCCAAAGCTACGTAAATATATATATACACATAGGACATATCAACTACATACAAATGTGGCACAATATTAGAGGGTAATCTATTACAAACACATCATTTTAATAGTATTTGTTAAATAAAGTATATGCTTATGTATCTATCAATATCTAAGTAAGAAAGTTTTGTGTATCAATTCTTCCAATCAAGTAAAGATGCTAAATCACTTGGCTCACAAGCCATCTCAAAGAAACTGTGATGTAACAATTCCTCAGTAGAAGCTCTATATCTTACGTCAACACATAAACAAACACTCAAGAATCTCTTAATTTCTAAAGATAAAGTTTCTGAGTATTTCAATTTTGGTGTACCGTTAGTCGCAATTAAATACAACGCCTTCAAAGGATCTTCATTTAAATATGGGGGTTCACCTTCTAACATTTCAATACTCATAATACCTAAGGACCAAACATCGACTTTCTCATCATATTCACGTTGTTTAACCACTTCTGGGGCCATCCAATATGGAGTACCAACCATAGTGGCTCTTTTGCTTCTCTTATCAGTCAATTTAGCACAGAAACCAAAATCTGTAATCTTGACTCTGGCTTGATTGTCTAATAAGACATTGTCAGATTTAATATCTCTATGAATAATATGCTTATCATGTAGAAATTTCAAACCTCTACAGGTTTCACGAACAATGTATGCAATTTGTGGCTCAGTCAATGGCGAATGAGTAATTGGATCAGCAGGGCTGTTTTCAATAATATCAGTTAAGGAACCACCTTCCATGAATTCCATAACAACCCATAAATCATCCTCAGTTTTTAAATAAGCTTCAAGGAAATTAACAATGTTCTTATGACGCGAATCCTTCATCACTAAGATTTCATTGATGATTAATTCTTTACGTGGTTGTTTAGATAAAATCATTTGCTTAATGGCAACTTTATCACCAACTTGAATATTCCCATATATTTCTTCATCATAAGTTTCAGTAATAGGTGGGATCTGTGTTCTTTCGGCTAAATAAACGGAACCACTTGCACCTTGTCCAGCCTTTTCAATCATATTAAAGTATGGTGTTGGATTGCGATTGATGGTAACATTTTGCAATTTAGACATAATTTCTGCATTTGACATTTGAGGTTTAGATTGTTTCTTTGGTTTGGTAACACCTGGTGCATCATTCTTGGCTTGTTGTTGTTGTTGTTGTTGAGCTTGAGCTTGATGGATTGGCTTCTTTGGTGCTTGTCTTAATGGTTGTGGGAAATTATTAACAGGATGGTGACCAGTCTTACTGTTCGTTGGAGATTCTTGTTTCATGGCAGCAGCAGCAGCAGCAAGACTGATATTCACATTAGTGTTATTTGCATTATTGTTCACAGTTCTCTGTTGTAAATGTGCTGGTGGTTTTGGAGCAGTACGTTGTGGTTGTAATCTGGTAGGTGAGATGGTTGGCCCTTGTTTAATTGGAGTTTGATTATTGTTACTACTATGAGTAAAATGAGTATCAACTGGAGATGGAGCAGTTCTTTGCGATAATTGATGAGGTTGTTGGACTGGTTTAGTGGATTGATCTCTATATGGATTTGAGTTAATATGAGTAGGAGAAATCCGTTGATGCTGCTGCTGCTGCTGTTGTTGTGGAGGTAAACTCTGGTATGGAGATTGCCTTAGATGAGAACGTTGTGGTGGGATGGAGTTATTATTATGATGTTGATTTTTTGAATATTGTTGCTGTTGTTGTTGAGGTATTATATTATTATTATTGTGTTGTTGTTGTTTGTATGGTGTTCTTTGTTGTGGAGCAGTTGATCTATAATTCGTATTGTTGTTATTATTATTAAGATTAACATTCACGTTGTTATGTAAAGCTGAAGTACCAACATTATTAATAGGTTGAATTTTTGATTTTGGAGGAGATGGAGCATGTCTCTGTGGCATTAAATCAAATGAACCTACAACAGATGAATTTGCACTGCTATCTAATTTTGAACTGGATGAAGAAGAATGAACAGAGGACGAATTCGATGATGTACTACCATTCCTACTTGAATTAACGCTGGTGTTATTAATATTTGTTATTTTGTTGTTACCACTTGTGTTACTGTTGGATCTTAATTCTTGTACTCTAGAAGGATGATTTGAATTATTATTATTATTGTTGTTATTGTTAGCGCTGTTAGTCAAGTCAATACCATTATACTCTTGATAGAATTGTAACACTTGAATGACTGCAGCAGAATCATTATTCCAATCTTCACCAGTGATTCTAGAATGTTTTAACAGCTTTTCCCAATTGGTTGGCATTCCGACAAAGCTCCCAGTTTCTGGATCAAACCCTACATGAACTTTGTGTGTAAAATTTGTTGGTGACGAAACACCACTAAGTAGAGGACATCTTGCAAAGATAGAATCTAACCATGAATGCAAGTCCTGTTCAGTCTTTGTGGCAATATATATGACTTTTTTCGAGTGTGAATCTGAGTTAGAACCATAGTTATTATTGCTATTACTATTATTATTATTATAATTGTCAGTAGTACGAACGATTTCAAAACAATTTTGTTTTAATTGATTTCTACTCACACTCACAATACTAGTCAATGAAATAGTCAACAATGGATCATCTTGATGTTTTTCATTCTTGTATAGGGATAAATATGAATCGTTTAATATTAAGAACCTTTTTTGCCACAGAAATGAGAAAACACCATCATCTTTATATGAAACTGTTCCCACTTTTCTACCTCTCATTGGTTGGGATAAGGGTGTGGATATGGATCTTGTTCTATTATTATTGTTATCAGTGTTATTTTCAATACCTGTATTAATGTTGTTTAAACTATTGGATGGACTTGGACCTTTATTTATATCCAATTGACTCATAAACTTAGTTATAGGTTGTGTTTGATTAAAAGCTGCGGAACCTACTCTTTGAACAGGAGGTCTTGGGGCAGGCCCGATATTACTAAAATCGTTATCTGAGATACCGTTGGCAGCAGCAGAAAGAGACATTTTTTTATTATAGAGATTAAAGATTGTTGGTTGGTTTAAAACTTGTATATTATGATGTTTCTAACTATTTTATGAAACGTGGGAATGTCTTAAGTGTATATGTTTATGTATTTTGGGAATACGCAGGGAGGGAAAAGAGTGTCTATGATAAGGATAAAGATACCAAAGACACAGGTTATTAATAGAAGGTAGAGTTATTGAGGAGATGATGTAATTCAATCAATAAATCACTTGAGGTGTGTCAACAAAGCAAAACAGCTAGCAATGAATGAAAAATTATGGGTATCACGAAGCAGAAAAGAGCCGATACGATTTTGGACTGCTTTGAAACTTTCTCTGGTAATGAAGACCTTCAACAATACTTCCAATCGAGTGTTTGTGTCAATATGGTTGTCTAGCTGCTCTTCCTGTGGGAGGTAGCCTGCTGTGAATTTTCGAATCAGTTCAATTCAATGTATGTTATCAAATTAATTTCATTATTATTCGAATTTTTGGAATTTTGAAATTTTGAAATTTTTCAAAACGAAACATTCGCTCGAAGTGCGGTTTCCCGATTAGGAAGGCCGCGACGCGGTGCGGGCGACTTTTCGCGTCTGTCACTGGTCACCGTGCACGGGATAATAGCGATTTTGAGAGTTTTGAAGTTATTGAATATGCTAATATTGACATATTAGTGGCTGCCAAGCTGTGGATAATTGATGACAGTGAGGTGCTATCAATGCGACGAGTCAAACTGGGCTGATCCCAAAGTGTTGCCCTTGGATAACCAGTAATCCCGTCTTGTTTGAGCGTCAACTGTGCTTTTCTTTAGTTTTGAAGATGGTTCAATTATGGCAACGGGCGACGGTTCCATACTGGTGACATTTGAGTCGTTATAGCCATCATCATCATCATCATCATCACCATCTTCGTTGTGATCTGAAAGTCCCATTAGTGAATCTACTGATTCGACTCTTTTTGTTGGGGCATGCTTCTTGATTAGCGTCACCGGGTTAACTTTCCTTTTCTTCTTCTTGTGATTGTCTTGTTTTGCTTCTTTGACCACCTCTTTGGATTGATGCTTTTGCTTTTGCTTCTTCTTCTCTTTCTTCTTCTTTTCATCAGTCAACAACGATTTCACTGTTTTAGTATCCAATTTATACATCTCAGTATCATTGTAACCGCCAGTTAAAACATCATCATCACTGGGGTTCAGAAAAATATCTTCTTCACCACTATCACTTTCACTATCCATATCATCACTATCTTCTTCACCTTGCATAATGGTATAACTCCTCTTTTCACTATGGAACTTTTCATTTTCAATAATAGCTCTATTAGCAATTAAATTTCTTTCATCTTTGAAATCTCTTGTGGCACCTTTATATTTAATGACATTACCCAATATACTCTTCCCAATACGATCTTTGAAAGTACATTGATTCAATTCAAAACACTTATTTGTTAATAAATCAAATGCTCCTGCAAAACTTTTCTTAATGACACCAAGGTTGAAGGAACCACGAGATAAATTGTTCGATGCATCCTTTGGATCTTGAATGGCAATGGAAAATTGTTTCCTCACTGGGAGCAACGCTTTCCAATGCGATTTGGGTATATAAATGGGATATTCATCTTCATTGAAACTTAATGCCACTTCATCATATGCAAAATTCTTACCATATAATTCGAAGAATTCAATTAATAAGACACCTAAATTATCTTGTGCAACAATTTCATTCATTTTAATCTTTGGATGTAACGATAAAAATGAATATACCATACATATAATGGAAAATCCGCCAAGACCACCTGTATGAACGTCATTTAATCTACGTGATGCCAAAAATTGTTTTATGATCAATGTCAATTCACGTAACCCTGGTGTAAATGATAACCAATTTCTAATAAGTTTAGCTGTATCAAGACCATTTGTTCTTTCGAATGAAATATCAATATGCAAACCTGAATCTGGTTCCACAAATTTAATGATGGGCACACGAGTCCTACTAATGACTTCAATACGTGTGGCTACATCTGCATTTTTCAAATGACGTGCTAAATCGTATAGATACTGTCTATGTTCTTTGTTCCCGGATTTACTATTAATGACAATGTCTATATCGGAACCCGGTAAATATAAGTCTGTGGCGTATGACCCAAAGACGTGTAATGATGCATCTGACCATAGTTGTTTGACCAAGTAACGTAATAGTTTGATTATATCGTTTCTTTGTTTAATTTCTTGTTTACTTGGAGATATATAACAGATGAAATCTTTAATCTCTGTGGTCAACCAATCTGCGATGTTCAATTCCTTTGTATGGTTATGGGACAGTAACCATGGGAAGTCTGGATTCAATGCACGGTTGTCACTCTGATCATCACTGTCACTGTCCGTTTCACTCTCTATTTGATTAACATTTTCTTTGTCATCATTATCATCATCACTACTATCATCGTCAAATGCAATGAAATCGTCGTTATTTTCTAGTGATGGTGGGTTTTCCTTTGTCTCTACAGGCTCATTTACTTCTTCTAAAGATAACAAATTTTCATAAGACTCGTCAATCAAATTTTCAAACCCATTATCTTTAATAATATGATGCGTTTCCAAATGATCAAAAATTTTAAAATCTCTCTTCAATTTATTCAATGACGATCTTCTCAATTTGCGGTTGTGCTTGACCATACTGAACGCATTCGCCTGTGTGAACGTATGTAGTTGTATTGCTGGGGGGTGGGGAGAGGGCTCATAGTGAGTGGTAAAATGAGATGAGCTTGAAAAGTTTTTTTTAATATTTATTTTTTTTTGGAAAATTATTAGAGATTATATAAATTTATATGTATATTATGTAGATATATATGTTATATATGTAATTATTAAAGAGGGTATGCATAGAATATTGATAATGGAAAGTGAGCGATATATATATATATGAATGTAGCTTTGTTATTATAATAAAGCCAACCCAGCCATTACCATACCGGCGATACCGTTGTTAATAATCAAGTTGTTACCGGCGGCAGAGAAGATGTCTACTTGTGGTAAGTTTGTGGAGGATGTGGAGCCAGCGGTTTGTTGTGATACTTGTAAAGTAGCTTGAATTTGACCGTCACCGATTTGGGACACATTTTGAACTAGATCAGAATGAGATTTAGTTTGGGCAGGTTTAGTTTGAGAAGATGATTGTTTCTTTGAAGGTTGAGCAGGGGAAGAGGAAGAAACCTTCTTTGAAGATTGAGCAGGAGAAGAAGAAGAAGAAATCTTCTTTGAAGATTGAGCAGGGGAAGAAGAAGAAACTTTCTTTGAAAGTGTGGTAGTGATGTGTGGAGTAGAAGTGGATAAGACAGTCGATACGACGGATTTAGTGACTTCTGGAGTGGTGGTGATGTCTACATAGGTGATAGTTTGACCATCAGTAGTGACGACTTCATTAGCGAAAGCAACAGAAGCGAATAAAGTAGCGGATAATAAAGTGGTAGTAGTGAATTGCATATTTAATTGTTTGTTTGTTTGTATGTTGTATTAAAGGAAGGACAGTAGTTGGTATTTATATTTGAGAAAATATGTAGAGTAATTAAAGGAAAGACAGTAGTTGGAAAGCTTTTAGGATTTGGTTTTCTTTATCATTGGAGTTAAAAAGAGATATGAGGAAAGAGAGACAAGCTCAGTGATGGGTTGAAGACATACCCTTTATATATGGATTGGCATACGTATTTGCAACCGGGACCAATTCTTTGGAACACGAATATGTATGACTCTATACTATTGTTCTACCCACTTTCGCGTGTCTGTAAGAGGCAATTGCAATTGTTAATGGCCACTGGCATTGATCTCATGGGATCGACCTCAAAAGCAGCCATTCCAGCAGTGGATGATTCTTGGAGATTGCGATTTGAGAGCTCGAGCGAATGTGGGCTTTAGTATGTGTTGCCATGGTTACCACGCTGTGTTTTTCGCAAATTTCCATTTTTTTCAAATTTTTCAAATATTTTTCAAATATTTTTCATGAATATTTTTGGCGTCAGTTCACGAATATTTTCGTGTGGGGAGGTAGAAATGGTGATAATACTGTAGGATAATAGTATAACAGTATAATAGTATAATAGTATAGCGGTGGATTGAGAATTGGATTAGTAGTGCTGAGGGAATATAGTTAAAATAGTCCCTGGCACGATAGTTCAATTGCAATTGCAGGTTGCATATCTGCATATCTGCATATCTGCATATTTCATATCCGTCTTATCCGACTTATGCGGTTATACAACTGGGTCTGCAGCAGGGGGAGGGTAATGCCACGATACCACCACCCATACACATAGCATATTACTGTGCTGTATGCCTTATCCATAGTGGATTACAGTGTATATAATCCATGGCAGAACACCCAGTGCAATGTTATTTATTCACTCATTCACTCATTCATATATTAAAAAGAGCATTTGTGGAAAAAGAACAAAACTCCGGCTATGCGTGGGTGTGTGGGTGTCACAAGTGCAGTCCGCGCGCTTCTTTATTTCTTTCCTGCGCGCCGTGGGGGCAAATTACCGCATGCGGCAATGGCTATTTTTTGGCACGTTATTGCAGTTGCGTCTGTTTTTCATTGCGTCTGTTGCAGTTTTTTCCCGTAGCTCTTTTTCTCTCTGTCGGTAGTGCGCGCTGGGCAGCTCTGTCGGGAGAGGGTCTCCTTCTAATGTCCTCTGTGCAGCGTCCTCTGTGTAAGACCTCTCTGTCCAGGGAGGCAGTGGAGCCAATGCCAGAGAGACACTTTCACCTTCTGCTGGAAATTCATCATCCATGGAATTTATTGTGACATCGAAATATTTCAATCTATATACATATATTTATCACCATCTCTTAATTCATTCAATATCTACTTTCTGTCTGAAAAAAACCCAACCAAATCAATACATATAATTCAAAATGGCTGGTGTTTCCGTTAGGTATGTACCTATTTGCTCGTAATTGAGGGGGGATATCTTTTTAGTTATAGTGAATTCAGAAATTATTTTTTAATTTTAAACCTTATTATTAAAAGAGTATGAATATCCTATAAATTATTATTATATCACTTTTTAAATTCACATATTATCATGTTATTCTACAATTAACAATATAACAACAAACAAAACAAGTTATACTAACAAAAATTGTATTAATATTCTATATTAATTTTTACTCTTTTTTTTTCAATACAGAGACGTTGCTGCTCAAGATTTCATTAATGCTTACGCTTCTTTCTTACAAAGACAAGGTAAATTAGAAGTCCCAGGTTACGTTGACATTGTCAAGACCTCTGCCGGTAATGAAATGCCACCACAAGACTCTGAAGGTTGGTTCTACAAGAGAGCCGCCTCCGTCGCTAGACACATTTACTTGAGAAAAAATGTCGGTGTTGGTAAATTAAACAAATTATACGGTAACGCCAAATCTAGAGGTTGTAGACCATCTAAGCATGTTGACGCTTCTGGTTCCATTAACAGAAAGGTCTTACAAGCTTTAGAAAAGATTGGTGTCGTCGAAATCTCTCCAAAGGGTGGTAGAAGAATCTCCGAAAACGGTCAAAGAGATTTAGATCGTATTGCCGCTCAAACTTTAGAAGAAGAAGATTAAATTATTTAATTTTAGTGTATATTATAAATCGTTATATCCTTTTTAATTATATTTAATCACCTTTCTCTTTTTATTTTAATGCATTTATTAAATATATATATATATATATATATATGTATATTAACTACAACATGAAGTACTCGTTTCAGGGTACGGTGTTGTGTTCGATATATCAATGACATGGTCCCCCACAGAATAAAACGACTCATCATCACCATCTGCATCTTGTACTTCCAATCCATCATCATTATCAACTTCATAATGACTCAAAGGCTTTGGACTGTAATTGTACCGTTTCACATCCTGATAACAATCATTCGATACTAAATCGGTGATAATAGAATTCATTATATTATCAATGATTTCCCCCCACTGACACGTTACTTCAAAATTACCATATATCTTAACATTCAATTTCGTCTCCACTTGAGATATATATTTTAATATATCTT
Source organism: Monosporozyma aerobia (assembly GCA_028408415.1). Classification (NCBI taxonomy): domain Eukaryota; kingdom Fungi; phylum Ascomycota; class Saccharomycetes; order Saccharomycetales; family Saccharomycetaceae; genus Monosporozyma; species Monosporozyma aerobia. The sequence goes on from JAKOOU010000020.1 coordinate 1,298,446, forward strand.
GATGCGTCACTTGCCTCTCCTGATATAAATCAATCTTATTCCCGACAAGATAGATCCTACATTTCGCCAATTGCTCTCGAGGAATGTACTTCAACGATTCCATCAACCAAACATGGAAACAATCTTGAAATGATGTAAAATTCGTAATATCATACGTCAGAATTATACCGTTGCAATTCTTATATAACGAAGGGACTATCGCATTTTGATATCGTTCTTGGCCAGCGGTATCCCAAAACGTACAATTGTAAAAATGATCGTCTATATTGATCAATCGCGTCTTGATGTCAACACCAATGGTCGATTGTGTGTATAACATTATCTCATCATCATCGTCATCATCATCATCATTATCTTTAGTAATACCATGCTCATCAATTTTGGCATTCAATTCTTCATTGAACAACGAGGAATAATTGTTTGTAAAGATTAATGATCTTCTCTTTTTAAACTCATCAAAATCAGTAGAACTGTACCGTTTCTTCTCCTCATCTGTCGGGCGGTTACGTTTCACTCTTCTTCGAAGTAAACGTTTATTATCCTGAGATAAAAATGACGATTGGGATTGTGATGACGATGCAGATACCGAATTCTTTTGACTGTTGGATCTTCGCAGATTACGCAACTGCCCTCGTGTGGGCAATTCATGGCAGAATCGTAAAATCATAGCAGTCTTCCCCACATTGGCATCACCAATCAATAGTAATTTTATATTGGGTAATTCGGTAGAAATATCACCGCCATTCGGTATTGAATCTATCGACGTGTTTTGGGATAAGTACAGATCCGAGGAGGTAGATAAAGAGTAGAAGGATGTACTATGCCTTTTATTCTGAGACATGGTGGTTAGTGTGTGACTCTATGATTTAAAACTAACACATCTCATTCCAATTGCTGCATGTCTCATCGAATGCATATTTTCTTTCTTGTTGGTTTTATCTTTTATTTTTTTTGCAAAGATATTTAAAATATATATAATAATATCATGTATAAGGAGACGATGATATTTAACACATTGACATCAGACCAAGCCATAGCGATACAACTGTGCAAAAGAAACATATGTACTCTACAACTAATAATACTACTGCAGCTCCTCCTTCGTACCAGGATACTGTTGCTGAACCTGGTTACGATGGTCCTTTCATTCCAGACGATTTCAACTACTCTACAAAAGTGTTTTCATGTGAATTACCTGTAAGAGCTCATTTCATTAATCGTGTAATGAATATTTTATCATTACAACTTTGCACCACATTATTTTCCATCCTTTTAGCATTCCAAAATACAACGTTTCACAATTTCATGATCAATCATATGTCACTAGCATATTTGTCCCTGGTAGTCAGTTTTGTGACATGCATGTGGTTATGCTTTATGCCAAGAGTAGACAGTTATGAAGGTCTGCGCAATGAAGAAATTCCATGGTATGTATGTAATAAACGTGGACAATACGTGCTATTGAGTGTCTTCACCCTGACAGAGACATGGATTATTACTCTTAGCACTTTAACATATAGATATGAGATTGTGTTAAGAGCAATCGTTGTGACCACGATTTTAGTGCTGGGTATAAGTATATTATCAAGATTCGACAAGTTGGCATTCTTAGTGGAATCTAATTCATCAATATATTATTGGTTAAACTGGTCCCTATGGATCATGATTGGATTAGGTATATCGTCATTTTTCGTCCCATGGAATGATACATGGGATTTAATTTATGGATGTGGTGGTGCTATATTATTTTCCATTTATTTATTAATTGATTTACAGTTGGTGTTAAGGAAAGTTTCTTGTGATGAAGAGATTCGTTGTGCCATGACGATTTATTTGGATATCATCAATCTATTCTTATCGATCCTTAGAATTTTGTCGCATACCAGTGATGATTAATATATATATATATATATGAACACATTAGATTAAAGTTTTTAAATATGAATGTATTAATGAAATTGAATTAAACTGTTATTATTGTTTTTAATTATAATATATAATTATGATATAAAGATATTTTATTTTTATTTAAAAATATACAATACAATTAAATGTAACCAATTCTGTTAGCAATGTCTAAAGCATCGAAATCAGAAGTTAATCTGACGTAAGCCTTCTTGGTACCGTTTGGTCTGATTAAAGTGTTAACGGATTGAACATCAACTTCGTATAATTCCTTAACGGCCTTCTTGATTTGGTATTTGTTAGCTTTTAAAGAAACTTGGAAGACTAAAATGTTACCATCTTCAACCTTCTTCATGGCGGTTTCAGAAGTGATTGGTTGTTCGATGACCTTGTAAGAGTCTAATCTGTTGTAATGTGGAACAGACTTGGAAACATATTTAGAAGATCTAGATAATTTTAAAGTCTTTGGTAATCTGAAAGTAGCAGAGGTTCTAACTTTCAAAGCCTTCTTACCATTGGTACCTTTGACGACAGCCTTCTTGGCAGCAGTAGCTTTAGTGGATGGAGCCATTATTTAATAGTTTCGTTGATGTTGGGTTATGATTCGGTTAATTATAACAATATATCATATCAATATATACAATTAATTCAATATTATATTGAAATATTTCAATATTCTGTAGCATCATCATAATCTCATCATTGCGAACAATCTTAGTGTTAGAAAGTGAGGTTCCCACTATGTGAGATTGGAGGAGGTGGTGGTGGTGGGCGAGCCTGGGGAGCACTCTAGGCAGGACGGATGGGAGTGCTAGGCAGGGGTGGAAGGATCACCTAGAGGGACAGGCTGGAAGAGGCAGGCAGACCAGTGGAAGGCGATACACACCCATACACATGAGCTCCCGCCCCCGCCCCCGCCCAGGCCGCCACCGGGGAGTTCCAGCTGCCACCCAGAGAAAATCCAAAAAAAGTTGCGTCGCTTTTGTTTTGCGTTTTTTGGCAGAAAAAGTCAGAAAAAGTCAGAAAAAGCCAGAAAAACACCGGCAGTCCCAAAACGGCAATCCGAGAACAAAGCCGCAACACCCAGCCACCATTTTCCATCCGCAAAAATATATCGGGCTGCCAAAACAGTCCTGGGAAATGTGGCCATTTCAAATATTCATGTATATATATTTATTATTCATATATTTATTCTTTAATTAGTTATTTACAGAGAGACTGAATATGGTGTTGGGATTTGAACATTATTCATCTGTTAGCTTATCACCATATCAACAGGTTGAGTGCAATAGCTAAACTGTGAGATGAAACACAATGAACTGTAATGTAATGTAAGACAAACCTACAGTCTACGTATCCCAGGGGAACGCACACCACCGAATTTCAATTCTGTGCCGTCACTGACTTGTCTGATGTATGGTCTTACCATCGACCCTTCTTTACCGTTCATCGCAGTGATAAAGGCACTACGGCCTTTACCAAAATCTTTCATCACAATATCAATGGGTATATGTTTGTTCACTATATTGTTCTTGGCTCTTTCACGACGGATCTGAGCATACACTTGTTCTAAACATTTCGTAGCAGTTTGGAACCCAGCTTCGTATTCTCCTCGATTAGCTTTACGGAACCCTAGCGGACCGGTAGATAATTTGAACTCCACTTTACTTGGCAAATGTAACCAATACGCAAATTTTTCGTCGTACGTAGACGTAGGACTGGTCACTATCTCATTATTCAAATCTTCCCAATGAGAACACAACGTGAAATGGGTATTATTCTTGGTAAATCGACAATGTAATGTATATTTGTGCAACTGTGGTTTACCAGCACCGTTGATACCGCTAGGAACTCGCACTTGCTTGATTAAACTCGTAAAACCAGGACCAATTTTACCACTCATATTTACTCCTGTTCTTTCTCTTCCAATGATTTTTATTAAAAGGACTCCTTTACCCTTGGACTCTTGCTTTAAAATCTATTTTGATCCTTTTTGCAATATGTGTTTTTTTTTTTTTAATTTTGGTATTTTTGGAAAATTTTAAATATCGAATTATTATTATTTCAATATCAATTCGATGAGGTATCACATTAAAATACTATCATCAAAAGGATATATTCAAGACTAATATCATATAGATAATAACATATTAAAAAACATAAGATGGCCAGAAAGAAGTCCGCTACCAAGAAAGCCAGAGAAGCCGCTGCCAGAGAAGCCGCCGCTGCTGCTGCTACCAACACCACTACTACTACTGAAGAAAAATCAAAACAATCTTCTTTAAAACAAACTAATAATATCCCATCCAGTAGTGATCTTTCAGATAACGGTGAATCAAGCGACAGTGACAATGAAGATGATTTCGGGGAATTGATCACCGAAGATGTCGAACAAGGTATTAACGAAGTGTTAAACGCTATCAAAAACAATGAAACTAATAAATTACTAGATCCAAATGTTAAATTCTTCAATGAAAATGATGTATCTGTCCCTAAAGTTAAAAAGGAGAAACCAATTTATCTAAAGGATTATCACAGAATGAATATTCTATCTGGAAATGCTTTGAAAAGTGATGATGAAATGGATCAAGATGATATGCAAACTATTGATGGACAAAAATCTTTTGTCACACAACAAAGAGACGAAAGAAATCAACTATTAGATGAAATTAAAAACGCTATCAACGATGAAGGTGACAATGATAATGGCAGCGATGATGATGACGATGATGGATTCTTGAAAAAGAAAGAAACTAAACAGTCTGATAAGGGTAAAACTTCCACCACAAAAATTTCAAAGGAAAATGATGAAGAGTTCTTAAATGAATTTATGTCACAACAAGCTTGGATCCCACAATCCGGTGATAAAGTCATTAATTTAGATAATCAAGATGATGAAGAATTTGAAAATGCTGCAGAAGAATTCGAAAATGCTTATAATTTTAGATACGAGGATCCAAATGCTGCAGAAATTATCTCATATGCAAGAAATCAAGCCACTTTAAGAAGATCGGATAGTTCCACTCGTAGACGTAAAAGAGATCAAGAAAAGGCCGAAAAACAATCTATTAAGATGGAAAAGGAAACAAAAGTTCAAAAGAAAAAGATTAAAAAGATTAATAAACTAACTGATGTCCTTGAACAATTACAAAAAGAATTCGGTGCTAAAATTGAAGATCATATGGTCGAAAAGATTACTAAAACACTTATGAATAGTGATTATAAGGAAAATGAGTGGGATAACGTCATTGCTGAATTGTTTAATGAAGAATTTTACAATGATGAGAGTGGGAAACCAACTTGGAACGACGATGATGAGGAAGATTTTAACATGATGGCTGATGAAGATGAAGCCAAGGAAGATGCTGGAGAAGAAGTTGAAGAAGATGCTGAAGCTGAAAAAGAATCTGAACAAAAAGATGAAAATGCTCCAAGTAAAAAATCCAAAAAGGCAATCAAACATGTTGCTAAGAAGGAAAAGAAGAAATTAGTGGAAATGGTTGAAAATGCTGTGGAAGCTAACAAATTAGCCATCATCGATGAAGTAGAGAATGAAAGAGGTAGATCCAAGAATAGAGATGATGATGAAATCAAATTTAGATATCGTGAAGTTTCACCAGAATCATTTGGTCTTACAACAAGAGAAATCTTTGCAGCTGATGATGCTGATTTAAATGAGTTCATTTCATTGAAGAAATTTGCACCATATAGAGGTAAAGAACTAAGAAATAAAGATAAGAGAAAAGTTACTAAAGCTAGAAGAATCAAAGAATGGAAAAAGAAAACCTTTAATAATGAAAATGGTCCAACATTTGATGGGGTATGGTTACCAAAGGATGAGGAAAGTAAAGACTCTAAGAAACAACATAATCATCATCACAACAAGCACAATCACAACCATAACCAAAAAGATCGTATTCATAAGAAATCCAAAAAATAGAAAGACTCATTTGAAAATGTATATTTGTTACTAAAATTTGTGTTTGTTTTGCATTCAGAGATTATAAAAAATATATATTGTTATCTAGATATCTAGGTATCTACATCTGGTCATATATTTCATACACTCCAACCTAGTCTATATATTATTATTATTGTCATTTATATTAGCATTATTATTACTACTATTACTATTTTTGTTATTATCATCCCCATTGCTATCATTTGTGCTGATTTGCCCATCTATTATATTAGAGTTGGCATTAGTAGTACTAGTAATACCACTAGTAGATAATAGCGCCACTTGAGCCAGACTATTACTAATACTATTTCTTTTTATATTACCGATACTTCTCTCTTTAGTAATATTATTCAAATTTACATTGGGAGATGGACTGAAAAGATTATGAATATAATCACCCATATTAAAATTGGGGGTCTTTAATAAATTAGGATTGAAACCTGAGGCATTGACATTAGATGATGTGTTCAAGTGTAAGTTAGCATTATTGTTATTAATGCCTGTGTTTGGCGCTAATGTACCGTTGCTGTTGTATAAAGAAGGTGATTCTAATAGCATGTTATTAAATGGCATATTAGGTACATTGCCACCAAGAATATCCCCATTAGCATTATGATGAATATTCTTTAAAGTAGATTGTGGTGATGTCAATGAAGGTTTCAAATGAGATAATCTAATTGTATCATCTGCAGTCAATTGACCGAATGTAGAAGTTCTTGGAGTAGTAGGAATTTTAATCCGCGTCGAAGCAGTTGATTCATTCTTAGTGTATGGACTTGTAGCCAGATATATTAATAGATCTGCCCCAGTAGAATTGTTATTAGAAATATCATTATTATTATCATCATCCCCATGTGATATTCTAGTGATTCTCCTATTAGGAGTGGTTTGGATATTATTATTAGAAGAAGATGACGACCTTCCAGGAGTAGAAGGAACTTTAATAACAGGAATAGAACCAATATCTTTATTCTTTGTCGGAGACTTAGGTTTTGCAAATTTATTCTTCTTTGAGAGATCTTTATTAATTTTCAAATTGGCACTTGCATGCTTCTTTAATGGAGAAGTGTCTTTACTGTCCTGTGGAATCGCAGTGATTCGTTTTCTCGTCGCCAAGGGACGTAATGGAGAATGTTCGGTGTTATCTAAGTTAGTTTTCTTATCATTTAACTCATCCTTCTTCCCAATATGACCATTTTGATAGGTATGCGAACTGGTTGGCACCTGACTTAACCCCAACTTCAATTTTCTTTTCATTTGAGCCATTTGAGCTCTTTCTAAGATTCTAGCGGCTAAATCCCTATCTGGAGGGGATGTCATCACTGGTTCTTGTAGCATTGAATTGGGTTCACTTTCCCTTCGAGTAACCACTTCTATTTCTTCGAGTTAAATTAGTCTTTGATGCAAATCAAGAATCTTTAATAATGGCAACACTTTCTGAAATTTAGAAGTTGAAAAATATTTACAACTTGGAAATTTTAAAGATCAATCGATAAAAACAGATCTAACCAATATGTATAAGGGCCATCCAGCACAGTGCAGACTACACGCAAGCAAGCAAGCACACCAAATAAACCTAGTAAGAATAAGAATCACAATGTTAAGAAGTGCTGTCAGCAAACAAATAGGAGCAAACTTGACTAGAAACCTACCAAGATTCAAACAAAGTGTCCCCTCCTTGGCAGTGGGCCTAGCGCATTATTATGTGAGGAGGAGTAATAATGTTGGAAGACTAACCCAAAGTCATGGGTTCCATTCCATGTCTACCCCACTTTATAATACTGGTAACAATCCTCTTTCCAAGAAACCTGAAGCTTCTTCTTTACCTCAAGAAAGTAAGACTGCAAGTGTTAAGACCGAAACACCTCAATTAATGATCGCTTTTACTTGTAAGAAGTGCAACACTAGATCATCTCACACCATGTCCAAACAAGCATATACAAAGGGTACTGTGCTGATTCAATGTCCCGGTTGTAAAAACAGACATTTAATCGCCGATCATTTAAAGATCTTCAATGATGAAAATATTAATATTGAGGATATATTGAAGGCTAAAGGTGAAAACGTCTCTCAATCTACAGACGACTTAGTCCTTGAAGATATTCCAGAGAAATTGAAACCTATTTTATCCAAATATGTCCATGATGATAAGCCTAAGGCCATGAAAAACTGATTTGACATATATTTCCACCATAAATAAAACGTTGCTGAACAGCCTTCACCTATAACATATATATGTTATTGAGTTGCTATTCTCCCAAACCAGAGAATTTTTATTCTACTTGCCAAGACTAAGTCGCCAAGCTATATTGGTTGTGTGGATTGAATAGAATCTGGTGTGATTTTAGTCTCAGTTGTATATTTGTTGGTTTCCTCGATAATCATGTACATACACCCTCACTATCTTCTGTACCGAGATATATTCTCATCCTCAATAGGGATTGTTGGTCGTTGGTATGCAATATCTCGATTGTGTAGGATTTTATATATTTGTTTTGTAATTTGCATCAATGTCTAACAAGAATCTGCCAAACCCAGCATTTTAGTCAAAAACGTTAAAAAATGAAACAAAAATATAAAACTGAAGTCTTCAAGATATACTGACTGTGCCCTCAACACCCCTCCCCCGGAAACAGCTCTCTACAGCCTTAACCCATTCAAGTTGGCCATATATCTTATTTGACACAATTGCTCTATTCAACCAGCCTTACCTTATCAAAAAAATAACAACCGTTACCTTATCAAAAGAAAGATTCCCTTAGCAATACAGGTTTAGATCAATGGATCCACCTAGTTCGTATCAGGGCTCTTCTGCCCAACACTACAATAAAACAGCAACACTTCATTCTTATAATGATATAGTAGTACTTCGTTAATAAACTAGTCGTGTTTATTTCCGGGCGGAAATAAAATAACAACCGTCCTATCAATTTTGGTATCGCCAAAAGAAAGAAGAGCCCATCAGACCTCATCTGAAGAAGAGTAAAACTGATTTCAGCGACCTCGATGTTAATGGTATTCACACCTCAGGAGAGCCATTCTGATCAGAATTGCTGCTTGATTTGGTTGGAATGGTAGCTTAAAGTTTTTGATAGGAGCCCAGACTGTGTGGAATGGAACTCCAATCATATATCGAATTGCCAGTGTTGATTTAGTTTGAAACTTTAAAGGCTTGATTAATTGATAGACCCCCTCTTCCGCTAAGCAATATCTTAACATATATAAAGGGCCAATACTGGTGTGGATATGATGAAGTTGTTTGGTCTTGTTCAATTTACAATTATAAGCTTCAATAACATATACAAATAGTCAAATATCAATTGAACTAATAGTAAAACCAATCCAAACCAATCCCAATATCAAATCAAAGAATGTCCGTCCCAACTACAATGAATGCCGTGATCAACAAAGAAGGTAAAATGGTCTTATCTGAAAGTGTACCTGTTCCACAATTGACCGAAACATCAATTTTAGTCAAAACCAAAGCTGTTGGTTCTAACCCCTTTGATGCTATATTAATTGATTATAAGTTGGCTCCAGAGAATTGTATCTTGGGGTCCGATGTTGTTGGTGAAATTGTTCAAATTGGTTCAAAAGTGGACTCTAATGAATTCCATATTGGTGATATTGTCTCTGGTGTCATCACCGGTGGTACTGCAGAATTCTCTGCTAATGGTGCTTTTGCTGAATATGTTAGAATGGATCCAAACATTGTTTTCAAGATCCCTCAAACATTAACCTATTCTGAAACCACTAATGTCGAATCAAATGTTTTTAACACCTGGGAATCCTGTGCCAGTTTCCCAATGGTAACATACACTGCTTTAGCCGGGACTTTCTATCAGTTGAAGTTGAAACTAGATTGGTTACCAGAAAGACCACAACATGATCATCCAATCTTGATTTGGGGTGGTGCTACTGGTGTAGGCCAATACGCCATTCAATTTATTAAGAAAGTTCACGGGTTTACCAAGATTATTGTCGTCGCTTCCAAGAAACATGAAACCGTTTTGAAATCATTTGGTGCTGATGAAGTCTTCGATTATCACGATGAAGATATTGTAGAACAAATCACCAGTAAATACGATAATTTACAAACTTTAATGGATTGTAGATCTCTTCCAGAGACTATTAATCAAACTTACCAATGTGCTTCCAAGACAGGTAAGGTTATTCTTATGGAATATGTACCAGACTTTGTCAATTGTATTGAAGAAAAGAATAAACGTGATAACGTCGAAATTACCACCACAAGTCTTTATCAAATGGGTGATGTTCCAGTTACTCTTGGTACTAGTACCATCCCAATGGATTCAAACTATAGGGCTAAGATTATTGAATGCATCAAATTCTTCAACCCAAGACTTGTTAATGGTGACATTAAACACACTCCTTTGAAAATTTATAAAGGATTAGATGGTGCCATTGAAATGGTTGACGATATCAGACAAAATAAAAACTCCGGTGTAAAATTTGTTTCTGTTTTATAACTTGAGTTAATGTATTTGTCATTACCTTTATATTAGTTATATATTATTATATACAAATCAATAAAATATTTTTATCTATTAACTTTCGATATACTACCCTATAATGGCCATGAACCTAATAACAGAGGACTGACCATACATATATCAACCATGTACATCACACTCTTTCCATCTTGCTGCTTTATTAGTGAAAAAATCTCAAATATCTAAGACTTCAAGTTCTCCCAATCTTACTACATGAATGAAAGACAAGATACATGGAGCCAATTCTTTGGCTTGTCTTCATCGTCCTTATACTTAACAACAACATTATTATTGAAGTAGGTATCTTTCCAATACTTCATTTCATAATCGGAATAATATTCATGAATCTTCTGAGACCCAGTTATCCATTTGAAACTCCAATGTTTTCGTTTTGGATCGTCAATAGGGTTCTCCGACAATGATTCCTCTTCAACCAACTCTTTGATTTTGGGACGAGTTAAATCATAAACATCATCTACACCCTTTTTCTCTAATAACTCAATTAAATCTGTCAACAGATCAATTGAATTACTTATTGTGGCTACTGCAATCTCATCAGATGCATTTTTCCTCAAACCATTAAAACGGGCCAAAGATTCTAATATGCTTTCTTCTTTATCAACACAGTAAAACAACCTGACAAGAGCCTCATCCAGCATATATTTCCTTCTTGTTTTAGTAATATGCCTCTCCCTCTTTTTCATAGACATTATTTGTGTTTTATGCGCTTCTGCAACTTTTTGAACATCCTTGACTTTATCAATCCACTCTTCTTGATTCATATCCTGTTTATTACTGACTGGGACTGAGATGTAGTTACCTTGCTTGTCGAATTGACCAGCTGCCATTTCTTCATCCATATTAAAAGCTTCAATGCCTTCTTCTGTTTCGGAGGCATCAAACTTCCCGTCATCTTTCTCATCAATTTCATTTTCTGCATTAAATTCTTCTTTAGTTAGAAGATCATTCGTTTTGTTCGTTGGTGTCTCATTACCACCAGAATTGACTTCATCGTCACCTTCAGAATCAGAATCATATTCATTAACAGCTATATTTTTTTTACCTCTTTTTCTTGCTGGCATATCATCTCCATAACTATCAGATTCATACTCATTTTCAATATGAGGATTACCGCTCATTCTCCTTCACTCTATTCAAACATGGCATCCATATGGTAAAGTTTTTGAGAATCTTAACTTTGAATAAATCATTTAAAGAATTGAAAAATAAATAGTGAAACATAAAAAACCTACCTATATGAAATTTGATTTTTGTATCTATTATTTAAAGCCATAAGAGTATAGTTTAATACCGTTTCTATCTGTCACCTTAACTGGAACATTAACATTCATCACCGGTCCCAGTAATAATTCCCAATCGTAACGAGTTCTAGCTGTACAATCTATAAAGCTTCTTAACATTTGAATCTTTACTGACTTGAAATTGGATAATGATTTAAGGAAATAATACAAATTCAAATTGGGAATATCTTTAAATAGTTTAAAATTTTGATAATTGTTAAATATATCTGGCTCAGTCTGCTTAACTACATCCTCAATTTGTTCGACAGATAAACTTCCTGTTCCTTGAAGAGTGTCTCGTATACATTGCCTTATATTATCATTCCAATAATAATCAGGAGCCTCATTGTTATTTCTGAATGCAATCAAAGTCTCTTGATCTGCTTCTGGATTATTGAAAAATCTATCCATCTCTAAAGAATTATTATTGTTATAGCTGCTATCAAAAAAACTCTCATTGTTTTGTAACATTGCATACATAAAGTTTTTGGGCGATAGAGGAAAAACATTAGTAAATGGAATATTGATAATATTGATATTAATCGATTTTTGTGGTAATTTATCCCATAAATTCTTGTAATAGTGGAAGAAACAATGGAACTCTGGAATTTTAGTGGCACGGAAGAAATTTCCTTGTTCTGTTGTCAAGGTTGATGGTTTTCTTTTACTACTTTGAATATCTGTAATAGTTCTGTTAATATAGTTTAAATTCCATGACAGTATAGCAAATGATGTTGGCGGAGGAGATTGTAAGGTAGTGCCATCTGGATCATCCAATAAAGTATCTGTCATAGATGAAAAATCGGTAGTTCCATTATATGTATCCAGTGATGCATTTGTTTGCTTATAGTAATATGAATCAGAAACGTATCTTTCGTTAGTGAAACATTTACTGTCACAATCAATTGTCAAATCTGTTAAATTAGGAAAACAGTTAGCAATCAAAAGATCAAATGTCGATACCAGACTGAGCAAGGACACCCTTTTAACATCCTTGAAATAAGCTTGGAACAATCTTAAAATGCCGTTACCTGGAATGATGTTACATGCTTGTAATGTCAAAGAATTATATGTTGCATGTACTGTGAATGAAGGTGATTCTATCTGTTGCCGTTGTCTGCTCTTTTTATCGTTATAGTCTTTGTTGTTACTAATTTTATTACTCAACCTATTTATAGTGCTCGTATCCACATCATCAGATACTATCTTAGTTTCCCTTCTAAGGTGTAGTGGTAAAAACTCCATGGGAGTGTCCAAAGAAACTGTATCAATAACTAAATTAACCAAAATTAACTCGTTAACTATACCAAAACAACATAACAGATTACTTCTTAATGGTACAGTAATATCCTTCCCATTGTTGAGACTACCGTGGAGCTCCAACCTTTTAATTCTTGGTAAACCATATAATTTATGCTCGTATTCTTTTGCAAAATTGTCAGATATTTGAAATGTTCTTAAATCATCCATAGTCATGGATTGTTGACCCTTTATGATTTTCTTCATGAAGTCTCTTGAACCATCATTAAAAACAGAATACCATAATGGGATCTTGAAAGTTTTATCTATCTGTGTTAATTTCAAATGAGTCAAATTGGGCAGGTAATCAATGATATCTAGCAATAATTCAATATAAGTATAATGGGAGTATTTAGCTTCCCATTTGTCTAAAACGTGTAACTTGCGGCCAATATTCTTACTATTTATACTTTTGGAATGACATCCATTTATAGAATTGGGTGATGCCGCAATAGAATTTAAATTATAGGATCCCCCGATTATGGAGGTAGATCCTTTTCTGTTATAAAATTTTGAATACTTTAGTAGAGAATCCTGACATTGAGGGTCGACAAATTCGATTGTAGTCACCAAAAACCTGGCATTCTTGCTTGAAACATTCCTATTACCACAAATAATGTTTGCTGTCTTATGTTCAGCATGTATTAATGCATTAAACTTCAATAGAGACATCTTGCTGTGCAACTTAATATTCATTCTTGGATGATTAAATAAAAAATGATTGGAGATTAAAGAGTATAGTTTTGAATTTAAATGGCACAGGGTAAGTAGTGTGGATATATCCATTTCATTTAATATCTTGCATAAAACCTTATCTGGTAGAGAGAGCAAAGTTAAAATGGGTGTATCAATTATCTCACTATTCGCATTCAACATAATATTTTCAATTGATGAAATCTCCCTCCTGGCTTCTGTTGTAGTTGGCTTAAAATCTTTTTCCGCGGTAGAGAGTTTCTCACTACTCTCAGAACTACTACGGGAACTATTCCCCAGAGAGAAATATCTGGACCTTCCAAACGATTGCAATCTTTTCATTTACTATGTGGAGTTCACTAAATGAATTAATCCTCTACCTTCTCAATTGCAACCACTTATATACTTCAAGAAACCACAGTCTCAATATACTCCCAGAACAACATCGAATCTTCCTAGTCAATTCCATGAACCTCTTAAAGATGTTAGCAAAGATTGTCGACCTTTCTCATTTCGACGTTATGAATCTCATCTCGCAGATCTCTTGGCAAAGTGTGGTGACAGCTAAAAATTAAAGAGTCATGGTATGTGCCTGGTCACGTGCAGTAGTGACTCAAAGTGTCACACTGAATTTAATTCCAACCACCATCGCACATTGAGATGAACGAATAAACGCTGAAACTACTGGAACTATTCAACTAGATGCTATGGATATATATGGGGCCCGTTAGGTATCTTGGCTGGAATTGTAATTTCAATTGGAGTTTTTGTGGACTCATGAAGTTAGTGAACTTGGATGAACAACACCAATGATGAATCATGTGAATGTTAGCTGCATCCTAACTCGATTAAAAAGATTTTATTAAATTGCTATGATTTCAAATATATATAGAATAATTACAGAAATACATTATAGTACAAATTATTGTTCATTTACTTTAAAAATATTTAATTTGCTGAGAAACGACTTCTTCATAAATTAAAGTAATTGTTGTCCAATTTTTTCTAGCTCATTGCTACAATCTTCACAGTATTTTTGAATAACTTTATCTTCTTGCCAAACAATTGGATATTCACCGGCAGTCTGTCTACATTTTTCTATTTCCTTGATTAAAAACTTTCTGTAATCACCGTGAACTAGTTCCTTTTCCATATTTTGTAAGATTCTTAATTCCACTAATAATTCGTTTCTCTTAACGGCTAAATCTTTCCTACTCTCTCTAAATTTATTATTAGAGATACCCATATCTTCAGAGAATTTTTGGAATATATTGGCATGTTCTGGACCCACTAGATAATCTTGTAAAAGATCAACATCCTTGATATAAAGTGCTCTTTCCATGACTGGACCATTTTTAGAACCACCGCTTAAAATTTGATCAAATATGCTATTTGCCTTCATTACAGACCAATAAGCAACAGAGGATCTACCAAAGAGGAAGATATTGACAAATAAGGAAATAACCAACCCGACTAACAAACTCTTGTTGACTTCAGACCATATTTTCTTAATGTAGTCAAAAAGCATAATTATTACTCTTACTAGGGTGAAAATAGTACCTAAAATACGAAACATTAAGATTTTAAGAAGCGCTCTGAAAAGGATAGAATATGTATATTTAACATCATAAGTTGCCTGTTTGTCCATATTTGTCTTTATAGAATCTTTAACATTTTTCTGTGAAAATGCCTCTGAAGAACTTATGCTTTCATCATCCAACATACTGAGAGCTTTGGTGACATTGTCATCGGTAACATCTTTATTCTTGTCCTTATCACCAGAAACAACTCCCAATAATCCACCTAACTGAATAGCTCGAACAGTCTTACCATGATTACCAATTTTGTCTAAATAATAATGAATTGCACGTCTAAACAGACTGGCTTCCATTTCGGAAATACGAAGTGCAAAACTATCTACTAATCTTTCAATGAAATTCAAAGATTTGGTGTCTAAGAATTCCCATTTGTAATTGATATGTAATAACGATTTTTCTGGAAGCAATTGCAACTTAACTTGACTAGTGTTCTCTGGATCGGGACATGCGGTGATAATAAACTTAGAACCAATTTTTAATTTATGACATAATGGAATCTTTAGGATAATTGGATCTTGGTCAATTTCATAATATCTATTCTCAATCATACCGATGATTCTTTGAGTTGCTGATAATTCGGATAGGGTATCACTCAAAAAGCCATCGGTTCTATTTAGTTTAAACTGAATATTTCTTACCAATTGCACATTACCATTCTTATCAACTTCTTCTTTCCAATACCAATTTGTGTTGTAATTATTCTCTTTATCCGCAAAGAATAAACAGTCGGGAAATACATTTGAATGGTCACCAAACATTATATGACATAGTCCCTTGGATGATATATTATAAGCCTTGGTATAAGTCTTGGAATAGTATTTTTTAATCTCATTAGTTCTTGTGGCTAATTTCCTAATACTGGACGATATATCCCAAAATGTTTTACCAAGACGATATTCGGTTTCCAGAATACCCTTTTCTTTACAAGAAGCCCTTTCAAAGTCTTCTTGTTCTTTGTAAAGTTTATCAATAACTTTGAACTTATCTAGGATGTTTTCTGTACTGGATTTAGTATCACCATGAGCCAATTCAACTAAATGTTGTAATTTGGTAGCCACAGCTTTATTGTTATCAAAACATACAAAAAATTTCAAGTTAAAAACTGAACTAGAATAAATCTTGATAAAATTCTTGACGTTTTCATCATATTCCACAGAAACATGAGATTTGAATGAATGTCTTGATAAATGAGAGAATCCAACAAAGTTCATATAAACATAGAAATAGTTTTGGGTTACATGAAACACGGAAGCAAATTTTTGAGTTTTATTGGCGGTCCAAATTGCATTAAATTTAAATAACAATGGCTCATCAATATATTTCAAAACACCCTCTTGGTCAAAGTAGTTGATAGATTCAAAGATTGTTTTGAATTGGATGTTAGAGATCTTTAAAGCATTTGAATAATTCTTTGGGTAGACATCTGCTTTAAAATCAGCATTATCCTTTTCACCATCTTTAAGGAAAACGCCACCATTTTGGTTCAAAACATTAACACCCCATATGTTAGCTTGAATAGCATCATAATAGTTGTTGTTATTTATAAAGGAGCCTGCCAGCAAAGCAAGAGGAGTGAATTTTGTAGAGATCGGTGCAGAACATGTCTTAACATCAAAATTTCTTTGTTCAATCAATGATTCTATTTGATTGGATTTGAAAGTGCTTTTCAAGTTTTCAATTAATGAAACGGTTTCTTTCTTGCTGAAAGAAACTAATTGTTGATCCACTACGGTAGTTGTTGATGAGGCAAACTCCAAAAATCTTGGAGAATATCTCCTCTCAGCAAAAGCAATATCCTCTTTATCTTCTTTCAAACTAAGATATTTTTGTTTTGATTTCTTAAAAGCTTGAATCCATTTCTTTAATTCAACCAAGTTTTCAGCTTGAAAATTTAAAAATAAATCTTCTCCCTTTATACCAGCACCTTTAATCTTAAGTTCAAACGTAAATCTTTGTGGAGCATTTTCTAAATAGGTTGCAGTGATAAGACCCATACCAAACTTGTCAGTTTCTTCCACACCAGTCTTGTCAGGAGAAAGTAAAAAGATACCAAATATCAAGTCAGAGATAAAACACCATCTTTTAACCCACACCTCTCTATTATCTTCACCGACAAAAGTTTTCATATATAACCAGCCAGCTTCTCTTTGAGATACAACTTTGAAACAATCTGCATCTGACAGTGAGTAAAAATTATTATTTGCAACATAATCTTTCTCATCATTTGAAGGTTTAATTGATTTTAAAACTTGGGAATAAATAAAAGAATGAGCTTGCTTCAAACTTTGGAATAATAAGATTGCATATTTATTCACGACACGAACCCAATCGGCATAGTCTGTTGCATATTTTTCCAGTTCAGGTGCCAAATTGACATGACCCACTGATTCTTTCACTGGAAATTCGTTTTGTTTTTTGATCAAATCAATAATTTCAATGACAAATTTGTCAATGGCTAATTGAACATTTGAAATGGTTCTGATTAATGTCAGTGATGCATCCAAATAACTTTTCTTTATTTCGTAAATGTGTTCGTTTTCTTCTTTCAAGAAGGATGGTTGCATATTTTCATCGTTTTTTGGTAATCCTTGGGATATGGCCAAAGTCTTATCTAGTTTAGATTGATAGAATTCAAAATTTTTTCTCTTCAAGTTGTAAGGTTCAATTGTATCTTTATATAACTCTTCCACAAGGGCATCATATTTGATACCAGCGCTGAAAAGAACATTGAATATTTTCTTCAGAAACTTATCATAATCCTTATTGAATTGTTGTACAATAGTTGAGGAGTAGGTTTGATTTGCAGCAAACCCGTTACTCAATATGGAAGGAGGAGGCAAAAGGTTAGGTGCTAATTTTCTTTTAGAGGCTTTGAATTGCTCTGAGGCCTCATGGATCTTTTCCCCATTGAATTGACCGAAACCTTTGATCCAATCTTCCAATTCTACAACCTTTGTATGGTATGTGTTAATATAAGCTCTAAATGACGGAGAATCGATGGATGCCTCGTTAAGAGAGGCTGTAATCCATTGGATCTTGGCATCAGTCTTCCCACTCATTACTCGTTGTGCTTTTAATCTTCAGGATTTACAAGCTTGTCTTCTGCTTTTTGAGAAATGGAAAGTAAATTAAAATGAAACTTATATATCTCTGTCCAAATATGTTTGTCTCTTCAACTAGGTTGCATTAATAAACTGTTTCAACGACGATGTGGTCTTTCCTTAATAATTGGGTTTGTCCAATTTTTTTTTTTCAGGGGGAATGAAACTATAAAGACCCTTGCAGATCTTGAAAGTTGAAAAATTTGGTAGCGACAAATAAGAAGGCAGATTGCATAGTATTCATATTCAAATGGCCAGAAACATTGAGGAAGGACAAACTTTATAGCTGAGTCTGGTATGATCGATAATACTTGATAGTTGGAAACAGGTAGGTAATAATAGTTTGCAATGAACCTTTCTTTCCTTGTTTGTTTTGTCGCTTCTCTTGAGCTCAATTTGGGTAGAGAGTACATCCCTTTACAGTGGAGAAATACTCGAAGTTAGTCGAACTTCTTGATGATTAAGAAGAATCTGAACTATTAGAGCTTCTGACACAATGTGCATCAAATGTTATTTAGCTTGAAGTGAACGATCCTCTCCATCCTCTCCATTTTTCGATATAGTGTACATGTTAGCCGTATTATGACATTCAATCAAATATTCAGTTCTCTTAAAGATAAATGGGTTATCGCACATTTATCTCGAATGGTTGCTGATTATAAATTACTCTTGACCATTCCAATTAAGATAATTGTAATTTATATTTTACTAATTCGGGCTGTGCGTTATTTTGGTTAATCAATTCCCTGTACCTTTAACACAAAAAACTGCTCATATGGGGTAGTGTTACATATACATATACATAAAACCTCACA
This sequence comes from Monosporozyma aerobia, assembly GCA_028408415.1. NCBI lineage: Eukaryota > Fungi > Ascomycota > Saccharomycetes > Saccharomycetales > Saccharomycetaceae > Monosporozyma > Monosporozyma aerobia. The sequence continues at coordinate 1,317,633 of JAKOOU010000020.1, forward strand.
ATGCAGAAACTGCCTACTGTAATATCTATGTATCACATTGATTCTTATAATCTTTTTTCAATGGCGCTTATATACAAAAATTATCTTTTCAACAAAGTTGAAGGAAGCGTTCTGTAACGTATTCCATGCTAAAGGACAGATGATAATGGTGGCTCAACTCTCAAAACACTAAAAACATTAAGGCGCGAGAATAGTAATCATTATCTCTATATCATCTCCCATCCTTCACTTGACATTCGACTGCAAACAAAGATCTTATCTTCTAATAATTCGAAATTTGAATTTCTCGAATACTCAAAAATAAAGTTGGAATATCCCATAAAGTGGTCCAAAATGACTAACAGAACTACAAAACCGAACTAGAACCTAATCGACCACTTACGCATAACTAGGATGTTATCTGCTATAAGAAGCGTGAATCTCACTATCTGTAGAAGACACCTTTCATTCCCTTTAATCTGTGCATATTCAACAATTTCAACAGATGTATACAATGCAAAGCTATTAAAGAAGGCTAAAGAACAAGGCTTCGAAACCATCGATCAATTGAAAGCACATTTGAAGAAAGAAATAGAGAAGCAAAAAATTGAATTCAATAAGAATGATCCTTTGAAAGAGTTGGATAAGGTAAAACAATCAAATCTAGGTCAAAACACTATAAAAGTTAGACCGCCCCTAAAGAAAAGTCCAGGGAAGGCTCCTTTCAAAACTTTGAGCTCATATATGGACGTTGATAAGCTAAAATCATTAGATTCAAAGCAGATAGAATTTTTATGGAGAGCAAGATGGTCCACTAAAGATGATTCATTAGTTGCTGTAGTCCCTGATTCAATCTTTGAAAGAATGCATCAAATTGCTAAAGCGAATCCCTGCTTTGTGTTACCTTTACCAAGAAAGGTGGAAGGTAATGAAACTGAAACTGGGAATAAAGAAGGTATGGAATTACATTATGTTCAGTGGAACTTTCCAGATAAGAATACAACTCACTGTATCTTGACCAGTTTGGCTGAATATAAACTACATAATCAATTTGCCAGACCACATACTGTAATTGAATTCCATTCTGAATTATCCCAGAAAGTTGGGGCCGTACTAATGAATGGTCATGTGGAGAAAGATGCCACTGTTACACTAGCAGATTCTCAATTATTATTATTGAATATCCAGAGATTCTATGGCGTGATGGGCATTGAATCTTCTATTGCCAAAGAAAGACTAAGCCTTTTGCACAAATTCAATCAAGGTTCAAAGGACTTTGATTTAGACAAATTGATCAAATTAGCTCAATCAATGGAAAATTAAACTTGTTTTGATATTAAACTTGTAAATACACCTGCATCACTATATATTCACCAACAGTTTGCTTTATATACTTCTCTAATTCAATATAGACCCATTGATTGTATTAAAAGAACTGGCCAAATATGAACATGTTATCATCTAATGAATTAACTCAATTACAATATTATGGTTGCTTGGAAAATACTTTTCTATCTTTGCAGTTGCAGGTTGGCCGGGAATCAATTTTTAAGTTATCATAACAAGATACATATTTTTGAATCCCACACATCAATTTCTACAATATCTCCACAATACTTATATAAAATATTTTTGTGGCATAATGGAATTACCCACTCTTGTATCTTGCTGGAATCGTTTGGCTTTGTAAGTTCTATGTATCATTCTGGTTATTTTACTAAAAATATGGTCTTTACAACTTCACGTGACCTGTCACCCATGATCAAAGAAACATATATTGAATCACTTACTCTACAGATGTTCTATTGATCTTATACCAGGTTATATGTGATTGAGTCAATACCAAAATGCTTATCGAGCTATCCAAGCCTTTCAAAATTTGTTGTTGACCTAAAACTTCTTGTTTCTTTCAACTAAGGTAAGATAATATTTTTCAAACAGGCTCTAATATATTAAGAACAATTACTAAAGTTGTATCTTTATCAAACCCTATTTTAGTATAAAAGTAAGTATATTTTAATAAATATAAAGTTCTAACAGTTGATAAATCGGTGTGATAGCTACTAGAGATCTCATTTCTCTTTTAATCTGTATCAAACCAGAATTTGAAGGGTAAATTACTAAACTCTTGTTAAAGATGCCAACCCAAAACAAAGAATCAACCACTTGCTTCTCACCTGAACATGGTTATAATATAACTCTTTGTGATGAAACTAATATTATCTACCTCTCTTATTGATGCCATTTACACTTTGTAACACTTCAATGGCATCGCCCTACACGATATTTCAATATAGAAGAAAATCACCTAATAGAAACAGTATGACTGTATTATATCTCTGATAATGTTGAATAAACCCTAGCATTGAGAATAGAGCATCATATCAATCCAACTTATATTAATATCGAGCATGCCTTTGTCCAGAGTAATCTTTTTAGGCCCAAGGGGTACTTACTCTCACCAAGCAGCTTTACAACAATTCGGTACTGAAGCAAATATAGAATATATACCAACTCAATCCATCCCACAATGTTTTGAAGAATTGGAACGCAATAAAGACATGGCATACTCTGTGGTACCATTAGAAAACTCTACTAATGGCCAAGTTGTGTTTTCTTACGATCTTTTAAGAGATATAATGTTGCAAGAGGATACCAACAAAATTGGTAAAAGAGTCATCCCAGATTTAAAAGTGGTTGGTGAACAATATGTGTCAATTACACATTGTTTACTAACTTCTGCCTCTATAGAATCTATAGATCAACTATCTCAATACAGACATATCAAGATTTATTCACACCCACAGGTATGGGGCCAGGTGACTAATTTTATTAATGATTTAAAGGCAAAATGCCCTGACGTTAAGTTCGAAACCATTGACACAAGTTCCACTTCTGGTGCAGTTGTAATTGCCAAGGAAGAAGAAAGTAAATTGCTTCCTGATGATAGAGACACATTATATTTAGCCATTGCCAGCGAGACCGCGGCTCATTTAAATAATGTGAATATTATTCAACATGCAATTAATGATAAGTTAGGTAACACGACCAGATTTCTTGTCTTACAAAGGCAAACTGATAAACAACTACCTATCCATGATGAATCTATGCAAGTGAGTTTGCTAACCTTTACTACCGAGCAAGATGAGCCTGGTTCATTAGTTGACGTTTTAAATATTTTGAAAGATCATTCAGTAAATATGTGCTCTATCCATTCAAGACCATACAATGATCCAAAATCACCAAGGAAATGGCAATATGTTTTCTTTGTGGAATATACATTAGATAAGACAAAGACTGATGTGGATATCTTCTACAATCAAATTGCTGAAAAATGCCTGCAATGGTGTTTATGGGGTACTTTCTCAAGAAACGAAAGATACTACCAGTAGAAAGTAGGGCCAAGGGTCCATTTATTGAATAACTTTCAGAATAATTAAACAAACATAAACTAATAGCACATATTATAGAATATTTAATGCATTTCATGAAAGGAGACTAGAAAAAAAAATCATAAAAAAAATCAAAAAAAATCACGAATAGCAAAGACATATAATTATGATATTTTCAAAATGAATGTCTACAAGGGTGTCTATCTTTATTGCTAAATAACATATTTTCGGATCATCAATTATTTCTATCAGTAGTTGATATGGAATAATCAACATTCTTTGCTAAAATTAACAAAGTAATTTACTACAGATAACTAACTAGACAAAGTTATAAAAGAATGGCATCACTTAATATATCATTTCTCCAAAAGTGACATATTTTTGCTGAGTCATTATAACTGCCTAAGCAGCATCACTACTATAAAATGATGCCAAGTATCATACATGAAGATACAGAGAGTATAATCTCAACTTCTTCTGGAAAAAGAGAGAACAGTATTTCTGAGACTAGTAATACAGTTACACAAAAAGAGTCATTATTCTATCCTATCTTTTTATGTCTTCTTATCTCATTTGGTGGTTTCATTTTTGGTTGGGATGTGGGGACAATTGGGGGGATCGTAAATATGAAAGAATTTAAAAATCATTTTGGAACCCAGTATAATTCAGAATTACATATCAATGAGTTCCCAAACTATTTGACTGGTTTAATTATTGGAATATTTAATATCGGCTGTGCTGTAGGTGGTATTTTTTTGGTTAAAGTTGGTGATTATCTTGGAAGAAAAATTGGTATCACTGTAGCATTAATTATTTATACTATTGGTGTTTTGGTTCAGGTTGTTAAAAATAATTTCTGGCTCCAGTTTGTTGGTGGTAGACTTATTTGCGGGTTAGGGGTTGGCGCCAATACAGTTCTGGTCCCAATGTTTATCGCAGAAAGTGCTCCAGTTAAAATTAGAGGAGCTATGGTAGTTCTTTTCCAACTTATGGTTACCTTTGGGATTCTAGCTGGTAATATTACTAATTATTTCTGTGTGAAGTTGATAAAGGACTCTAACAAGATTTGGGCGGTGCCTCTTGGTTTAGGTTTGGTTTGGGCTGTTTTGTTATTAGTTGGCTTGATATTTGTTCCTGAATCTGCTGAGTATTTAATGCTCAAAAAGATGGACGAAAACAATGCCAGATCTTCTTTTGCAAAAATGAATGGTATTCAACCAGATGATCCCAAGGCCAACGATTTCATGAATGATATGCAAGAAAAACTGTACTTGATAACTCAAGAATCAGTGAAAGATAGGCAATGGCATGAATTTGTGTCTGGCAAACCAAAATTAGGACTTCGTTTAACAATTGGTATATTATTGATGGTATTTCAACAGTTAACTGGTATAAACTACTTCTTCTACTATGGCACCGCTCTATTTGAAAGTGCAGGTATGAATAATCCATATTCAGGTGTGATAATTCTCTCTGCTGTCAACTTTGTTTCTACTTTTGGAGGCATTTATCTTGTAGAATCCTGGGGAAGAAAGATCTCCTTGTTTTTTGGGTCAATTGGTATGACCATTTGCATGATCATCTATGCTAGTATTGGAAGTTTTGCTTTAGGGACCACGGGCGCTGTCTGGGGGATGATTGCGATCACATGTGCATACATTTTCTTTTTTGCGACTACCTCTGGCCCAGTAACTTTTGTTATCGTTTCTGAATTATTCCCAATGAGAACCAGAGCCATTTCAATGGCCATTTGCTCAGCTACAAATTGGATTGTAAACTTTTTCATTTCTTTATTGATTCCAATTATCAGTGCTAAGATTAATTTCTTCTTAGGTTACATTTTTGCTTTCTTTTTATTTTTATCAATCTTTTTCATATTATTCTTGGTTCCAGAGACACAAGGGAAGACTAGTGACCAAATTGACCAAATATATGGATCTGATGATTCCGAATATTCTGGTGACGAAAGTTATCAACCATCATCCTCATTATTCAAGACTTCCTGATTTTACAACATGATTTATTTTAATTTTTGTCTATCCATTTAATCAATCAATAATTTTTTATGCTCATACAATTTTTTTTCTTATGTTTAATGTTATTATTATTAATGTATATCTTATATATTAAGGACTATTTAAATAAAGTTATTCTCCTTTAAAAACTCTCTTATTATATCCCAATATCCATCTTGTAAAATAGTGTCATTATGATGACCCAATGGAAATTCAAATACTCTTTTCAAAGATGATGGGCATAGTTCAAATAATCGTTTCATATGGTCAGGTGGGACAATTTCATCTTTTAATCCTCTTAAAAATAAAAATGGGGTATTAGTGTTACTCTTTGGCATCAACTCTTCAGAATTCCAGATTTCGTGACACATGAATGCAATATTTTTTAAAAAGGGAAACATGTAAGGAATAACTTTTCTTATACTTAAGAATGTGTTCTCTAATATAACACCATCAACTAGATCTGGGTATTTGGAACTGATGTAGATTGCATTAGCACCACCTAAAGAACGGCCATAAAGTACCAACTTCTTAGTTTTGTGAAATTCATTTGTAGCCAAATATGAAATTGCACGATCAGCATCTAATTTCAAGCCCTTTTCATTAGGGGTTCCTTCAGAGAACCCATATCCTCTATAGGAGTAGATAAACACACTCATATTCAATTGCCGGTAAAACAATTCCACAATCGGGATGAAGAACCCAATGTTACCGGCATTGGGACATAATATAAGTACAGTGGATTTCGAATTTTCTTTTTGTAAATCATAAGCTTCAATGGTAACCCCATCTTTGGTAGTCATCACCACTCTTTCATATGGTAACCCTCTTATAGCTGGAGTATCCACATGCTTTCTTGCATCTTGGGCCCAGGATGGATATACTAATTTATTTTGAAATGTGTATAGAGTGGCTAACGAAAATGATGATAAAGCAATAACACCACCAACAAACATTCGAACATAATCTACCACCATAGTGTTACTATATTTTATGACTGGATAGTGCCTTCGGAGTTGTCTTTAATAACTGACAGTGGTTCGTGATATGCTTTTTTTATATATTTTCACTTTACTGCCACTTTCTTAATCTATGAAAAATTCGGTTTTAATTAGTTTATCTTTTCATATTAAGAAGGGCTTGAATGGATATTAAAACTATGTGTATGGGAAATGAGAAATAATTCTGTTTAAAGTATTGGTGTAATCATCATCAGTGGTATTAAAGGATATATATTTATATATAATTTAGGTAAAGATTAGCCACTGGTAAGTTGTTATATCAACCAGGCAAAAATCAATGCAATAAGCTGGTTTGTGGATCAAAAGACCATTCAGTGATAACACCTTGGAAAAAGAAACCCAAGATGATAATAACATACATAAGGATCAGCATGGACCCTTTAAAATAGTTGGATTTACCTTCCGCATACAAGTAGGTAAACATGAAAATACCAGCAATGGATCCAATAAGGTCCCACTTTGGGAAGACTAATGTGAACATTTGCTCTCTAATGTTAATATCTGGATGCGGTATATTCCAAGTGTATATTATAGAATATATCACTAAAGCAGGAATTTGTAATTGACAAACTTGTAAAGCATATGCTGTACCAATTTCCATAGAAAGGGCAACATTACCATGAATAGCAAATGAAATAGCGTTAAGAAATTCTGTAGTATTTGGCACTAAAGCGAAGATTGTCAACCCAAGGAATTTGGGACTTAAACCAGGGAAATCTTCCAAAACAGAATCCACACAAGCAACCAATATTTCTGCGATGATTGCATATAATAATGTAGCAATCAACAAAATGCATGTTGATTTTGATCTAGACCAATTTGGCGCTTCGTGACCCTCTTGTGGTGTGCTTTGCTCTTCTTCTGTGGTAATACTGTTAACAACACTCCCACCAACAGTAATATCTTTTGTCTGTTCAGTGATTGGTAATTCCCAAATCATCTTGGCATGTGTTCTTAGTGTGAACCATAACCCAATGATATATGCTAAGAATAATGCTACAGCACATGAAATAGACATTGGTTGTAGCACATGAGTATACATTCTATCATATGTTAATGGTGGATGCATGAAATAACATTGGCTTGAAGTTAATGCCATAGCCACGTTTTTAACACTTAAACCATGAATAATATCATCATCAACACATTTGACAATATAACCACCATAAATTTCATAGAAGATGGTTGGAACAAATAAAACAATCATGGAAAAGATCAATAAAGCAGATGAGACACCAGCACTAGCAGGGTTGTATCTTTGTGTCTTTCTATTCCATGCACCCCCAACCATGGAAAGACCAGGCAATAATAGAACCGCACCTAGGATGGAGCCAATAAAGGAACCTTCCACCAAAAGACCTTCCTTTTTATTTAAAGCAATGCAATATAAATAAATTTCTACGATGGTGGAAAAGAATGCATTAATAACAGCACCAAGACCCATAGAAGTTTGAGCAGAGATAGAAGCGACAGCTTGACCAATATAAAAGGCTAATGGAACGATAGAGGCTAGACAAAGAATGAAAATAGTAGATTCATCTGTGAATTTGAAATTTACGTTTAAATATGATTTCAACACATAATAATCAAAGATGGTGAAGAATACTAGGAAGATTAAATTGACCACAATGATATTGGTACCATCTACAGTAAATTTATAATAATGCCAACCTGCACAACGGAATGTACATAATAGTACGTTTTTGTTGGAACCGTTGTTTGCATTATCCAAATTAGTAGATGAATTTTGAATATTTTTGAAACCTAATGCTAAGGGATGTTTTCTTAGATGGTATAGTAGATTCCAAAGTATGTTACTCATTGGGATGGTAAAAACAAACAACCATGTAATCAATACTAGGATCATAACTATTGGTTCTAGGATTAAATGGAACATAATGTAGAAGATGATTCTACCGATGGTCCATTGACCTCTACCAAAATATCTTCTTTGTTGCATATTATCATCAAGGGCAGATGTGGTATCGGACTCGTTAGAATTATTAATGTTATTATTATTATTATTATTATTACTATTATTATTATTATTATTTGATCTTGAATTATTGTTTGGTAAATTGATTAAACTTGGTGTTTCTGAAATTGGACTATCAGGGAATGTTGCATTATCATTCGAGTTGTTTTGATTGGAATAAGGGATAGAACCATACGATGGGTATTGTAATCTATCATTATGATTTAAACGTGGAGAAAGACTTTGTGATTGATGGAAAAACAATCTATTACTATACGAGGAGACCCACTTATAGAATTGTGGGACACTAATCCCCTCGTCCTTATCCTCGTCTAAATAATGTTCATCTTGTAACAAATAAACTACTTTCCCAAAGGGTGATAAAAGATATTTGGCCAATTTAAAAAATACTAAGGAATATTCTCTTGCAGATGGAGTGAATAGTCCAAGGGTTGCGACGGCAAGAGCCGCCAAAGTGAATACTATAGAGAGAAGCAATCCAAATGTCATTGACCAGATGAAATTGGATATATGAACGTACCAATTAATTTTTTTCAATTGAGTTTCATGAATATCTTCATCAGCAGCCTTTTGTACCGATCTTTGTTTTTTGTATAATGCTGGTTTCCAAATTCTGATACCGAAAGGATGTGTCTTATTGATAGCGTCTTGTCTTTCTCTTAAAGTGAATGATTCCATGGAGGAAGTTGTTGAGATGCGATCGTCATCATTTGACAGATTAGATTCTAAATCATTTGAAATTTGGTTCAATTCCTCCATAATCAGAGCATTGTTCGAGTTACTATCAGACAACGTTGTATGGCTGGGTGGGTTGAATGTATCATTACCAGGAATTTCCTGCACGTTTGAAGTGTTTGAAACATTGCCATTCATCACACCAAGGGTTGGAGTGGTTATATGTTTCGACACACTTCGATACTGTTTCAATCTTGGTCTCATGGACTCTGGCAATGGGTTATTTACGGTATCTACATTAGGAGCCGACTTGATGGAGTTCAACGCTGGTTTAGAGGGTTTCTTGTGCAAAGCATAGTGCAATCCGTCTTGCAACCCTTCCAAATACCTGATATCATGCTTGACTTCATCTGGATCGTCATCCACACTGAAAATTCTTCTTATATGTAAATTTTCTTGAATGGCAGGGGTTGATTGCGTGATGTAGTCCTTATGGTTGTGAATATGACTATTATTATTATTATTATTATTATTATTATTATGCGTAGTGTTATAATTGCCAGTGGATTTCTTGTTGTTTCCAGGAGGTAGAGAGTCCATCTTTGTATGCTTTACTCCCTTATCTCTGTCAAGGTTTGTGTGTGGATCAATTGCAATGTACAGTTGATACGAATAGGCATAAGATATGTGCCACTTCCAGATTGAAGATCTTTGGGATCATCTTATATTTTTGCCATTTGGAAATTTGAAAACAGGACAATACACATATATATATTTATATCTATATTTATATTTATATTTATAGACACGCCCAATTAGGCAATGAACATATTTCCAACAGTAAATAAGTATGCAATACATTGTAGCAATCAATTAGAAGATAACTGAGTAATAACACACTCCCCACTGTGTTAACAGCAATATATCACTACTTATCCTTATGACACATATATATGTATATATATATATGTATATATTGATATATCTTTATATGTGCTAAGACAAGTATCGAAATGTCTTCGCTGTGAAAACTGCAAAACTGCAAAACTCCGCGGGAGACCCGTGCACCACACAGCGGAATTTTGTTTTTCCCGCGCTGTGGCGGTTACCCGGCAATACAAAATTCATTTTTCGTGTTTTCAAATTTAATTTTTGAAATGAAGATAATCTTGAAGATAAAAATAAATGAAAATAAATGAAAATAAATGAAGAAACAACAACGGGAGAAGCCATTTGCCAATTCATCGACAGATTCTTGACTATTTATTTACTCACTGGAAACATCGAAAGAGTGAAAGTTTGAAAGATTGAAACTGCTTACACCCAAGAAAGCAAGCAGATAAAGAACCGTTCTAGTTCACACAAGTAGTACTCACCACTCGCTGCCAGAACCGAAACAAAGGAGTCTTTGAAAGATTTATATTCCCTCTGCTGAAATTATTGTATCCACACAAACCTATAACCCACACAACTATAATATGAAGCTGAATTTACTCTCGCTCTATACTTTGCTGCTCGTCATTCCCGTAGCTTGGTCGGCTATGGTCACCGACTACATCGTCACTACTAACGTGGCTGGGTCTATCATGACCGTCACCAGTATATACGATCCTGCCACCAGAGTGCCAGGAGCTGCTGCTGCTGCTGCTGGCGCTGGTGCAGATGAAGATGACGACGAGGATGCGGATGCTACCACCGCAAAGACTACTAAGGCTAAAGACACTAAAGCTAAGGCTACTGCCACGGGGGGGAAAATTGTCAAGACTTTAAAACCTGTCGTAGTCACATCTATTCAAACCGCTGCTGATGGGTCTTTACAAAACGTCATCAACACCGTGACCCCAGTCGTGTCTCAATATGTTAGCAAGAACGCTGCAGGTAAATCCGTTACTGTCACCACCACCGTCACTCCAGGTGCCAATCCTGCTGACGCTAATGCTGCTGCCACTGATGTTGCCGACACAGACGCAGCCGGTGTCACCACTTTAAACCCGGTCATCTCCACATTTGTCCAAACCGCCGCGGATGGGTCTTTGCAAACTGTCATCACCACCTACCATCCATACGTCAGCCAAGTCTTATCCACAAACCCTGCGGGGGTCCCTGTCACCGTCACTGCCACCGTCACTCCAGGTTTAACCGTCACCAACACTGCTCCGGCCACTGCCACGACCCCAGCAGGTGCATCTATGACAACCACTACAGTCACCTCCACCATAGCTAAGGGTAAAGTTACCACTTACACCACAGTGATCCCAATCAAAAACGCTGCAAAGGATTCCGTAAGTAAATACTCCAATCCAAAAAACAGACCAGATCCAAGTACCTCTGTCACTCCACAACCTGCTTCGCCAGTGACTACACTATCGTGGCAAAGTATCATCACCATCAAACAAGGTGATACCACTTTCACTACTAGTGCAGCACCAAACATCGTTTGGGTCACTCTGACCACTAACGGTGCCGTAGTCACTGTCTCAACAACATTCATTCAAAGATTCAGTTCCCAATACGCCACCGTGGCCCTCCCAAGTTCAGGATCAATTGGGTTAGGTTCATTAACTGGGAAGATCGGGGTCGTTAAGACAGATTTCCAAAGTACCATGAAATACAATAATAATGCATTCACCCTACAATATAGCCCAATTTGGTCTATCGTTGCCTTCTTATTATCATGGTTCTTGTAAGTTTGCCCTTATTCATCTTACACATAACATTATGTTACATTACGCCCCCCTCCCCCCCTCTCTCTACACAGATCTTATCTATTCCCAAATACTATATTATATATATATATATACATTTAAAAATCTCATTCTTTATTTAGAGCATTCATTAAACCTTTTCAAATCTTTAAACAATCAATAAATAATAAAGGACCTTTACTATACAAGACACCAATCAAGAAGACAAACACAGCAGTAAAAGGATGGATGATGGTGTAATATCCAACACTAATGTGGATGACAATGTCAGACCACAACCTACTTCTGTGGAACCAATGTTACTAAACGATAATGCAACAGTATCAAACAACAACACTAATAATACTGCATTTGCTTCTCTTAGTACAGACATATCGACATTGAATTCTACCACTGGCACCGCTACAACTGTGCCTCATGCCAATACAAATAGTAATATTAAGAGTACTACCACTGCTGATAATAATAATAATAACAATGACATGACTAGACAAAGGAAGACAACGAAGTTCATCTTGTCCAAATATACAATCTATGAAACTAAAGAAAGAATGTATGTTGTCGGGTCTAATAAGAGAGAAACAATGTTCAGGATCTTGGAAATTGATTTAACAATGACAGATAATGAATTAACTGTCTTGGAAGATAATATCTTCTTCACTAGAAATGAAATTATCGATGTCTTAGCTGAATTAGAAAAGGAGAGTGATGATGGATTGAAGAAAAGATTGACTGGTTACGGGCTGTTAGGATTTATTAAATTCACTTCATGCTATTATTTGGTTGTCATTACAAAACTCAGACAAGTGGCTGTCATTGGAGGCCATTCTGTGTATCATATCGATGGCACTGAATTAGTCCCCATTACAAATAATTATAAGAAACCAGATAAATATTCCACTGAGGCAAAACTGATGAGTACATTTCAAAATCTAGATTTAACCAAGACTTTCTATTTCAGTTATACATACGATATTACAAATACATTACAAACTAACCTTCTAAGAGAAAAATTGAAAGCTGTGAATAGACCAGATATCTCTATCCCTAGCGGAGTCCCAGATTATAACGAAATGTTTGTATGGAATAATTTTCTTCTATTACCTCTATTCAACAGTCTTAATACAGTTTATGATTGGTTTCAATGTATTATGCATGGGTTCATTGATCAGGTTAATCTTTCCTTGTTAGGGAAAAGTATATACATCACTTTAATAGCAAGAAGATCTCATCATTTTGCCGGTGCACGATTCTTGAAAAGAGGTGTTAACACTCAAGGTTATGTGGCTAATGAGGTGGAAACAGAACAAATTGTTACTGATATGCTTTTGACTCCATTCCACAAATCTGGACAGGGATTTTTTGATAGTGATAGATACACGTCCTTTGTTCAACACCGTGGGTCAATTCCATTGTATTGGATCCAAGAAGCTTCTAACTTAAAAGCCAAACCACCAATTGAGATCAATGTTGTAGATCCATACTTCAGTCCTGCTGCATTGCATTTTGATAGATTATTCCAACAGTATGGTGGTGGTACCATTCAAGTTTTAAATCTGATTAAGACCAAGGAGAAAGTTCCCAGAGAAACTAAATTGCTAAAAGAATTTGAACAGTGTATTTCATACTTGAATAAACATTTGCCTGAACAAAAGAAAATTGACTATGTTTCATGGGACATGAGTCGTGCATCAAAACAAGATGGTCAAAAAGTTATCGAATTTCTAGAAACATATGCATTGAAAACAGTTTATGATACTGGTATTTTCCACAACAGTTCTACTTTTGAACAAACTACATTGCAAGAAGGGGTATGTAGAAGTAATTGCATTGATTGTCTGGATCGAACAAATGCTGCGCAATTTGTCATTGGCAAGAAAGCTCTAGGTATACAACTAAAAGCTCTAGGTATTATAGAAGATACCTATTTAGAATACGACTCAGACATAGTGAATATACTGACAGAGCTATTTCACGACCTTGGTGATACCATTGCATTGCAATACGGTGGGTCTCATCTAGTAAATACCATGGAAACTTATAGAAAAATAAATCAGTGGAGTTCGCATTCAAGAGATATGGTAGAAAGTATTAAAAGATTCTATAGTAATTCCTTTGTTGATGCACAACGACAGGATGCAATTAATTTATTCCTGGGAAATTATATTTGGAAACCAGATGCTCCTCCAATATGGGAATTAAACACTGATTTTTATCTTCATAACGAGTATACAATCGTGGGCCCCAAGAGAAGTTACACTCACTGGTGGAACAAATATCATATTAGAAGCATTAGAGAATTATTAAGGGAAGAAATTATAGAGAAAGATAATGACATTACACTGGAAAAATTGAGATTAAATATTCGTGGGTATCCTGACGCATTTGATAACTATTGGAATGAATATTATTTACCTCGTAGTTTAACATGGATGCAGGACTTATTTGCTTACAACATGAATTCTACTCGAAGATATGAATCCACTAGGAAAAATATGAAAAGTGTGTCTCCATTCGATACGCGGAAGCAAAGTTGGATTAATAAAAGACTGAAAACTTTGCTAATGGCAGAGGAAGAAAAATGTAAGGGGGACACAGTTATAAAGGAAGAGAGACAAAGGATCATCACATCAAATGATGAGACTGAGTTGTCTTTATATCGTTTGAAAAATTTAATAGCTAACGGAAAAGAATTCCAATCTAGACTATATGATTTATCATTTCACGAAATACCGATCTTAGTGTCAGAAAACCTTAGAGATATAGATTTATTACCGTCACTCTCTGCAACTGAATCCTCTTCCAACAACGGTACTACACCAGATATTAAAGAATTGTACCCAACCAACTTGGTATCTGTAGATTCTCAATATTACTCTCACATGGAAAAAGTGAGCTTAAATGACTTAGAACCACTAGACTCTTATGATGAAGCGGCCATAGCAGTTACCAATTTAACGGTAGATTCAGAAAGTCTAAGAATTTATCAAAACTCAACAGAAATAGATTCTAAGAACCTTGTATTTGTTGACTAAACAGTTCCATAATTATATATTCATATAAATCTAATACAATTTTACCTCGAAAATACTTTTGACTTAGATCAAATAAAATCGATAAATAAATAAAAAAAGAAGTAAAGAGCTAAAATACCAATAAAGCATCAGTAGCTACACTAACCAGGGATGAGCTATAAAGATGTCACTGATCGCGACAATAAGTAATCTGTTTCCCAAATGTTTGACTGTAACTTTATTTGTTTGGACCTACACGGTAACACTGATAAGCGTCAATGAAGTGTCTCAAACCAGCTTATTCATCGTTCTTTCACTGGAGGCGATGTTTGCATTATACACATATTTCAAAGTCATTACTATTGGGCCTGGTCATCCAATGGATTTTACAGACTTACAGATTAGAGATCTTCATGAGGTGGAATTGGGTAACGAATTACCACCAACATACATGAGTAAAAAGTCACTCACAGTCAAACGCGATGGTAGATTTAGAGTTTGCCAAACATGCAAACACTGGAAGCCAGATAGATGCCATCACTGTTCAAGCTGTGACAAATGTGTGTTAAAGATGGATCACCATTGCCCGTGGTTTGCTGATTGTATTGGATTCAATAATCAGAAATATTTTATTCAGTTCCTGATCTATACCACATTATATTCCTTAACTGTCACCAATGTCACATTTTTCCAATTATACAGATGGTTTACAAGAAAACAATTTGAAGAAGAAATAATAGATATACTGCTTCTTTCTGTTTGGTTGCTGGGCATTGCTGTGTCTATATCAGTAACATTTTTCACAGGTTTTAGCATATACCAGTTGTCAAAGAACCAAACTACCATTGAAGTTTACAGTTTAAGACGTTACAAAGAAGAAGAACGTATTTTACATGGTACGTACTTACCGATGAGCAACTATAATGTGTTTGATCTAGGCTCTGCTAAGGAAAATTGGAAAGATGTAATGGGCTCAACCTGGAAAGAATGGTGTCTGCCAATACCGAAAAAGACACTAAGAAGAGATAGTAATGCTTTAGATGATAGTGGTCTGTATTTTGCAGTTAATAGATCGACCACACATGATCTTTTGGAAAGTGCAGATTTACAAGATAGGCTGTTAAGAAGAGTAACTCCGAAGTCTTCATTAGACATTGAAAGGCCACTCCTACAATAGATAAAGAAATAACTAAATAAAAGAGTCATTGAAAAAGTTGATTTTATATATACATAAATATATGCTTGTTTATAAAATAAGAACTGCTTGGGAATATTGAATAATTAAGGTATCTTTCTTCCCATTGTGAGTTATAATGCAAAAAGTAGAGGAATAGTGATACAATGCTAGAGGAAAAGTGAAATTTAGTCAACTTACTTACAATAATGTTGCAAGTAATGTGATAATGAAAGAACTTAAACCAATAGCAATTCTGTTAGACCCATCCTCGTATGGACGAACTGAAATAGTAGTGTGATTACCTTGAATTGATTTTGGAGCTTCCACTTGAACAGTAGGAGCAGAGTTTGTGGTTTGGATAGTACCAACTGCGACAGCTTCAGTGGATGTGACTTCAACAGCAGAAATAGTTTTAGTTGCAGGGACTTCACCGGTCTCGACAGAGAAAACTTGAGATCTAATTTCCGTAGATAGTGTAGACACTGGAACCATATCAGTATATAGCGAATTAGCTGGAGCAATAGTAGTAGCAGAGATTGTCTTGCCAATATGGGTGGAGGTTTCATTACGAATAGTACCAACGGCAACAAGACTGGTAGCAGTAGATTCAACACCATTTTGGGTCTTTGTAATAACAGTAGCAGAAATGTCAGTTGAGCATGAAACAGTAGTGGTTAAGTTATGGTAAGGTCTGACTGATTCTAATTCTGTGTAAATTGAAGCAATAGCACTTCTAGTTTGGGTGTTAACCCTAGCAACCACATCTGTTGAACAGGAGACAGTAGTGGTTAAGTTATGGTAAGGTCTGACTGATTCCAATTCGGTATAGACTGAAGCAACAGCACTTCTAGTTTCAGTGTTAACACTAGCAATCACATCTGTTGAACAGGAGACAGTAGTGGTTAAATTATGGTAAGGTCTGACTGAAACCAACTCAGTGTAAATTCTATCGTTTTCAGCATCAGTCTTGGTAATGACAGTAGCACCTGTTTGAGTTGAATATAAGACAGTGGTGGTCATATTATGGATAGAAGAAACTGGAACCAATTCGGTGTAAACACTTTCAACGGCATCAGTGGTCTTGGTGATGGCAGTACCAGAAACATCAGTTGAATATGATTCAATAACGGTACCGTTAGATAAAGTTGTGACAGGAACTAAATCGATGGCAACAGATAATATAGCGTCCAGAGTCTTGGTTTCAACAACACCATTAATATCTGTGGTATATTCGACAGTAATGTTTGAAATTGGAGAACGGGTAGCAGAAGTCTTTGTATTAATATATGTGGTAGCGTTGTTGGAGATGGAGGTGGAGGTGATGACAGAAGAAGAAGAGGAAGAAGAGGAGGAAGAGGAAGAGGAAGTAATAGCAGCAGAAGATCTTGTTATGGTTGTAGTGGAATTGGATACATTATCAAATTCGACTTTGTCTGTTGGCTTAATTGAAGTTACTGGCATAGAAGAGCTGGTTTCAGTGGCAATAGTACTCTCAGTGATTTCATAAGTTTTATTAGTGTTGCTGGTGGTGATGATACTTGGAAAAACGGTTTGAGAGGAAAGGGCAGCAGTGACAGATTCGTTATCAACAGGACCAGATGTAGTAATCAAACCAGTTGGGATAATGGTAGAAACTTCACTTAGAGTCTTTTCAGAAAGGGTAGAAGCGGTGTAAGAGTAACTGGATTGAGAAGAAGAAGAAGAGGAAGAGGTGGATTGACGAGTGTTATTAGAATAGACGGCAGTGACGTGATTAATAGCAGAAGAGGATAAGACAATTGGAGTGTCAACAATAACATTACTAGCCGCTTCGTCATTTAGATCAGCACCATAGATGGTCACAGTAGCAGAGTCTGTTAAATCTCTCTTCTTTAAAGAATTAGCTTGAGTTAAAGAAACGGAATTGGAGATAGGAGTCTTGGCTAATTTTTCAGTGAAATAGTGAATACGAACAAATTTACCTGAACCACTAATTCTAGTGTCGATGGATATTTCAATTTGATCAGCAGTGGATTTGTCCTGGTAAGCAGTGAATGGAACAGTAGTTAATGGGTTACCGTAAGAATCAAACGAAGTGACAACTTCCAATTTTGTAGACTTGACATTATATTTATAGTTGTTAGAACCGGTCTTGACAGATTTGAAAGTAACAGCATTGTTTAATAAAGATAATGGGATATCGGCAGTAAACCAAGCTGTACCATTGTTAGCAAAGGACCCACCGTTTGTGGTCATCTTATTGATGTCTTTGCCAACATAATTAATAGTAGAATTGAAAACATTATCGGTGGTTGTTCTGAAAGTGTAATTCTTGCTATCACCAATATCAATGTTTGCCATAGAGTTGTTGGTTAGACTGGTTAGAAGATTGAAAGAAATTGTAGTGTCGTGTTCAAAAGTAGTTGGGAAGTTAATACCGAACAAGTTATTGTCATGATCATAAACAGAGGCAATCAATTGTCCATTGTTAGAAATGTTTAATGGAACAGTTGGGAAGAAATCGAAATCATTTGGAACACTGAAGAAAACATCATCATTATAAGAACCTTTCTTGACGGATAATTCTGCTTCGATAAGGAAGTAGTGGGATGGATCACTACAGTTTTGGTTTCTTGAGTATGAATCTATTAGATTGATACCTTTGAAAGAGATATCTTTAGCAAAAGTAAATGATATTAGTAGAAATTGTATTAGAAAAGTTATGCTTGATATCATTGTGAGTATAGTTGTGTAGTTGTGTAGTAGTAATAGTAGTGAGAGGATGGTTTTATTATCTGTTTGAGACTTGAGACTAAATAGAGATGAATAGCTGACCCTTAAATCGATATTCCACTTCCTTATATATCAGTGGATCCAGACATGAGGTCTACACGAGGGCGATGGCCTCTATCCAGCAAAGTTCAGAAATGACACAGCTTTGATCCAGCAATCTTCAATTGCGATATCTTTGATCGCTACAATAGATCTTGCTCTACCCCACAACAGCAGAATAAGTAGCAAGATTGAAGGCCAGTGAAGCAACCATCTTGAAAGAGGGGGAGGGAAGCACTCCTGTGGAAGCCAGGATGATCATCTCCAGCACTTGCTCTTCAAGGTCGCCTGTGCTTGTCACTGGCAATTTGTGACACAGTAAAAACCAAGCGGCCCATTGTATTTTGTGTTTTGGCAGACGGAAAAAACAGCGCTGGCTCAAAACTGGCTTTAAGACATGGAAAAATATTACAGTGCTGGAGTGAAAAATGAGATGGCTGGCAGAAGAAGACTCACTGGGTATGGGTGGGGTTAGTCTGGATGGGGACCCCACCAGTTCTGTGATAATGCACATAAGAGAGAGTCACTGTATTGTCTGAGATTAGAGATCACTGCAAACAAGGGAGGCAGCGACAATAACCAATTGCCTTCCCTCTTGCTTTCTTGCTTTCTTGCTTTCTTGCTTTCTTGCTTTCTTGCTTTCTTGCTTTCTTTCTTACAAGGGATTTTGAGGTTCCTGCTTTGCTCTTCTTACTGCCTGTTTGGTAAGGCTGGAATATAGCTTGCCTACGCTTCAACATTATCTTCATGTGCAGGTCTTGTTCTTTGGCTGCCAATTGATTGGAAAGCAAATTTCAATATTGGTATTGAAAAAATGAAAACACTGGGCATATCGACTTCTTCACTATGTTGATGTCTACTTTTAAATCTCTGATCTTATCTTGAAATGCAAGAAGTGATCAAAGTACAAGTATCTTCAATCACATACTGATCTTCATTCACAATACTATATTGTGCACTTGCTCAGCTGTCGAAGTGTTTTTTCTTTGTGTGTCGTGCGGTGTGTTCTGATGTGAAATGGTTCTACCCATACTGATCGGATCTGGTGTTACACTGGTTGCTTTATCGTTACAATCTGCAGTTAGGGCCTGGAATGTCTACAAAACATTGTCTCCCATAGCCATTGCCCGATTGAATGGGATCTATGTTAAAGAAACCCATAATTTACAAACTGATTTGAAATTTCAAAGTAATAGATTGAACCCTCAATTAAGACAACAATTAGAACAATATTATGGTGGATTCCATGGCAACATGAATGAGTCCGAGGCGCTTCTCATTCTAAATATATCCTCTGATGAGATAAGATCGTTGGATAAAACTATGCTCAAACAAAAATATAGAAAGGCATTGATACAAAATCATCCAGATAAAGGTGGAAGTCCATTCTTGACTGCAAAGATCAACGAAGCCAGGGAATTGTTATCGAAGAGTATGCTACTTCGCAGAGATTGAAACCATATCTGTTATATATACTTAGATATCTGTTCTATTTATTGTTATTATTATTATTATTATTTAGATGGTCATTTTATATTCTTTCAAATATCACTTAAAAGCATCTTTTAAAGGATCCTTCGAGAGAAAACAAGAACCAAACATCCCAACAAAACTAGACAAACACCCAATGATCCAAGCCAATCTGGTTGTTAAATACGAAGAAACCAGCTACGGCTGCAATGTTTCCACTGATCTTTTCCATGAGATGAACAATTCAGAAGAAGGGAAGGGAACCTACTGCCAAATTGCATACCCCACATATACTGGTACATTACACAAGTTTATTGGTTACTGTCATATTGATGAAAATCTTCCATTAAATACCATATCTCTAAAAGCTGAGCTCTTAGACATGACTCCAAGTGATACATTCACCAACGACTATTGTTACATAACGAGAATTGACTCAAAAGCAAAGATCCCTGCGTTATCTCACGTAAGTTTGTTATTCAATCCACAACTGTATGATAAATTAAAAAAGTTGCCTGAAGAACAAGATATATTACGGTTTATCTCCAAGAAATTTAATATAGAACAAAAGAAATCAGTTATTCATTCTAATGAAATTCTGTCATATAGATGGTGTAAAGTTATTGATACCAAGCCATATTATCAAGGGACTTTAGATTTCGATACAACAAAAGTGGTGATAGTTAAGGATATTAATGGTGACTTAAATCCCCATAAGACAACTACATATCAGGATCTCGAACCATTCAAAAACAATCGTATACCACTATCCTTAAAATGTTTAAGTAAACCAATTCATCAGAAGGAATTGACAGAGAGGGACCAATTGGATTCAACACTGACAGTATTTGCTGATAAAAGCATTTTAAAGACATTGAACATAGTCAATGGCTCATACATAAAAATTGTCTCTCAAGATAACAAGATACAATGTATTGCAAACATATTCGCCAATATTGAGCCCAATAATCTTAAACGTACTGCCCTTTATGCATCTCCAAGGGTAAAAATTATATTCAAGAATGCAAATGATATAATCATTCAAAAGGTAGATATCACTCAAAATGATATTCCATTAGGTACCAGTGTGTCTCTACTTCGGATAAATGATTCATTCCAAAATGAAAAACTATATCAAAACGTTATAACAGCACAACTAAAGAAGTTCTTTTTGCAATCAACAAGAATCTTGAAAGTTGGTGATTTAATCCCAATTCCATTCGACTCATTACTCAGTATGATGCCGGAAAGTACTCAAGAACTGGAAACTTTCAATAAAACCTCCAAAAACGATTGCCTTACATGGTTTAAAGTGGCCCAAATTAACGAGACTGAATCATTGAATGAGGGGACTGATAGCAATGCATCTGAAAAGGAGAACGCAACTTTTTATAGGGTTGCTCCAAATAAAGATCTGAAACTACTAAGCAAAGGCATTGATTATGAGAGGCCTCTCACTTTAGATGAATGTGATTATATATCATACTATGACTTACCACCTGTAATTGATTACAACACCACAATATTCACTTATGCAGATAAAATCACCAACATTATAAACTCAATATTGGAATGTATTGATAGAAATGTTCCAATTCAAACACCCCTACTACTTCATTCAACATCGAGAAATACAGGGAAGGGAAACTTGGTCAAGTGGTTGTGTCATAGATATGGTCTAAACATGGTAGATTTTGACTGCTGTAATTTGTTAACCAATGTAACCTCTGCGGATTCCAATTCTAAAATCCTTGGAACCATAAAAGGGAATATTTCTAATATAGTTAACAACACTAAGGTGCCGATGGTAGTATATATATCACACCTTGAGGAACTATTTACTAAAGTGGATCCAAACCAGGATCCAACTGCATCCAAATTATCCATTTCATTCGAAACAGAATTTATTACTATTATTGAGGAGTTCATGACCCAAAATTGCAACATTATATTTATCTTTTCATCAAATAATATAGATGCAATCCCAATGAGGGTTAGAATAAAGATCAATTTTGAAGTTGAGGTGAATATCCCTAATGAACGTGAAAGAAAAGAAGTATTTGAATGGTATCTATCAGAGAAGTTGCTAAACTTTGACAAGATATGTAATGAAGATGTTAAATTTGAGCAAGGAAAAGATATTGATTTGGGCCAACTGGCAATTCATTCTGCAGGGTTGACACCATTGGATATTAAATCCATTATTCAGAATGCCAAGTTTCAATGCTATAACGATATAATGTCAAGAAATGACGGAGAGGAACGTTTACTGTGGAATAACGATGTTGTTCATATAACTATGGATCAATTAAAAATTGCAATCAATATTGCTCGTGATGAATTCTCAGTGTCTATTGGTGCACCAAAGATTCCAAATGTTACATGGGGAGATATTGGTGGTGTGGATGTGGTCAAAGGCGAAATCATGGATACTATTGATATGCCACTGAAACATCCTGAATTGTTTAGTTCGGGCTCTAAACAAAGAAGTGGTATATTATTTTATGGTCCACCCGGTACAGGTAAAACATTGATGGCTAAAGCTATTGCCAGCAATTTCTCGTTAAACTTCTTCAGTGTCAAAGGTCCTGAATTGTTAAATATGTATATTGGTGAATCGGAAGCTAATGTGCGTCGTGTGTTTCAAAAGGCCAGAGAAGCCAAACCATGTGTGATTTTTTTTGATGAAATTGATTCTGTTGCCCCGAAGCGAGGTAATCAAGGTGATTCCGGTGGTGTCATGGATCGTATTGTATCTCAATTATTGGCAGAATTGGATGGGATGTCAGGTAATGGTGATGGTGTTTTCGTCATTGGAGCTACTAACCGACCTGATTTATTGGATGAAGCGTTGCTAAGGCCAGGTAGATTCGATAAATTGTTGTATTTAGGGATATCTGATACTAATGAGAAGCAATATAATATATTGAAAGCATTGACAAGAAAGTTTACCCTAGCTGAAGACGTAAATCTCAATAAGATTGCAGAAATATGTCCATTCAATTACACAGGTGCAGATTTTTATGCTCTATGTTCTGATTCGATGCTAAACGCTATGACTCGTGTTGCAAGCACAGTCGATGGGAAGGTTGACCAATACAACAAGGAAAATGGAACGCATCTATCCATTCGTCAATGGTTTGATAAGATCGCCACTGAAAAAGATACCACTGTGCTTGTGCAAATGGAGGATTTCGTTAAAGCCCAGTCGGAACTAGTTGCCAGTGTGTCTCCAGAAGAATTGAGTCACTATTTACAAGTGAAGAGTGCTTTTGAGAGTTAGTAAGCTGATGATTTGATCGATGACATGTCAATTACTAATAAACAAAGTTGAGATTACTAATTTTTTTGTCAAGTTCCCATTCGAATGTTTTTTTTCCACTTTGAAAAAGCGGTACTATGTGAAATATGTAGAAAAGGAAGGAATATTATATAAGAAGAACACTTAGAACTAACAACTGTATACATACTTGAAAGTATTCTTTTCGCATTCACAAAGAAGGCCAATTGCACTCCAAGCAAAACAACAACAACAAACAAATCACACACTAAAAATATACATATAAAATGGCTGTCAAAGGTTTAGGTAAGATCGATCAACAATACGATGGTTCCAACTTGAGAATTGGGATTATCCACGCTCGTTGGAACAGTGTGATCATCGACGCTTTAGTCAAGGGTGCCATCGAAAGAATGCAATCCCTTGGTGTTAAGGAAGAAAATATTATTGTCGAAACCGTTCCAGGTTCTTATGAACTACCATGGGGTACCAAGAGATTTGTCGACAGACAAAAGCACGAAGGTAAGCCATTAGACGCTGTCATTCCAATCGGTGTCTTAATTAAAGGTAGTACTATGCACTTTGAATACATTTCTGAATCTACCACTCATGCTCTAATGAACTTACAAGAAAAAGTCAACTTACCAGTCATTTTCGGTTTATTAACTTGTTTAACTGAAGAACAAGCTTTTGCTAGAGCCGGTATTGATGAAGCCAAAAGTATGCACAACCATGGTGAAGATTGGGGTGCTTGTGCCGTTGAAATGTCCACTAAGTTTGGTCCTCAATGTCCATTCTAATTGAAACTCATCTTATATAATGTCTAATTCATAACGTACATATTAAATATCCCTATTTCATAACGATTTTAATATTGATTTTTCTATATTACCCCATTAATATTCAAACTCTAAGATGATTATTACATTTTATTGATCGAATTTACTTATTTTACTATATCATGATTATATTATTATCCTTGGATTGTCTCTTCTTCTTTAGTCTTAAGACATCTCTCTTTTTATTCTTCATTTCTTTCATCCATACACCTCTGTTTTCCCAAAATTGTTCTTCCCAATTAGCCCAAATATCATTCTTTGGTGCAGTTTCAATTTGACTTAATTGAGTTTGACCAACCAAGAAGGGAGAGTCGAAATGTGGGAAGAATAAACGGTTTTGGTGTTTAGTCTTTGCCAACAAGGTTGTCGCAACAGGGAAAGCATCTTCTTCTTCGTTTTCAGCCTCTTCAGCAACATTCTTGGTTTGGTCAATATCGTCATTATCTTCCTGAATTAATTTGAACCCTCCCTTGTCGTTGGTATTCGTATGAACTGGTTCATTGGCGGTATCTGGATTGAACAGTGCTCTTAAAGTCTCTGTGTTACTAACTGTACCTTGAACTGGGCCAGCGGCTTGATCATCGGTAGCAGGTTTGGCACCAAATGTTGGAATAAATTCTTCTTCACTTTCTTCCTGTTCTTCTTCATGTGTATTATCTTGTTGATTGGAATTTTTATTATAATCGTTGTTATAATTGTTATTATTATTATAGTCATCGTGATAATTGGTGTCTTGATTATTGTAATATTCGTCATTATTATTTTGTTGGTAATCATTGTTATTGTAACCATCTTCGTTTTCCTTTTCATTGTCTGAAAATCCAAAGGCTTCAGCTTCATCGGAATCCACAACATTAACAGGCTCATCTAGATTCACTTCACCTAAGAATTGATCTAAAATGTTAGCATTCTTCGATTTTTCTTCCTGTATCATTTGTTCCTCCAAATCAATATCTTGGTCCTCGGGATCTTTAGTTTCATTACCATTTTGTTTGATATTATTTGATATAGCTGGGGCGCCAGAAAGTTCAGCGGCAATTTTAGTATGTCCACTTGATCTAGTTCTTGAATAATCTAATCTATCGATGATATGATTATAATTGTTCCACCATTTACCGTTAACGTATTGGTATGCAAGATCTTTAGCAGTCTTATCTCTTTCATAACCCCATAATTTATTCTGGTACAATTTATAAACTTTCAAGGCACCATCCACGTTGACTCTGAATGTAGAATTTCTTAATTGATAACGACTTCTCTTTTCCACACGGTTTCTACCTGGAATGATTTCTTTTCTATCCTTCCAAGACATCTTAATATTCTCTACCTTCTTGTAATGTTTCCATTCTTGTTCTTGTTTTTGTTTCACTACAAGTGGCTCTTCCTTTAGATCTTGCTCATGTTGTAGTTTCCATCTAACATCCCAATTTGGTTTAGCCACATCAATCTTTAACATATTACCCTTAAACTTAACGTTATTTAAACTCTGCTTTAATTTAACGAAATCAGCATCTTGCTCAAACTCAATGTTAATATATGCAAATGTATCATGTTTTTCAAACCCATCTTCTGAACACTTACCAAATTTACCAAATCTGGCCAGCAATTCTTCCAAACAGACGTCGTAGTTTTGCAACAAATTACCCACAAATACTCTTTTCGATACCATTGCTTCACCGTTACAGATTTCACACTTCTTTAACTGTCAATACTACTCATTCTTCCCTATACAATGTCATCAATACGATACTGGATTCTAAAATATAAGCTCATCGCAAATTTTCGACTGCAAAAAGTGAAAAATTTCTGTAACCCGGTTTCTTTAAAAAAAATAACAAAATTGGTCCAAGAATTGAAAGTGATAAAGAAGAATAGATAAGAGAGATAAGCTATTTGCACTGGAGTCAATTGGCAGAACGCAACTCATTCAATCACAAAACCCCCAGTGAGAAGGGTAAAGGAGATTTGGAACCAAAAAAAGACAACAACATGGAAACTAATCACAGTGCTGACGGTCTTGTGCAAGCTTATCCGGCAATGGAATGGGCTAAAGTGCTGGACATTCCCTTGAAGGCCTCAGAAGAATTGGTCAGTATCGATTTGGAAACAGATTTACCTGAGGATGCTGCCGATCTAAAGACATTACTTGTGGAAGAAAGTTCGGATAAAGAACATTGGTTAACCATTGCAATTGCCTATTGTAATCAAGGCAACGTTGAACAAGGTATCAAGTTAATTAGTTTAGCCCTAGAAGTCTTTGAAGGTTCTTTAAAGGCCTCTTTGCATACATTTTTGAGTTGGGCTTATTTGACTTTGGCCAAGAAGGCCAAAGACACTGCTACCAGAGATGGGTTTTTAAACAAAGCTGAAAATGAATTGAAAAATGCCATTGGGTTAGATGCTTCTTGGATCGGTAATATGCTGGCCACTGTTGATTTGTACTACCAAAAAGGTGACTATGACAAGGCTTTAGAAACTACTGATATTTTCATTAAGAGTACTCAAGCTGAGGAACGTAGATTGGGTAGACCTAGTAGAACTAATTGTATGTTTTTACTAACCAGAGCCAAGTTACTTTACCAAAAGAAAAGTTACACTGCCAGTTTGCATGCATTCCAAGAATTATTAGTTTCAAATCCAATGTTTAAACCAGATCCACGTATTGGTGTCGGTTTGTGTTTCTGGAAATTAAAAGATCCAAAGATGGCTATTCAAGCATGGGAAAGGGCCGCAGAATTGAATCCTGCTGACAAAAATCTTTCCATCCTTGCTTTGTTAGGGAAATTCCATGAAACCATTACTGGTTCTCATAACGATGAAACATTCAAAAAAGGTTTTGTTGATGCATTAAATGATCTAAACACTATATTCGATTCTAATAAGGAGTCGCCGGTTCTACTAACTTTATTACAACATTACTTTTATTTCCAAAAGGATTATTCTCGAGTCATCAAAATTTATACAGAAAAAATTCAACCAAGAAAGCAACTTATAGATGGGTCAGTTTACTCTGAGTCCACTTTTTGGTGTGCAAGAGCTTACTATGCTAAGGAAGATTACCGTAAATCTTTCCAGTTATTCACTGAAAGTTTCAAAAACAATGAAGATAACCTATTAGCCAGATTTGGTATTGGTCAATCTCAAATTAAAACTAATTTGGTGGAAGAAAGTATAATAACATTTGAAAATATCTATAAGACAAATGAAAACATCCAAGAATTGAATTATATCCTAGGTTTATTGTACGCCAGTAAGGCCTTGAATCATGAAACACAAAAATCCATGCACGGTAAGGAATTAAACAGTTTGATTGCCAAGGGGTTACAATATCTAGAAAGATATACCAATTTAACTGTATCAAAGAAAAATCAATTGGTCATTCCAAAGGCTTATTTGGTTATGTCTCAATTATACGAATTACAAAACCAATATAAAAAGGCATTAGAGGCTTTATCCAAAGCCAGTGAACAAATTCAATTTGTAAATGATGGAAAGGATAATTCTATCCCAGTTGAAATATTCAACAATTTAGGCTGTTTCTATTTCATCACTGGTGAACCGGAAAAGGCTAAAGAATATTTCTCCAAGAGTAAATTGGTCATTTCCACTGACGATTCTAAGAAAGCTATGAACATAACTGTTGATTTCAACATTGCCAGAATTGTGGAAGAGACTTCTGCAAGTGAAGCTATAACACATTACTCTTCTATTATTTCTGATCATCCAAGATATATTGCTGCTCAGGTCAGAAATATTTTTTGTAAATTTGTCAATAACGATTTTGAAAAGGATGATTCCTTTGTTCAAGATATGGAAAGTTTGATGGCTACGAATGAAAACAATTTAGAAGTTAGATCTTTCTACACATGGTTTTTAAACAATGACGAAACTAGATCTAAGAGTATTTTAAATGGGTTATTGACAACACATAACAAAGACACATTAACCAAATACGATTCCCATGATTTATATGCATTAATATCGTTGGCTAACTTGTATTTGATAATAGCAAGGGACTTAAAGAAGACCCAATCTTCGAAGGATATGGAAAAATCCAAACAATCATTTTTGAAAGCTATTCAATTATATCAAAAAGTTTTACAAATTGATCCATTGAACTGTTATGCTGCTCAAGGTATTGCTATTTGTTTTGCTCAAAGTAAGAGAATGGGCCCCGCACTTGAAATTTTAAGAAAAGTTAGAGATTCAATCAACAATGTTAATGTCCATATTAATTTATCTCATTGTCTATTGGAAATGAATGAATATTCCAAAGCCATTGAAAATTATGAGATTTTATTGAAAAAATTCCCAGATATCAAAAATAAATCATATATCTTAAATCTATTAGGTAAAGCATGGTATCAAAGAGGTTTGAAAGAGCATAATATCCAATGGTTTATTAAATCTTTAGAAAAGATTAAAGCTTCTATTGATTCTATGCAAATTAATGAAAGAAGTGCTAAATTATTGAGTGAATTAAAATTTAATTGTTCATTATTACAATTTCAAATTGCTGAAACTTTAAGAAGATCTAATATTAAGACACGTAAATTGGAAGATATTAAATTTGCCTTAAATGAATTGAATGATGCTATTGTTAATTTAAGAGAATTAAAGGACAATCAATCATTTAAAGTTGTCTCGAAAGACGAAGTGGAACAAAGAATTCAATTGGGTGAAACTACAATGAAGAGTTCTTTAGAACGTTGTTTAGCTGAACAAACTAAATACGATGAAGAAAGTAAGCGTAAGTTAGAAGAAGCTAAGAGATTAGTTGAATTGAAGGAAGAAGAAGAAAGACAAAGATTAGCCAAGATCAAAGAAGCTGAGGCCGAAGCTGAAGCGAAAAAGATTGAAGAGTTTAAGAAATTACAAGAAGAAGCTCAAAAATACGTTCAAGAACGTGAAACATATGAGACTAAAGAAATTGGTGAAAGTGATGTTGAAAACGATCTTGGTAATGAGGAAGAAGCTGGTCAAAAGAAGAGAAAGAGAAAGGGCACTGGTAAGAAGCAATCGAGCAAGAAGGCGAAGACTAAAGTCAATGATGATAGCGATAATAATGACAGTGATGAAGAAATCAAGACCAAGAGATCGGCAAGTGCAGGGAAGAAATCCAGTCTTTCTAACGAATTTGTTGATGATAGTGAAGATGAAGCGGAATATTCTGCTGCTAGTGACGGTGAAGAAGATGGTTTGTTTTAATCCTATTTTCAATGTAATATAAAGTATATATATATATATATATGTATAGAAACGGTATAATATATTATTGATCAAATACAGAATTGTAGTTTTTATTTAAAGTATGTGAATATATGAGTTGTGTGTAGGGGGGGGGGGGGGGGGGGGGGATGGAAGAAGGTAATTTTATATAATCAACTTTGGAACATCCATCTTTTAATATCTTTATATGATTCGTTAGCTTGCTTATATATTTTCTTCTCGAACTCATCCAGGGTTAAAGTGAACACAGTTTGGTTATTCAATGATTTTGAATTGTTTTGATTTATTGAATCGTTATTATATGAGATGGTAATACTATTAGCATGAGAATTAACCACTTGTGCTCTTTTCAACAGTAGTTCGCTAACAATTTCCGCTAGATCCTGGTCGCTAAACAACCCAATCCATTTGATGGCCAGAGAATAAAATTGAGGATTAATTGAATGTAAATCAAGAGCCACCGGGTCTGTCTTAATGGCATTGATCACTTTTGTAGAAAATGCTTCTGGGGTCATCAATGTTAGAAAGGCAGAATTTTCTTCTGAAGTAACACCACTGATTGGATCCACTTCCGGTGCCACGTCGATGATAGCCAGCACACGAGCGAGCCATAGGGGCAATTTGACTTGTGAATTGACATGGATGGCTCCACCTGGATTATTTTCCAAATAGCCCAGCCCTGGGATATCATGGTTGAATTTACATGGAATTTCAGCACTGTCTGCTAAAATGTCGTCGATATCATAGTAACCCATGAGTGATATATATATATATATATGCGTGGTGAGGTTTGGGCTATGCTATTGGATTGTACGTGGTTATCGCTATGGTTCCTTTTGGCGTTTCCATGTTTGTTCATTAATAATTTTTCAAGACATATAAATTTCAGATTCACGCGTCTGTTCCCTTTGGAGCTGAGTCAGTGGTAGTTCACACAAGAATAACCGTATCTATATATCTGTATGTGTGTAGCTGCCAGCGCCATCTGGGGAAACACATATGAGTGTGATCCTTCACCAGTGGGGTACAGGTATGTGAAGTAAGAACGTATTTTTTGTCAGTCTTCCCCATAATTTCTGCTTCAACCCAACCAGGTCAGTCAAGAAGTGGGACCCAATTGCAACAAGGCATCCATAAGCCAATTACCTCACAGACGATACCAGGTTCTACTGCCAGGTGGAGACTCCAAGCAGGTGGAGGGTCCACCAGGACTGGAGGGACCGGCTGCTGTCGGCGTTAGAGCCAGTGGGCTCCGGCCACAGTGCGGTGCACAGATTTCTCCATAGTGGGGCTCCCCTCTTTGGGCAGCTGAACAAATTGTATTTAAATGGCATCGAATGATGACTTATTGAATCATTGACTAAGACCACTTGGCTGGCAATTGCACAAGGTTATCTACGCAAACGCAATTATATATATACATACATATATATATATATACTATCTCTCCTCTCTCTCTCTCTTTTCTCTATTTTTATTTGTGCTGAACACTAAACATGGTTTGCGATACAGTTGTTTATCACCCATGGGTGACTCATTTGATTAAGTTTTTGGATACCACTGCAGGTAGGGAGAAGGTGCTCAGGTTCTTGCAATATCTGTCCAGGTTCATTGCCTTTACCTCCAAATCTGTCCAAGCCAGGTCTTTACAATTACAATTCCTACTGATTAGAAAAGTGCTTAGGTTCTTGAAACCATTGAATCATCTTCAATTGGCTTCAAAATTGTTCGATAACAAGTTATCTGCCCAGGACCCCGTGATCAGACTGGCCTCCGTGGCTAAGAATGTGTTCTTGGCCATCTACTTAGGGCTGGATCAAATCAATCTGTTAAGACTGTTCAAAATCCTGCCAATGGGATCAAACGTTAAAGTAAATGGCATCATCAACTTAAAAGTGCCTCGTTGGGCTAATTATTTCTGGTTATTCTCCATCTTAAGTGGTATCGTATCCGATGTGAGAGGTATTCAAGCCTCGGATTCAGAGTTGCAACAGGTCGCATTGGAAGAATCTAAAGTGGTAACTGGAGAGGATGACTCAATTAGAGAAACTGAAATCTTGATCAAGAAGATCCGTCAAGCTAAAACAGGTGCCACCAGGAAATTGGTCTGGGATCTATTAGACTGTGTCATTGTCTTGAACAATTTGAATCACTTGAAATCAAGAGATGATGTCGTTGGGTTGTCAGGTGTGGTCACCTCTCTATTCGGTGTGCAAGAGGTTTGGAAATCGATTAAATAAATATTATTTATGTTTACGTTTATTTGTGTATGGTTAGTACCACTATTTTGAAATAATAATATTACTGTTACTGTTACATACACCTGCTAGCTCGCGTGAATGATGGTGTTGTTAAACTGTCAAGACCCCATTCATCTGTTTATTATTAAACAAATGCATTTTTTTAATACTGTTAATAACAATCATTAAAAAAAGGTTTACACTATATTGTTCGTCCACTTATAATGTTACAACCAACCAAGCCTTAAATCTCGCTCAATGAGCAATCCATTGGCTCCATTATGCCTTAACATTGGTTCTAATCTTTAAAAGTTGGGTCAGATACCCTTCGTTGGTGATGATACTCCAGACCCATTTCGTTAATTTCTTGAAATTCAATCTCTTTGGAACAGAATCAATTGATACATTAAATAGTAGAGATGAGTCCAAAGAATCCTATTCTGTCAAGCCAGTAAACTACCACCCCAGATAACCAATTACCTATTACAAGATACCCACAATGAGCAATGGCAAACCTGGTGTCGGGATTCCCGTCAATGTTGGTGGATCAACTCCTGTGAACACAGCAGGCTATGGAGGTCCAGTAAACATTCCTAAAAATATGAATAATGCAAATATGACACCAACTATGGCCAATGCCCACATGAATAATGCCAATAATAATACGAGCAACAACAACATTAATAATAGTAATAGCAACAATAATAATGTTGGTAACGCCAACGGAAATGGTCACCATGCTTCTCCAGCAGAGATTCAACAAAGACAAAGAATATTGATGCAACAAAGAGCATTGCAACAACAACAGGCAATGCAAAATTTTGAGAACCAATTCTTTCAATTATTAATGACTTTAAATAAGAAACCCAAAAGACTATATAATTTCGTTGAGGATACAGATTCAATCTTACAAAAATATGAACAATATAGACCCAGTTTTGAATTCCATATTTATGAAAATAATTATAAGATTTGTGCTCCAGCAAACTCGAGACTTCAACAACAAAATAACGGAGCCAATAAATCTAATAACCTTATGAACAATGATGGCTTGATTTTGAATAAAAATAATGAAACTTTAAAAGAATTTTTAGAATATGTGGCAAGAGGACTTATACCAGAGGCTATCATGGAAGTGTTAAGAGACTCCAATATCCAATTCTATGAAAGTAATCTGATTTTACAAGTTTATGATCATACAAACACTGTCGAAGTGACTGTAAATAAAACAGCTGATAAAAATGATCAAGCTTCAAATACAACAAATACAAATACAGCTGCTACTAATAATTCCCAGACTGCATCGCCTAACGATAAACAAACAGGTCCGAATGCAAAGCAAGCAGAATCAAATAGGACAACTGAAAACAAACCTCCCACAAGTGAACCACCAAAGACATTCAGACGACCTAGAGTATATAGAACATTGCTAAGGCCAAATGACTTGACCAATTACTATGATATGATGACATATGCTGATCAAGCCAGATTTTCTGATAGCATATACCAACAATTTGAGTCAGAAATTCTTACGTTAACTAAGAGAAATGTTCAATTGGATGTTCAATTAAATCCTTATGAAAATCGTGATAAAATTGCAGAAGATGAGTTTGTGGAACCAATATATAATGAAGAAACCCAATCGATGGAATTTATTTATAGAGAAGAGTCTACTGCTGACGGCACTAAAGGCAAAGTTGGTCACATCGCTGAGCATGAAGAGTTGCCACAAAATACATCGAATTATGAACAATTAATGTTGATCATGAACGAAAGAACAACTACCACCACAAATTCAACTTTTGCTACTGCATTGGCCCAATATTCTATGAATTTGAACAATGGTGGTGACACTGGTGGTTCAATCTCAAGTAGAAACTCATCCATTTCATTAAACTCCGTCAGTGGCTCTTCATTAGGTGGTAATAAATTCAATAATCAATCTTCTAATATCCCTAATGCGGCCGCTGCAGCTGCAGCTGCTGTTGCTGTAGGTTCTAATAATGAAAACAATCAATTCAACAGACTGAAATTCATTGAACAATGGAAGGTTAACAAGGAAAAACGGAAACAACAAATGGCATTGAACAACACTGGAAATGGTTTATCCAATGGCTCATCCGTACCAGGCACTCCGTTTAATACAAAGATCTCCATGACAGTTCCAATGACTCCACAGAAACAATTCCTACAACAACAACAACAACTAATGCAAGCTAATGAAAAGAAGAATTCGAAGGGTAGTAAACGTGGTGCTGCTAACGCTGATAAACCAAAGACCAAGAGACCAAGGAAGAATAAGAAGACCGCAGATGGTACTCAGCAAACACCAAAACGTAAAAGGGTCCCGAAGAAAAAAGCAGCTACAGCTACTAATTCAAATAGTACAGCAGGTAGTCCATCAACACAATCTCCTTCTTCCATGAATACACCATTTTAGATATTAAGTGTACAATTAAATAATATTACATAAATATGTCTACATATTCAAGCAAATGATTCCTTTGGTTCGTTTTCCAACAGATATTTTATCAATTCGTAAATGTTCTGTCTATCAGCAATAGTATGGATCCATATCCCATAAACTTCGTGTTTCAAATTCTTAATAATAACTAAGTCATCCTTCACTTCAACACCCATTTTTTCTAATGGATTTTTCTCATTTTCTGTTGGGTCAAATAGTTTACGTTTATTTATAACACTATTTGGAACAATCCCCATTGAAAAATTATCTGGGTTTATTCTGTTCAACACTATAAGCCCATAGTTATATATGTCTTTACCTTCCAAAACAGTGCCACTGCTGTAATGCTGTGGAGTATAACTAAATCCTTTATTCTTCTTGGAATTTTTCTTTTGATTTGGATTAACAGAAATACTATTAGTACTGGATACATTGTCTTGTAAATTACTTTCTTCACTTTCGTTAGCCAAGATGGAAGCACCATCACCAATATCTCTCAAATATATGGCAAGCACACCTTGGTAGTCTAATTTATTCCATTCATCTTTGGTAAAATCCCATTTATAGATAGATGCATGTGGTGTATGAAATAATAATTGCTTAATCTTGGGATCATATCTCCCTATCACGTTATAGTTTAGGGCTTTTCTATAGAATTCTAATGCATTTGTGGTATCATCCGTGGAAGCCATATTTAATCTGTGTTCGGTTGGTTGTGGTTTATATTTGAAGTTGTTAAGCAGTAGGGTTATAATATATTTCATCATTTAATCTTTTTTTATTTTTTATTTTTTAATACTTTGACAATCTGTAATATTTAACAGAAAATCAGTAGTATTATATAGTGATAAGTTGAATGTTCCTAGCATTGATGAAGATCAAATAACAGTTTTGTTATAGTGTATATCGTGTCCTTTAAGGGAATCAGTTATTTTAAATTATAATCAGTTAAATTCTCTCTTAAAGTCAACACATGGAAATATGTCTCTAATATTCTCCTCTTCCATTCTAGAAATGGCATTATGACCACATTTTATTCACTACGGCTATCAAGTTTAAACCATATACATTTTTATGCTTATTGGAATAATCTGCTTAACTGTCTAATATAACTAAGACAATTTTTAAAAAACGAAAGTACCATCAATCCCAAATAGTGTCATCGTTAAAACTTTCAATTAATCTGCAAAGCTACTTAAATTACGGTAACATGATAGTCGAGTGCTTACAATTTTACCAATAAAACATTGGGAAACATCTTGGAAAAATAGGTGGTTTATGTAAGGTGACAGCAATTTGTCGACTATGCAAGATTATTATCGCAACAACCACCGGCGTTGAGTGACGTCAAATATAGAAAGAGACTGGATTTTCAATTTCAAGCAAGTGTAATTACCAGAAATATGTTAGTAAGAAGTGTTGGTGGTTTCTCAATGCCTTGGTGCTATTGAAGTTATTTTTTAACGTTTTGTTTGCAAATGTCAAGAAAGTACTTCTTTGACGTTGTTCATAGTTACAAATCTTTATAATTACAACTAAAAATATAATAATATAAAAAGAATAAAAAGAATATTAAGTAAGTGTCATATATCTAAAATAGGTTAACAAATCGTTGGTCTAAACTAACAGTAAGATAATGATGGCCAACAAAGATGTTAAGGACCATTTTCTGTTGACAACACCAGCACCTTCATAAGCAGAAAGTGATGGTGTGATTACAATAGCAGGAGAAGAAAATGAATTTAAAGTGCTACCAGTGTCTGTATTGCTGTTCTTGTCTCTACCATCATTACCATGGAGAGAAGCTCCTTCGTTGACGGGTGCTGATGTTGGAGCTAATGATTTGTTACCATCATCAACCAGAGTACTGTGCTCATTTTCTGGAGGAGCTAAAGTAACGGCAGGAACATCAGCTGATAGTATAGGCTTATTACCTGATCCAGTTCTTGTGGCAGGTGGAGAGTTGATTTCGTTACTTGATCCAGCTCTTGTAGCAGGTGGAGAGTTGATTTCGTTACTTGATCCAGTTTGCTTGGTCTCCGGAGAAACAGCTGTGCTCCCTGGAGCATTAGGTTCGTTACCTAGGTAGGTTTGCGTAGTAGAAGGGAGAACAGCATCACTAGTATAAGAAGCAGGTGCGTTAGCTGAAACAGTAGGTTCACTATATTGGACAGTCTGTGTAATATCACGAGAAGCAGTTGTAGAAGCAGATGTGATTTGAGATTGAGTGAATGAGCTACTTGTTGATGGTGTAGATGGAGCTGGGACTTGCTGGGATGTCACATGAAAAGATGGTGTGTGAGAAGTAGAGTTACCGTAGTATATTTTGATACTGCTAGAGGTACTTTCCCATATATTACTTGTAATAACTCCGCCTGGAGGGGCATTGGTGAGAGTGCTTGTGGCGGGAGTACTGCTAGTATCGCCATTCGTATTCACAGTAGTAACACTGCTTTGCTCAGTAACGTAAGCATTGGTGTCTGAGGTGATGGTATTTGAAGGAGAAGGAATGTTAGTGATGGAACTAGTAGACATAGGTGTAATTTCAGTTTCCGTAGTAATGGAACCAGTGGCAGGAGATGTGATGGTATCTGATGAAGCACTGATGCCAGTTTCGGTAAGAGTGGACATGATTGGAGTTGTAGTTTCTACAGAAATGGAACCACTATTGTATGAGGTCGAAATACTGGTATCAGAAGTAGGGTTAATGGTAGTAATAGTGGCAACAGTGGTGATAGCGGTTTCCTCAGTCAGGGAGGTACTGGTGTGAGAGGTAACTGTGCTTGAACATGGAGTCACAATAACGACAATGTATTCAGGAACACGATGACCGTCAGGTCCTATGGTAAATGTTGTGATTGTGTAGGTGGTTGCCTTGGTAACACGGTCTGTAAGATGCGATGTTACAGTGTGTGGAGGAGGGGTCTCTATGACAACAATGTCCTCAGGAGTAGTGTTACCATCGGTACCGGTGGTGAAAGTGCTGATGGTGGTGATAGTGGTTGCCTTGGTAACTTCCCCCGTGATGTATGAGGTGACTGTACTTGGAGGAGGGGTCTCAATGACGATAATCGTGTCAGGAGTTGTGCTACCATCTGTACCAGTAGTGACTGTTGTGATAGTAGAGATGGTGGTGGCTGAATCAACAGGCCCAGTGGTATATGAAGTTCTTGGTACAGGAACAGGTACCTCAACTACGATGACTACTGTGACATCACCATAGTCATCATTTGTCCATGATGTCAAACCGCTGGTTACAGTAGTGAGAGCTGTTACATCTGAGGTAGTATGTGTAACTGTGGTTGTTGCAACTGTGTTAAGTTGGGTGGTAAATACATGAGTGTGATTAGTACCACTACACTGATCAGATGTTCCTCTCGGAGAAGACCAAAGGCTATCAGCTACAGTATTATCAACAGAGCCATCTGGTAAAGTTATCTTTACTGCTAATCCGTCTGCACTGCCGTAATTTGTAAACATTAATTTAAAAGGATAAGATAAACCAGTCTCCATGTAGACTTCTCTGGGGATGTGAGATTGATTAACTGCATTTGTGATAACAGGTTGGGTTGCATGGTATCTTTCGAATTGCCCACAACAATCAAAAGCAGTTCCATCACCCATAAAAAGGGCCATACCGGTCGAATTCCCAACGTCCACTTCAAAGTTATAAATACCTGACTGCGGAGCCACATAGTACCCTGTAACAGCCATGAAGAAATAATGTGGTGGAACTGCTGGATTTCCATAAGGTGTGGTAATTCCTTCTGGATCTGGGTTCCATGTAAGATCCCAAACCCCGGAATAACTGGATAAAAATGGGTTATCAAAATAGCCACCAGATATAAAATCGATATCGTTGTAATGGACAGTATCAGAAGGATCATATTGGAAGAATCTAGCTATGGCACCCGATACACGCGGTTCAACACTTGTCTCGCATGACGATGGTGTAAGACCAGCGTTTGTTGAATTAAATAATATTAAAGAAAGCAGTAAAAAAGAAAATGCACTCTGGAAATGAGTTATCATATTAAACGTATATGTTTCTTGAATGTGTTTGTAGTATTCAGTATTTTAAATAATATTTGGATAGTTTTATAAGTGTTTAACTTTTGGATGTATAGTATAACAAGGAAACGATATGGGTTTAAAGTTTAATAAAAGGAAATATCTGTCTACCTTTTTATATCAGATAGAATCTTGGTAAACCTCGAGGTCCCATATCAGCAGATGCAAGTAAACGAGGGAATTACTAAGATCTCGACACTTAGAATGCACTTTCTTCCGCCGTAAGGTCTAATGGTATGCGGCTGGCTGCGACTTACCAAAAATGCTGCGATCTTATCGAGATCTTATTAAGATCTGCATCCGATATAAGCGGAAGCCATTGTTATTTTAGTGGGTCCCTGCATAATCCATTGTTCAGGTGCAGCATCCCCGGTGATTCCGAACAATGGATTCTCAGCGAGCCGTAACTCTAAACAATGGAGCCTCAAATTAACAATAGAATCCAGATTAACTTTCCAGGAAAATCCTCGAAAATCCCTTAGAAATCCTCGGAAATTCTCGGAAATTCTCGGAAATTCTCGGAAATCGTCCACATTCCGCCAGATTTTCCCACTTTGAAACCATCCGAAGAACAATGAAACCATCCAAAGAACAATGAAAACACCGCGGAATACACAATTTACAGTGGCTACAACTCTCCAAAGAGGAGTTCCGTTAGATATTCAAGTAGATTCCAATAGATTACACGGCTATCGTTATCTGGAATTCCATGAAGAGTTGAGGAGAAATGGGAAAGCAGTCATGAGATCCTCTTGAAATATCGTAGTAATGTTAATCTTCTCAGAACTCAACTTAAATTACAGGGATTTTCCGTCTTTGTCTGAACAATGTAAAAAAGTTAGAGTAGTATTGTTTGATGTTATTTATTGTAAAGAAAGAGGTCAGATAACCCGTTGTAGGTGTAGCCATCCGTACATGAATGAAGGAATTGCTGTGCCTTCTATATAACGTTTTGCAATTCCATGTATATACCTTAAATATTGGAAGTTTATTGAACTGATAAACTAGGTATTTGTAATAGCTATAATATTTCAGTAAATAATTTTATATTTGAACACAAATTTTAGCAATTGTGTCTCTTTACTCAACATCTAACTAAATAGAGATTATGTACTTTTCCTGTGGCTTCTTAAAAACGATTTGAGCTTCCAGTGGTTGCAAAATTGTAAATTTACATTATTACCTCTTGAATTATTATTCTAACCTCTTAGTTTACAAGAGGAAATCCAACTAAAGTTGAAACGTCCATGCGGTGGACTTTATTGCACACAACAAAATGTTCTAATAATAAACTATCCTTCATACAAGTGGAATATTTGTTTTCCTCCTTATTTAAAACACCAAACATGCTTCTGACCAAAAGAAAAAACAGTTGAAGAAAGCACATTGTGTGTGTGGGGGGGGGGGGGGGGGGGGTCTTCTCTCTTTACAATAATACTTACAACAATAGCTAGCACTACCTCTTCACCAATAAAAGAGGTAAAATACCTACTTTTTGTAGAAGTAAGTATCTTGCAATTCATTTTATAAAAAATGTTCAAACAGCAATTATCAGCAGCCAAATAGAATATTCACTTTGACTAATAAACTTCGTTCACTGACACATAAAAACTGAGACATTATAAGAGTCTGTTTCATCAATTTTTGGACTAGGGTGTTCTTACCAGAGTATATTAGATTTTTTTTTTATTTATTTCTAATTCATTAAGGTTTCAACTTATCTCTGCTATACAACTGTTGGTGGATTGGACCAAAACCTTTCTTCAGTGAGAGTCGGTATATGCTATAATAGTCAAAAAATAGCATATTTGTCATCTAAACATGATTTGTAACAAAAATTACAGTAATCTCGATCACAGTGTTAGAGTTGCTAACCACAGACGGGGAAAGTAACTAAGGTAACGATGAGTTGGAACAAGAGCAATGAATTGTGTCAGAAGACTTATTAACGATTACGAAACGGTAGTAACTTTTCTAGTGTGTAGCATAAAATGTCGGTTAATTCAAATAGCAAGAGAAAAGGACTCTTATTCCAGTAAGCGATATTTGAATATAAAATAAACTTGTTAAAAAGATTTGCACAGCTTGACTCTACGAATATACCTTACACTTTAATTAACAGTTCCAATACGGGATAATCATTCCGTTTGTATATCAAGTACACCTTACAATTCCGTTAATCCGTATGACATTACTAGCTTCATAGTTGCCACATTCAATATTAAGAAACCTCAGGACGATATATGAAGCAGCAATCTTGTCTAAAAGCCATTAATTTTATATTACCTCGTGTCGTTTCACAGCCCTCATAGCCATAATTTAAAAATCAAAAAATGTCAGATATCGAGTTCACGATATCGAAGATAGCAAACCACGATATTATATTCTATATGATACTGCGATCAAGAATGATAAGTTGATATTATCTTCATCAGAAGATATGGTTTCGATCAAGTCGAAGTTACTTCAACGGCTAAAAGAAAGGCTAAGAGATGAATTTAAGAATCTTGAAAATCTCGGAGCTGAAAGCCGAGAAAATTACATCGACGAAAAATAAAATATTAATGGGACCAGCTTTATTCTTTAAGATAAGATTAAGTAAGATCTAAGTAAGCCTTTGCACGATTATATAAATGAGCCCTGTATATTATAGTTCCATATTAGGACTAGACTGACAATAGTCCATTCTATCTCGTAAAGAGAAGAAGGTTAGATTATAGCCGAGTAATACCTATTGTAGAAATAAGAGAGCGTTATAAAAACAATAGGTCGGTTCTAATAGTTTCTCGTGAAGAGATGAATATCTAATCGTTTATTTGTTAACCTATCTCGAGAAGAGATAGATGCGCTTACTAGTGATTAGTAAGAGTTGCCCCGTGAAGGGAAGCGCTTGCCAATGAGATGCAAGAATGCCTCGTGAAGAGATGCCTCGTGAAGAGACGACTTTATGTAACGTATATAAGGTCGAAGGAATTGCATATTTCCTTCGATCACAAGTCAAGGTTTTTCCTAACTTCATCCTAAAGGAAGAAGAAGGTTTTTTAGACCAGATCAATCAATAATAAATCAATCAACATAACAATCAATTATCCTAATTGATATATATATATTATATATCTGATTTACGAATTCATTCTTATTATTAATTACACACCAGTTTCCTTTCAAAAAATGTTGTATAGTGAATAGGGGTTAGCAGGATTAATTAGTGGAAGCGCGGAGTAATATAATATGATATATTATCTTCGGAATCTGAATACGGACTGGATCTTTTTATAAGCTTAAATCACGTGTATTGCTTCTGG
Organism: Monosporozyma aerobia; assembly: GCA_028408415.1. NCBI lineage: Eukaryota > Fungi > Ascomycota > Saccharomycetes > Saccharomycetales > Saccharomycetaceae > Monosporozyma > Monosporozyma aerobia. The sequence continues at coordinate 1,359,317 of JAKOOU010000020.1, forward strand.
TCTTTTTATATAATATATATAAATATAATATAAATAGATGAGATATAATTCGGATCTAAACATCGGGATGATGTCTTTATATATACATGAATATTTGGATGTTTGATCGTTAAAGGACGATCAACCATTATTGTAACAGTGGCTTACTAATAGCTTAGTATAATTGCTAGGATACACTAATGGATAGGGTGCACTAGTTGGTAGGGTGCACTAAGATAATGGTCATGGTAACTTATTCAATGTGTGAACCATTTTGGTTTACAACAAAAAAATGTTGTAATGTGAATTACGGTCGTAGTAGGTCTAATCAATAAAACGGGAAGCGCAATGTGGTCTCGATAATTATTCAAATCCTTATGATATAATTATTACCTGTTAATATTACTCTATCCAAGATGTAGTATTAAATATCTGTTTGTTGCTTACTTATAATATATACTCTGTAAAATAGCTATATATAAATAAGGAAGAGAAAGTAAAGGATTCTTATATCAGAATAAGAAGCCTTTATATAATAAAGATAAAGCAGACAAATTATTCTGAACCTCAGAATAATTCTCAGCAATATCTTGTACGGAATACACCCGGTATTCCTATACAGGCGAATAACCTCAGTTGATGATATTACTATATCCTCGATCAACCTCTGTTGGTGTTATTCTTATCTGGCTGGCCAGTCCTCGCTCACGGGGAATAACCTAGATGGTGTGTTTCACCTCTAGCCAGCCAGTTCTCGATGGTCTCTAAACCATGATGGTCTCTAAACCATGATGGTCTGTTTCATCTCTAGCCGGCCAGTCCTCGAAGGTCGATTAACCTTGATGGTCTGTTTCATGTTCAACAGTGCCTATGGTATTTTCCTCGGTCAATAGTTACTCATATTTAGTAAATGCAAATAATGTACCAATGTACTCTTCACGTATTTGCGGTTGTTGACAAAATACTCATGGTCGATAGGTGGATCATAATCGTGACCTAGTTGTATGATGATCTCAAAATCATTCTACAACAAAAAACAACTATTAAAGCTTTTATGGCCAAGTTGGTAAGGCGCCACACTAGTAATGTGGAGATCCTCGGTTCAACTCCGAGTGAAAGCAATTTTTTTTTATTTTTTTTTCACATTTCATTGTGAAAACGTCGAATCGATACATTTAGCAATCAATGAAACATCATAAGAAGGAGTGGTTGAATACAATTTATATGTCTTTTTTGGCCTATATCCTCAATATTTTATATAGTGTTAATGGTTTATAATATACAAAGATAATATAATTATGTAAATGTCCCATCACGACTTTCAATCAAATTATATGCATCTTAAATCATGGTGATTTATTGGTCGAAGATGAAATAGAGTGAGCTGAAGTGCTTCTGATAAGGGGATCTATTCCTTTATCTTTGTTATTCTTCAGCGGTGGTAAAACTGGAATGTCTGTACCATTAGTGGTGTGCTTTGAATTGGTGGCAGAATTTTTATTGGCAATGCTATCAAGCATAAATAGTAGACTGTTATGGGTTGAAGTTACATTTGAAGCAGGTCCTATAGAACGTGCTTTCCCCTTGTTTGGGTGGGTAGACATAGGTTTCGAAACACCTGGGGTGGGTAATACAGTTAATGGGTATACAGATGATCTGTTGATCGCTGGTATAGTATTACTTGAGCTTGGAGGCTCACTCACCATATGCTTCTTAATCTTTTCGAATACATCTGAAGCAACTAGACCAACATGTCCGTTTGATGGTGAATTCTTAATAATGCCAGTGATGGGACTTGTCACAGGATTTGCCAAATGCACATTATTTCTCTCGAAATCTTTCAACGTGGAATCTGATTCAATTGAGGATCTCTCTTCACCGTTCCTACATTGTAATCTTAAAGAATTCAACTCAGCCTGTTGTTCATCACATTTCAATTTCAAGTCGTTGTATTTCTTTTCCCAAGATGTAACCATATCTTGTAATATCCCCATGGACCTCTCGAGCACTTGAATTCGATTAGCCTTTCTTTCGCGGTATGCTCTTTGAGCTTCTCTATTTTGAATACGTCTCTTGGTTAGCACATCCAAGTTTTTTGGGGAGTTGCTTTCCCCGTCATTGCTTGTAGGTGAAGGACTGGCCCTGTTCATACCTTCCGTGTGTAAATCTTCCATCGATGGTTGTCTATGTTCCATCGTTAACTTCTCAGTTTATGATTGTTTCTATATATACTTTCAAGTCCCTGTCTTCTTCTCTATGATTATCTAAACACTACAGAATCCAAACTAATATTAGGAGGTAAACAGTAAGTAACTCGTAAGGGACAAACGTAAGCAACTCATACATGACAACTAACGTAACAAACAACGTTTATATAAGATTTTGTCACATAAATTAATAATCATCACATCGGTCTTAAATTTTCTGAAAAAAATTAGTAATCGTTGTCATCCGTGAAAATTTTGGCAAACAAAAAAATATTACCACATATTAGTAAGCCATTCATTCTTTATTCATTCGTTATCGTGAGGAAGGAAGGATGCTTTGAATGGCTTATCACTAATAAGTGGTTGGTGGGGTGGGATGATCTCATAAGGGTTGGTGGTTCGAAACAGGGTGTCTGGTTAATTTTGCGGATTGGAATGTTGAATAAATACTATAAAAAAATTTAAAAATGAGGATATATATGTGTTTGATGGGGATGGGGATGGGGATGGGATGGTAGGCAGGATAACTGACACAATTGTTCCAGTTCCAAGATCTAACTGGAACTGTCCTCGTCCAGTGTGGTGTCTGTATCATTATGACGTTTCTGTAAATTGGCGTCTTTGCGCGCTTGAGCCTCTTGTTGTTCTTTCTTGATCAGTGCTTCTTGTTCCTTTAGAGCCTTCAATTTGAACTCGTCTTCTTGGGCTCTTGTGGCTTTATCGCCCTTTGGTGTGATGATCTCATGGATGTCTAATTTAGCCATATTGTAAACTGGATCTGGGATAGATGCCAACACTTGTAACAAAGCATTGTAATAGAATTCGACTCTTGGGTTTGGTACAACATCATCAGGTAATTGCACAGTCATATTGTCATATGGCCAAGGTGTCTTATTATTGGCGTTGAAAGTGAAAGTCGAAGATAAGATTAATAGAACGGAGGGGATCTTATCCTTTAATCGTAATTGTAACCATGCCTCTAAATCTCTGCGTAATGACTCTTGAGTCACATCAGGACCGAATGTCTTGATACCACGAGAGATACATGCTACATGCAATTCTTCAGAGGTTAATGATGCTACTGATTCATAGTCTAATCTTTTATCATCTACAATCAGTTTTTTCAATTTCAATCTAATTTGCATACGCAAGATATTGTCATTGCCCCAGGGGGTAATGGAGATGAATTTAGCCATGGCAATTAATTGATCTCTGGACAAATTGTCTAAGATAGTATCGTTCTTGAACCATGTAGCGACATTCTTAACTTCATCCAAAGTAAATGAGATATCCATGGATGGAATTCTTTTACCCATGTATAATTTGTTGAAAATAGCATCGAATAAAGCTTTGTTCTGGGAGGTCACTGTATCAGGTAGGATACTCTTGTTTTTCTCCACTTGATTCAATTTCCATGTATCTTTAATGTACTTGGCAGTCAGTTGTTTCATTTCCACCAGTTTCAACTGTTTTCTTTGACGTTGCTGTGATGATTCATAAGTGGAAGGTAGTAAATTAGGAAACAATTTGAGTGCCACTGGTAAGAACAGTTCAGCAAATGGGATAATAACGAATGCAGAGAAGGGGATCAGTCTGAACAAATCCGACATGGTACGTTTCAATTGATTTGATTCTCTACGAGTTAATTCATACCCACTCATTAATTTACCCAAATGGAAAGTGGAGATCTTAATCTCATACCCTAGCAGTTTTGTACCATCTACATAGTGTTTGACACCTTCTTTCACTTTACTCCAAACGGGTTTTTTCTGTTTATCCTTGACAGTAGTTGGCACATTTGGAGTCTTCTTCTTCTTCGCAGATGATGATGATGATGATGACGATGACTCCACAGAATAAACTCTGGTCCAAATAGAAGATTTCGACGGGGAAATCAATCTTGCCACGAAGACACCTCTTACAGTGTTGGTCCCAATAATCGAATACACCATTATTGTCTTATATAAGTGGTGGTTGTCACTGTTAAAGCATGGAAGTATTGGAACAAATTTCAGTGAAATATAATATAATATAATATAATATAATATATATTCGAAGTGGAAGTGAAATTTCAATGAGATGAGGGATATATGAAAAGGAAGTATATATAGAGGGGGGAGTATATAAGATAGCAGATGCCACTGGCTACAACACAGTGGAGACCCTTCTCACACGAGATTGCGGGAACACCTTGGATAGCACAGGCCTGTTGAACCACCGGAATCTGAACCCCAGCTCGTGGGCTGTTAACTCGCCAAGACCCAGCATGAACCCTTGGAGAAATGGGAGCAACAGGTTGACCCAACTGCTCCCGATGTATTGCAATGCGTCGTTATACGTAGTCATGGTGTTGGTGTTGGTGACGGTGATGGTGCCAGCTGGAGAGTGCTGTGTGGACTGGAAGTGGTTTGGTTTGGTTACCCTCTTTTGTGTGGAATTGCCACTGTGAACATTTTCAAATAATGAACAAATATTTGGCTGGAAAGCAATCGAGTGGGACTTCTACTAAGAGGCGGCCAGTGTTATATGAATCCTGGGGGGCAAGAGGTGAACAAGTCGGGTCAATTGCCAGAGACATAAACTATATATATATACACACAGCAAAAAATAATAATACAAAGATGAGTGGGTACGACAGAGCATTATCAGTGTTTTCTCCAGACGGTCATATCTTCCAAGTTGAATATGCCATGGAGGCGGTGAAAAGAGGGACATGTACCGTGGGTGTTAAAGGTGTCGAGTGTGTTGTGCTGGGTTGCGAACGTAGATCCACATTGAAGTTGCAAGATCCAAGAATCACTCCTTCCAAGATCGCTAAGATCGACGATCATGTGGTGTTGTCATTTGCTGGTCTTAATGCAGACTCCCGTATCTTGATCGAAAAGGCTCGTGCTGAGGCCCAATCGCACAGATTAACCCTAGAAGACCCTGTCACCATCGAGTACATGACTCGTTATATTGCAGGGATACAGCAAAAATATACACAATCCGGGGGGGTGAGGCCCTTTGGTGTTTCGACCCTGATTGCTGGGTTTGATGGTCCTCGTGACACTGTTCCAAGACTGTATATGACTGAACCAAGTGGGATTTATTCCTCATGGTCAGCACAAACCATCGGGAGAAACTCCAAAACAGTCAGAGAATTCCTAGAAAAGAACTATAACCCATCTGAACCACCGGCAACCGTAGACGAATGTGTCAAATTAACCGTCAGATCGTTGTTGGAAGTTGTTCAAACTGGGGCCAAAAACATCGAAATTACTCTAGTGAAGCCAGGAAACAAGATAGAAATCTTGACTGTCGACCAAATCAACGCAGTCGTTCAAGAAATTGAAGACGAAAAGGTCGCTGCCAAATAGTTTTAATCTCTATCCTATCACATTCACCTAGACATATATATATATATAAACACGCACACACATATATATATATATCTAACCTTAGTATGATCATCATATTATATAATCGCATTATATAATACATTTTGAAAAATTCACGTAGCAAATATTTAAAATTCAAAGAAGAAAAAAAATAAAAATCATCAAATATTCACTCGAAATTTGAACTCATCGCTATTGGAGATGTGTGATTAAAACAGTGCAAGTAAAGAAGATATATGTACCAATATATATTCAATAACTGTAATCAATGATGGATAGTCAAGCTATGCCTCTACCCGATATTAAAGAGGAAGAATTAGCGAACACACTCAACTTATCAGAGAAAATGGACTTTATTGAAGCTGTCAAGTCGAATGAGTCGTCAACGACAGACGAACATGACAAAACGCTGACCCACGTATCCACTCTACCTCCAGAGATACCCATGAATAACAGTGACGATATTGATACAAGTGACAACAATATCATTGCACCGGATACTACTGCAATTTTACTTTCTTCTTCTTCCAAAATGCCCTTGTCAAATGAAGATTTAGCTCTACTTCCACCATTACCAAACACAGACGAGTTGAATGTCCCCACTGAACAACCAATACAACTGTCGCATTTGCAATCGGAAATAATACCTATTGAAGCTTCAGTGATGCCATTATCGACAACTACTCCAGAAAATGAAGAGTTGGATTTAATCAACGCTTTGGATATGAACGCTAATGAAACATCGCATCTTTCTCGTTCTTCCTCTTTGAAATCTGTATTAACATCTACATTATCACATCATGACACTCAACAGCATGGTTTAGGGGAACCACGTATGGTCTCTAACAACAGCGTGCCTTCACCATTACAGCATATTCCAATACCAAGGTCTTTATCAAGATCTAATAGTCAGAGACGTGATAGAAACATTTCATCAGCCTCTTCCTCACCCATATCTCCATCCCTCAGCTCTCATATACCCACCCCAACTAGAACTTCTACAAGTAGTAATCCAACTACTAATAACACACCACCAAAATTCCCACTGTTAAGAAGAGCGTCATCCAAATTATTAAGAAAGGCCTCTTTTAAAAGTTTAAATAACAAGAATAATACCTCTGATCAATACTCGCCATCTATGGGCTCTCACAATAAGATAAGGACTAGTCCTTTACTTATACAAACTGGGTTTGACAACGCTACTATGTCATTTTCAAATTCATCATCGTCGTCATCAATACATACTAATAGCAATAGGACGACACCAGTGGCATCTATTCCGAAGAGTAGGCCCTCTCTTAAAGTAAGAGTATCATCCAACACCCTTTTATCATCTATTTCAAATACCCCACAACCACAACAACCTCCATTACAAAGAACTAATTCAATTATATCCCGAAAATCATCCTTGGGTTCAAAGATGAAATTAAATTTGTCTAGAATAATTAGTGGGAGTAGTAAACATCCACCACCATTATCTAACCAGATTTCTAATGATCATATTCCGTCTGTGGTATCACCTACTTATACTACTCATCAGGATAAGCATATAAACCACTATTCCATAGTAACCCCAAGAAAATCAACGTCAACAAATCCATCACCGTCCACTCTATCTTCTTTCCCTATATCTCATAGCGGTAAAGAATCAAGTCCGCTAACAAAAATGGTGTCTATTGATTTAAAAAAGATTAATAAACCAGAACCCATTATTATCACTCTCGATGATACTCTGTCTGATATTGTCACGATTTCAAAAGAGTCAAGTGTTTCCATGGAAATAATATCACGAGATGCTAAAGATCAAATATCGTTGAAAGATTATTATTTATTGCTACAAGATATGTCACAGAAAGAAGACGCTAAATTAAGATTCATTGAAGATAAATTTAGTCAATCTGGTTGGTGTTCGAACAACGAGCTTGATCAACTGAAACAAAAGAGAGTAATAATAAATAAATTATGGAAAGAAAAATTACGTGGTCATGATATAAAGTTATAGAGCTTATATATTCGATGAAAAGAGTGGTAGACGTAAAACTTAATACCCACACCCAGATATACCTCTTAAAATATTATTTATATATATATATTTGCTATTTATAGTTTACCATTTTTGATAATGGATCCCTCTTTATACAAACTATCTAATTGATCTTTAAAGAATTTTGTTGATTGAATTCTCTTGATTTTTAATGTTGGTGTGACACATTCATTTTGAACAGTCATTAAATCAACACCAACATAAATATTATGTAATTTTTCAAACCCTTGTAAGTTGTCATTACAACATTTGTTGAACTCTGTTAGGACAAGTCTTTTCAACTTGACATCTTCATTGATGTTGATGATTAGAGTGGTTGTGTCCCAATGGGTGAAGTTTTTCTCTTCACCTTCATTAGCGTAACCAATATCATTCAAAAGTCTCAAGATTCCTTCCACATCAATGCTGACGATACCAACTAAGTAAGATTGCAATGAATCACCAAAGACAAATATTTGGGTAATATAAGGGCATGAGGATAAATAAGTGTTTTCAATCTTTTCTGGTGCAATATATTCTCCATGAGATAATTTGAAAAAATTCTTGACACGATCGATAATGTGTATTCTACCTTTATCATCAATCTTAGCAACATCACCTGTTGAAAACCAACCATCTTCGTCAAATACTTCTTCGGTGGCCTTTTCATTCTTATAATATTTCTGGAAGACTTGTGGCCCACGTAATTGTAATTCACCTTTCAATTCTTTCCTGGTTAAATAGTTCATGTCAGGAACATCTTTCAATCTGCATTCAGCACTAATACCGATGGCTCCACATGACCCGGGATCCCTTTCATATGGTTCACTAAGACAGATACCGGCAAATGATTCAGTGGAACCATACCCTTGTCTCATACCAATATCTAGACATGATCTTAAAAATAATAGGGTATCTTTTGAAATTGGTGCGGACCCGGTAATTATATAACTTGAATTATTCAAGCCCAGCCCATCTTTGATCCTATCAATAAGCACACGATGATAAACCAAGAAATTCATGATTGATTTATCGGTACCCGATCTGGAAGCGAATGTTGCACTCTTGGCATCAATGATATTAGTGGCCAAATTTTTTTGTAAAGTACCTTTAGATAAATTAGTCTTAATACCTGCTTCAAAACGAGTTAAGATACGGGGCACTAATGACAATGTATCTGGTTTCAAGATACGCAAATCTTCCACCAGGACAGTAGGATCCGGTAGATGTAAGAACCCCATACCGGTACCACGAGTCAACCCGTAAGCTAGGATTTGTCTTTCAAAGATATGTGCTAAGGGTAAGAAGCACATATCATAGCATTGTTTTGATTTCTTATGGTTTGGAATCTTGAAAGTGGATAAAGCGAATGCAATACCTGATGCAATGACCTGTTGGCTGATTTCCACCCCTTTAGGTAGTCCTGTAGTACCACTAGTGAAGGAGATGGTATACAAGGATTTTGGTGTTGGAGGAATCAATGGGATTTTGGTCATGGAACCAATGGATTCCACATGTTTCATTGAATGTAATGAGACATTTTCACCTAGACAGTTTTTAATATTGTTGTTTAACAAAGAATCGTTAATTGAATTCAATTTGTGTTCATCTTGTTCATCTAAACAGATCAAAGTGTTAATATACTTCAAATGTGGCAAGATGGTTAAAATCTTGTAAAGATTTCCAATACTGAAACAAAGTACTGGACTTTCTGTTAAATTAAGAATATATTCTGATGTTTCGCCACCTAAAGTTTCATATAAAGATGAATTGGTTAGATCATAATATTGACAAGCCAAATCGGTGATGACCCATTGTGGACTATTATGAGATAAGATGGTCACGACAAAATCATTATTTTCTAAATTTAATTTTTTCTTCACGTTGACCAAAGATAAGATACCAGACCCAAAACATTCAGCTCTCTGGGCCACTTGTTGATAGGTTTGAAACTTGTATTCTGGTTCCCAAGTCTTTGTAACTGGATCGTATGGTCTCACCCCGAGACAATGATTTTGAGGCCACATTCTCACTGCAAATTGGAAGTGATCAAAATATGTTTTCAAATTGTGATCGGTACAAGTGACCAATTGTCTATGTGACAACGTACTTCTGTAAATTGGACTCTTGTCCAGATCTTGAGAGGGGCCCAATGGAGATGCTTGCTTTGACAAGAACTCTTTATAGTTGGGCCAACTGTTCAAGGGCAATTCCTCTATTAACGCCAGTAAATACTCATCTGAACCTCTTCTGTACCCATCCAGCCTCTCTTTTAAAGTTTGATACCTGGGATCCAAATGAATCAAATCCGAGATAGAAAACTCCTCTGTGAACGTCATTTTGCGATTCTTCCTCTTATTATTATTATGTATATATATGTATTATATATATACCTTTTGTTGTGAAAAGTATCAAGAATACCAAGCTGGTAGTTCTGCAATTGATGCCCTTATATATATGAGTATATTGGCAATTGTGAATTACCCCAACGGCAGCTATCATATACCCATTGCCATGGGGGGCATTGTCCCTTTATTCCTCGAAGGTGGTTTCTCCACTGGCACTCCCACTGGCACTGGCACTTGACACCTTTGGCAGCGATGACTACGGTCGGTAATAGCTAGGCTTAACCCCGGGCGGAGAGTCCCCACCACCCAACAATTGCAACCATCAAGCCAATTACCAGAGACCACTCCACTGGCAACACTCCGCTGATACAGACACCACCTTTAACTGATGGCATTGGTAGCTGACTGTGGGCCACCCTCTTCGGATGGCTCTGTTTCTTTCTTTCTTCAATGCTGGCAGTGTTCTTCAGCGATAATTTGCTGGGCCCCTCTCAGAGAGAAAGACACAGGACCCCTAGTGATAGCGCCCCGCAGGCCATCGGTCTTTTTTCAAGCATTTAACGATAATGCCATAAGGTGGGTTAGTCATACTTGGGATACCCTCCGACTTACACACCTACACACACACATATATATATATATATATCTGATTGCTTGTGTATGAGCAGTTTAGTTTCAATTCACAACAACCAAAGAAAGGAAGCAAGAAAGAAAGAAAACGAGTAAGAAAGTATGTACTCACTACCAGACGAAATTTTAGAACTTATTGTTCAACAGAATGAGGATTCGATAAGGACCTTAATTTCTTGGTCCTTATTATCTCCATACATTAGACGTTTAGTATCCAAAGAAATAGGTATTATTACCATTCAAGACGGGTTGCAAGCTCCATTGGAGAATCTACTCGGGTATCAGTGTCTCATTGCAAATGGCACCGCTACATGCAACCATTTAAACATCAATTCCGATGATATCGATGACGAATATATCATGACTGAAGAACAATCTTTCACCTACTTCATTTCTCAATTTGAAAACTTATTACTTGTCATAGAATCGACAAGACCGTATTGTGAAAAATTGGCTAATACATTGACAAGAATTGCCAATTCATGCCATAGTGGGGTCAATATTTGTGTGTTCTACAAGACACACAAAAACTTTCTAAGTAAATTATACTTCAAACAATTCAAATTAATGTTGCCTAACATCTTTTTAACTGAATTATATTTGTTTGGTAATTATAACAATAATAATGATAGTCAATCAGCAGGGTTTGAAAATAATTTAATCGATATTGATACATTATTCAAAACAGTTCACATCGAACAAATAAAGACAATCTACTCCCTGGATATCGTCGACGATACAAACGAGTTCAATGGGGGTGAATTGACCACCATTAAGAAGGTCAACTATCATGAATCCGTAAATTTAACCCATTTCTTAAGAAAATGCACCAATATCAAAAATATTGATTATTTAAGATTCCCCATACTAATGAATAATCTTAAGGACAAATATACATTCAATATTCCACAATGTGAAGAAATCACATTATGCGAGTATAATAATGATGTTTCGCATCCAATAATAAATGGTGTGAAAGTGACCCAACAATTAAGTTTGAAACCAACGTTAAGAACATCAGATCCAACCTTTGAAAATCTTTATTTCCCACATATAAAGACTTTATCTTTCCCCATTTATGATTTCAGAACGATCAATTTCAAGAATTGTGATTTTCAAAACGTAAGAAATTTAAATGTGCATGGTTGTATGATACCTTGGCATAATTTTAATTCATTAATACCCCATAATGACATTGAAATTAAATTGAATATCACTTTAAGACTCACAGACTGGCAACAATTGAAATGGTTGAAATCATGTCCATTTAAAATTCAAAACTTAGAGATTACTGGTAATGAAATACAATTCCTGCCTAAACATTTTATTTCAAATAATCCACCTTTGGATCAATCACTTGATTTTAAAGGTTTGAATGATGGTAATAAGTTTGAAAATATTACATTGCATATGAATTCGTTGGACCAAATTAATTTATTGCAAGAAATTATATCAAATGAAAATTCATGTTCCCCAAACTCATCTCTCAAGATTATCATTAATGAGAGTAAATTGAAGGAATCTATAATCATGAATAAAAATTACAGTTTCACTCAAGAGTTGGTTATTCCAATATCAAAAATGAACCATCTAACTATACTATTGTTAGATGACTGTGCATCAAACCATTCATTCTTTCATAGAGAACGGCTACTCTCAAACGGAAGTCAAGATACTTGCAAAAATGATATCAGTTACTTCAATAATTGGAAGCCTCCATCAATAAAATGGTATGATGAAGTAAAACCACAGGTGCCTACTATTTCCCCATCTAAGTTTAGAAAAAATAGTATAGCAGGTTTACCTGTCAATGAAGCAAGAAGGCAAAGTATCATATCATTCAACTCAATTGGACCAAATGTTATGGATACCGCGTTCGAGAGAAGAAGATCCTCATTAGATAGTGTTTCCGTATTTTCTAACTCATACCATGTTTATTCCGATGAGAATGCTATTGATGATTCTTTAGAAAATGGTGAATTGGTTACCCTAAAATTGCAAGGTACAGTGTGTCCTGACATCCTGACTGTTAATTTGAACAGTATTGATTCCTCTGTAGTGTATTTCGGTGACTTGCCAAGAGGAATGGAGATCCCTTTATTACAAATTTGGTTCACTCCAGACACACCTTTCACAACATATGAAGCATTGGTTTCAAATCTAACTAACAAGATTATAAATATGATTCATTATCCCTATAATCAAATGATAAACCAACTTTCCTTCCATAAATTACAACTATTTGTAGATATTACTAATATCAAAGAAAAGTTTGAGGCTCCCATGACTTTTGAATCGATAATAAATGATTTATCATATGCATTATTAAGAAAGGGACATTCAATTGACTTTATTAAAAACGAGCCAAACGATAGAGAACTGGTTGAAAGATCGCCAAACTTTTCTATTTGTATTGACATTTAGTTTTCGACAGCATTTAATACTATATAACAAAGACATCTAATTACATACCATCACATATATTTATACATGGATTTGTTTATTACGGTACAGAAGTATGACTTTTAATCTACGACTGGTTTGATTACTTGAATGAATGCGAAGTTGTAATGTTGGAAGGTATCAGAAACCGATCAGTAAATTCTGTTAAAGGGCGTCCCAGCCTGAAAATTGGATACTTCGAAACAAAATACAACTAAGCAGGTAAACAAATTTGTAAACAGTCTAAGTCCAGTTCTAACCTTGAGTTTAGCAAGACCGCCTATTTTATATGTTTAATAAGAGGTGGTCAGAGGGTTGATAAGCAAATGAGAGGTATTCTGTTTAGACTTTAGAAGCTGTGAATAATCAAATCGTCCATCAGGAAGTTAACTGCAATACCAATGAAGCAACTTCACCTCTAACTCCTAGTTATGTCATCTGACCTTTAAATCTTAAATGGAAATTTGCCATGCCCAATATGATATGATCAGAAATTTGCCATGGGATCTGCTAGATCATCATTAATTTTGATTTCAGAGTCAATATCATCAATACGCCGTTTCTTAGATTCCATCTTTTTGTCAACCGAAGCCACATTATCTATAACAAAGTCTTTTTTAAGTTCTTGCTTTACTGCGTCCCTATATTCTGTATTTCCATCTCTTGGTTCAAAGAACACATGGTCAACCTGTAATCTTCGACCAGCAATACTTACTCCATTTAGATTGTCGATGGCAAGAACGGTTGACCTTTGATCTTCATACTTCAAATATGCAAACCCTTTGGAATCTCCGGTATGTTTATCTCTTACTAATAATATATCAACGGGAACACCATATTGTGCAAACACAGTAAGTATGTCACCTTCAGTTAATCCGTTATTCAAACCACCGATGAAAATGTAAGCTTGGTCTTTGTAGTCATTGTGCCAAGATAATTCAGGTTTCACTATCCCAGCTTCTAATTCTGCATTATTAATCTTTTGGATATTTCTAGACTGTGACATGTCATACAACAGTCCTGGTGGTGGTATTATGATTATAAGCTTCTTATAGCGCAATGTTGTACAAGATGTTTCTCTTCTTTATTAGTTTTTTTTTCAACTATCATATTATAAAAAATCAATGTACTTAAAATTATGATTGCATAAAAATCTGTTCATTACATATTGTTACTTTCTCCAGTAATATTGGAGTCAGCATCAGTAGAGCTTTCATCTTCTACTATTTGTTCATTATTTTCGCTTCCAGGTGTCAATTGCACAGATGTTTGTTTACTAAGGCTCTCTGTATACTTTTTATCTTCCTCGATAAACTGGTCTTGCATTTTCTTTTCAGTTTCAGTTTCGAAATCTTCTTCTACCATCCAAACGCTACCATCTTCATCACGCGAAGTAATACTATCCGATAATGAGTCTGTTACTTTTTGCACTGGAGTCTGAGAAATATCAGAGATATCTGGACTTTCCTCTCTGGAGGCTGTATTTTCCTCTTCTTGAGTTGAATTCTCATTCTCATTGTATCGATCAGTATCATCTCTCTCTATAACCTCATATTCTTGCTCATCATCGTCCTCTTCTTTCTTCTGGAAGGCCCCATTTTCAATAACAACTTGCTTTGGTACAATCCTTAATGACCATAACGGCTTCACTTCAACAGTGTAGTTTTCATTTTTAGCAATGATTTTAGTAACATTGTTCACCTTTGATGGAAGTTTTCTACCTCTTGGGCCTCTTGCCCTCTTTTGACGGATATCAGTAAGTTCTTTCTTAACTTCTGTGGTATTGTTATCGAAGGTTTGAGAAGTATTAGTTGTTTTCAAGCCAGCGGGTGGAACCATACCAGGTAATGCAATAACATTATTCAAATCATTAATAAAATTCATCTTTCTGGGTGGCTGTTTGTCTTTATCCCCCAGTGATGGATTAGTACCAGTATTCTCCATATCCTTCATTTGTTGTTTTTGCAACATTTCTTGGAATGCAGCAATTCTAGAAGATGGCTTCTTGGGGACAGGAGGAGGGCCCTTCTTCTTTGGTCTGGAAGCAGGTATATAAGGTTCTTGTTTGGGCTTTTGAATTTCTGAATCATTTGCATCTGTCACAGGAGTAGGTTGTTTTTCAGGAGATTGTGATTCTTTTGCAGGTAAACTCACCTCAGCAGTATCGCTTATTGGTTCAGAAAGTTCATTATTTGAAAGTGCTTCTTTTAGTTTATCTTTTTTGGCAGTTTCAGTCAGTTTTTCGGGTAAAGTAGAGTCTAAGTCAGTCTTCTCGATAGTTTCATTGTACTCTTCGATATCTTCATCTTTATCATTTGAGTTTTCTTTAGAGTCTTTATCTGCAACAAAGGATTGCTCTTCGAGGGAGCCAGCAGCTTCAGTTAATAGGTCGTGATTTTCTTTGAATTCACTATGATTGACAATACTATCTTTTTGAGGCTCTACTTGATTTGGTTCATTACTATTTTCTATCACTTCTTGGTCATCGGTAAGATTGTCTTCCTGTTTGAAATGAGCGTCGGCTGATGCATTCTCATTGTTGGATTCTTGTGATGATGATGCACCCTTAACCTGGGTTACACCTTGTAGAGGTTCTTCACTAAAAGTTGAGATATGCTCTTTTGATTCATTTGAAAAAGATTCTGGTTCATTACTTTCGCCAATATCCGTATTTTGCGTGTTCTCTTCCCTCTCCGGCATTACCGACTCTTCTGGAGTAGAATTGGAAGTACTAGTATTGATTTGTTCCGGTGCGACCTCTTCAGATATAAAAGTATCGTATGAAGTTTGCGCTTCTTCCTCTGCGTCACTTCCTTTTAGCTTGATTGATGATTGTTTGATTCTGGCCGGTCTCTCTTTTGGTACTACTGGTCTTGTAACTGGTTCACTTTCGGTTTTGATAGAATTTCCGATGTTCAATGACACACTGGAATCTGAAGGAGACGATGCATTTCTTTTCAATGGTCTTTGTCGTGGAACAAGAGGGGGAGTGACTTGACTATCACTCTCTTTGTTTGAGCCTATTGGTTCTTCTCCTGTAGGTAGAGCAGATTTCAAAGGAGATGTACTTCTTCTAGTTGGTCTTTGAGGAATCTTTGGTAGTGGAGATTCATCAGAGCCTTCGGATGTTCTCTTTTTCGGGCGTGGTCTTTGAGGAATGTGTGGTGATGGAGAAGCAACTTTAGTTGTACTAGCATGCGTACGTTGATGCGAATGTTTACGTATTAACTTTTCCATTTCTTCCAATTCTTCATTGGTGTTTTCAACCAAGTTATTAATGACCTCTGTTGTAGATCTTCTAGTTGGTCTGTGTACTGGAATAGTTGGCTCTTCTTCGATTGGTTGATCTTCTTTCTTGGATTCATTGTCATCATTCAGTTGGGAAGTATCAAGGGAGGTATCGACAGCAGAAGACTTTTCATCATTTTGATCTGGGATTACAGATGATTCATTACTGGGATCCGACGATAAGGACTCGTCTTCTTTGGTAGAACTCATTGTGACTGGGTTTATCCCTTGGATGTTGTTTACTGCTTCAATATATATAATGTGTTCTGTTGTATTTTGACATAAACCTTTGAAATAATTAAATCTTGAATTAATCGCGAAAATAATTTTTAAAAGAGGTCTAAGTGAATCCTTCAAACATGTAGCAAAACAATATCAAACAGGTTGATAGTCAAGATAAGTATTGATAATCGTCATCACTTCATTCAAAAAAACTATTTGGAAAGATTTTTTTTCAGAACGAAGGAGAATGAATGATGGTACAAGCATAAGTGACATTGAAGATGATGAGGATTTCGATAACCTTTATGAAAAATCAATAAACAAATCAGTTAAAGAGACAATTATCCAGAGACAATTACCAGTTCAACGGAATTTGTATAATGAGATATTGCCGGGCCAACAATCTTTGTATGAAGAAATCCAAAAGGAAGTAACATATGGACCTACTCATCACAAATTTAGAGATCACAATGATGCAAATACTTATGATCTTATACAGGATGATCCCAATGAGAATATTTTATCGTACTATATATATCCCACCAACTATCAAGTGAGAGAATATCAATATAATATTGTCAAGAAATCTCTTTTGACTAACGTGTTATGTGCGATTCCAACTGGTATGGGTAAGACCTTTATTGCATCGACCGTAATGCTGAACTTCTTTAGATGGACTGAGAATACAAAGGTCATTTTTATGGCACCTACTAGGCCATTGGTAGCGCAGCAAATTCAGGCGTGTCTCGGGATAACTGGTATTCCTAATAGTGAAACTGCTATTTTATTAGACAAGACAAGAAAGAACAGAGAAACTATCTGGAAAGAGAAGAGAGTATTTTTTACAACACCACAAGTAGTTGAAAATGATTTAAAGAGAGGAGTTTTGAATCCTAAAGAGATTATTTGTCTGGTCATTGATGAAGCACATAGAGGTACAGGTTCGTATGCATATACCAATGTTGTGAAGTTCATCGATAGATTTAATTCTTCATATAGAATCCTTGCATTAACTGCTACACCAGGTACAACATTGGAAGGTGTTCAAGAAGTGGTCAATAATCTAAATATTTCTAAAATTGAGTTAAGAACTGAAGAAAGCCCAGATATTGTTAGATATATGAAGCACAAAGAAGTAACTAAAATTCAAACTGGGTTAACAGTTGAAATTGAAGATATCATTGAACAAATTGGTATTGCCATTACACCAGCTTTAAAACAAGCTTCTGAATTAGGGATATATGAAGAATGTCCACCGACTAATATCAATGCATTTAAAGCCATGCAGCAAAGTCAAAAGATCATTGCCAATCCAAGTATACCTGAAGGTATTAAATGGAGAAATTTTTTCATCCTTCAACTACTGAATCATGTAGGACAAATGTTGAAAAGAATTAAAATATATGGTATAAGAACGTTTTATAGCTATTTCACCAATAAGTTTAAAGAGTTCACTACAAAATACACTTTGGGGAAATCAACGAACAAAATTGCTGCTGACTTTTATTTTAGTCCCTACTTAAAAACAATGATGGCCCAATGTGATAAGTTATTATCAGATAAATCATTCTTAGGGCATGAAAAATTACAATATTTGTGTGAAGAATTAAAAGGGTATTTTGAAGAAGGTTCTAATCAGGCAGGATCTCGTGTTATTATATTTACTGAATTAAGAGAAAGTGCCTTAGAGATTGTTAAATGTATTGATGGTATGGGCGATTCCCATATTCGGCCCCATATTTTTATTGGTCAAGCTAAGGGTAAAGAAGGTTTTGATGATGTCAGTTTCAAACAAAAACATAAGCCAAAGGGGAGAAAGAAAGTAGACAGGTTGAAAAAACAGGAGGAGGATAGGCAAATAGAACTGCAAAAACAGAAGGAGAAAGAGCAAGCAGAATTAGAGAGAAGTTCAAGAAGAACTGCTAGTTCTGAAGAAGCCCAAATAAAAGGTATGACTCAAAAGCAGCAGAAGGAAGTTATTCAGAACTTTAAAAAGGGTGACTATAATGTCCTAGTTTGTACATCCATTGGTGAAGAAGGTCTGGATATTGGTGAGGTTGATTTAATCATATGTTATGATACTACCAGTAGTCCTATCAAGAATATCCAAAGAATGGGTAGAACAGGGAGAAAAAGAGATGGTCAGGTAATCCTGTTGTTTAGTAGCAATGAATCATATAAGTTTCAGCAAGCTATGGATGATTATGAAAATTTACAAAAGTTAATTAGTCAAGATCACATTGAATATCAACATTCAGATAGAATAATTCCCAAAACCATTATCCCCCGTTGTGAAGAAGTTTTTATTAAAATTAGTGAAGAAGATCAAGAACTTAATAATATGGAAGATTCTGATGAAGTTATTCGTTACGCAACTCAGTGTATGTTAGGTAAAACCCCGAAAGTCAAAAAGAAGGGAAATAAAGCAACTAAGAAAAAAGGTGAAAACTCTAAGGCAGATGATAAAGTTTCAAAGGGTCCTAATATAATTAATCAACTGAAAAAAAGGACTGCCAAAAATAAATCAACTAGTACAAAGACATTTTTCATGCCTGACAACGTTGAATTGGGGATCGTTAAGGCTAGCGATCTTGTTAATAAATTTGTCACTGATGCTAATGGTGATAAAAGATTATTAGAGAAGGATTCAGGTAAAGAAGTTGATAGGCCAAAAAAGAAACCTAAGTTGACCACATTAGATAAATTTGAGAATGATTCTTTATCGTCTGATGATGAGGTGCTAGGAAACTATGCGACGAAAAAATCCTCTACTAAGGTTAAGTCTGAGAGAGTCAATATCGGTATTCCTAGTGCAGAGCAAATCAATACCAGTACTCCATCTAACTTGGTCAAGATGGAGAAGCCTTCGTCTTTAGATGAGATGATAAGAACTGACAATGATCAAATCGTGAAGAAGGAGCCACCAAAAGACAATATTATTAATAGTAATACCGACATTGACTACTTCAAGAAAAACTACAATCCAAAAGCCATGCCAGCAATTTCAGTTATACCACGATTAGACTCTTCTACAAAGGTGGGAAGAGTACCACATTCACAAAAGGTTGGATTCTTATTGAATCTTTTTGAAAATATAAACAATCGAGATAAAAGTACAATTATAGAAATGAATCGAACCAAGTGCATGGCAAGGCGGTTATCTTACACTGGCACAGATAGCCAGTCATCCCAACAAGATATCAATACATCTTTGATCAGCCAGGAGAGTAACACAAATGACTCTATCAATTTAACTGCCTCTTCAAAAGAAGAAGAAGCACGAAAACAAGAACTTTCAAACGATGATATCTTAGATGAACTGTTAGGATCCGATTCTGACCTCGAATTCTAAAAGTAGCTGTGCATCGTGGCACAAACACTAAGAGATATTTACCAAATACCATGGGATCTGACATGGAATTTGAAGCATTTTGTGTATATCTTATTTATATACCGTACAGAAGGACAATTTAAACATTTTAACATTATTTTTTTTCTCTAAATTTTTCGACTATAAAAAGGCTGTTAATTTCGCAAAGAACTAACTTTTGAAGATTTTAGCATCACTTTTTAAATAGTTCACTTTGTTCTTGACATGTTAAAGAGACCATCCTTATGCACGGGAAATACGCATATCAGTGAGGATTCGTCCGAGATTGTGTTTTTGCTGGTTGAAATTTAATTAAACCAGACCGTCTCCTCATGGTCAATTGTAATGATTCGCTTTTAGAATTGTTCTAGATTATGCAGGGAATTTTTGGAATTATTTTATTATTTAACTCTTTTTATCTTTTCAATTCTGGGCTGACTGTGAGATCACGTCATTTAGTAATTGTTCAAAAATAGTTAAATAAAAGTTTCATTGCTGTTAGAGAAGTGACTAAAATATTTGTGGTCTATGTCAATATAATTAATATGTTGATTTTGTCTCGAAGTCCTGCTTGACTAGAGCACATATTCAGTTACTATGTGTGTCTAATTCAAATTTTCTTTTCGAAACTTTATCTTTTCTTCCTACACTAATTTGTGTCAAAATGTCCACATTACTTATTTTAATTATATTAAATAATTGAGCAATTTTTGTTTAATCATAGATAAAACATGTTAATACTGGGTACATGTTACAAATAACTATCATGAATAATTCAACTGTTGACGATTTTATTTTTCCACCGAGGGGTATATTATAAATATAAGTCTAATTGGAGAAATTATCAGTTCTAATGAATCATTTGATGTTGCCAAAAAGGAGGCACACGTCAATAGAAATCAGGTGTAACACTAAAAATCATTCAGAACAGGAAAGTATGGATATAAACAACACCATGAATTAAGTAGTCTTGATATAATTTCCAGATCAACATATGAAATGTTATTTACTGAGGACTATGAGCATAGTAAGAGTCAATCTATCTAAAATATAGGCCTATGTTGATGGATTAATTTGCTCTATTCAAGATACACTACAACTGAGATATATAAAAGCACGCTTTATCCATAAATATAATGATACTTGACGTGATAACATTATGCTCCTGGTCTACTTAAAAATATGTCTGATTTTCGTTTATAGATTTTGAAAAATTAATTAGATAATTTAAGAACATTACAGCAACGGTTGACATATAATTATCCAAACCACTCAATAGGATTCCACACCAAGAAGAACAGCCTACGTATTCTTAAAATACATTGGCATAAATATTTGAAACACTAAAGCATACAAAGCTGTTGAAAAAAATTAAAATCTCCGCGACGGGGAATTGAACCCCGATCTGGCACGCGACAAGCGCCCATTCTGACCATTAAACTATCACGGATTAAAGAAAGGAAAGAGAGCACTCACACTGGGGGTCGAACCCAGAATCTTCTGATTAGAAGTCAGACGCGTTGCCATTACGCCATGCGAGCTCTGTTTCTTGTGTCAGTAAAATTTGATGGAACTTTAAGAATCGCATGTTTAATCATTAATTGTTTGGTAAAAAGCTTGATAATTCAGCTAATTAGGTGTTTTTGACTTAAAATATTACATGAAAGGAGTCTTTGTGTGAGGGACTTGCTCACACGTTTGGCTCTTTCTGTTTATTAATGAATTTATTTCCCATTTTCATTTTGTCTTTCTCTATTATCATGAGAAAATACTAAAATTACAACGTTAGACCATAACAAAATATCACTTTCTGGTGAGACACATGTATAGAAACGTACCTAGGTAAGTGTATTAGATAAAAATCCAAAAGATGAGGGACAGAAACAGGAGTATAGGATAAAAAGTTTGATACATTGTAGTTACTAAAATGGATAATATTGCAGTGAGCAGTAAGTATAGTCTTAAAATCTTCATATATCATCCTTAAAGTTCCCAGTATATACTGTGACACAAACCTATATCTTATGGTGACTCTATTTAACCATAACGTTCTTAGCTATTCTAAAGTAATGAAACCTTATTTGCAAGAATGGCCCAGTCTAGTACTAGAACTATACGATTTTATAGTAGTAGTCTTACTAACTCTATTGCTTTTTGTTTTCATTAATGTGACCTCACAATTTTATGATCCTGATCTAGGGCCACCCATTTCCCTTGGCAGTATTAGAAAAATTCCTCTACGAAAACTCGGCCGGCTAAGTCAGCTGCTGCAATCTCTTCTTAATTATACATGTTGGTATATTTTGGAAAACGTCTCATTTCTTGGATCCAATGATTTCCCTTTTTGTCATATTTCTAATTTGGAATATCCTGTCTCGATTGATTTATAATACAATTCAAATGTGATTTGGTTTAATATAATATACCCAAAAGGTGGTACCCTGACAGATATTTTTGCTATGACACTTTAACTAATTCCGTTGAGCGGGCAATTTAAGCTTCGGATTTTGATTATATCGATCAGAGGACTATACATTAGTTGATCTTAATTGAGAATATTAAATTGGTATTGTTTGTCAAATAAATAAAAAAATCAACCAGATTTACACGCAAATAAGAGGGGGGTATTACCTTTTGGAATATTTCTACATATTTAATATGTCCCATGAACGAAGATAACTTTCAACTTATACTATTGATCATGACAGTTCATTATATCATTGCAACGTTTGTTTTTGTTTATATAATGGTTTTGCATATTGGTGCAAAGTTCTATAATACTCAATAAAAAATATAATCTATCTTAGTTTTTTGCTTTTAATTCCAGTATCCCAAACATATTTCTTTTCTTTGATAAGGTTATTATAAAGTAAAATTACTATCAATGGTATATGCGCGTCAAGAAATATGATATTTGAAAACTTAAGCGCTTAGCTTTTTGGAATTCAAAGGCATCCAAAACCAAGATGCTTAACTCTAACTTATTGATATATATTGGAATCCGTGAAGTGGCATTATATCGGTTATGTGTCTTTATCAATGTTTACACTTCCCCTTATACATTAAAGGAACTAATCCTTCGATAGCTATACATCATGATACACGAATGATCATACATTTAGAAGATGATGAGTAAAAGATAAGGTTCATTAATTAAAATAGATACACTTTTATTTTAATATAACAATGCACTACATGCATATATGATAAAGCAACTTCGATAAACAGTAATCAGATAAAATGGAAACTGATTGTCATGTTCAGACATTGAAGGAAAGAGAAAAGTTTGGGCTATACAAATGCCAAAATGACCATGGCCAAAAGTGATGTCAATGACTGTTTCTTGTTAAGGGCACCAGCACCTTCATAAACAGATAGTGAAGGTGTGACTGGGGTAGGAACAGACTCAGATGGTTTAACAGTTGAGACAGTACCAGTCACACTATTTTCGTTTCCGCCGTCAATATCGTTGTTAGAAGAGCCATCGTTGTATGTAACTGATGCATTACGATCATTATTAATTTTGGGTGTGTCTTCACTGCCTGGGTTTGGTATATCACCACCATATATAGCTGTTGAAGTCGGTTTATTGCCTGGTACATTATGTGTAGTATGAGAAGTTACAGATTGATTACCAGGTGAAGCCGAAGAATGTTGTGCAGCTGGCCCACTTCCTGAAGGTGTGCTTGGGGAAGCGACTATATGTGATGTCACACAAGAAGATGGTTGCTGTGATTTAGAGTTATCGTACTGTATTATGGTGCTACTAGAGGAGCTAGGCCATATTTTAGTTGTAATAAATCTGCTT
Source organism: Monosporozyma aerobia (assembly GCA_028408415.1). Lineage (NCBI taxonomy): Eukaryota > Fungi > Ascomycota > Saccharomycetes > Saccharomycetales > Saccharomycetaceae > Monosporozyma > Monosporozyma aerobia. Next base: position 1,383,014 of record JAKOOU010000020.1, read on the forward strand.
GAAGAAGATGCAATGGCAGTTCTAGTTTCAGGAGTGGTGCTACTGTCAGTACAAGTGTACAAATTGGTGAGATTAGTTGCGACAGTAACTTAACCACTAGTAGGTGAGATGACTGGGGTGATACTATAATTAGTTTCAAAAGTAGTACTACCATCAGTACCGGTAGCCGTACTCGCGATAGTTGTTTCTTTCGTGAAGGAAGCACTGTTGTATGAGGTAACTGCGCTAGTTTCACAAATAATGTTACTATTGGTATTAGTCGTGGCATTAGTGATGGTTGTTTCCTCAGTCTTGGAACTACTATCATGGGAGATGGCGGTGCTGGTTTCACAAATAGTACTATTAGCAGTGGTGGGACTCCCAGTAGTGAGGAGATCATCGCTGTCTAAACTGGGAATACTTGTAAAAGAAGATGTAATGGTTTTCATTCCACCAGTTGTAATTGTTATAATAATTGTTTCGGTAAGGAGGACACTACTATTATATGAGGTGATAGTTCTGGTTTCAGGAACAATGGTACTAATCGTATTAGTAGTCACAGCGTTGACTGTGGTTGTTTGAGGAATAACGGTAGTGTTTGTATTGGTAGTATCAATGGTTACAGTGTTGGTTTCAGGAATAGTGATACCCCTTGTACCAGTAGTCACAGTAGTGCTAGCAGTTGTTATTTCAGTAACAGAATCACTGTTGCTTGAAGAGGTGGTAACGGTTGTTTCAGTGCCAGTGATAGTGTTTATAATAGTAGTATCACTAAGTGAAACACTACTACTGGATGAGGTAACAGTGATGGTTTCAGGAATAATGGTACTACTCTTATCAGAAGTTACAGTGTTAACAGTGGTAGTTTCGGGAACAGTATTATAATTGTATCCGTAGTAGCCGTTGTGAAAGTAGCAGTATCAGGAATAGTAGCACTACTTGTATCAGTATTTTCAGAAGCAATAGTAGTCGTTTCAGGAATAGTGTTGCTGATTGTACCAGTAGGACCAGTGGTAACAGTTGTTGTCTCGGGAATAATGGTATCAGAAGTCAAAGTGTTAGTTTCAGAAACAGTGTTATTGCTTATATCAGAAGTCATAGTGGTCACAGTAGTTGTTTCAGGAATAATGGCACTGCGAGTATCAGTGTTCTCAGAAATGGCAGTAGTTGTTTCAGCAATAGTGGTACTACTCGTATCAGAAGTCACAGTGTTAATTGTGCTGGTTTCAAGAATACTGGTACTGCCGGTATTAGTGGTGGCGCTTAATGTGGGAAATACAAAGGTATTGGTTACAGCTTCACATTGGGAAGCATCATTTCCGAGGAATGCATACAGGTTGTTACCAATAGTGTCATCCACAGAACCATCTGGTAAAGTTACCTGCATTTTCAAACCACCAGCCCCTCCATTATTTACATAAACTAAAGTGAAGGGATAAGATGTCCCTGCCTCCAAGTAAATATCCTGGGGTATATTTGACTGCCCGAATGCATTAGTGTAAACAGTACCTGCACCAGTATAATCAGGCATTTGCGCACAACAATCAAATGAATCCTGGTCACCCATGAACAAAGCCACACCAGACGACTCAGTGACCTCGATGTTAATATTATGGATACCTGTTTGTGAAGTATAGTAGAACCCCATGATAGTCATTAAGAAGTTATTAACTGGAAAAGGATTGGTGGCACTCTCCCACCCGTAAGGTGGGATACTTCCATCTGGACCTGAGTCCCAGCTAATGTCATAAATGACTGGAATGGCGCCATAATATTCGGTTTCAAGGTAACCTCTAGACAGGAAATCGATATCTCTATAGCTAATAGTATCCGATGGATCATAATTGAAGAAACTAACCAGGCCACCGGTAAATGCTGACTCACCGCCCACATTACATGAGGGTAGGACAAGGCCCGCATTGGTAACATTTACCAATGCAACGAAAAGGATAAAAAGAGGGATTGCTTTTGCGAAACGAGTTAACATGTTTATAGTAACCCTTAGATGGATATTTTAAATATGGCTAAAAGATTGTGTGTGTGTGTTTTTTGATGGGTATCTGTCTAGGCTACAAAACAAAACTGATGAGAAGTATGTTTCCGAATATCATTAGAATATGTTAAACTGTGTGCCTTTTTATATCACGACAGATTTTGATTGGGATATACACCTGATTCCAATTTCCTAGGCTGGAAGTAGTAAAGGGAGAGCGTCAGTCTACCACCAGGCTAGATAGACAAAAACCTATAGTGAACACTACAATAAAGGAGATGCAATGTCATGCAAAGGAACCATTTTCATAGCTATACAGTTCAAAGATTAAATGCTATAAAAGACAATTACTGTACACCCTATTTTCACTATTCATATGAATCACTGTAATACAAAATCAACAATAGTGTTATTACGTAATCAACTAAACAAACCTATAAAAGATTGCTATGACTCGTTGTGAAAGCTACTAATGTCGTGCTGCTCGCCCATGGTTCAATCTAGTCGTAAGTTAAATGACCAAAGGATTTTCGTTGGGAAATCGGATTTGATCTTAAACCCGCTGTTCATGCGGCCTTCTTCGCTCCACAGCTTCCACAGGTTCCAACTCAAGAATTTCCTGTTGTCTGCAACATTGTCACACTGTTAACCGGGTTTAAAGAATTACGAAAGTTACCATGCGTTGAAACCTCAAATACTTTTCTTTAATCAGTGGTCCGTTCATTTGGCTCAGTTCAGCATCACAAGTTCATTTTATATGCAGTGGTCATTGTGGACTGACCTATGGGTTTTAGCAACTTTGCTTCTGGCAGCGGCAAAATCCATTGTCCTCGAGATCTGGGACGGCGTTTTTCTCGTTGTTCTGACCCTGGAATTCGAGCTGTGCGGAAACAATAGCCGCCGCACGGCTGTGACAATAACAAAAGCTCACACAATAGGCCAAAGATCAAGTTTTCCCAGTGAGATCCGCGGAAAGCCCTCGACATTCTGCTGGCTTTCTTTTGTCAAAACTGCCTGGCTCACAATGGCAGCATGTGCTGTCTGTGAGGTCACAGTGGCATTTGCATCCAAGAAGCACGGGCATGGTGATCACAAATGTATTACATAACAATTGCTATTGCTTGAGTCTGTGCAGAACATTTTTACAGAGAAGGGAGGGGAACCCTTGCCGAGTAATGGGAGCTTGCTACAATCGTATGAACTATATTCGGCATAAGTATCCATTCCCAATATTTTAATTTCCTAGAACAATATACAGAAAGAATCAGCAATTATGAAATGTGTTCCATTATGAGTAATGTAATTTATAACCCTAGAGATCTAGTGTGGATCCCCTTGGTATTTCAGTTATAACCTGCCATCTACAGATGCTCAGAACTCTGTACTGTTTTCCACTTTTTCAAAACTTTTCATGCCCTTTGTGGCATATAACTCATTATGTAAGGATCAAGATAAATGTTAAAGATATGAAACGTTTTAATTATAATGAATATGGTCACTTCTTTTATATCATAGTCCAGAAACATATATATATATGAATAAAGATAGAAAACTAAGTGGATAAAAAGTGAAAATATGACTAAGATATACATTGACCCGGTTTTTCAAACGTGGAAAAGGAAACCATTCTAGACTAAACAATTGCCAAAATGGCTATGACCAAAAGAGGTTTCAGTGACCATTCCTTATTAACGGCTCCAACACCTCTATAAGTTGAAAGTGATGTGGAAATCGTAACAGTAGAAGGCGTATATGGATTTCCAGCGGTTGATGTGCCACCATTGCTGTTCATATCTCTGTCATCGTTAATATTCTTGAAAGAGCCCTCGTTAGTAGCAGATGAGAACTTATTATCACCCCCACCAGCTGAGACAGTGTGTCCGTTTTCTGGGGGTACCAAAGTAATGCTAGACATATTGTCTGATGGCTTAGCCATGTTGGATATGTGCGTCTGTGTAGTAGTAAGAGAAGCAGCATCAGTAGTGGATGAATAACTATTCTTCCCTGTAAAGGTAGGTTTATTGCCTGGAGCAGTTGGGGAACTAACAAGAGTAGCAGGCTTATTATCTAGGCTGTTGTGGATTGTAGTTACTGAAAATGTTGTAATAGCATCAGATTTGGCTGGAGGTTGAGCGGTTTGCTCACTTGTTTTAGGGGTATTTGGTGAAGCAACCTCGTGTGATGTCAAACAAGTAGAAGTTAGGACATAGGTAGAATTATTATAATACTTCATGGTACTGCTAGAGTAACTTGACCATTCATGGCTGGAAATATCTCCACTTGAAAAGGTCTCAGTGGCAGTGTTAATCTCATACGTAGTGATGCTGTCGGTGCCAGTGGCTGCAGAAGTTGAAGCAGTTTCCACGGTAATAGATCCACCGGTGTGTGAAGTGGCACCATTTGGATTGGTCTCAGTGGCAGTATTTATGTCAGGACTGTTTCCATTCTCAATATCGGAAGTCACAGAAGTAATGGTGCTGCTTAGAGAAGGAGTGGTAGTTGCCTCCATATCAGTGGTCGTAGCGGCTATAGAAGCTGATTTAGAAATGGAGGCACTATTGTATGGGGTGGTAGTGGTGGTTTTACGCTTAGTATTACTATCGGCATTGATAGTCGCAATGGTGATGGAATCATCACTGTTTGCACTGGGAATATTTAATGAATGGGTGATGGTTACATCGGTGCCAGTAGCTGTGGAGATTATAGTAGCTTCTTCAGAAAGGGAGGCACCACTGTACGATGTGACAGTTGCTGTTTCAGGTATAGTGGTACTTATCGTATTAGTAGTCACAGTGGTGACTGTGGCTATTTCAGGAATAGTAGTACTACTTGTATCAGTAGTCCCAGTGATGGCAGTGTTGGTTGTTTCAGGAAGATCACTATTACTGGTACCAGTAGTTCCAGTGGTGGCAGTTGCTGCTTCTGGAATAATGGTATCAGAAGTCACAATGTCAGTTTCAGAAACAGTGTCACTGCTTGTATCAGTATTCTCAGAAGTGACAGTAGTCATTTCAGGAATACTGGTACTACTCGTATCAGAAGTCACAGTGTTAACAGTGGTAATTTCGGGAACAGTATTAATAATTGTGTCAGTAGTGGCAGTGGTGGTAGTGATAGTTTCAGTAGTAGTGGCGATACTCGTATCAGTAGTGGCAGTGGTGACGGTGGTAGTTTCGGGAACAGTGTTACTAATTGAACCAGTAGTCCCGGTGGTGATAGTAGGAGTTTCGGGAACAGCGTCACTACTTGTACCTGTAGTCACAGTAGTCACAGTGTTAATTGTGCTGGTTTCAAGAATACTGGTACTGCCGGTATTAGTGGTGGCGCTCAAAGTGGGAAATACGTCAGTGGGGGTGACAGCATCACATGCTGGAGGCTCATTTCCAAAGAATCCGTGAAGGTGATCAGCAACAGTATTATCCACAGAACCATCTGGTAAAGTTACCTGCATTTTCAAACCACCAGGCCCCCCATTATTTACATAAACTAAAGTGAAGGGATAAGATGTCCCTGCCTCCAAGTAAATATCTTGGGGTATATTTGACTGCCCGACTGCATTAGTGTAAACAGTACCTGCACCAGTATAATCAGTCATTTGCGCACAACAATCAAATGAATCCTCGGTACCCATGAACAAAGCCACACCTGCCAAATCGGTGACCTCAATGTTAACTTTATGAATGCCTGATTGTGTGGTAAAATAGAACCCCATGATAGTCATTAAGAAATTTTTCACTGGGAAAGGATCGATGGAAGCTTCCCACCCATAAGGTGGGATACTTCCATCTGGACCTGAGTCCCAAGTAATGTCATAAATCGCTGGTTCGGATGCAAAATATTCGGTTTCAAGGTACCCTCTAGACAGGAAATCTATATCTCTATAACTAACAGTATCTGATGCATCATAATGGAAAAAACTAACCAGACCACTATTCACATCATGGTAATTTTGTAACTCACATGATGGCAATACAAGTGCTGCATTGGTGAGATTGAATAAAGGAAAGGAAAGGATGAATAGAGAGATTACTCTCTGAGATCGTGGTGACATGTTGATAGTAAACTTCTTTGGATATACTAATGCTGCTAGGTAATTATTTTGGTTGTAAACGAAAACTAAGGAGAGTTATGGATTTGAAATGAGATATTCTTGAAAGGGGTTATATATCATTACTGTTTAACTTTCCTATGCTAAACTTAATGGGCTCGGAGGCTGGTTTTAGCGGAACGTGCACCTACATAAGCCAGAATCTTGAACGGTACAGTGGCAGTAATGTAAAATCTTGTAAAGCAACCATTTTAAAACAAGTAAAGTTGTTGTTGGAAATGCTGAAGAGGAGATTAGTTTTTCAGGCAATTACTTGCTTATTAATGCCATTGTGTTTGAAAGTTCCATTGATCATATAATACCGATTGCTGGTAATATTATTAAATAATAACCATTAAAAACAAAGATATAAAAGAAAACATTTTAGGCTTTGCACATTGTCAAACCTATTTATTTAATTTGGACTTTCCCGTTCTTGGATGCTGGTTGACTAGAACGGCAAAAGGATTTTCATTGGGAGTTCAATATTGAGCTAGATTCCAGTTACAATGCAACATTTGTAATGTATGAATAACTTTTCATGGACATTGAATTGTTTTCTTATTCTACATTGCGGAATTCTTAAGCGGGGAAAGCGGAAATACAGAGTTTCCCATATTGAAAAAGAGCACAAAAGCTGTGCTTAAATTCTTTAGTAAAGAATGCAAGTGATATGCAATTGTTATTGTGGCTTGATCTATAGTTCTGTATGAATCTGGGTCCAGTTGCAGCATGGCGTATTGTGGGTTGAGATCTGGAGCAGGGCGTCTTTGTTGTTCCAATTCTTTCAGCAGTTCCCCAAGGGTATGGCCACCGTGAAGATAAAGTTTTGGATAAGCTCTCTTGAAGAATCCTCGGAAATTCCACAGATATTCTCCACATTCACTTGCCCTTACTGCATTACACCTATTCCCATAACAATACAGACATGCAATGTAGATGGGGTAACCGTGACAGTTGCGTCCAAAGAAAGGTTACATTGTATTCACAACGGTTTTCTGTACAATTGCCAGCTGAGTTTATACAACATTTGCGGGGAAAGGAGAACCAAACATCTTTGTTTTGGCATTGGATTGGAGAACCAATGGAGAACTGTAATTTTAAAGTTAAAATATTGTGGTTTTTTTTAATTTTTTGTTAAAATTATATACTTTCAAGGTTTCACAAGTGTTGAAAAGGAACAACTTGAAAATGAAAATAAACAAATAAAACATAAACAATCTACAATATTTATATATCAGTTAAAAATTCTACTTGTAAAATCCAAGACATCTATAGCGAACCTCTTTGAATAGATAAAGAAGCCTCTTATTCCGTTTTTTCTAAAGACTCATTCTAGCAATAATATTAATAAATACTTGATCACTACTTCACCTTGGTATTCGAACAGACGTTTTCCACCAATTGCTTAAACTGTTCACACCTAGATGACTGTTATAATAGCTTTTCTGGTATATTTTGGGACATTTTCCACTTTGGAATTAGGTGCAATAAGTTTTAGTGTCTCATGTTCTTAAAACTTTTGATTAAAATTACTACTTTTGAATTCATAGTAGAGTTTTCTAATCATCTTTTTAATATTTACATGCAGTACAATACCCTTGGCAGGGAATTTAGCATAGTAAAGATTAAAAAAATGGATAAAAAGGTTCATAGTTGATAATACTTGATATTTCTAAAGTTAAATCACAGTTTGAAACCGTTTTGGTTCTTTGTATTTAGCTGGAATACTCCAGTAAATCTTTAACCTTCAAAATTAAAAGTGAAGCACGTATATACATCTAATTCTCGTGCTTCAGTTATACTGATAAAAAGATGTGAAATAAAAATTTGAATATGATTTAATTGGGCGTGTGGTCTAGTGGTATGATTCTCGCTTTGGGTAATGTTAATTACACAAATATGCGAGAGGCCCTGGGTTCAATTCCCAGCTCGCCCCAATATTTTTATTTTTTGTATGTGCAAACTAATAGCGGCTACAAACACACAGCATAACAGATATATAGCCTTATGTCTTTTTATTTTTAATCCTTTTGCACCAATCAGTTGCTACGCTGAATACGAGGTTGCCATTGACCATTCGAAGATTTATTGCTTCGTGCTAATACCTTATTGAACTATATTTTTTAAAAATTGTTTGACTGCAATGTAATCTTACTGAAAAAATATAATAGTGACTGTGTAAATAGAGAGGAAATACACCATAGCTACATATCTTGAGTAGAATTTACATTTGGTTTATGTATGTTTTGAATTAAGTTGAACATTGGTAATCGATTTAAGCGTAAACTATGGCGAGAGATGTTGGTGAATTGTTTAAATTTCAACCAAGTGGCCTAACTAGGGTGTGGTCTTAATTTAGAGTTATAGTACCTTAAATACACCTCAGAACCCTCATATAATTGCACCTATTTCAACACCCTTCCATATATCCTATTTCTGAAAAGAAAAATACAGAGTAAATTACCAAAACTACTTAACGCTGAAACTTAAGTACAAGAAAACAAAATAGATGAATAATATTATATGATTTTGAGAATAAACATGTCCTCCAGATATCGACATATCTTGAAATCTATCTATAATTAAGTTATTATATACATGACGTTATTATTCAAGCATCTTTGGAGTTAAGTCTTTCTTTGCTTCTCTTCAATCCCTTAAGTGCGTATGCTCTTAATAGCTCTTGAAATTCAGTTGGCTCTGTTTCGGAATTTTCAATTCCGCTCCTCCATCTCTTTTTATGTGGAGTTGTACTTACCATTAATTGTTTAATTCTTTCCGATAAACGATCATTTTCTAATGATTTATCACTTTCTTTGACAATACTTTGGAATCTTAATGCATCTAATTTTTCATTCAGATACCCACGATACAATGATATCATTTCGGGTAAATTATCCATTGGTGTTATGGTTTCCGCAACCCTCCACTCATCTACATCAGCAGAGTGAAAGAAATTTGGAGTATCAAATGAAGTTTTTTGGTAATATACTTTGTTAATTTCATTAATAACAAATGATCTTTCCTCCTTGGATATTGTACCCTTGTTAAGATATTCAGGAAGTTTAATAGAATCCTTATGATGGCTTTGTTTATGTGCCACTTGCACCTGAAAACCGATCATTGATTTATTTTTTTCAATCTTTGCAAGTAATTCTTCGTGCTTAAGTTTAATTTTAGCAAGTTGCCCTTTTAATAGATCTACATCTTCAAAGCTTCTTACTCTTGGTAATGGTATATCCTCATAATCATCCGGTAATGGGAATGCTAAAACATTTAATACTGGATATGATATACTACGCCCGTTTCTTAACCGTATAGTTTTGGTTTCAGTTTTGACCAAGACCTTTGCCATTTGCCAGTTACCTCCCATTTCTCTCAATTTGAGTTCAACTGATTGTAATATATTTTTGAATAATACAACTGATAATTTGAATTCAGTATCAGCGACCTTACTTGCAATTTCTCTATCATTTCTTTGATGGTTTATGATATAATCCTCTTGGCCATATAGCTTCTCGAAAATAAATTGACGTTTCTCCAGGAGTCTTTTGAAAATTGGATTATAAGCAGAATGAACAATATAGTCAATTTCATCTAAGGGCAAATATTGAAAGCCAAATATCTTTGAAATGTTATGGTATGCTAGAAATATTCCGTCCATAAACCCCATTCTTGCTTGTAACGAATATTTCAACAAAGTAGATCTTACCACTTCAAAGAATTCTCTTTCTAAAGATTCAAATTCCCCATGCACTTTATTAATTTCATAACCTGTGAAATTATCATTTTTTTCGACATAAGGCAAATCATGTCTGACACTTACCACTGCCCTTGTTTTTAGATCAAAAATACCTGATCCTGGTAAATGACTACCGTATGCATCTAACTGAGATCTAATAATAAAATCATCAATCTTAGAGTAATGATAATGCTCTTGAGTATCCTTTTCAGTGGTTTTTGTTAAGAAATCTTCGAGGGAGTTTCCTAAGATAGATAGAACCATTTCTCTATCCAAACTCTTATCAGAATCGATCGAAGTTATCGAATTGGTTTTCTTTCTTAAAATAATTGTTGCTGGGAATTGTGCACCTCTAGTAAAACTGCAATACTTTTGAGGAAAATTCTTTGAGATACTTGAGTTGGTTATATTTAATTTTCTAAAGTTAGATAATAAGAAATGTAAATGAGACAACACAGAGGTCATTGAACTTGTTGACGAAATGTATTTCTTGGAGAATACTTTAGCCACTTTGACTAAACTTTTATCTTTATGAGGTGTGATAAATGACGGTTTGTCTATCTCAGTGCTTTTTTCATTAGAGTCAATCCCTTTTGCTAGTTTTCCTTCAAGTAATAGTGGTGCTATAGATTCCACTTTTGGATCAAAATTATAAACACCAGATCTTGAATCATACAACTGGTGTAACATGAGAGGTTCATAGAGAACTCTGTTTAAACCAAAGTCCAGCTGAGGCGGTTTTGATGCCGATTGGAAACCTAATTTTTCAACATCCAGTAGTTCTTGTTTAATATTCTTAGAGCTCACATTAATAGTAACAGATCCCACAGGAGGTTTAATTATTTTTGTTAAATCGAGTTTGTATTTTGAACGTTTATGTGGTCCTTTAACTCTTGATCTTGGCGGGAATCCCTTAACAAGTTTTGAACTTGTTTCCAAAGTTCTGATGAACTGTTGAGTTAACATCCTAGCAGTTGGAGAAATAGTGGAGTTCGATACTCGACTATATATTTCATGATTGATAATCATATGGAAGTCTGAAACATCTTCTTTGTTAAAAAAATATCTTTGTATTCAATGTTCTTGTTTGTATAATGTGGGTCTTCAAAGATCTAGCAGTTTTTTTCTTTAAGGATTAATTTTTCAAGAAAAAGCTTGAACTTTTCAGATGTAAACCTTATGTTAGCAGAAAGAAAGTAAATAAATCATGAATGGATAATATTTATTCATCAATCGTTACATATTTATATCAAAGATTGGAAAGTATATATAACATATTTATAAGATGGAGGAGATAGAATTGTCATTGATGGCCTCGCTTACGTTCTTTTGTTTTGGACAAATAAGAAGACTCTTCCTACTCTTGGTATTTATAATTGTGTATCATTAAAAAAAGCTGCCTGATATCAGGTTGAATTAAAAAAAGACTTGTGACTTACTCATTCGCGTGTTATGTCACTCATTGATTCAGTAGAGACACCTTCATTGGAATGCAGATCTACATCATTATCATTGCTTTCTATGTTCTGTGGGTTACTTTTCATCGGGTCATCTTGAGCAGCTTGATTTATTATATCACTTTTATTTTCATTATCATCTCTCGTTATGTTTTCATCTTTATCATTATTTGTTGATTCACTTATCTTTAGCTTTTTAACATAATTCTCCAATTTCTTCCAATTCTCATCTCTCTGTATCTTCCTTTGCTCAGTTTCTTTCATGCTGGCAAGATATAATGCATTACAATTTTCGTATAAGACAGGATTAGTTTCTAAAAAGATTTTCAAAGCTTTAAACGCCATTGCATGAATAGCTTTATTCCATGAACCAGAATTTATAGCTTGCTCCACTAACATATATGGATCGGATAATGCCACCGGATCACCATTGCCATTCATCAATGAATTAGGCGAATCTAATTCTAATTGAGAGGTTAATTCATATAATGGAGGGAAAATTATTGGTAGTATGACTTCAGCATTTTCAATACAAAGGTTTAAGAAATATTCATTATTCCAATAACTTAAAACTTTTTCAGAGACTTGGAAATGTGATGATGAAATACATTTAGCTAGTTGGACAAATAATGGCACTTCCACTTTAATAAATTCTAGTGGTTCAATGACTTCAAATATATCTTCCATTTCATTTAAAAACATGATCTCTTTAGTGGAATTAATCTTTGGCCAATAACGTAAAAGACCCATGACAACTTCTTCAGTTAATAATGGTTCTTTCTCTAGAAATTGGACGATACAATATGCTAATTGTGGGTGATAAAGGGATAGACATCTGACTTTATGCAATGGGATCAACACTCTAACAAGGAAAATTTTATGTTCTTCTTTCAATGGTAAAGCAAACCCATTAATAATGGAGCCTAAAATTTCTAATAATTCAGCAATACCATTAAATCTTTCAGTTTCATATGCAAATTGTAAGAAAATGTTATTTATAGAACGACGAATAAAACTTCTTAATGATAAGAATTTACCATAGATTCTATGTAATGTAGTTTTCAAACAATCTCTTTCACGAATATCTTCACTATCAAATAATTCTAACAGTCTCAAAATAAAATTCTGATCAATATATTGTTTAGCAATTTGATGGTTAAAATCTGGTGATTCAATAAATCTTAAAAATACTTCATAAAGTAATTGCATATGAGGCCAAGCCAATTCATTAACTGGTTCATCTTCATCTGGATCATAAATATCACCGACTGGATTGACTGGAGGTGGGATGGCTCTAAATAAGTTCACTTTAAACATATTAACCATATGAGCATACATTTCATTTGTGTAAGTAAATCTATTTGTGACAATAAATTCGATCAATTCTTGTAACGAGTATCTTTTAATTTCTTTCCCTTGAATATCGAAACTTGGATCATTGAAATCAAACATTATATTACATTGATCTACTTTAGCAATAAATAATGGTATTTTTTCCTCTGGTGACACTTCATCAAAACTTGGTAATTTTGTAATTTGTGTATATCTAGAAGGTTCGAATCTTGATGAAGAATGACGTTGTGGGGTTTTCAAGATACCATCAATGTCCACATCGGCATTTAATTTTGTTGGAGTAGGCAATCTTTCAAATGAATGAGATGCTCTGGGGATATCAATACTTGGAGAGTTTGGAGAGTGTTGCTGTTGTTGTTGTTGAGATTGTGTTTGGTGAGGGGAAAAGATTGGTGAGTTTGGAGATTGCGGAGAATCTGGGGATACTTGTGTAGCGGCCCCCAATAAAGATGGATGCGGAGAACTTTGTACTGGTTGTTTGTTTTGAGCACTTGAAGATTCGTCCCTTGAGTCTATATTGTTATCATCCTTTGTGATTGTTAACGTTGGAGCCACAGGAGCATTTGATATACTCATATCCATTGAGTCGTGAGCCATATCTATTTGCATTTGATCTAGATCTGGTTTTTTAGGTACAGGTTGTTTTGGCATGGATGATTTGGAAGGAGAAGAGCTTGATTTAGTTCTAGAAGAAGATTTGACATTATTACTGGAGCTACTAGTGTTATTAGCACTATTGCTTGAATGATGATGGTGATGTTGACTTTTGGAGGATGCTGCGTTAGCTGTGGAAGTAGAGGAACCAGCTGAAGAAGTTGAGGAGTTTGAAGAGTGTGTGCTGGTATTGCTAGTGGTGGAGGTGCTTTTGGTCGATTTCATTAGTGCAGTGGTCTTCTTTGTCGAGGCTACTGTGGGTGTTGTAGAAGAGGAGCCACTTTTATCCTTTTTCTTGTCGCTGCTGCTACTATTTGAACTCGAAGAAGACGAACCTGTCGTCTTCTTGATCAATTTTTGTTTAAACCCACGCATCATCTTGAACAGTGGTTGTAAAAGTTAAGATAAAACGGATTGAGTGATTGATATGACTGTATTTTTTTTTTTTGAGTTAAGCCAACTGAATAAAGAAAGTTCACTGTAACGATTGATCAACTAATAAAAAAGAGGACAATTGCTTCGAGCTTTCGTGAGCTTGTTTTGTTTTGTTTTGTTTTTTTGTTTTTCTTTTGATATGCTATTCTATCTGCTGTAAAATATATATATATAACGATAGACACCTCTCTCTCTCTATTTTCTCGTATTCCCTTGCGTTTCAATGGAATGGAGGGAGTCTATTTCTGTAATTCTTTGCAATCGACAAGGGTTCAGACCGATCAAAGGTTGGCTTCTCCTGTTTTGAGACTCTTTATTTTTTGAAACAACTTTGAATTTTGCTTCAAATTCCAAAATATCGAAAAATAAATACTGCGAAGCCATTAGATTCGTCGCTTATGATAGCACATACACGTATTAATAGATATATATATATAGTTGTATTGAGAGATATATTGAGAGATATAGGTGGGTGGGACTAGGGTTTGTTGAAGATCTTGTCTGCATCCTTGTGGTAGATCATCAGGTAGCCCGTGAAACCTTCCCCATTCTTGTCCGGTTGGCCCTTGGAGTCGACTTCGCCAGCACCGTATGTGAACGTGTTGTAGTTCTTGAATCCAAAGTATTCGTACACAGAACGGGCATGGTCGTTGATGGCTTCCAGGCACATGGCTGCGTTTTCTTTGTCTGCTCTTTGCTTGTAGTACTCGAAGATGGCTCTGACAGACCCCTTGGTGGTCGTATCTTCTGGGTCTCTGCCAATTACGAACAGATAATAATATTTCATGCCCTTGGGCATGACTCTTTGCTTGACGGCAGTGTTCTCATCGAACAGGTTAGAATTGAATTTCTCATCGTTGGTACGTGGGATGGCCACTGGTCTGTCTGGAGTGGTCCAAATGGCAGTGGCATGGAAATTGTTGGCTTGCACCAATTCCGCACCTTTATCGTAATGGTACGCATTGATTAAATGCATTAAGGCATGGATTCTATATTCTGAACAATATTCCTCCACTGGGATGTTGAAGAACTTCTTCATCAGGTAATCGTTGGCGGGGTCAAGGGCAAATGCCTTGTACATAGTTCTTGACACAGCATCGACATCGTAAGTGAAAGACAGAGTGACGTTTGGGATGGTGGTCAAGTTCATATCCACTGGGTTCTCGGTGGTTTGTGGCATTTCTTGGGCCATCGTGATATATGTCTTGAATTCTTCCACGTCGTCAGGGGAGGCAATGCCTTGTACGACTCGTTGCATTAAAGAGTATAAGTTTGGATCCTGGGAAGCCATTGAATTCAAATTAGAAATCATCTTGGGATCAATCACTTGGGTACCTTCTTTCTCAGCCATTTTTTGCAGTTGTCTTTATAATGATTGCTAGTTATATATATATAGGGATACGAGGGTCAGAAGGGGGTTGGAACCTTTTCAGTCCAGACAACATTTTGTATCAAACAGTGGTTGAAACATTATTAATTGAAAAATTTGACAAATGTTCGTTATTATCCAGCCAGGAAGCATCTCTGGGTGCCTGGCTTGTTAAAGGAAGGGCCATATAAGTTTACAGTCTTGCTCGATTGCTTGCATTGGGTCGTATATGTAATATACATATATATGTGTGTGTGGTGCCACTTGCAAAGTGTAGCATGCAATGGGACAACAATTCCACGATTGCTCCCATCGTACTGTCCTTTCACCGTCCTTTCACTGCAGCATCCAAGAGATATCCAGTTCACAGCCAGGACACCAACGTGTACACACGCATATACACATCCATCCATCCATCCATACATAGATACATAGGTAGATACATGGCAACTAGGCAGTGGCAGATGGGCCAAACCCTACTAAAACTGGCCTCAAATCGAGTCGCTCGCAGCGGTTTTTCGCAGTATTTAAAGGCAGCAAGAACAGATTTCTTGTTTCTTTCCTGAACAAACCACTCTTCTTGTTGGGTTGTGCTTGTTGATACACAGACACACAAGGCTATCACACTGTGCTAAACTAATTATTATCCTGTCAATTACATGATGAGACGGAGCTATATTCGATTATTTCGGAAGGGATCGTGTTACGACATCTTTCCCTGTCATGACAGAAATAAATACCTCTAACAGAACCGCTACACTGATCCATTGACAGTAAATTATCTTGTTATCTTGTACCTCTTGCATTTATATAGATATATCTCATCGTCCGTGTCTATATTGTACCCATTGCTTCGATATTATCTCAACTCTTTGAAATGTATCATCAAACTCATCGAAATATATCAACTCTGTATAATTTTTCAGATCTTGGTTATTTATCAAACATTCCCAAAACTGTTGGTATACCCCAAACCTGGTAACACTCAACCACCCCACGCCCAAAACGGTCCCATGATGCAGATCGACTTGGCCAATTATACAAAACCACGTCACAATACCAAGAAAAAGCTTAAAATCAATGACAATATTGACTTGAATGAGTTTAAAGATGGTTCAATCATTAAATTGAAATTACATAATTTCGTCACTTATAAGTTTACAGAGTTCACTTTGTCCCCATCATTGAATATGATCATTGGTCCCAATGGGTCTGGGAAATCCACCTTTGTTTGTGCCGTTTGTCTTGGTCTAGCGGGGAAGACAGAATTCATTGGAAGAATGAAGAAAGTGGAAGATTTCATTAAAAATGGTGAAGACGTGGCGAGAATTGATACATATTTACGTGATTCTTCAAATAAACCAAATGGGATGATCATGATCAGTAGGTTCATTTACTCCAATGGGAAAAAATCTGTTTATAAGATTGACAATAAAGATGTCACTGAACAAACAGTCAAGAATTTGATTATAAACAAATTTAATATACAATTGGACAATCTATGTCAATTCTTATCACAAGAAAGAGTCGAGGAGTTTGCTAGATTAAAATCAGATAAATTGTTACTAGAAACAATGAGATCAATCGATTCCACTTTATTAACCGTGTTCAATAATTTAAAATCATTACAAGATATTGAAATTAAGACTCAAAGAGAAGTGGATTTAAAGAAAACAAATTTAGAATCATTGAAATCGAAGAGAGACGTTTTGAATGAAAAAGTATCAATCTTAAAGGATTATGAAACTAAGATGAAAGAAATCGAATATCACAATAATTTGTTACCTTATGTCTACATTAAAGATCACAAATTGAAATTGGAAACTTATAAAAATGATTATAAAATGGCCAAAAATCAATTGAAGACTATTTTAAACGATAAAAAACCATTCATTCATAATCAAGAATCTATCATGAATCAATTGGAACAATCCAAACGACAACAAATTGATATCATCAATGGCATCAACAATTTAGAATCGAATATCACTCAATGTCAATCCAAATTAAATGAGATTAGGGATGATATTAACAAGAAGAAGACACAGATTGAATATTATGAAAATAGAACACAAAGAGTCAGAAATAATATTAAATTAGAACATTCTGAATTAATCTCAAAGGAAAAAGATTTAGAAAAATATACTGAAATCTTACCACCCATGGATGCTATAACAAATATTGATAATGAAAAATCTCAATTAATTGATAAACAACAATCTATTCAATTGAAAAACTCACAATTAACAAATAAAGCTAGACAAGAAAATCATAATATTGAACAATTACAAAATCAAATAAGAAATATTAGAAGACAATTAACTTTAGATGATAAAATTGGTATCTTGGATAAGAAGAAACTTCATAGTTTGAAAGAAGCAGTCTTATATGTGAGAAGCAAACGTCAAGAAATTAATGGTTCAATCTTAGAACCACCAATTATGACTGTTTCCATGGATGACGCTATATCGGCATCTTACTTAGCACAATGTGTTGATTGGAATACTGCCACTTCGTTGACATTAATTAACTCTTCGACATACGAGAGATTTAATAAAGAACTTTTACAATATAAAGTCAATTTAAGAGAGTTGTCTCCGAATTTTGACATGAATCAACATAGACTTCCAATAGAACAAGTGAAGGCATTGGGGTTCGATGGTTATCTTTCAGATTTTGTCAAGGGGAATTCATATGTTATTACAATGCTTTGTCAAATCAGTAAGATTCATTTAATCCCAGTTTCAAGAAAGGAGTTGAGTATTGATCAACTTAATAGATTAACGCATCCATCAGATGGTAAAATTATATTCCAAAGATTTATTCATAGCAACAAGATCGTTAATGTAAGAAAATCTTCATATGCATCAAAACAAGTTTTCAGTAGTGATTCTCAAATCAAAAGAACAGATTTATATCAAACCAATGTCATGACTGAACAGGACAAATCTGCAATTCATAAACAAATTGAACAAAAACAAGCTCAAATAGATGAAAGAAAGAGAAACATTGAACAAATTTCTGCATCAAAGGGTGATTTATCTGCTGAAACATCCGAAATAGAAAAGAAACTAGATGAATTACGTATTCGATTACATAAATGGAATACTATTCGTAATAAACACAGTAGTTTAACCCAAGATATCGAAACATTAAAGGAAAATATCACAAAATTGAAACGTGAAGCGACTAAAGATGTTAGTGGCAATATTAAAAATGTACAAAAGTCAATAATGGAACAATTGAAACTACAAACTGATTTAACACAAAAATTAATCAAATATACTGGGAAGATAAAAAAATATCAAGATCAATTAACTGAAACAGGTATCAAAATGTTTGAAAACCAAAATTTACAAATTACATTAAATGATGTGATGAGTAGTTTACTTGAAAGAGAACAGGAATTGAAAACTGAGTATGAAAATAAGAAAGAAATTGTGAAAAATATGAGAGATACAGAAGAATATAAAAGCTGGATGCAGCAAATTAGAAGTTATGATGAAGATTTGAAGGTCAAATTGAATGAATATGCTGAAAAATATGAAAATGACAATAACTTTAATGCTAACTTCATTCAAGAAATGATTGATAAACTAGAATCTGAAATTTCAATGATGAATCATGACGCTTCTTCTATTACTATTTTACAAAATGTGGAAAAGGAAATTGAAGAACTAGAAACTGTATTACCAAGTTTAGTAACACTCCTAAAAGAAACTAAAGAAGGAATCAAGAAAGATCATAAATCGTTTGTGCCCAAATTAAACTCATTTATTGAACAGATTTCTGCTAAATTTGGTAAACTATTCACTAATGTTGGTAGTGCTGGTGAAGTTAGGTTAGAGAAACCAACTTTATATGAAGAATGGAATATCGAAATTTTGGTGAAATTTAGAGATAATACTCCATTAAAACGACTAGATTCCCATACACAGTCTGGTGGTGAAAGAGCTGTTTCCACTGTATTATATATGATATCATTGCAAGAATTCACAGCAGCACCATTCAGAGTGGTGGACGAAATTAATCAGGGTATGGATCAAAGAAATGAAAGAATTGTTCATAGAGCCATGGTTGAAAATGCTTGTGCAGAAAACACATCTCAATATTTCTTAATCACTCCTAAATTACTAACTGATTTACATTATCATCCAAAGATGAGAATTCACTGTGTCATGGCTGGGCCTTGGATTCCAAACCCTAGTGAAGATTCTGAAATGGTTCATTTTGGGGAAACACGTAACTATATATTATAGACTTTTTTAATATTCGATTTCTAAAACCCATTACTGATGTAAACGCAACGTTATATAGATTTATATAGTTGTGGTGAAATGTTTTCATTTCAATGTCAGTGATTTGTTTATTTTATTTATTTATTATTATTGGAAGATGATCTTATTTGAAATTTAAAGATGAGCTTTCTATTAATAAGGGAATGCAATACACAGAAAACTAAGAGCTAATAACAGAGTATACACCCATGATATTGCGCCAATTGCAGCCATATAGAAGTGTTTATCGTTGGAGACTAGCTACACGTCTTTTCCACTCTAAGAGTGTCATTTCCAAACAAAAACATAACGATGTTCACCCTAAAGAACCTGCTATCACAAGATTTGCTCCTTCACCTACAGGTTTATTGCATATGGGTTCGCTGAGAACTGCGTTATATAATTACTTACTGGCACGCAATACTGGTGGTAAGTTTATTCTGAGATTAGAGGATACAGATAGAACAAGGTATCATGAACAAGCGGAAGCAAATATTCTGGAAACTTTAAGGTGGTGTGGAATCCATTGGGATGGACCCATGTTGAAACAGAGTACAAGAACTGAGGAGGGTTTGTATAGGGAGTATGTGGAGATGTTACTAGAAAAAGGTGTCGCTTATAAATGTTTTTGTTCTAGAGACAGACTAACATCATTGAGACATGAAGGGTATGATAGACATTGTGAAGGACTAACCCCCCAAAAAATCGAAGAATTAGAACAAACTCAATCATATACAGTTAGATTAAAGATGGAAAAGGTTGAGAACTATGTGACTGATTTACTACATGGGAAAGTGTTAATTAAAGAAAGAAAGGATCGCAGAGGATTTGATGATCCCATAATTTTAAAATCGGATGGTTTCCCCACATATCACCTGGCCAATGTTGTTGACGACCATTTAATGGGTATCACGCATGTTATTCGTGGTGAAGAGTGGTTAGCGTCTACTCCCAAACATTTAGCCATATATGAAGCATTTGGTTGGACACCTCCAAATTTCATTCATATCCCATTATTAACAAATTTAAAGAACGATAAGAAATTAAGTAAAAGGCAAGGTGATGCTTCTGTATACGCCATGAAACAAGCAGGTATTTTACCTGAAGCCCTGGTAAATTTCGTTGCCTTGTTGGGATGGGCACCACCAAGAACTGTCAGTCAAAGAAGTCACGAATGTTTCACCTTAGATGAATTGGTGGAATTATTCAATTTAAATCATTTGACTAAAGGTAATGTTAAAGTGGATAATAAGAAGTTGAAATTTTTCAATAAACATTTCTTACAAGAGAAAATCCATTCTAACAAGATTGATGATTTGGTGAAGGAAATTGTTCCAATGTGTGAAGATGAATTTGGTGATGGAGCGTTTTCTGAGCAACAAATTAAGGATGTTCTGTTAAAATGTGGTGACTCTTTGAATAATGTTAATGAGTTTGCAGAAACCTTTGAATATGTGTTTGCTAAGCCTAGTTACAATCCAAAGAATGAAGGATTTATTACTGATGAAAATAGAGATAATGTTATGAAACTAGTGGATCTAATTAAAGGGCAAGTCACTAATGGCGGTGAGCAAACACATCAATTGTTGGAAGACCTGATAAGTAAAAACGAGTCGTTTACATTAGACAAGAAGACCGTATACAAGAGTATCCGATACGGATTAACTGGGTTAACCTCTGGTTCTAAACTACCCATGATAATAGATCTTTTGGGTCCAGAAGAAGCACAACAAAGACTGCAAGACTTTGAAACCCATATCATAAACTCTTGAATAGATCGTTTAACGTGGCTGTGATCACACTTCATCCCCTTCCCAATAATGTCTATTCCCCATTGCAATTGTGACAGTTATGTTTCTTTCAACTTCGAGAATATTCGATGCAAATGTCACAATTTGAATATCTGAAATTTTAAAGGTTTTTAAATAAGTTTAAAGGAAACTCGACCACATCACATTGCATGATCATGTAAATAGATAAGACAGTTATATAGGAATCTACCACTAATCATCTACGAATAGAAGGTTGAAATAGAAAAGAAAGAAATAAAGAAAGAAAGAAAAGACATGTTTGCTGCTATTGCTTCAGGGAATCCATTGCAACTATCGGAAGAAGTCCCCAATTCGAATGGATTACAACACACATTGGTGTTATCGTCTACAAAGCCAAAGAATTATTCACATATAACGCTATTCATTTTACCAAATGTGACATTTCCTAATGATTTTGTGGCTATAATATATTTTAAACTGGGTCAAGATGAAGATTTTAAATTATTTGGTTATCTATCCCTTGAGAAACCTAGCGCCATTTTTAAAGTTAAATTACCTGGGATGAATAATAACATGCCCGCTATTAATAATAGTGGAGAAGATGAAGGGTTGGGTGAGATCGATATGGATGGAGATGGAATGGGCGGTGGTAATATTGATGATATGATGTCTAATTTATCACAATTAATTATTGGTATTTCGATCGAGCCTCGAGTCGAAGGGATGAATAAATTGGCAGAATGGAGACAACTGCGAAATGCCAATTCCAGTAACAGTGTTAATAGCAGCATGGCATTGACAAGGGGTGTGCGGGGGATAACCACTGCAGGTCAATTGGCTAAGATGTATCCTAAATTAACACAAGATCTTGCAGGCAAAATTGTTCAACATGCATATAATTACTTATCTGGATTCTTAGATTTGAACGGCAATGTTTCTATAAAGAGATTTGATACATGGTGGGATAAATTTAAGAAAAGATTGGTTAACGACGGTACGTTCTTGGATGAGGTCACTCAAGAATGAGCATCTTTGCTTCTTTTTGGCAAAAAAAAAAAGTTGAGAATAGAAATAAATATTAAATATTAAATAGATAAGTATATACTTCTACAATTCGTCATCTAAATGTTTAATTCTTTGAGCCATTGGATTACCAAAAACCTCGTGTCTACTATGTTTTAACAAATTATCGAAAGATTCTTGTTCAATGTCTCTTTCATCTAATTTATCTGTTTCTCTTTCAATGATTTGATCATTTAACCAATTTAAGAAATTTGAAGGTATCTTCAAATCTTTATCATAATGTAATTTAATATTATACAAAGTATTGAAAAAAGATCTCAATTGAAATTCATCGATGGATTTATCTTGAATTTCTTTGATGAATATATTAAACCAAAGAGAATCATGAGATAAATCGATGAAGTTTTCTTTATTAGTATTATTATAACAATATTTGGATACAATTTCTAATATTTTCCAATTCAATTGTTTATCCTTTGAATCTTTGTAAGTTTGGTATAAGATTGATAATTGGGGTTGAGTGATGCTATCATATGGAGATAAATATTGGTCTAATAAAGTTATAAATCTTTTCAATAGGATAATATCCCTTGATGAAGAGTTAATTTCTTTAAATAATTGTGATATGAAGATATCATTCTTGGAATGGTTTCTAATATATTCAATTACAGGAGGATTATTTCTCATAGCACTGATGATCAATCTAATGACAATTTCACGTAACGAAGATGGTAACTTTTCATTCAAGATGATATTATATAGACTTGCCCATTCATGCGATATGATATCGAACCCATATTTGTAATCGTGAACAAATTCTAATAGATCATCAATTTTCACTTCAATTAAAGGTATTTCATTCTTATTACCTTGGTCGATCAAGGAATAAATTTCATTAAATTGTGGTTTGAAATTATAGTTCGAAATTTTGGAAGTATCAGATAATTTAGCTTCTTTCAACCCAGTGTCTAAATTGATTCTAATATCAAGACCATCTCTTGGTAACATTTCACCTTCAGGGACAATTTTCCATTCAATTTCAGGAATGAATAAATTTTGTTCATTTTCAAGGTGAGATTTATCAATTGGTTGTAATAGTTGTGGTTCGCTATGAGCCCTGCCACTTGGCCTATTCACTGGCTTATCAATTGGCTTGCCACTTGGTTTATCAACTGGTTTCAATAATCTTGTTTCTCTGTCAACAGGGGGTCTGACGGCGTTTGATTGCTGTTCTGTCATTGGCACTAAGACAACATCATTTTGTGTCACACTTTTCGGTTTGGGTCTTAATGTAATCTGGTCAATGGCAGCTACCAACGATAACAAAGTGATGATAGTATATACCACTTTCATATTACTATAACAGCTATGCAATGTGTGTAGTACTTTGTTATTACTGTTTAATAACCTGCAACGTATTACGTTTCTCGATAAAGATTCTGAAAAAATATTGCCTTTACTACTACTATTATTATAATTATTTTTAAAGTGATATGATATTAATATGATATATTAGTATATAATGTGAAGTGAGTTTAGTAGATAGGTTATATGAAAGGGTGTGTTAAAGGTTAAATTTAATACAGATCTTTTCTTTGTTTAATCGAATAAACCGAAACCCATGTCATCATCGGATTCTTCCTTTTCTTCTTCAACGGCTTCTTCAGCAGCGGCTTCACCAGAAGCAGCAGCGGAACCAGAAGCACCAGAAGCTGGACCAGCAGCTGGGACAGCAGATAATTTGGTGTTACCTTCTTGGATCAATTCTTCAATGGACTTACCTTCGACGGCAGCGATTAAAGCATTAACTCTTTCTTCATCGATTTCAATACCGACAGAGGATAAGACGGCTTTGACGTTTTCAGCAGAGGCAGTGTTGCCGGCAGCGTTTAATAAAAGGTAGGCAGCTAAGTACTTCATATTTTATGGTTGGTTTCGTTGGCCAATGCCAACCAAAACGAAGGGTAATGGCTACGTGCAATCATCAACAGCTAATATACCACCTTTGTATATATCTGACATCTTGTTGGGTCTTTGTCTTTGCTCTGGGCTGTCTGGCCGGCTCTGTGCAGACTTCGTGGGCAGGAAGCTGGGCGGGCGGCGTGGCAGACGGGCAGACGGGCAGGCTGGAAGCTGGAAGCTGGGCAGGACGCAATGAAAACAGCCCGAACGGGTAGTCCGCGCCGCAATTTCGCAGTGGTTTGCCGCAAAATATCCTGTTATAAAGCGCGGTGTGCGGGTGTGCCGACAGTCCTGCGTCTGTTTGGCTGGGGATTTGCGTCCATTCCTCGTTTTTTGCGTGCCCCCCCCCCCAACCGAACAAAGCTGGTGCCACGGAGACCAAGCTTTCCCTCCCAGGCCGAGCCTGCCGTCTCTGCCTGGCCTCTCCCCTCCGCCTAAACCCAGCAGAGAACCGCAGACTGCTGATGCCAGTGCCAATCCATGGCCCAGAATCCTCCTCTAACTCCTTCCCCCCATGCTGGAACTGGAACTGGAACTGGAATTGGAATTGGAACAACCTTGTGCTCAATACCAAGACAAAGATATTTACTATTTCGTATTATCTTCAATTGGCTAAAGTATATATTGAAAATTAACTGTTGGTATTAGTATTGGTATCACTATTTAAAATACACGTTTTAATTTCACCACATCAAAGACTCAACCCCAACACATACTCCATACCAAGATGTCCGCTGCCGTTGCTGCCAGAAAGAGAATCTTTAAGACTCACCAATACAGAGGTGTCGAATTAGACAAATTAATGGAAATGTCTACTGAAGACTTCATCAAGTTAACTCCAGCCAGAGTTAGAAGAAGATTCGCTAGAGGTTTATCTACCAAGCCAGCTGGTCTTTTAAAGAAATTAAGAGCTTCTAAATTAGCTGCTCCAGAAAACGAAAAGCCAGCTCCAGTTAGAACCCACTTAAGAAACATGATCGTCGTCCCAGAAATGATCGGTTCCGTCGTCGGTATCTACAACGGTAAGGTTTTCAACTCTGTTGAAATTAGACCAGAAATGTTAGGTCACTACTTAGGTGAATTCTCCATTACCTACACTCCAGTTAGACACGGTAGAGCTGGTGCCACTACTTCTCGTTTCATCCCATTGAAATAAGCGTAATTTTAAAATATATAATATCATTTTATTTTAATAATATTTTTTATCTTATATATATATAATTTACCTTATCCAGATTAGTATAATAAATAAACCTTTAAACTCTTTCACAATTAATCGATCAACTAACTAACTAACTAACTTACTAAGTTGCAAATTCATATACATTATACGTTCTATTGTATATAATAGTATGGTATTTTGGGTAATTTTATTATGGTGAAAAATTTTGAGATGCCCATTTTAGAGATGGGTTTTTGAAAAATTTTATATACTAAACATATACATTTTATACAGATAAAACTATATATCAAACTTTTAACATTTGGGAAAAGGGTAATCAAACGAACAAGATACTCACTTAAACATGTCCTCTATTGATCAATTGTTTGGTAATGATGTCTCCAAAAACTCAAATGTCACCAACTTATTCCAAACTTCAAATTCTATTGAGAAGAAAATTGTAAAGATTAAACAAGCTAACGATGATGATGATTTAGAAGGTAAATATTTCCAAAAACTTGCTGCTGAAGAAGAAAAGGAAGATAAGGAAGCAAAGAAGAAGGAGGAACTTGTGGTAGCAGCCCAACCAGCTAAGCAAATCGATCTGAAACAAGATGAAATCGATAAGGCTCAAAGAACCGTCTTTGTCGGGAATATACCTACCGAAGTAATCACTTCCAGAGATATTTATAAGCATTTTAAGAAAATGTTTACACCAAAGGATACAGAGGATGATGATGCTACTGATGATAAAACTGTTGCTGATGATAAAAAGAATAACAAGAACAAAAAGGAAAAACTTACCATCCAAAGTATTAGATTCAGATCTATCTCATTTGATGAAGCTTTACCAAGAAAAATTGCCTTTGCCAAACAATCCTTCCATAAAGACCGTCATTCTATCAATGCTTACATCGTATACTCCTCAAAGGATGGGTTGGTCGATATCATTAATAAATATAACGGTTATGTCTTTGAAAAACGTCATTTAAGAGTCGATTCAGTAACTCATCCTGCTCCACACGATAAACAAAGATCTATCTTCGTCGGTAATTTAGACTTTGAAGAAGATGAAGAATCCTTATGGAATCATTTCAGTAAATCTGGTGATATTGAGTATGTTCGTATCATTCGTGATTCAAAGACCAATATGGGGAAAGGGTTCGCTTATGTTCAATTTAAAGAATTAGAATCAATTAACAAAGCTTTATTATTGAATGAAAAACCAATGAAATCCATAAATTCAAACAAGAATAGAAAATTAAGAATATCAAGATGTAAAAATATTAAACCCAAATATAATAATGAAACTGGTACCAATGCCTTCAATACATTAAATGAACAACAAAAGACTAAATTTGGTAGAGCTAAAAAAATCTTAAACAAATCTGATAGAGCTACTTTGGGTAAAGAATTGACCATTGAAGGTGTTAGAGCTGAAAAGAATGTTAAATCCAAGGCTGGTTCCATGTTAAAGAAACGTAAACAAAGATCCAAGGAAGGTAGAGTCACTAAGAGATCTATTGCATTCAAGAAGAAACAAGCTGAAAAGAAGAAATAATAAATATGTCAATGGATCTTATATTTTGATTTGATATAACTATAAAAAGAAGGAAAGAAGAGATACACACACACATATGTATATAAATATATATTAGTTGGGTACGATTCTATCTGTTATTTTGATTGTTATTTTGGTATTTTATAGCACTCAATCCCAAATGTATATTAGTTTTAAAAGTTTATAATATTAAACTATCTTTGAGTGTAATTTATATCAAAATTTTTATCTTGGTCTATAATAATGGTAAAGAATAAATTGTATTATGATTATTAGTTTGCAGAAATTAATTCATTAAATATGGATCACCCTGTTGTGAACGATAATTTGAATAGACATTATTGTTATTCGAGGTGATATTGTTGTGAGAATTATTATTGTGATTACCAGAATTACTATTAACTCTACGTGATTGCTGATGTTGATGTTGCTGTTGAAATTGAAATTGTTGTCTCTCCAGACTCTTGTTGGCTAAGATGGAAAGTAATTTGTTACTGTTGGTACCATTATTATCGTTATTCCTCTCGACACTTTGAGACATTTGTAGCTGTTTATTCATCAAAATATTATTAAGTAAATTTGCATGGTTTTGCATATTATTATTGGTATTGTTACTATTGTTGATGCTACTAGCGGCAAACCCATTCATTTGATGCATACTAGTGCATGCATCCGGATAAAACATCGCATCATCATAAAATGATTTCTTATAATTTAATATCTTTCTTGCATCTCTGGCGATGGTATTGTCAAGCATGACCTGTGGTGATGGCCCATTCAAAAAATTGCTATTATTATTATGGTTATTATGATTATTGTCATTTGCATTCAGTAGCCCGATGGTATTCATGGCTAAAGGATCGACAAGTTTCTCCTGTGGATTTTGGTATTGCAGCATCATTGAATCCATTGCTGAGGTATATTCGTAAGGTATTTTTCTTGGTTTCTATTAATCAATCACTGTCGTTTTCTATCTTGTCGTCATAGCAATGTGAAATAAATTAATTAATGTGAATGAAAAAAAAAATCGCTTCAATATAAAATTTTCCAATGCCTTTAACGTTCATTTTAATAGCGATGAAATAAGTGAATAAAAGAACTACATCAAAACATTAAACTCAGTTAGCAATGGGATATGGTCACTTGGGTGATAGATATTTGGAAGTCCCAATTGGTTAGTGTGTCTTAATTCTTGTGACACCTCTATCCCCGTTAGAATTCTGGATAATTGGAAATGAGTGTCATGATACCAAATATAATCAAATATACCTTTCAATTTACCTGAGTAACATGTGTTGTCAAACCATTCTGGTGGTATATCGTCATAGACACAGTGATTCAGGTATGTTCTCATAGGGTTTACCAGTTTCAAATCCATATTGTTTACGACTTTCCCTTTCAAGAAATCGATGACCATTGAGTCTCTTGTTGAATTTAAATCACCAGTAAATAAGATTCTCACTTTATCGTTGGTGATATCTATATCTTCTCTAGTGGCTTTCAGCAAATCGTTGACAACAACCCTCAATTCTCTCATTATCACTGAACATTGTGATAATTTAACATCATCGTATTTCCAATATAAATGAGTGTTTATCACAACAAAGATTAAGCCTGATGGTTTATGTCTCAATGTGACAAATAAACAAACTTGGTTCTTATCTTTCAAGAACTGTAAAAGATTTGTTGGCCCTGTGATGTTACCAGCACCATCCGTTAAATCCAGCTCTCTTTCAGATAAATATTTGATCTCTTGCTCATTAAATGCAGATAATAATTGATTCAAATATATACCCTTTGAAGAAATAAATTCAAACATTTTCTTATTATAGAAGATGCTACAGCCATCTAACTCTTCTTCACTTGATTTCCAGTATTTAGGCGCAGTCTTAGCAATAAAATTGGACCCCATTTGAAGTTTTTTCAGGGCAGTTGGAGCCCAGAATTCATTATAATCTCTGTGTGTCATCTCTTGGAAACACATGATATCAGCCTTATACAAATTCATCAATTCATATTCTAGCAATTCATGTCTAAAGGACCAATTCTTGTATCTCTCCGGTACGTAGGTGTAAACTTGTGGCCACATATAAGATGGGGAAAGAATGTTATACGTTAATAATGTGAATTTTAGGTCCTTTGAAACCGGAGAAAGTGTCTTGGCTAAAGTGTTTACACCACTTCGAGGTATGGGGAGAAAGGGTCTCGTGAACATGTTCTGGTTAGTGTGTTGATGGCGTTGTGGAACCTTGACATCTCTGGGACCAAATGGATCTTCAAATCGACCTCCGATCTATTTCTTTACCGAAAGATTTACATTAAAATAACATCGAAATTCAAATATTTTTTTTTTCTTGATAGAAACACCGTAATGGCAAGGGAACCTATAAGATATAAGAAAATAGTTGAACTGCAGATGGGACATTATTATTTATTGGAGTTATCATATATTTGATATACATGGTGATAATTATATATATATATAAACGAGATGCCTATTTTAACAAGTCGTTACATTTATTTAAACTTTGTTTAGCGAAAAATCTAACATCATTATCATCATTTTTCTCTAATTTTTCTAATGATGGTATAATAGATTCTTGAATTAATGCCAAATGGGATTGTTTGTCCTTCTTGGTTAAGGCTTCGACAATGACAGCGTATGATTTGGCCACATTGAATCTAATATTCGGTACCGCATCATCGGCTAAGTGTTTAACAAAGGGGAGGACTTGTTCTGTAACGGCATCAGTGGAAATGACTGGAACCAATGCAGTTAAAGCTGATAGTAATGTGAATCTATAAATGAAATTTTCTAGCAATTGCGAATCAAATTTTAATAGTCTTGATATGATTTCATCACGGCACCAATCTGAACCAAATATTTTGGTTAATTTGGTTAAATTATTCACAGCAGCTTGTCTAATGGAAAACACAGTATCCCATAACCACGATAGACAAAAATCACTTAGTTGTTGGTTGAAAAATTGTACGCCAAGATGTTCAGCTAATACTGGGATATATTCAATAATTGCTAATCTAACTCTCCAATTGACATCGTTAGCTAGCTCGGTAATGGCAGGTAATAATGAATCTGATAACATATCTATTCCGATAACTTCATTAACAGCTTTCAAATTGGCAATTATATTTAATCTAACTTCAGGGAATTCATCCTTCAACATGTTCAATAAAATAGGTAAAAGGTTTTCAATGGCTTGTTCTTTGGACATTATGGACACTAAATTTGTGACTTTTAGTGCTAATGAAGCTCTCACAGTTTCATTCTCATCTATACTTAAGTTTTGTACCGCTGGTATAATCTTAGTTAACACAATAGTTGGAGAATCTTCTAATAAACTAGCAAACCCTGGAACTTGCTCAGCAATGGCTTTTCTAACATCGCTTTCGTTGTCTTCACATAAGCCTAAGAATGGGGAAACCAATTCATTGATATAGGATTGGTTGCCCTTGAATTGGGATGCTAATAATGAAAACTTATCAGCAGCCATATAACGAACTCTCCAAGCCTCATCAGTAACTAATTTGATGGCAGATTCCAATAAATCTTTTAAATGTGTAGTATCATTCTTAATGTTGAAATATTTTAAGATGGAAATTAAGCAATCAACAGCTAAGAATTTAACTGAATCTTGAGTATCATTGAAAATCTTTTGAAACATAGTAGAAATATAATCCCAATCTTCTGGAGTGGCTAAAGTTGGATTTTCAGTTAGAAGATCAATCAATTTTGGTAAATTTTTGGCGGCAGCTCTTCTAACCATTGGAGTATCATCTTGTACTAATTGTAGATATAAAGCTAGTAAGTTTTTTCTTAGAGTATCATCTTTAACTCTAACAATAACAGATTTGAAAAGACCACAAGAGGAAACTTTTGAGGAGAACCATTCAGCAGTGGCTAAATGCTCCATTAATGGAATATAGTCATCTAAGATTTGAGTATCTGATAACTCTTTGGAAATAGTATTTAAAGAATCAACAGCTTTTTCTCTTACCAAGGTTTCTTCAGTAGAGGCTAAGATTTCTAAAGCCGGTAATAAGATGGTAGCAAACTTGGCACCACCAACAAATGGGACAAAAGTACCCAGTTCATCCGCTAACACAGCAAAGACTTCGTCTTCATCATCTTGAGCGACCTCGGTTAAAAATGGGATCAATTCTTCTCTGGTTCTGTCTGGGCCCAATGCAATGGCAATGGTGTCCAATTTCTTCATGGCATCGACTCTGTTAGCCACATCGTCGTGCTTCAACTCGTCCATCAACAAAGCTAGAGGATATAAATCTTCCTGTTGGCTGTTCGCATTGTCTTGTTGATTTGTGATGTCGTTTTTGGCAGCAATGCTGCCATCGTTCATGCCATCGATATTCATGATTTGGTTATATTTTATTTTTAGTTCTTTATACAGTATACAAAATTATACTCACCGCTGATACCAATCGCAATTGCAAAAGGTGTTATTGACTGATTATCCTTGACGTTTCTCGCTGCTTCTTGCCCATTTGCACCACTACCTTTAAACAAATCGAGTATTTAAAAATATTTCAAATTCAAAGCTCAAGGGGTCCTCTCTGTGGAAAGACCGGGTAGATTATCACAGCCAACGACATACTAAGTCACTGGAGATTCGACCTCGAATACATACAGGGCCAATCCACGCCAGCATCACTGCGATCAGTATTGGTCTAAGGCATGGGCCCATTGGGATACCCATTTGAGGGCGCCAGGTGCCCTTTTCTGGGTCCATTTCGCAAACTTATAAAGAAGAATGAAACTGAAAATTGTCCCCACTGTGATCATATTTCTGTACCGTGAATTACTTACCAGTTTCATGTAATGTTGGATCAATTGCTTGTATTGTTGAGCTAGTGCATTGACGGTGCTCTTTTGGCTTCCCTCGCTGTCCGCTGGAAAATCAATTGGTTCAGAAACCGGTTCTGGTCTTACTGCAACAACCGGTGGTTTCTTCTTATGCACTCTCAATAGATCTTTTAACCTCTCTTCATATGTGGTACCCCATATACTAGGTTGCTGTAACAAAGTGGGGAGCTTTGGGTACTTGTCGCATAGTCTTTCATATACCTTCAATGATTTGGGTTCATGTAGCAATTCGACCTTGACGTTCACCAGATAAAATTTAAACAATCCGTAGATATCCTCCGTTTGATTCTCTTCGGTTAGGTGCTTACCCAATATCGCTTCAATAGATTGTTTAAATGTCTCTATGACTATGGGATCACCACTTTTACCCCTCCATTGTATCCACTTATAACAATTCTTTAAATATTTATTCAAGTCTTGAATATTATTAGTATGCATGTATTCATCTCTATGAGAATTACCGAATAACTGGTCTAAGAATGGGTGCATTGATACACCCAACGTTTCAAATTGTGGAATTCCGTCACAGGCATCGTTGAATAATCGTTGGCCTCTATCTGTTCCAATCAATTCATATTTAAATAGTGTCTCTAGACAGTCTTTGAATTGGCCTCGTATATAATATTGAATGCATTCCTCAAACGGTTGATCCACAATTAAACTCTGGTCAGCCTCAAACATATCATCATGCAATAACTCCTCCACAGACATACTTCCACTCATAATTTGATCAGTTGTATTGGATGTGGGATGGTTCTCAATGAGGGTTTCCTTATCTTTTCAAATTTTTGAAACTCTTAAGTCATTACATTTTAGTCACTGTCTCAACTGGACACTAAGAGAAGAGGGAGGGTCCAATAACAGGTTGGTATGGTTTAATGTAGTTAGCTAATGCCCTTTCTGGTGCTATTCATGTTTGGTTGTTGTTTTTTGTCTAGTTATTTCTTGAAAGAGTATTTTAATCATGTATACAGACCTGAAGCGATGAAAGAATATGCCTTCATAAAAGCCTCGGTCAAAGCTTGAATGGGTGTGTTCCAAATAACAATGGTTCGGAAATGGGTTAGAAATTGATTTGACCCCTCGACTCCCTTGTTTCTTGACGAGTTGACCTGTTTGCCTGATTACACCACGCAATTTAGCAATACTCTTATATTAATTGATTGATTAGTTGTATTGATATATTCCAA
Organism: Monosporozyma aerobia; assembly: GCA_028408415.1. Classification (NCBI taxonomy): domain Eukaryota; kingdom Fungi; phylum Ascomycota; class Saccharomycetes; order Saccharomycetales; family Saccharomycetaceae; genus Monosporozyma; species Monosporozyma aerobia. The sequence continues at coordinate 1,415,933 of JAKOOU010000020.1, forward strand.
AATTAATTAATCGCTATAACAACCCTTTTAAAAGCAATACCACTTTGGGAAGACTCATGGGTGGCCTTAACCTGTTATTCAATAACTAATATTTTTGTTTATTTTTTATGAATAGTTTGTGAATGTTAATAAATCCTTAACCCAGTAATTCTACACACTCTCAACTATTCAATAAATCTTTCCCTTGCTAAATTGAGCAAAAAACAAGTCCTTAAGAACAAAGGCATTGTCATTTGAGCAGGCTCAAATTAATACCCATGGAATGATGAGTAGTTTCCTTATAGTATCTACATGACGTCTTCGAGAACCTTATTCTTTTGCTATAGCTCAACTTCGAGTTTTGTGGCATATCTAATAATTCTTCAACATATTTAAGGAAACACTCTAACATGCCTACGATCAACACTTACTTTTCCATAAGTCCAAGGACATCAACCAATAAATAAATATTTTTATGATATAGCAACACAAGATGGTAAAGAGAACAATTATAATACATCAAGGGAATAAAGATGATGTGTTTTCTTTTTTTGCCAGAACACTAACATTCAATCAATACGATAAATTGCCCTTGGAGGTCAAAGAGGAATATTTAACCTGGTCAATGGAAACTTTTTTGAAAGAGAGACAACTGTTATTGGAACAACAAATGTCACTAAAACAACAACGACAAAATGAAGCCAAGAAGAAAAGATTGAACAACAGCGAGCTGTCTCAATTGGAAACAGCAAGTAAAAGTTGGTTCAGCAAAGCCAAATTTTCTTTGATTAAGAAGACTCATGTATGACCCTTCAACCTCACTGTTCATTCGTTTGATATCACACTTAACTACTATTAATTATTAATCATTATATGTCACTTTATGTATAACTTCTTTGTGTAAATTTCAAAAATAAAATAAAATATCAAGATTATATTTGAAAAGCCCGAATTATTTAAGGCAACCTGGTTAAGAGATAGTTGCAACATAAGTTTCAGACACTTTACAACAGAAGGAAGATACAAGATAACTATACATAAACTCAATCAAAATGGGTACTGACGTTCATAATTCTAAATGGACATTAAATGCGTTTAAACACAAATACATGGGTAAATACAATTACCTAAAACATGGGTTATGGAATGATTTAACTCATTCAACCACTTTTTGGTATCCCTTTAAGGTATGTTAAATTCATTCAAATTATAACACAACAATCACCTTGGCTTTATACTAACAGTAACTGTATAACTTCATTCATATTTATAATATATTCAGGCTATCTGGTTAACATTAACGCACCGTATCTACTGGAAATATTTACTTTTATTTTCAGGCAGTTATATTTTAATCTTTGCCGTTGTTGGGATTGTTCTTTATGCCATCATCATTCCCTGGGGGATGGGTCTCAGCATGGTTTTACTTGGACCATTAGGTGTTATATTATTACACTTACAGTGGTTGTTAATCACCAATGTTGCAGCTAACCAAATCTGCCATAAGATTGTACTTCCAAATTTAAATTGGCAAGTTTACAAATTAACTGTATCTCAATATAACGTTTCACCTTATAATATTGAAATGAATCCATATGAAAACCCACACTTGAAAAAGGACACTAATGACTGGTGGTGGATTGTTGGTATCTTTGGATGGGGCAAGGATCTTGCTCAAAATATGGTTACAACAGTGGTATCTTTTATCCCTATTGTTGGTCCTTTGATGGTTAATGTTTGTGATACCAATGAAAGAACTAGAAAATGCTTAGACCCATTCTTTAAAGAACAAAAATGGTCTAAGAAACAAATCAAACAGTTTGAAATTTCAAGACGTGCAGATTTCGTCGCATTTGGTTTAGTATCTGGTATTTTAGAATCTATTCCAGTAATTTCTATCATCACTATGACAAGTAATATCGTTGCGGGTGGTTTATGGGCAATTAAGTTATTTAAAACTGAAGAAGAAAGAAAGAAGTAATAAGGCTGGTCATTAAATGATAAAGCATGTTTTTTGTATTTGCACTGAAAGCTTATATATAAATATAATATATATATTTGTCAATGTTTTGTTTATCCATCAAATATATATATATATATTCGTATTATTATCTATAACTATTATCATAAAGTAGTTGAGTCATTATTTTGACCAGTAAATTTTATTCCACATCTAGTATAAATACATACTGTCGATACAACCAAAACCAGCAACAACACCACCTTCGTTAGAAGTCATTAATTTAGATCTTAATAAAGAACCACTGTAATCATTGTTAGCAATGTGATCTTTATCAAAGATAATAGTACCGTAAATACCTAATTCACTGATAATTGGTTCAGTAGATAATTGACCATCATTAACGATAAAGTTTTCCTTTTTAGTGGCAGTGTCAATCATTTCCATCAATATATAAGCATTCCATTGTTCCTTTGGTAATTTGTTTAAGAAAGCTGGAATATCTTTCTTGTAAACGTTGTGACCACCACCTTCTCTTTGTGGCTTTAAGACATAGTGTTCTGGTTGTTCCATGGCTAATTTTTGACCTTCTTTACCTTCTGGAGAATCATCTAATGGATAGATCTTAACAAAGGAGTCTAATAATTGTTTTTTAACATTAGCATCATCGACATAAGTAGATAAGATAGAATCTTTAGTTAATGATTGTTGAATCTTCTTGTTACCGGCTAATTGAACAGATAAATCTGGAGCCTTGATAGCGTAAGATTCTTCTAAGAAACCACGAGTTTCATAAGCAGCTTCATTAGCATAATCAGAACTATCATAACCGGTTCTATAGTAGACGACACCTACTTCACTGTTAGTCTTCTTATGAATCAATCTCTTGTGATCAGTACTGTATTCGAATTTGTTCTTAATATCTTTGAAAGTACATCTAACAGAGTTAATACCGTAAATTTTCAATAAGTTATATTCAATAATCTTTTGATCGTAAATGTTTAATTCATCTTCTTCAACAACGAATAAGACAATCTTAGCATCCTGATCTCTGTTCTTATCTTTAGTGTCAACTTTGTAAATGTTCATAGCATTTAAGATACCTCTGACAATGAAAACATGAGATTCAGAAGTATGTAATTCACCAGCTTGGTAGAATGGCTTACCCTCATTGTCGTACTTACCCATAACATTTAAATAAGAGTGTAATTCACCAACTTTACTAGATAACCCACCAAAGGAGACAGAAACAGTGTTGAATTCAACTTGCTTGACAGATTTGGTCTTTTCATCGATTAAATAGTCAGATCTAAAGATACCGAATTTGGTGGTTTGTTTAGATTTAGCAGTCTTTTCTTGATATAATTTGAATAATTTACCAGTGAAATCTGGATCCACTTTAGCTAATTGCTCAGTTTCTTTAATTAACCAGTCAGAATTAGCAATTTGAGCATATAATTGATTGAAAGGTTTTTGTAAAGCCTTAGCTTGATCAAAAGCTTGACGTGGGATTGGAGTTGGGAAGACAGTGGTTGGGGCAACTTTGGCAACGGTAGCCTTACCAGTAGCAAGAGCCAACCCGTTGGTTAATGACCATTGGGCGAGTTCTGGAAGAATTTCAGATTGGATATGAGCCTTGTCCACAGTTGGGAATTGGCCATGTTCAACTCTAGCAGTAGCAGCACTAGTAACGTCCATTGTAAGTTATAATTGAGGATTTTGGTTCGACTGTTGGTATTGATCTGGGAAGATACGTAGTTAGTATTTTTTTTTTCACGTCACAATGTCTTTCTTCACTTTATATTCGATTTTGAAAAATTTTCTCGTTGTTTACAAAATTAGACGTGGAAACCATCAAAACAGAGTGGGCTCTTCCAGAAGAAGAAGACACACACAGGTATCATATGATCATAGATTGTTGAATGATCAATCGTGACAACTGTAGAACATTTTCATAAAAATGTATATATATAAAAGCCCTCGCAAAAGATAACTTATAAATAATAAGAATTTACAGATAGATAAAATGTTAAGAAAGTACCTTTCCCATATTCATGCATCGAAAAATAAAACAGACGACGAATATGTTCACTGAAGTGACATACAGCAACAAACCATGAATGGACTTGCTGCAATCTCGTACGGGAAATATGTATAGACCTCTTGATTATTACTCTGGGGATCACACCAAACTCAGACGAGATGAAACATCGAAATGCTTACCTCGCCGGAATCTGGCTGTAGTATCACGAAATCACTGTAAGTTATAGTGTTCCCGCTTCTTTGCGTCCCGGCCTTGTTTCAAATAGAAAATAATATAGTGAAATGCCCTCAATGAGACCATTGATATTCTAATCGATGGGGAGGAATATTACCAATTACCAATATCAAAGTGGTGATCAATGGGGAAAGCTGACTGTTCCCAATCAAAACTGGTTTTTATAGTGTGATTTGCAAATAATTTTTCACTCACTTGGCACGAGCCCTCATGGACAGAATTTCGAAATTCGAATTTTGAAAATAACAACAAGACATTAAAGGCATCTTTTGTAGATCAAGATGTTTATTTAGGCGGTTGGATGTGGTTCTCAAGACGTGTTTCTAGCAGTCCCAACTGGTCAATTGCATTCCACACACACTCACTCACATCACTGTTATTTGACGAAAATAGATCATGTCTGCATCTACGTCGTTTGAACCCACTGCTGCGAAGGAGGGACTACATTCTAGGTCTAAAGCTACTAAAACTTCTGCCAACAAAGAAGCTTCTAAGGTGATAGAGAATGAAGATGCTTCCAAGGACAATGCTGCCATTTCTAACTGCGCAAGGTTGTCTAAATGGGAACCAATTGTCACACCAATTCTTTTCACTTTATTTGGTGTCTTTGTTAGAATGTATAAGATTGGTGCCAACAATCACGTCGTTTGGGATGAAGCTCATTTTGGTAAATTCGGTTCCTACTATTTGAGACACGAATTCTACCATGATGTCCATCCTCCATTAGGGAAGATGTTAGTTGGTTTATCCGGTTTCATTGCTGGCTATAACGGTTCTTGGGATTTCCCATCTGGTGAAGTCTATCCAGATTATATTGATTTCGTTAAGATGAGAATCTTTAACGCTACCTTCTCTTCTCTTTGTGTCCCAGTTGCCTACTACACCGCCAAAGCCATTGGTTTCTCTATTCCTGTCGTTTGGTTATTCACTGCTTTGGTCTGTTTTGAAACTACCTACTGTACTCTAGGTAGATTCATTCTTTTAGACTCCATGTTATTATTCTTCACTGTTGCTGCTTTCTTATGCTTTGTCATGTTCCATAACCAAAGATCAAGACCATTCACTAGAAAATGGTATAAATGGTTAGGTTTAACTGGTATCACCATGGGTTGTGCCATTTCTGTTAAGATGGTCGGTCTTTTCGTTATCACTTTAATTGGTATCTATACCGTTGCTGATTTATGGAAATTGTTAGGTGATAAGCAATTATCTTGGAAGAAGTATGGTGCTCATTGGTTAGCTAGAATTGTTGGGTTAATTGTCTTCCCAACTATAGTGTTCTTATTATGTTTCAAGATTCATTTCATCTTATTATCCCATTCTGGTACTGGTGACGCCAACATGCCATCGTTATTCCAAGCTGGTTTAGAAGGTTCCGATGTCGGTTTAGGTCCACGTAATGTTGCTATTGGCTCTTCTTATGTCTCCATCAAGAATCAAGCTTTAGGGGGTGCTTTATTGCATTCTCACGTTCAAACTTACCCAGAAGGTTCCGAACAACAACAAGTTACTACTTACTCATTCTCCGATGCCAACAATGACTGGATCTTCCAAAGACCAAGATCTGAAGACCCTTGGACTGAAGAAAAGGATAATAATTCTGCTATCGAATATGTCATTGGTGATCACCCAATTAGATTAGTTCATAAATTAACCGGTAAAAATTTACATACCCATCCAGTTGCTGCTCCAGTAAGCAAAAATGAATACGAAGTTGCCGGTTACGGTTCTAATGATGTTGGTGATCCATTCGATAATTGGATCGTTGAAATTGTTGACCAAAGAGGTTCTGAAGACAAGACTCAATTACATCCATTAACTACTTCTTTCCGTTTAAGAAGTGAACAAATGGGTTGTTACTTAGCCCAAACTGGTAATGTCCTACCTGAATGGGGGTTCAGACAATCCGAAGTCGCTTGTGTCAAGAATCCATTTAGAAGAGATAAGAGAACTTGGTGGAACATTGAAACTCATACCAATGAAGGCTTACCATTACCAGGTGATGATTTCCGTTATCCAAAGACTAGTTTCATTAAAGATTTTATTCATTTGAATCTAGCTATGATGGCTACTAACAATGCTTTAATCCCTGAAACTGAAAAATTCGATTACTTAGCTTCCTCTGCTTGGGAATGGCCAATTTTACATGTCGGTTTAAGATTAAATGGTTGGGATGATAATGTTTCTAAATACTATTTATTAGGTTTACCATTCTCTACTTGGCCTTCTACTGTTGCCGTCGTGGCTATGATGTTTACTGTCGTCATCCTATTCCTAAGATGGTTTAGACAATTACCTGTTTTCAAGACATCAGACGACGCTAATGTCTTTGAAATGGGTGGGTTCTATCCATTATTAGGTTGGGGTTTACATTACATGCCATTCGTTATTATGTCAAGAGTTACTTATGTGCATCATTACTTACCAGCATTATATTTTGCTTTAATTATGCTTGCCTACTATTTCGACGTTCTATTAAAGGCTCATGTACAATTTTTACAAAAGATTCCAAAGGCGGTTAGATACGGTATTTTCATTGCTTATTTCATTATCTTACTTGGCGGGTTCTATTATTTCTCTCCAATTTCCTTTGGTATGGTTGGTCCAAACAGGGATTATCAATACTTGAACTGGTTTAAGTCTTGGACTCTTTCTGATCATTAAATGTAAATAATCATATCATTCATAACTCCTTTTGTTAACTTACTTTTACAAACAAACTTTTAACGACTGCTAAATTTTGAATTTTATATAAGACAGTTTTATATACATATATACAATGATTATATATGGATAATATTTTAACAAATAAGAATGTCTATCTCTCTAATTAGGTGTTTTTATTGAGTGATTCTATCAGTATCTAACAAGTCAGAAATAGCCCTCACACCCAGATCTTGTGTGTTTGCTGGGGTTAAGGAACTATTTCTGAAGGGAACATTTCCTTGAATTGTAATGACATTGTCCAATTTCGGTGACTGCACAGTAGCTAACTTATTGATACCACTGCCACTACTTATTGAGGCATGGTGAGCCATTGGCGGTGGGGTAATGGTCATTGGGATAGCTGCTGCTTGTTCTGCAGTGTAGCTTGCCAATTCACCCTCCTGAACGCTATATGATGGCAAGACTGCAACAGTGGTTTCATAATTTGGTGGAGCTGAATGTTTAACATCTTGATAAATTGGAGGGACCTCCTCATCCCATGATATACCGAGACCAGACCTCTCCGTGACGTTCAATCTAAATTGCATCCTCAAAACACGAGCTGCACCAGTGGCTACACTGACAATTTTAGGCATTATTTGACCGTTTGATGATTTGGAGCCATCATTCGATCTGATATTCCTTAAAGTAGAATTTGGGTGGTCTTCTTCTTCTACTGGCCTTGCCTTTGGCGTATTCCTATTTACCCACATCGGTGAAATTTCTGCTAATCTTTGATCTGCATCATTATCAGATGATGCCTTTGCAGTTGCCTTGCTCTTGGATTTATTTATTGGTTGACCATTTGCATATTGTAAAGTTTCTTCTGCGACAACAATTTCCACAGCGAGGATGTGAGACACATAGATACCTAGGTTTGGATCTTGCATATCACATGCAACATTGACATGGCTCTTATGAGGGTTAATATATGGTTTCGATGTGGATGAGTACATTACAGGGTTACCTACACCAGAATTCAATGACATGCAATCAATATCTGTTACCAATTCAATCTTCCCATTATTGTCAAAATCTGTTTTCCACCCACTTTTAATTTCACCTTTTGAGATGATTCTAACTTCTTCGGTAAATAAACTACTGTCATTGTTAGCAATTTCCTTCCGTAGTTGTTCTTCACGTGCTCTTCTTTGTTGTTGTAAAAATTCTTGCCTTAAAGCATCATCACTTGGATGAATAAATTGTGCATCTTCTTCGTTTGTTGTATCATCATCATCTTGATCTTGAACACCTTGGGCATTTCTTCTTCTTGGAGGTTGCGAGGGGACGTCTGTCCCTCTGTTAGATCTTGACGAGGAATTAGAGTCAGTGGCTGTTGAACCAGCATTGCCACTATTCGGATTATTAACATTCCCGTTACTATTATTACTTGGTACTGGGATATTTCTAGAAGGCATTGGTAGATTATCGGGAGACGCGACAGAGACTTTAATTTGAGGGCCAATGTCACCATATCTCTTGATTGTTTGAGCAGGTTTCCTACTTCTTTCTATTTCTTTCTTTCTAATATCCTTTTCTAGTTGCGTTAAGTTTGGTTTATGTGCAGTACAAGAATGCCCTCTCACTTTAGTAGTTTCTTCAATTCTCCATGCTAATTTTCTCATTCTCCACCTTCTATCATCTGAAGAGACCCCATCTAATTTCAATTCCAGAGGGAAAGTAGATTTCGGGTAAACGACATTGGGTAAGACTGCGGCCGCGGTTAATTCAGTGGGTGGGAACACTCTTAGTGAATTTTTATCTGGACCTCTTGGAATACTTCTTGTCACTGGGACAGGCATGATCAATTTCAAGATTCTTTGATCTTTCTTGCTTGATCTGGCCGCATTTTTAACCTTTGGGTCTAAGTATACGACAGAAGCAATCAATTCATATTTCACTTGTGTATCTGCATGATCTCCCAATCTACAAGTTGATGGAACAGACCCTGGAATCAAATATGAAAATGGGTACGAATGTGTGCCCACGGGTTTATTTATGGTGTCCGATTGAATATTCCATGTCTTGATACTAGTCACTTTCTTCTTACAATTCTGACATGCTTGAATTTGATGCGAATCTGGTAAGAATGGTTTGTGATAGTGAATTGTTTGAACAAGCGATAATGTTACATTGACAATGGGTAGTTTTGTGTACCCTGACAGAATCTTCATGTTTGATGCTGATGCAGAAACGGATGTGGATGCAGTTTTATTATTAATTTTATTATTAGTAGTAGTATTATTATTAGTGGTCGATGCTATTGGAGATATAATATTATTTGTTGGATCAGTGGTGGGCCCCATCGATAAGTTTGAAAAAGTAGTAAAAAGCCCACTCTTCCTCTTAATATTGGCCGAGTTAGTAGCCACGGGCGTGGAGCCATTAGACATCAACCCAGTAGACAGCAATTTGCCACGTTGTGATGCGGGATCTTTATTACTATTTTTATAAGGGTCCTTAACTTTCAAATTCAATAAACCTGACAAAAGGGCCCCCGATGATTCAGTGACAGAGCCATACATCACACAGGGAGGCGATTCAATAACAATCGACAATGAAATAGGGTGGGAACCAGGAGTCACGGGCCTCTCTTCTCCATTGGCACCATAGTCGGGCCTCGACGATCCCGAATGCAACCTTGAAAAGACCATTTAGAGTTGTGTCAAGCCAATTTTATATGCTTATTTTTATTGATTATTCTTAAAAACAAATGGATAGTCTAGCAACACAACACAGCACAACACAATATACCGACACTGCTTCACTCGCTCTTCTGAAGTCTCTTTGCTGCCCTCTGCCAAGCCAATCCTTTGACTCAGACATCCTCCAGAGATTCAACTCCAAATCTCTAATTCGCATTTACATATAATTTTTTTTTTTCATCCATCTTGGAGTGAAATTAGGGCTTGGCAATCCGAGTTAGGGCTTGGAAATTCTCCTGGGCGATGCGCCGTGGCAAACGACTGAAAAATTTTGAAATTCTGAAATTTTTTTTGCGATGAGCATTAGTAAAAAATGGCAGAATATTGGATATTTGTCAGTGGGCTATTAGAAGGTTTGAGAGTAGTATTGCCCCAGGAATATAAGCCATAAGTCATTACCACCAACGAAACCCACGCCCCAGGATGTCCACCGATGATATTGTTTGGCAAGTGATCAACCAGAGTTTTTGCTCGCACAGAATCAAGACCCCAAGTGGCCAAATCTTCTGTAGAGACCCATACAACGTGACAGGTCTTTGTACCAGACAGGCTTGTCCCCTGGCTAATTCCAAGTATGCCACCGTGAGAGCCCATAAGGGTACCATCTATCTTTACATCAAGACCCCAGAAAGAGCACACACCCCGGCCAAATTGTGGGAGAAGATCAAGCTGTCGAAGAATTACGTGAAGGCGTTGAAGCAGATCGATGAACATCTTTTACATTGGAATAATTTCTTCCGTCATAAATGTAAGCAACGTTTCACTAAATTGACCCAAGTGGCCATTACCGAGAGACGTCTTGCCATGAGAGAAGACGAGAGACATTACGTCGGGATTGCTCCAAAGGTCAAGAGAAGAGAAGAAAACAGAGAAAGAAAGGCTCTTGCTGCTGCTAAGATCGAAAAGGCCATTGAATCTGAATTGTTAGATAGATTAAAGAGTGGTGCATACGGTGACAAACCATTGAACGTGGACGAAAAAGTATGGAAGAAGATTCTTGGTAAATTCGATGAAGAAAACGAAGATGAAAACGAAGAAGAATGGGAAGAAGAATCTGATGATGGGGAAGTTGAATACGTTGCTGCTGATGAAGAAAATGAATATGTTAACCCTGACGATTTAGAAAAATGGTTAGCAGACTCCGATAGAGACAACTCCTCTGATGAAGAAGACGATAGTAGTGATGATGACAGCTCTGATGATGATGATGAAGATGACTCCAAGAAACGTTCTAAGAAATCTACCTCCAAGAAGAGCAAACGTCCAAAGGTTGAAATTGAATTCGAAGAAGAAACCGAATTACAACCTGTTGAACAAGAATTGACTCAATAAAACCCATAATTCTTATCATTCCCAACCCCCCTCCCAAATAAAAAAACTGTCATTATTTTGTAAATTATATCCATTATATTCTATATAAAACTCGCACACTTAATTGAATATTATAAACCTAATCAAAGAAAAGTTCAAAATTCATTTCATGAATAAAACCATTTAATAATTGAAAGTTAAATAAAGCATATACATAGTCTTAAAATCTTTATATTTCTCCTCTATAAAGTGATATTTTTAACATCAAGATCTTTGTGAATAAAGGCTTTGTTACCACCAGCACCCAAATAATCAGAGGCAACTTGTCCATTACCTCTAATTTGATATTGATAAATTACTAACCCATCAAGACCCACTGGACCACGAGCATGAATCTTAGAAGTGGAAATACCAACTTCAGTACCAAACCCATATCTAAAACCATCTGCAAATCTAGTGGAAGCATTCCAGTAGACACCTGATGAATCAACACCCTTCATAAACACTTCAGCATTGGCTTTATTTTCTGTCACAATAGAGTCTGTATGTCTAGATGAATGTAAGTTAATGTGTTGAATGGCTTCAAGAGTGGAATTGACAAATTTGACAGCACAATCTAATGATAAAAATTCTTTATCGAAGTCTTCACTTTCATTAATATCAACTATTCTAGAACTAATAGCATCATCGAATACATTTAATTCCTTTAACTTAGAAATATAAGCAGTCTTGACATCTTCAGTGACATGTAATGTGACCTCACCTTGACGAGATAAGTTCTCTAAAATTTCCCACCATTGATTACATTTTGGATTGATTAAAACAGTTTCCATGGCATTACAACCGGCTGGATAATTCGTCTTAGCATCTAATGTGATTCTCTTGGCCTTTTCTAAATCGGCACATTCATCAACATATACAGAACAAATACCATCAGCATGACCTAACACTGGGATCTTGGTATTGTTTTTAATATTCTTCACTAAAGCATTAGAACCTCTTGGAACCACTAAATCAATTAATTCATCTTGACTCAATAAATCATTAACATCTTGTCTAGTTTCAATTAATTGAACAGCACCTACTGGGACACCAGTAGCCTCCTCGTTGGCACTGATGGTATCATTAACCACACGGGACATTTCTCTGAATGTGTTAACAGATTCTTTACCACCTTTCAAAATACCGGCATTACCACTCTTGATACATAAAGCAGTGATGTTAGCAATGACTTCTGGACGTGATTCGAAGATAACTAAAAGAACACCAATTGGAGCAGTAACCTGATATAAAGTTAAACCTTCATCTAGTTCTCGAGCCATCTGCACTTTACCAACTGGATCTTCCAAATCAGCAACGTCTTTGATCCCTTGTAACATAGTATCAAATTTGTCCCCTTTGAAAAGATCTAATCTTTTGACTAAAGATGAAGATAACCCAGAAGCTTGAGCTACGTCTAAATCAATTTTATTAGCTGCTTCAATTTGAGCAGCGTTGGCTTTCAAAGCATCGTAGATCTTGTATAGGATAGCTGAACGACTTTCATTGGATAAAGTCTTTAAAATGTTACCAGCAACTCTGGCATTCTTAGCAATTTGTTCGGATGCAGACATAATTATGATAGTCTTATATGGTTGATTATCTCTTCGTATATATTCTGTTAGAGATCGTTATTAACAAGCTTTATCACAGTTTAAACAGAAGGACTAGTTTAGTAATGTATTACACTAAATATTACGTTTATATATATAATTTTTCACTTTTATTTTTTTTTCACCTATCAAACTATTTCCCCATATTAATTTATACATTAATGTGGCTCGAAGTAACAGTTTTGTACAAAAACCCAATAGGTATGGGGTTGAATATTAAAATCTATAAAGTATGTAGTAAATGAATGAATAAATAATGATGGATTGAAGAAAATTATTCAATAGAATATATTTTTTATGAGAGTGACAAAATAAATGAAAACGGAAATGATCAAAAGATCGATGACAATGAATCTGTACTTGTAGATAGACGTCGTATTCTTCTTTGCTTGGACCACAGAGTTGTCTATCTTAACGAGACTCTCCAATTTCTTTATTGTTTCTCTTTGCTCGGTCAATTTGGTTTTATATTGTTGCATTTTGAGTTCTAATTCTTTCAGCTTAGACACTGATGAGGCGACACTGTCTTTCAATTTATAAAGAAAAGTAGTCTCTTCTTCTTCATTGAAATCAGAACATAATGCATTTAAATAATCATCACCAATCAATTTTTGCAAATCAACCAATTGCTGTTTATATTGATTTAAATCTAGAGCTAATTGATCGAATTGTCCCACGGTTCTGATTAATTCATTTTCATCAACAAAGATGATTTGTTGCAGATTTTCCTTCATTGTATTTTCAAAACTTTTCAAAGTGGTTGAAATATGTTTCTTATATGATTTCATGCTTATTTGGGTGCAATCTTGATCTTTTAATGCTTGCATATAAGTTCTAATGTTGTCCTTAGTGGATAACAATACACTGTTGTCTAATTGCGATGCTGATGATAATGGGGTAGTTCTACGTGTGTCTGCACCATTTTGGTACACAATACTAGGCGGAATAAGATCCATTAGTCTTTCATCTGACCTTGTATTCATAAATGACGAGGCAGAAGAACTTGGAGAATTTTCATTAGAGCGGAAGAATGGCGAGTTGACATGGGATTGATCTAAATCTTGATATAAAAGATTTTGGAAAGTTAAATTGGAATTACCTACCAAATGACTCGATACATTTAAATCTTTATTTCTATGGTGATTAAAAGTATTTAGGTCTAACATCGAGGGATCCAACGAAGATGGATTAGACGTGGAGAAACCTGATCCTTTGGAAGATTGTAAGAATTGATCCACCAATCTTTTAGTCTGTGCTTTATTACTATCATTCGTGAACCCATTATTTGACATTGATCTCTTCTTTTTGGCAATGGAGGATGCGATACCAAGAGAATTCACATGGTTGCCTTTGAATGGCGATTCTGATAAAGTGCTTGATGAAAACCGTCTTGAACTCTTTGCTAAAGTTGATTCTGAGTTATGTTTATCATCTTCCATATAGGCTTTTCGTTGTGGACTCGTTGTTCTCTTTTTTGTTGGGAATGTGGTCATTGTATCAAACTCAAACTCACTAAAATTACCACCAAATGCAGAACTATAAACTTGAACCTTTTTCTCAATATTTTCATTCTTTCTTCTTGAAATGTTTCTTGCTGGGAATTCAATTATGCCTTCATCGTCATCTGATGACGAAGAAGAAGATGACCTGTTGGATGAATCATCTTCGTTCTCTTCCTTGATATTGAACGAATGACTACTATTGCTATGGAACAAATCATTTCTGAAGACGGATGTTAGATTTCTTTGCGAACTACTTCGTATTGGCCTAATAGGTCTGTCATTTATAGCTATTATTGGCTTACTCATAGATCTTTTCATACCATTAGAGGAGTTTATTCTTATAGGCGGCCTCAATGGAAGGGCCATATCATCTCGTGGCTTTTCTTTGATTGTCTCCACAAACTTATTCGATGCCAGATCATTCAAGTTGGATAGATTTGGACTTCTTTTACCTGGATGTTCCATTCTTTCCACTAAAAGATTCATTTTTGAATGTCTTTTAAGATGATAACTGTGCTATTCCTAAAAAAATTTTTTTTTTGGGGGATTGGTAGTTGTGATAAAAGCTTTATTATACCTTTGGAGAGATATCCAAAATGAGTTGGTTCACTTGATTCAGCGTCAGTTGAACTGGGAGACCTGTCTATTTAACGCTTCACATAATATTTTTGTAAATAATTTTTCAAATTCACATAGTGAAACTTTCTGAAACTTGGTGATTGTCACAGTATGCTGATTTGAAGGATGGGAAATACGCAGCTGGCCCATCCAAACACGCTTACCTTGACCATTACCATCTGTGCCAACACCACCTCACTTCAACGGCTTGGATCGTCAAATTGCCCTTGCTAATGAGCCCATCGCCAGTAAACATCTGGTCCCACTGCCATAGTGAGCCGGATTTACCCGCCGTTTTTATGTTCGAGAAACGTTTCGCGTAGTTGAAATTTGGAAAATAACATCAAGAATCCGATTTGTGACATGTAAATAAAAACAAACAATCGCTATTTGATAGTCTTGTCCAGCTGGTTGATCCCACTCTCATAGCACCCAACGCTAATCACCACCGCTACTCGAGAACTCTACACTAATGTCCTTTGAAGTCGGGACCCGTTGCTGGTATCCAAGCAAAGAACAAGGCTGGATCGGTGCCGAAGTGACCAAGAATGACCTGATCGATGGGAAATACCACTTGGAAATCGCTTTGGAAAATGAAGAAACTGTATCCATCGAGACTGACAACTTGGAAGACGAGTCTAACAAGGACCTGCCCCTTTTGAGAAACCCTCCTGTCCTGGAAGCCACCGAGGATCTAACCTCCTTATCGTATTTGAATGAGCCTGCTGTGCTACATGCTATTAAACAAAGATACGCTCAATTGAATATTTATACTTATTCCGGTATTGTCTTGATCGCTACTAACCCGTTCGATAGAGTCGAACAATTATACTCTCCAGATATGATCCAAGCTTATGCAGGCAAAAGGAGAGGTGAAATGGAACCACATCTTTTCGCCATCGCAGAAGAGGCGTACAGTTTAATGAAACATGACAAACAGAATCAAACTATTGTCGTCAGTGGTGAATCTGGTGCTGGTAAGACTGTGTCTGCCAAATATATTATGCGTTATTTCGCATCTGTAGAAGAAGAAATGTCTTCCAACATGGGTAACTTACAACATCAAGTCGAAATGTCCGAAACGGAAGAAAAGATTTTGGCTACTAACCCAATCATGGAAGCCTTTGGTAATGCAAAGACTACAAGAAATGATAACTCCTCCAGATTCGGTAAGTATCTGGAAATCTTGTTCGATAAGAAGACTTCTATCATTGGTGCTAAGATTAGAACTTATCTTTTAGAAAGATCAAGGTTAGTGTACCAACCGGAAACTGAAAGAAATTATCATATTTTCTACCAATTATTAGCTGGGTTACCACAAGAAACTAAAGCTGAATTACATTTAACGCAACCAGCAGATTATTTCTATATGAATCAAGGTGGTGATCATCAGATCAAG
This sequence comes from Monosporozyma aerobia, assembly GCA_028408415.1. Lineage (NCBI taxonomy): Eukaryota > Fungi > Ascomycota > Saccharomycetes > Saccharomycetales > Saccharomycetaceae > Monosporozyma > Monosporozyma aerobia. The sequence continues at coordinate 1,432,043 of JAKOOU010000020.1, forward strand.
GGGATGGATGATGCCAAGGAGTATAAGATCACCACCGATGCTTTAGATTTAGTGGGTATTGATGAAACTGCTCGTGCTGGTATATTCAAGATCTTGGCTGCTTTATTACATATCGGTAATATCGAGGTTAAGAAGACCAGAAATGATGCCTCATTATCTTCCGATGATGAAAGTTTGAAAATAGCTTCCGAATTGTTAGGTGTCGACTCCTTCAATTTCGCCAAATGGATCACTAAAAAACAAATCACCACAAGAGCTGAAAAGATCGTCTCCAATTTGAATTATAATCAAGCTTTGGTTGCAAGAGATTCGGTCGCTAAATTTGTTTACTCTGCTCTATTCGATTGGTTAGTAGAAAACATCAACACCGTTTTATGTAATCCTGAAGTCGTTGATCAAGTGGAATCATTCATTGGTGTTCTTGATATTTACGGTTTTGAACATTTCGAAAAGAACTCATTCGAACAATTCTGTATTAATTATGCCAATGAAAAATTGCAACAAGAATTCAACCAACATGTCTTCAAATTAGAACAAGAAGAATACGTTAATGAAGAAATTGAATGGTCTTTCATTGAATTCAATGACAATCAACCATGCATTGATTTAATTGAAAACAAACTAGGTATATTATCTTTATTAGATGAAGAAAGTAGATTACCTGCCGGTTCTGATGAATCATGGACACAAAAACTATATCAAACTCTAGACAAACCACCAACCAATAAAGTATTTTCTAAACCAAGGTTCGGTCAAACTAAATTCGTTGTTAGCCACTATGCTCATGATGTTGCCTATGACACTGATGGCTTCATTGAAAAGAACAGAGATACTGTTTCTGATGGCCATTTAGAAGTACTAAGAGCTACCACCAATGACACTTTGAAGAATATTTTAGATACTATGGACAACGCTGCTCAACGTCTAGAAGAGGCCAAACGTTTAGAACAAGAAAAGGCTGACACAGATAAGAAAAGACCAGGTCCAATGAGAAGTATGAACAAGAAACCAACTTTAGGTTCTATGTTCAAGCAATCTTTAATTGAATTAATGAGTACCATCAACTCTACCAATGTTCATTATATTCGTTGTATCAAACCTAATAATGAGAAAGAAGCTTGGAAGTTTGATAACTTAATGGTCTTATCTCAATTAAGAGCCTGTGGTGTTTTAGAAACAATTAGAATATCATGTGCTGGTTTCCCATCTAGATGGACTTTTGACGAATTTATCTTAAGATATTATATCTTGATTTCCACTGATGAATGGTCTCGTATTTTCCAAAATAAGGATACCAGTGAAGAAGATATTATCGATCTATGTAAGAAGATCTTAGCCGTGACAGTTAAAGATCCAAAATTATACCAAATTGGTAACACCAAGATTTTCTTCAAGGCCGGTATGCTAGCCTTCTTGGAAAAATTAAGAAGCGACAAGATGACCCATGCTATTACTTTAATTCAAAAACGTATTAGATCTAAAGTCCAAAGAAAACGCTACCTGGCTATTCAAAAATCTATTGCCAAATTACACACTTTCGTTAAGGCTACTGCTGTGCGTTCAAAGGTGGACACTGAAATTAAGAACAATGCTGCATTATTAATTCAATCTAGATATCGTGGTATTACTGTTCGTAAGGATACTGAAACTATCTTGAACAGTATTGTAGAAATTCAATCCAAGATTAGAAAGCAATTAGCACAAAGGGAAATGGATGAGAAACATGAATTAGATGCTGCTGTTACAATTCAAAGTAGAATCAGAGCTTTTGAACCAAGACAATCTTTCACTGTTCAAAGAAAACATGCAGTCACCATTCAATCTTTCATCAGAAGACGTATGGCTCAAGCTCAATTGAAGACTATGAAGTCCGAGGCCAAGAGTGTTACTCGTTTACAAGAAGCCAGTTATAAATTGGAAAATAAGGTCATTGAATTAAACAACAAGCTTGCTGATAAGGTTAAAGAAAACAAGGAAATGAAGATTAAATTATTGGAGCTACAACAGATTGTTGAAGAATCCACCAATCTTAGAGATACCATTGAAACGCAAAAGCAAGATCATGCTAAATTACTGGAAGAACAAAATGGTCAATTAGTTGATCAACGTAAAGAATTTGATGAACAATTAGCTGTACATAATGCAACTCTTGAAACTGTTAAAGCTGAATTAGCCGAAATGAGTTCTAGACATGAATTACTAAAGGAAGAATCATTAGCCACTTTAGAAGCTTTAGATACTGCTAAACAAGAATTACTCGATTGTCAAACTCAAAATTCTGATTTACAAAATGAGGTCAAATCATTAAAGGAAGAAATGGTTCGTTTACAAAACACTATCGCTCTTGGTACTGTTACTACCAGTGTCATACCACAAACTCCAACAATGGGTAAAGCCACTAGAGTACTAAGCAAAGAGTTCATAGATGATAACACTTTTGAAGGCGAAGAGCGTTATGACGAGTCTACTAATGCTGTTGAACCAGTCAACTCAATTAGCGGTGCTGAAATTAATGAAGAATTATACAGATTGTTAGAAAATACTGATACTTTGAATGTCGAAATTACTGAAGGCTTGTTAAAGGGTTTCAAAGTTCCAGATGCTGGTGTAGCTACACAATTAAGTAGAAGAGACGTTGTCTATCCTGCTAGAATCTTAATCATTGTATTAAGTGAAATGTGGAGATTTGGTTTGACCAAACAAAGTGAAAGCTTTTTAGCTCAAGTGTTAACCACTATTCAAAAAGTGGTTACCCAATTAAAGGGTAGTGATCTAATTCCGAGTGGTGCCTTCTGGTTGGCCAATGTCAGAGAATTATATTTATTTGTTCTTTTTGCTCATCATTCTATCTTAACTGAAGAAACTTTCAAACAAGATATGAATGATGAAGAATACAATGAATATGTTTCTTTAGTCACTGAATTGAAGGAAGATTTTGAATCATTAAGTTATAACATTTATAATATTTGGTTGAAAAAATTACAAAAGGAATTACAAAAGAAGGCTGTTGCTGCCATTGTCATGTCCGAATCATTACCTGGGTTTAGTGCTACTGAGAATAATGGGTTCTTAAACAAATTATTCAATTCAAACGATTCGTATAGTATGGATGATATCTTAACATTTTTCAATAGTATTTATTGGTGTATGAAATCCTTCCATATTGAAAATGAGGTATTCCGTCGTGTTGTAACTACTCTTTTAAGTTATGTGGATGCGATTTGTTTCAATGATTTGATTATGAGACGTAATTTCTTATCCTGGAAACGTGGGTTACAATTAAACTATAATATAACAAGATTAGAAGAATGGTGTAAATCTCATGGGTTATTAGATGGTGCAGACTGTCTACAACATTTAGTACAAACTGCTAAGTTATTACAATTAAAGAAATATACTATTGAAGATATTAATATTTTGAGAACCATTTGTAGTGATTTGACCCCTACTCAATTACAAAAATTGATAACTCAATCACATGTTGCCGATTACGAATCACCAATCCCACAAGAAGTGTTGAAATATGTTGCTGATATTGTTAAACAAGAAAGTGCCATATCAAAAGAAAATGGTAGTAATGATATTTTCCTTCACGCTGAAACAGGCCCATTCAATGATCCATTCATGGATATTCCAACCAAGAAATTCGATCAAGTGGAAGCTTATATCCCAATCTGGTTGAATTTACCTACTACAAAGAGAATTGTTGATCTAATTGCACAAAACGTCAATGTTGTTGAATAGAAGAAAGAGTAATCACTTTGCATATATATATATATAATTGAAATCAAAGCATAATAATTTAAGTAGAATATAGTATTATAAAAAGAACTTTTTAATTTATTTTTGAAGATGAACCAACAAGAAATATGAAGATAAACTTAGTGATGAGTTTGTGTATTTAAGTATGAAGATGATGATACATACGTTTAGATAAAATTATATTATGTATATTATTTGAGATTAAATTTGAAGTGAAAAGAAGATAAAAAAAAGAGAGTTTGTGAATGATGAGGCTAGTACGATATATATTATACAGTAAAGGGAAATGTAGTCGAATGGAAACGCTGAAAAATGTTTTATCTTATATATGTTTGATTGGTTTCTAGCTGAAGTGGTTTAAACTTGACATGTATTCTATTTTTGTGAATTATTTAACTGAAATGGACGACAATAGGAACGATAATGACTACTAATAAAATGATAATAACCAATACAAGACACATACGCATCTTTAAATCTTTCCACCACATTTGTTTTCTTACTCTATTGGCACCTCTTTTGAAGCCTTGTGCAGACACGGCTAGGTTGTCAGCTTTATCTTCGATGGAGGTTAATCTTTCACCACGCTCTGCCACTTTATTGATATTATCTCTCATAATCCCCACTGTATCATCAATTTCAGCTTGTAATTGGGCAGTCTTGGACTGTGGCTGGCCTTGGCCGGCAACTTCTTCTGGAGGGACGTAAGGGTCGTATGGAACCGAGGATGACATGTTATTTTGTGCAGGTAGATGTGTTGAGAGTGGGTTATTCTGTTGAACTGGCCTCTTATCCCATTGATCATTCCAGTAACCTTTAACAAGTTTATATTCAAAAATGGCGTTTCATTTTTTTTATTTTTATTTTTATTTTTTTGCTTTGGAAATTTCAAAATTTGGAAAGAGGGGGTTGCCCGGCCGCTGGAAAAGGAGGCTGGGCGGCTATTTTTATTTTTGATTTATCTTAAAAGTTCGATTTCGATTTCGATTTCGATTTCGTTTTGTTCTACTTTAGTTTTAGTTTACTTTAGCTACAGTTTGGCTGTAAGCAGCAAATATATCAGACAGTGATGACTGGTATGGAGTGTGGTGTGGTGTTTGTTGGATGGTGCGTGTGCAACTTGCTGTTTTGGGCCCTGGGAGAATTCAATATGTGGGCAGACGGGACAGTGTTGCATTGAGACAAAGGAAGGTGGGCATATACTGACTACTCCAGTTAGGTTGATACAAAGACATATAGCAGGAAGTGGGTATATTCGATCAAATTTATTCAATCGTTCCAATGTCATATCCTCGCAGCAGCTGCTTTCCCATCATTTACAAAAAGCCATACACAATTTAAATATCGAAACAAAGCCAATTCGCATGGTTGTTTTCACAACATGCAATCCCAATCAATGTATTTTCCCAGCCCTAGCTGCTTCAGTGCCATGTTAATACTGTCTTCAATTCAACGGTCCCTTACATATTGAGTTCATCGCCTCAAACGATCCTCACGAATTTTGAAATATTTCAAATTTTTAGAAGCTACAAAAAAATTAAAAATATTGCAAATGTATCAAATTTTTAAGCGATGAGCATCATTTAAAAGATTCAATATTAACATTAGATCTATTGAATTGTTAAGATACCCCTTCCCCTCTCTAAACCGACAAACCGACAACATGTCAAAATCTTCTCTAAAGTGGGAATCTTTGAAATACGAATTACAACCATGGATTAAAAATGCCATTGAAATCATGAATTTTGAACATATGACACCTGTTCAAGCCTCTACAATCCCTATGTTCGCAGGTAATAAAGATGTAGTTGTCGATTCAGTCACTGGGTCAGGTAAGACAGTCGCTTTTGTTATTCCTATCTTAGAAAAAATCATCCATGAAAATGCCATTCAAAATTGCAAGAAGGGTCATTTCCACTCTTTAATTATATCGCCAACAAGAGAATTAGCGAAACAAATTCAATCTGTTATAAATTCATTTCTAGAACATTACGAACCTGGTAATATTAAATCTCAATTATTGGTCGGTACAAACGAACATTCCATTAGAGATGATATTAACAGATTCTTAGATGATAGACCACTGATTTTAGTCGGTACACCAGGTAGAATCCTAGATTTTATCCAGTTCCCAAATGTTAAGACCCAATCATGTAGTATGGTGGTATTAGATGAGGCCGATAGATTATTAGATGTCAGTTTCGTCATCGATGTGGAAAATATTTTAAACCTACTACCAAAACAAAGAAGAACTGGGCTATTTTCTGCCACTATTGATAGTGCAGGCTCCAATATTTTCAAAACAGGGTTAAGAAATCCAGTTAAAATAAAAGTTAATTCTAAAAATAATCAAGCAGCTCCATCTTCATTGAAATTAAACTACTGTGTGGTGGATCAAGAATATAAACTACAACAATTATTACACATCCTAAATAAATTTAGATTCAAGAAATGTATTGTTTATTTCCCTACTTGTATCTCTGTCACTTTTTTCTATGGTTTCATTCAATATTTACAAAACCATGAAAAGAAGCACAATTTGGTCAATGAAGATTTACATATTTTCTCATTACATGGTAAATTACAAACAACATCAAGAATGAAGACATTACAATCATTCACCGATACTTTAAATAATAGTGTTTTGCTGACTACAGATGTGGCTGCAAGAGGTATTGATATTGCTGATGTTGATTTAGTTGTTCAATTAGATCCACCAAATGATACAGACTTGTTTTTACATAGATGTGGTAGAACAGGTAGAGCCAACAGAATTGGTAAAGCTTTAACTTTTATCAATAGAGGTAGAGAAGAAGATTTCATACCATTTATGGAAGTCAAAAACGTGAATTTAGAGGAAGACTCAACAATGTTAAATCCAGAATTAACTATTGAAAATAATAAAGATGATACATTTTACAACCTATTTAAAAAATGGATCTTACAAGATAGAGATAGATTTGATCATGCTGTGAAATCATATGTGGCATTTATTAGATATTATTCCAGACATTCTGCCAGTTCCATTTTCAGATTACAATCATTCGATTATATCGGGTTGGCAAAGATGTTTGGTTTGTTTAGATTACCAAGAATGCCAGAAATTACTAGAAACTTGAAGAATGCAGATGAAGTAACATTTGGTGATGGTTGGATTGTGGACCCAAAGACTATTGATATGGATAAATTTCAATATTTAGATGAAAAGAAGGAAAAGAAAAGACTGCATGATTTAGCTGAATTACAAAAAGTTCATGATAAGAAGAAATTAAAATTTGAATTGAAGAAGAAAAATATGGCTTGGTCTGACAAGACAGAAACTAAAGAATCAAAGACTAAGAGAAGAGAAAAGATGGCTTTGAAAAGAAAAGCCATCGAGGAAGAATTGGCCAAGAATGATAACAGCGATTCTGACCACGAAGAAGTCACCACTGATTGGAAAGAAGAAATCATGGCTTCCAAAAAGAGAAAGCATCCTGGATCTGGTATGCAAGGTAGTTTCGATGATTTGTGAAATATATAAATTCAATAAGTAAAATAAAAATGCATTAATATTAATAGAATGACCTATAGACGAAATGGCTAGTTAGGTTCTTAGTGTCTCAGTATGTTTCCCCTTGAGTCCGTCATAAACAAAAGTGTTATCGATGGGAATAAATTGATGTGTAATTAATTTGATGGCTTCCTGAGAGGCCAAACCTGCCAAAAAGGTATCCACAGGGAATAACGATGGTTTGTATATGCTGTTGAACTTATCATGTTTCCTGGTATCATTATCGGAAAATACCAATTTGGATAGAATACTGTACAATTCCGACTGGCGAGGGGTATCTTCGCTTGTCATGGGTTTGATTATAGTAAGATCCATGAAACTTCTACAAAATAAGTCAAGTATATCACGACTTATTGCATTTTTTTGGTCATAATATTTTTGGAGAAGTAACGTAATGTAATCAGATTGGTGATGGTCATAAATATCTTTAAGTTTCTGATATTCATTATGGTCACTCTCCATATCCGGGAACTTACCTTGTAATGGCAAACCCAAATTCTCTTCATTCACAAATATTACCAGTTTCATTACAAGCTCACATAGTTGTTCATTCATAGAATCAGACCATTTGTTTGCATTCTTTTGATATTGTTTCGTTATATAAGGTCCGATGTCATTATTCAAGCGCTGAATAAAGAGATCATGTTCTGCTTTAGCACAAGCTCTCGACGCATATCGTTGTGCCTCTAGATAATTTAATCTATCAAACCCTTGGGATATATATTTCTTACCATATATTTCTTTCAAAGTTTTCTTTATGATGCCAGTAGATAAATCAGTTCCTGTAGAAATCAATTTTTGCATTACACTATTCAAAATTACTGGATATGGGTACTCAATTGTACCATCTAGATCCATATCAGAGGTGTTGTGTGTACGTAAATATTCCTCTAGTACACTCCAAGGTTGGTCCAATCTTAGGTCCACTTTAGGGTGCTCATTATGGGGATCTAAGACCAAATGAGGTTCAGACAATGTCAATTTAACAAAACCATAAAATCCAGCTGTCTTGACAGTTATAATAGGCGGTAAATTACATTGTGTTGCTGTTTTTAAGATGATATCTTTCTCAACATTCAGTTTAATCACTAAATCAAAGTTGCCGTAGTCAACTGATTCATCAGATGATTTGATAGTGTTGAATTCGACCTCACCGGGACGTATACTTGCAATCTCATCCTCTATGCTGCTACTGTACATGCTAATGCTAGTATGATCACCTAACATATTATCTTGTGCCACCCAGGAGAATTTTGAAACACCTAATAGAACGAGGTTTCTTAAGGATTCATGAAGTAAGGTGTTATTAGGACCGACTAGGCAAATATGAGCTTTATCGAGCAATTCTTGCCCCATTGACCCCCATATTCTCAGCTGGCGATCATAACGGTTTAACTGTACTACTGAATCTGCCATTTTTGTTTTGGTATACTTCTCTTTAAAGTGCAACCTTTTTTGTTGATTACTACTTTTATACAAACTTTTGAATTCAATCTCTTAAACATCGCGTTAACAATTAATCATTAAAATGTAAACAGTATCAAAGCCAGCAATCAAAGACTCCATTAACATGGATTTCACATCCGATATCGTTCCTCCTAGCTCGGAGAAACACACACCTTTAAGTGATAGAAGTCGAGGAAGTAGTGTCAGTAGTGAATTATTGACAGAGGATGAGAAGAAGAGATTATACTTACAAGAGGTGAAAGAGAATTTATTAAAGGAAAGAGAATCATTATGGGATGAAGAAGTTAGTCTTAGAAGAGAGTTGGATAAATTAGAAAGAGACAGATTCATGCAAGGATTATCTTCCGACTCTTCCGATTTCGAGTCTGAAATTGAAGAGGAAGAAGCATTGAATGGCAATAATGAAGAAGAATATAATGTGGAAGAACCTGACACTAATGCCGCCAAAATATTTCTTGATTTAATGCTATTATCCTCAAAGAAACAACAAATGGTCGATCCTGGTCCTAAACCAGTCCATATTGATGGTACATCGTCTTTGCAGAAAGAATTAAGTGTGAAATATGATACTTTACCTCTACTGAATATGAAGCTAAGATTGAGGTATCTACAAAAATATTTATATCCCTTTGTCAACCTTCGAGTTAATAATTTAGATGAGGAGAATGATGGTAGGTATGAAGTTACCGCTAAATTCAAACGTAACGCTAAACATCCATTTCATATTAAATTCAGAATAGATTATAGTACTAAAGATGATTCCAATGGTCAATTAGAACAATTCAAAATATTAGAAATATCAAGACGTGTCAGATTATGCTTTGAAAGAATATTTTATGAGAATGGAACCTTATTAATACAGAATGCTGTTACACTATTATTTTTTTGTCTGGAATTTGACAGGTTAACATACACTTGTGATAAACTTATTGCTCAGATAAGAGATAAATTTGAAAAGAGACTGCGTTACACTGAGGATATTAGTGATCCTGAATTGAAAATCATCACTCTCCAACAATTGAAACAACCAAGTGAGAGAGATTTTATTATCAAATTTGAGATCGTCACCGATAGATCAGATACAGACTTCAATGGTAAGAAAATGCTAATGTTATTAAACCCACAATTAAAGATCCATTTAACACTTCGACATGAAGGTAATGAAATCAGGGATCCTGATATCAACACCATATTCCAACAATTATTAGCTGATTACGAATTACATACTGCGTTGATTGATCTGGCATCAGATATTATGTTTGGTTAAATTAAACTGTAAAGTTTCCTCTTACATTAAAGTGTTTGTCTTATATAAATATAAACCATTTGTATAATTTATATATGATTTGATCTTAGAAGTCACCGCCATCAAAGTCACCACCATCAAAATCACCACCATCATCATTATAGTAATTATTTTCAATGACTTCTGGTTGATCATTATGATCAAATGCATTTGCTAGCATGGCACCACCTAACAGACCTACACCGGCACCCATCATACCATTCATCATACCACTATTCCCTCTTCTCTGAGGTTGCTGTTGTTGTTGGTACATGGGTTGTTGTTGATACATGGGTTGCTGTGGGTACATCGGTTGTTGTGGGTACATTTGCTGTTGTGGATACATTGGTTGTTGAGGGTATGACTGTGGCTGTGGTTGATATCTTGGTTGCGCCGGTTGTTGACGGTGTATTTTGGGAGTTGGAGCAGCTTGGCGTTGATATCCGCTACGTACATCTCTTTCTTCATAGCTTGGAGGTGGAGGTGGGACAGGAGGTCTTGAGAATCCAGCACCCTTTGGAGCTTCCCACTGAGACTTCCCAGTTTTCAAATCTACATAATACCAAGTCTTGTACTCATCATCAAAAATGGCTTTCCAACCACTTGGAACATCTGGAGGATTATTTTTAGATTGTGACATTAATGTATTGATTATTCTATGCTTCGTTAAATGATTTCTGATTTATGTTTATATGACTGTAATAGGATCGATTTTGTCATGTGTGAAACATTTCTTATCAAGACGGGTGGGCTGAGTGAATTATTTTTTATAATGTAATCAGTTTTGATCTCTGGACTGAATGGAGACAATTGCCTCTCCCCGGACAGGTAACAATCTAGAATAATGGATTAGCGAAATGTGATGTTCTAATAGGAACAGCTGGTGATAGTTGATGTGTTTAGAAACTCAACACTGTCATGTCAAGATTTCAGCTCGGCATTATAGTGGGTAGGGTATAATAAATAATACGTTATCGGCTGGAAAGCTTTTGATTAAACGACGAAATTGTAACCAAAACATGTATATAAAAGGCGAAGTCAGGAAGGAAAGAGCCTAAGCAATAAACAGATTCCACATAACACTAAAGGAAAGTACAGAAATGTTGGCCAGTTCAAAAGAACGTTCTTTTTATAAATGGTATTTTATCGTTCATATACCCATTACGATATTTATTGATTCCAGTGTGGTTCTGGGCGACCGTTTCCCAGTTTGGACCTCGTTAGTCCAATGGCATTGTAACCAAAACCAGGATATCCTACTAATAGAGAAACCGGTTTGGTTGTGGTGGTTTGTCTTGATTGAGTTGGTCTTCCAACTACCCCTTTTCTTCTATTTCGTGTGGAATTGGTCTATTTTAACTCAACCAAAAAGATCTCCAAAGAGACAAAGATTCACCAGTTTGGTTAAATGGTATGCTTTGGAAGCCTCGGTGACCACTGCTCTGTGTATTGCAGCTATTTGGACTCTAAGTGATATCACTTTGCCGCATCAGATTCAACTCACTTTAATATACCTCCCAACTTTCCTCATTCCCGGTAGGCTCTTACTGAATTGATATGTGTATAGCTTAAATATGTACCATATAGCTTTGAATATATACCGTTACTGCTGGTATTACCTCCTCTTGCATTCATCTAAGTGGTGGTCTTCCTTGCAAACCAATCAGAAATGTTGTTCTTAGCCGCTGAATTGCGCTTTAGTTTTCGAACTTCTCGAGGAAACAAATAAAAGGAAGAAGGAGTCATAACGAGACTTGATGACAAAGGTTACAAAGAGATAACACTTTGGAATACTGGTATTGCTAAGACAGGTATCGGTAGTTACTATTTGCAAGACAGTACATCTACTACACATATTACACTATTAAAAACTGAAAACAAAGATGCTAAGAGCTAACATGTTTAAAACCACTTGGACTAGAGCTTATGCCACCAAGAAAGCGCATGATCTGGTGATCATTGGTGGTGGGCCTGCGGGTTACACTGCTGCTATCAAAGCTGCCCAGTTGGGTTACGATATTGCTTGTATTGAGAAGCGTGGGAAACTTGGGGGTACGTGCTTAAACGTCGGTTGTATCCCATCCAAAGCCCTATTGAATAACTCCCTTTTATACCACCAAATCTTAACCGATACCAAAGCTAGAGGTATTGATGTAGACAATAATGGTGTCAAATTAAATTTTGATAAGTTTATGGCTGCTAAAGAGAAAGTTGTGGGTCAACTAACAGGGGGTGTTGAAATGTTGTTTAAGAAGAATAAAGTCACATATTATAAAGGTGAAGGTGCATTCAAAGATGAAAAATCTATTGTCGTTAAGCCTGTGGAAGGTCTTGAAGGGTCTGTCACTGAAGAAATTGAATTGGAGACTGACAAGATATTGATTGCCACAGGGTCCGAAGTCACACCATTCCCAGGTATTACTATTGATGAGGAAAGAATTGTATCTTCCACTGGTGTTTTATCCTTGAAAGAAATTCCAAAACGTTTGGCCATTATTGGTGGTGGTATCATTGGTCTAGAGATGGGTTCTGTGTACAACAGATTGGGTTCTGAAGTCACTGTGATGGAATTCCAACCTGCTATTGGTGCCTCTATGGACCAAGAAGTAGCCAATACTACTGCAAAATTACTAAAGAAACAAGGTATGAAATTAAAAGTTGCCACAAAAGTCCTTGGGGCTCAAAGAAATGGTGAAGTTGTTGACATTGAAGTGGAAGACATAAAGACTGGTAAGAAATCCACTGTACAAGCTGATATATTATTAGTGGCTGTCGGTAGAAGACCATATGTTCAAGGTTTGAACGCTGAAGCTGCTGGTTTAGAAGTTGATAAGAAAGGTCGTCTTGTTATCGACGAAGAATTCAGTACAAAGCATCCACATATCAAGGTTGTTGGTGATGTCACATTCGGTCCAATGCTAGCCCATAAGGCTGAAGATGAAGGTATTGCTGCTGTTGAGATTTTCAAGACCGGACACGGCCATGTTAACTATAATAATATTCCATCTGTCATGTACACACATCCAGAAGTTGCTTGGGTAGGTAAGACTGAACAAGATTTACAAAAGGATGGTGTCTCCTATAAGATCGGTAAATTCCCATTCATTGCCAATTCAAGAGCTAAGACTAACATGGATACCGACGGTTTTGTTAAGATATTGATTGATGCTGACACAGAACGTATTCTTGGTGCTCATATCATTGGTCCAAATGCTGGTGAAATGATTGCTGAAGCTGGTTTGGCTTTAGAATACGGTGCCTCTGCCGAAGATGTGGCCAGAGTTTGTCATGCTCATCCAACCTTATCAGAAGCCTTCAAGGAAGCTAACATGGATGCTTACTCCAAGCCAATCAACTTTTAAATCAGACTCAGCCATTAATCATGGTTAATTTATGTTTGTGGTTTTTTTGGCCCTGCTGATATGATATTACTATTTATATTCAATATATTTTCTGTACGATAACGTATGTATTTTTTCTTATGTCTATGTTAATCTTAATAATAAATAACTAAAAGTAAAGATCTATATGTTTAAAACTTTCTTCTCATATCTTTATTTTTCTTATAATGACCTCTTTTCCCACTTGTCTTTTGTACTTGAATTTCAGAATATTTTCTCTTGAAGTATTTATTCGTTTGATCATCTGTCATTAAAGTTTCCAATATAGTCGATTTTCTTTGTTTATTTGTTAGTCTACTCGAGAAGAATTCAGTCTTATCTTCCACGATGGTACCGATAGAGAATCTATCTGGAACTTGCCATTTATCCTTTTTATAATGTCTCTTTGGATCTAAAGCAGCACGATGTTTAATTAGTAACAGATCTCTTTGTACTTGTTTCTTCATGTGATCACTTGGTTTAGGTAGCGTAAACCATTCTTTCCCCTCTGAGACAGTTTTCTTTGGTTCCTTGGCTTCTTCTAGGACAGTTGTCGGAAGAACATCCTTAAACGATTTTTTGTCTGCCTTTGACTTATTATATTTTTTGGAAGCTAATCTATCAAATTCATTATGTAATTTGGGAAGTTTCTTTAAATCTAACTCGATATCTCTAAATATTTTCTCAGTATCCTTTTTACCTTCTTCATCGTCATCTAATTGTAAGACATCGGCATCTTGGTGTGATTCTTCTGATTTTTCCACTGGTTTTTCTTGTGTCAATTCTTTCTTGGAAACCTCTTTCAAAGAGGCAAACAGGTCCTCTAGACTTTGCTGGTTGTCGGCACTCATTTTCTTCTAGCCTGTGGTTCGTATATCGTCAATATCAGTTGGGTTCCAGTACTTATCCTCCATATCTTTAAACACTTCCTCCCAATAAAACTGTTCTTGTGGGCATCGCCTTTTAAAAAAAAAAAAATATTATAAAAATTTTCTGGCCAAAAACTTTGAAATTTTAGTTACGCGGACCGGTGTATGGGTTTGTCTAATTATTAGTTGCAAATATGAATATATTCAGGTATGTAGTGGAGTGGGCTACTGTCTATCTGTTGGATGTGGTCTTGTTGATGGAAGGTGAGTGTGAACTGGCTGGTGGTGTAGGCTGGTGTGCAAGAAACCTGTTCTTTGCTTTGTTCAATTGCAATTGTTTGCGCAGCGTGTCCTTGGCCACTAAAGATTTGGTCTGTTTGGAAGGGGAATAAAACGGGTTGATCTTCCTGACTTTCCGTGTCATTGCTGCCCCCTTGGGTGTTGGTAACGATGGCTGTGGTGAGATGTTCTCTTTGTTGGACGTGTCTTGCTGCTGTGTAGTTGGTGTGTGTATTGGGTTTTGTTTGCGGGGTGACAGGGGATCCAAGTCCAAAATCTCAGCTAATAATGTGTCCTCCAACGTGGTGTCGACATCGGGATGCACAGAATTCTTGTCCGATTGTTTATTTTCAAACAGTATGTTATGGTCGAACAGCTCGAATGGGTTCATGGTGGGGAGGGTTGTCTCTTTACCTTGTGTAGTGGTCTATTAAATGTGGGTGTTATGTAAGGGAAACAGAGCGTTTCTTTCTTTAAAACAGAACTTTTTCAGAATTTTGATCTGAAACAAAGTTTGAATTTGACACCAAGAGTCGATTATACTATAAATAGGCAGGCAGTATGTGTCAAGGGAAGATGTGTTGTTGATTCTGTAGAGAGGCATAGTGGTATTAATATATGTCATATATTGTACATTAAATAAATTATGAATTAATTGTGGAGGGGGGGGCAGAAGGCACTTTTGGAGCCTGTGTCGAATACTACGGAGTTTTTAGCAATGTCTTCTATAGATCCACATTGCCCCCATTGCCATGCTACGACACTGGCGGAGGGGGGAGGGAGAGGGAGAGATGGTTTGATATTATGAACTATCGTCACTCCCCTTTATGTGGATTGTCAATGCTTTGTTTTGCGTACTGGTAAAATGAATCCATATGGCCGTATTTATTCGAGGTAAACTGTAAGACATCGCCAATATTGCCTCGATGTAAGATTTCTAAATGGCTTGTCACTTCTGCATGATTATCCTGTGCCGGGGTTCTTTCCCTCGACGGTTCGTACGTGCCTCGAGGGATTGTTCCCTTGATAATGTTGAAGTGTCTGTGCAATTTCCAAATATCTGCAGCCCTGGCGTCTAGATTGTATATATCATTCTTGGTTGTGCGTTTATGTTCGTTTTCTAATGCTAGTCTCAAATTATTCATTGCCTTGATTGACGATTGGATTTCTTTCTCCTCATCCATTTCCCCTGGTAATGTACTGGTATCAACCGTTGATGGAGCAAATGGATTCGCACTTGGCGGGGTGTAATCCTTCCAAACCAAACGACTGTCGGCTTTCTTCTTCTTTTTCTTCTTGGTCTTCTTCTTATTCTTCGCCTGTTGCGAGGACTCTCTGGACGGGGTCACGGTGGGCACTGGGGAGTTATTGGTGGTGGTCCCGCCCAGGACGCTGTCTGAATCGTTCGTGTGCATGGTGGTGACGATCTTGTCCAGCTGGCTCGACATGATCAGTTCATCTTCCACCCTGAAATATATATCGTCCATGTCTGGTTGTGCTGTTGGGAGACCATATGAGCATGAATGGATGAATGAAGCAGATGAATGAATGGAGCAGATGAAATACGCTGGATGTATATATGGACTGGTTGAAAGTCTTGAGTGTGGCCATGGAAAGCAGGGGAGTGAATGGCAAAAATTTGCATCCCCCGCCATGCCCCCATTGGAAGGAGCCAGTTGGACAGGTGGGAGGTGGGAAAGAAGGTATATAATTGTATATTGTAGGAGAGTGTTATTGCTAAATTGGTGGAATGTAGGGTTCGCAGGGGAGTTTAGACGAGAGCGCGCATGCATCCACCCAAGTGGAATGGAAATACACCAGTGGGCGTGGTATGATAATGGCCATTACTCAATAAAGTATATATTATATAGTCATTCATTACTCATTGATGGATATATTATATAATTAATCATTACATACATACATTTTTCAGTACCTGCACAAAAAAATTGAAATTTTAATAACAAAATAATGCATTGAAAAGAATGCATTGAAGAGAGGTAAACATGTAAAGAGGTAAGAGGTACCCAACAACGAGATAAGATATATAAAATGGATGAAGTAGAGGATATATTAGACCAAGACCCGAATGTGGTGGAAGAAGAAGAGGAAGAGGAAGAAGACGAGATGGAGATAGATGAGAATGACGAAGTTGAGGATGAAGAGGAGAATGGTGAGGAAGAGGAGAATGAAGAAGAGGAGGAGGATGAAGAACAAAATGCTCCAAACAATGAAACAAGCAAAGCTACAATGCCCCAGGACAAAGCTCCCATGGATAAATTGCACCATTACTATTTATCTATGTTACAATCTGCGAAGATTGCATCTACATACAACATTTCGCCGACGGCTGCGATCCCTATCCAGACGCACGTGAATGCGATGACCATGTCGAAGGGGTTGAAATACTTATTTCTTGGTGGATCCGATGGATACATTAGAAAATACGATTTCTTGAACACGTTGCAAGGTAAGTTATCGTTAACTATAATCCAGAAACACTCCTTGACGGAGTCTGTGACGAATGCAGGGATCCTGACGGGCTACTGGCCGAACGAAGTGCCACAGTATAAGAAGGACATCAGCATGGTGGGCAAGACGGATTATCAGCCTGTGGTGAGTCCCGTGTACTCTCTTGCCGTGGAGGACGAGTGTATGTACATGCTGAGTGGGTTACAAGACGGGGGGATAGTGATGCAAGGGGTACGATACATGGAGGGGGCGATAGTTCATTATTTCAAAGAACACACGCAGGTGGTGAACATATTGAAGTTGAATGGGGTGCAAGACAAGTTCATGAGTGGTTCGTGGGACAAACGTATCCTTGAATGGGATTTACATGCCGGTGGCCGCGTGTGCAGCGAGTTCCAGGGGAACAACAGTGAGATATCCTCCATGGAGTACCGGCCCTTGTTCTCGAGTGTCGATGTGATGAGTAAGAGTGGTGGTGAACAACAAGAAGAAGAAGACGATATAGAGTCGTTGTTTGGCGATGACGAGGAAGAAGAGGAAGAAGCACAACAACAGAAGAGGCACAACGCCGCGGACGAGATATCTTCGACCTCGCTGAACGTGGTCTACGACGAGAACACTCTGATGACCTCCGGGCTGAACGGTATCGTGCACATCTGGGACAAGCGGGACACTTCTCGGGCTGCGCTCACGTTGCAGCGCGGGCCGGCCACGCCGCCGTGGTGCATGTCTGCCGCCTGGGACCGCCACACGGGGGACAAGATCTACGTCGGCCGCCGTAACGCCTGCGTGGAGGAGTACGACCTGAAGATGGCGACCTCGCAGCCGGCGTCCTCGCTGAAGCTGCCCAGCATCTCCGGGCCCGTGTCGTGCGTGCAGTCGCTGCCCAACGGCAAGCACCTGCTGGTGGCCTCGCGGGACAACATCCGGCTGTTCGACACCTCTGTGCCGCACACCGGCAGCAGCAGCAGCAGCAGCAGCAGCAGCAGCAGCAGCAGCAGCAGCTTCCTCATCGTGCCGGGCCACCACGGCGGCGTCGTCTCGCACCTGCACGTGGACCCGACGTGTCGCTACTTGATCTCCGCCTCGGGCAGCCGCGGGTGGCAGGGTCACCCCACGGACACCGTCCTCGTGTACGACATCGACCTGCAATAAATACGTGCATCTATACTATAATCATGTATTACAGTTTCAAACAGCCGAAATCTGCGCGGAGCGAACTCGAAACGACGACTTCCAGATGAAGAAACGACGTATAACCTGTTGTAAATACAGCATTCAATACAATATGATATAATACAACATATACTGGCGATTTCACAACTCAACGAGTCGAAAGTGGTAAACGATGCAGCGTATATATACACTACTGCTATCGTTTATACACCGAAGCACGCACAACGGTATATATATATAACTGTATATATAAATGGTTGCAGTTACAGTTTCTTGAATAGTGATGGAGTTGTCAAACATGATATAAAGCAACCAACCAACCAACCAACCAAAGCTCGACAACTCAGATTAAATATGGATTTAGTGCTGGAAACTTGTGACGCCTTTGTCTTCGACAAAGTGTACTCGTACCTGCTACCCACCGAACTAGCCGCCACGGTCTCCCAACCATGGGCGGAATGGCTGGACCTCTCCACCACTGCAACTCTGGTCGCCTCAAACGCCATCAACGGCACTAGCACCTTCCTAGACGCCATCAAAGAAAACGTTCTTTTGCAAAACACCATGAGGAATGGCTCCTCGTGTCCAGAAGTCTACGGGTACACCCCGTTCCTATGGGATGTCACTGAAGCCACTTTCAAATCAATGTTGCCTCGTCATAACCTCCTAAGAGAACTCATCTCCCTATGGCTCATCACCATGATCTTCGGCTGGCTGCTATATCTATCAATGGCCACCTTGTCATACCTCTTCGTCTTCGACAGATCCATCTTCAACCATCCTCGCTACTTGCAAAACCAAATGAGACAAGAAATTAAACTCGCCATCTCAGCCATCCCACTCATGTCCCTGCTTACCGTCCCATGGTTCATGTTGGAATGTAATGGATATTCAAAACTGTACTTCTCCAAACCAACATTGTCCACAAAGACAATCATCAAGGAAATCGCCGCGTTCATCTTCTTCACCGACTGTGGGGTCTACTGGGCCCACAGATGGCTGCACTGGCCAAAAGTGTACAGAGCCTTGCATAAACCACACCACAAATGGCTGGTATGCACCCCCTTCGCCTCGCATGCTTTCCATCCATTAGACGGCTACGGCCAAAGTATCTCCTACCACGTCTACCCTATGATCCTACCATTACAGAAATTCATCTATTTGGGGCTCTTCGTTTTTGTCAATTTCTGGACCATCATGATCCATGACGGGAACCACATGTACAACAACAAGGTCGTCAACGGGACAGCGTGCCATACCGTCCACCATCTATACTTCTCTTATAACTTCGGACAATTCACCACTCTATGGGATAGATTGGGTGGCTCGTATAGAAGACCGGAAGACGCTTTGTTCGATAAATCTGCTAAAGAGGATAAATCCGTCTTGGCTGAGCAATTGAAACAAATGGACGAAGAAATGAAAATGTTGGAAGGGGCAGAAGACGAAAGAGTCTATGAGTCCAAGAAACAAGATTGATCCGTTGAATTCTTTGAACATGCACACATATATATACATCTCTATAACCCCTTCATTATTTATACATACATATAACGAATATGATTACCTTCTTTTATTATATCGCTGTCTGATTGTATTGATTCAAAGTTACTGCTGTTTGATAGTTCACGATTTCAACTTTTTCTATTTATTCTCTATAGTGCAATACAGTCTTGATCTGATTGCTGTGTCATTATGTATTAATTGTATTAATTATTCTATATTTCAATGCTGTCTTGATCTGATTGCTATGTCATTATATTCAATAGGTCAATATTTTAATATTCTACAGTTTCATATTTTAATATTCAGTGTTCAATATTCAATATTCTATACTTCAATACTACCTTAATTGGCTTGCTCAGTTATTCATTATTCTATAGTTCAATATTTCAAGTACTATAGTTCAATATTTTAATATTCAATGTTCTATATTGCAATACTGCAATGTTTAATGTTCTATATTGCAATACTGCAATGTTTAATGTTCTATATTGCAATACTGCAATGTTTAATGTTCTATATTGCAATACTGTCCTGATATGATTGCTAGGTTATTCAATATTGTAGAGTTTAATATTGCAATTGCTATAGTTCACATTTCAATATGTAATAGTTTAATATTCTATACTTCAACATTTTAATATTCTATATGTTAATAATGTCTCGATCTGACTGCTATGTGATTATTATTCAATAGGTCAATACTTTAATATTCTATAATTCAACATTTCAACATTGCAATATTCCATTATTGTCTTAATCTCCTTTCTAACTCCAAAAACTCGTTCAATTGCGTCAATCGATCAAGCTCTTTACCTTGGACAATCAATTTTCGTTGCCAATCTCTCGCCGTATTTCTTATATCGTTACCACCATTATCTTGCAATGTCTGATTGGATAATTTCTCACTTGGTGGCGGTGTGGATGTACTGGTAGGAATATCTTGTGCAGCGTCCATTTGACTCTTTTTTTTTTTTGATCTTGCTTAGTTGTGTGAGATCTATCAACCTTTCAAAACTTGTTTTATTTTATTCTGTTTTATTTTGAATTTTATATTTAACTAAAAAATCTCGAATGATCAAAAAATTTACACATACATAATTCAAGATCATCGCATTAACCAGGACAAACATTACAACCTCACAACCTCTCTCCACCTCTCGACTGATCTTTCAAGAATGAAAGTCAGTTCAGTACTGATACATTTTTTCAAAAGATTGAAATCTATATTGATTCTTTGTGTCACAATCTCTTTACTTTTCTATTACACTTTCCAAAATGAAATTGATATCTTGAATTCATATGCAGAAAATGAATATTTACCCTCGATTAATGTTCATTCTCCTATTATAGTCAATGATCATAATGATCTGATACCCCATAATGAATTGGGCATTGATATTGAAACAAACCGTGATACTAGTAATGATAATGATAATAACGTAAATCATCAAAACGATTTGAAAACTAAAGTTGATCTAGATAAAAAGAATAAATATTTCCCATTGTTGATACCGTCTCCAGATATGGACCCATCTTTATCGTACCATTCAGAGGATGCAGCTTCATCTTCTTCCCACTCATCATCTTCACATCCATTGATCTATAAAGAAAAATATCCAGTCTTATACCAAAACTCTCTTCCAATTGATACCTCGGGTAAACTTGGTCCACAATTCCCACAAATTCAATCAGATCGTGATGATGATATGATTGACAAAATTCATGACATTTTGGTGAGATCATGGGAACAACAAACCCCGCAGTGGATGAATGACCCATGGCCAATAGATTTAATCGATTCCTTAGATACATTATATCTCATGAATGAAACCAAAAGATTCCAAACTGTTCTAGACTTACTCTCTGATATTGATTTTAAAGTTCCATATACTGTTAATCAAATAATTGATATTCCTGATATAGTCTCGCGTGGATTAGGTGGATTTATTTCTGCCTATGAATTATCTGGTGAAGAGGTTTTACTTGTTAAGGCAAAACAGTTGGGGGATTTCATATTAAGAGCGTTTGATACGCCAAATAGATTACCTGTGGTAAGTTATCCATGGAGATCCCTGTATAATAATAGATTCCCATATAAAGAAACAAACTTAGGGTCTATGATGAAGATGACAGTGGAAATGACCAAATTATCACAATTATCCGCAGATAATAAATATTTTGATGCCATCTACCATACTTTACAGTATTTATGGCAAACCTCTTCTGATTTACCAGTTAAATCATTATTCCCTAATATTGTAGATGCATCTGGTTGTAAATTATTATCTAATCATGAATTATCTGTGGGGAAACATCAAAAGGATCAAATGATGAAAAGTATCAATGAAGATTTGAATTTCGTTTATTGTCATCAGTTAGGGCATTTTGCTAATTTTTCAACTAAAGTCTCAGTGGATGATAAAGACTATTTTGCAATTTATGATTCCTTATCAAAACTTTATGCTATAACAAATGTAGATATATTACATTCAATGCAACCATCTTCAGACTTGATCGATACAAATTCAAAGAAAGAGGATGAAATAGATGTTTCATCCGAAAACTTGGCGGTTCAAGATAGTGATATTACTAAAAGAGGGTTATCCTCAGTTCATAAGATGAAGATCATTGATTCTAAAATTATTTTCCACGAGGCTATGGAACATATCTTAAAATTAATGTCTTTTAAACCATCTTCACCAATCGATCTAACTGTGATTTCGAATTTAGACACAAATGCATTATATCGACCAGCTACAAATGAATTAGAAGTTCAACTAAGAAGAGATTTTAAATTTCAGCCGGAATCATGTCAATTAGCTGCCACTTTGTTGTATGGTAACAACATCTTCCCGTCTGATGGCACGGAAGATGATTCAGATTTACAAATGGCCACTGAATTAGTAGAATCGTGTTTTAAATTAACCAAAAATCAAGCCGGCTTAATAAGTGAGATTTCACTAGATTGGGGGTCGAATTATAATGAAACAGTAGCTGAAAGTGTTCTTCCTATTGAAGATGGTGAAATTCCTGTTTCCAACAA
This sequence comes from Monosporozyma aerobia, assembly GCA_028408415.1. NCBI lineage: Eukaryota > Fungi > Ascomycota > Saccharomycetes > Saccharomycetales > Saccharomycetaceae > Monosporozyma > Monosporozyma aerobia. The sequence goes on from JAKOOU010000020.1 coordinate 1,454,835, forward strand.
TTTACCATTCAATGACAATACGAAATTAGAAAACGTTCTGGTAGGTAAATACCTTGGTTTTGAGAAAAGTTTCCCAATGCAGAATGAAGTGTTTGCATCCAAAGTGAAACAATCTAATTTAATCAGTGAGGAATGGAAAAGAAGTTACAGTTACCTTCATAATGAACAATTTTTAAATGTGAAGTTAAATAGTATGGACATTGATATGGATACGAAAAAATGGAACCCTGACCATCATGAGCATTCGGAGATGCCATTGTGGATTAATAGTATTGATGATTCTAAACAAACAATACTGTCGCCATACTTGGTTAAGTCTTTGTTATATCTTCATAGAACTACAGGAGATGCTAAGTGGAGACAAATGGGGAAAGAGTTGTTCGAACTAAGTATTGATCGAATCAAAACAATGAATATGGGACCCAAGGGGGTGTGGAAAATCAGAGAATCTGGTCAGGAAAATATACCAAGTTACTGGTTCTCACAGACCCTCAAATATTATTACCTGTTATTTGAAACGTCAACAAAATACTCCCTTAATGATTACATCTACACCAACAATGGACATTTGTTGTCTAGACAGAAAAGTTTGACTTCTAATAGTAAAGCCTCTACGAAGAAAAAGCTCGTTTGAGTAAACATAATAATTACCTCCCTTCCCACCTGCATGATACCACAGCACAATAATGATGATAAAAAATTCAACCAATATATTCATTGAGATATAGTGAAATACTTAAGAACATATACCTACATATATTATTTGTAAATTAAGTAATGAATTAACGGCCTGAGGCATACCACTAAACTAAAACAAGTCACCATACGTTCTTGGCTAGTTTTTATTTAATGTTTATTTTATATTCATTCAAGATAAATCCTTTAATTTTTCAAAAGCACCTTTTTATAACATAACTTTAAATTTGAATAATATCTTTATATTTTAATATTATATAAGTATTCTTCTTTGCATATCCTTCTTACCTTCCATTCTGTCATAGTTGAACTAAACGCAACCATCTCAACCAACATTCTGATTTATATTGATACATCATTCAAGTTATCAGTAATCTCTAAAGAAGTATAGCAAACTTTTAAATAAATGGAACTCATAAAAAAATATAAATACAACAAATGCTGCTTAGAGACGTATTTAATACATATAATTCATACGAAAACAGCACAAAGTAATTAAAGGAAAGATATTAATGGCATACTATTACAACAATCTATTTGTATAAGGGGGTGGGTATCATAATACAGAGAAAACGTCTTTAGGGCTAGTTTAAAGTCTTTATTCATTCTTTGTCTTTTTAGAATCAGGTTCCTGATCGTCATTTTCTTCTAATTTACGTTTATTAGATTCCTCGTCGCTAATCTCCTTCTTTCTTGATTCAACAAATTTAGAGGTTTCAATTGGATTTTTCAAATAGTGCTCCATATACCATTTTAGTTGAGCAATACTTTCTAGGATATCTTTCTTGGCAGTATGAGCAGTTACCTTCTTTGGAAGGACACTGGCCAACTCTGGGTTATGTCTTCTGGAAACTTCCATTATAGTACTGACGTCGATTAATCTATAAAACAGATGATCAATAACTTTAGGGAAATCTTTCAACATGAATAATTTATCCATATGAATAGAATTACCAGCTAAGATACCGACATTCTTATCTGGAATAAATCTTTTAATGTATTCTAACAATTCAGATTCTACTTGTTCTTTTGTCTTTTTACTGTCGATCACTTTGGCAGTAAGGCCACTGGAGCCATGATGCTCTATACACCATTCATTCATTTGATCCATAATTGATTTATCACAGTGAATAACACTTTCATAACAGTTATCTCCATGAGGATCCTTGTCTAAGATATTCAAGTTACCATCTGTAATTATACAACAAATTTCAATGATCCGATCATTCTTATGATCCAGACCGGTCATTTCACAATCAATCCAAACAATCGGTTTCAAACTACGATCCATACGAGTAGAACCAAACTTGTTTCTGGTGGTAGTATCATTTTTTTCTATTTTGTTGACTTCAGTGGGTTTCAAATTAGAAACTTCCTTGGCAACTCTACCATTCCATAACCTTCTTAGAGAACCTTTACTGGACCTTACAAAACCTCTTAAAAACATTCTGTACTTATACAATTGACTGTAGATATATATATCTGTGGAATTCACTAACGAAGCCAAGATATAATTGATTGATTCACATCAAATAAGCAACCTCATCGGCGATCTGGCTGCATTTATTTAGTATTTAAAATATGATTTTTCAGTAGATATTCTGGAGGACTGTTTTTTCTCACCCCCAAATATGAAATTTTCACATTCCATTTCGACCAAATGGAAATTTACCCAAACCGGAAATTTCCATGAGTAAAATCGAAAAATTCAAAAAAAAAACAACCGACGCAACTTTTTTTCTTGGAAATTTCAGATTTTGGAATTTTTCACTCTTTGCTGAATTTTTCAACAGCGTATTTAAGTAACAGGGCGGTTAAAGCATTAATATTTACTATTGATATATTGAACAGTTACAATAAACCGTACAACAAATCGAATAACAATGGCTCCAAACGTATGTCAATGGTACCCATAAGTTCGGACCTATTAACATGAAACGGAAAATGAATATGAATGTGGAAACCTTTCCCATGGTTGGATATGCTAGCAAACATGCATATATATATTACAATGGCTAATTAACACGATGGTGACTTGAGAGTTTATTCTTTCTTAGTCTTTCCATCTTTTTTTTTGCTATGCTGTATTTTAAAAATTCACGAAGATTATGTTTTTCTATACATTTCTTCATTTTTCAAGTGATTGTTAATAGCAGTAGGCAAATTTACTATAATAATAATGTTGAGTGTAATATACTAACAAAAAAACTGATTAAATATTGAATCTATTCATGATTTACTAATATTTTTATTCACAATTATTTCAATACAGACTTCTAGAAAGCAAAAGATCACTAAGACCTTCACTGTTGATGTCTCCGCTCCAACCGAAAACGGTGTTTTCGACCCAGCTGCTTACGCTAAGTACTTGATCGACCACATCAAGGTTGAAAATGCTACCGGTAACTTAGGTAACGCCATCACTGTTGAAGAAGATGGTTCTATTGTTACTGTTGTTTCTACCACCAAGTTCTCTGGTAAGTACTTAAAATACTTAACCAAGAAGTACTTAAAGAAGAACCAATTAAGAGACTGGATCAGATTCGTCTCTTTCAAGACTAACCAATATAAGTTAGCTTTCTACCAAGTCACCCCAGAAGATGACGAAGAAGAAGCTGATGAAGAATAAATTAATTCAATTTAAATATAATTAACAATCTTTAGTTTTTATCTTTTTATTTAATTTAATACCTTCTTTATTCTTTTTTTATACTTTATATTCTGCATATCTATAATAATACAATTTCAATCCTACTAATAAATCAAATCCTTTAAAAGTTAGTATTGTTATATTTGATATGAGTTTAAGTTATATATCTCTTTATTAAATTTATATAATGGAAGATTTTACAAGTGATTGATTGACTATCTGGAAAAGTTTTATTTTATTTTTTTTGCTTGCGATGAGCTTGATAATTTTAAGATTCTTTAAGACTTATACAAAGCTAAGCCAAAAGAGAAGCAGAGATATATAAGAAACCAATGTCCCAAAAACAATTACCAGCTCATAATCAAGCCACTTTACCTCCTCAAGAGGTCATTGACTTTTATAAAGTCATTTTCAATGATGAATTATACGTTAACGATTTTGAACAATTAATGGAACAAGTCCAACAGGTGAAAACAGACTTATATAATAGAGAATATATGCAAGCGTTTAATGACGAGTCCAAGAGAGTAGCATACTGTTGTAGATGGACCCCCTCACGTACAATCAGTTATGCTTCCTTATTTAGTCATTTCTCAGAAGTGCTCGATGTCATTACAGAACAAACTGGTGATGAAAATGGTTCTAAAATATTGTGTGTTGGTGGTGGTGCAGGCGCAGAATTAACTGCTATCACAAGTATTTTCACACCGTTCATTCATAACAAGAGTAAAAATGAAGGCGACAATCGTTTGGAAGTCACGTTGGTGGATATTGCTGATTGGGATGATGTGGTGAATAGAATCATGGATCAGGTTAAATCAAAATGGCTGTATAAACAACTGTGGGAACAATATAAAGTCAAATTCTTCAACCACGATATATTAAACCCAGTATCTGCCAATGGAATGACTCCATATAATGAATTGAATCTTATCACTTTATTATTCACCACAAATGAATTATTCAAAGAAGATCGTGCAAAGAGTTTACGTTTCCTTCAACGGTTGAATCAAGAATGTCAATCTGGTTGTTTATTACTTATTGTAGAGAGTGCTGGCAGTTTTTCACATATCACTGTGGGAACCAAGAAGTTCCCCATTCAATTCTTGATTGATACTGTTCTAGTGGGGACTCGTGGCCAAGAACACAAAGGTGCCTGGGAAGTTGTATCGGAAAATGACAGTATTTGGTATAGATGTGATGAGAACCTGGATTATCCGATAAAACTAGAGAACATGAGATTCTTTTATAGACTGTACAGAAAGAAATAAGCATTATTTTACAGATTCACCATATATATATATATATTTTCAAAACTTACCAAAAAAACCAGTTGGAAATTTAATGCAAATAATTTTTTTAATTCTGTTCAAAAAAAGACTGTCAAATTGTTAATATCTATGACATGTTGATAAATAAAGTGCCAAGTGAAAGGGATTAGTTTAGCGAAAAGGAAGGTATATCATCGAGCATATTGAGGCGTCAATGGTCCAGCAAACAAACAGAAGAAGTAGTGGTAGTGCTAGCGGTGGTGGCAGTGCACGAGGTGCAAGAACTCCAGTGCCTTTAAAGACACTTCTAAGATTGAGAATTAAACAACCTCAATTTTATTGGTTTTTAGGACACGTTATGATTCTTTACCATTTTATTCAATTCCATCTTTCTATCTTTAGTGTCACCAGTCAAAGATTCCATTATGGCAGATCATTATTATATATTCTAATAACGTATGGTATTGTCCTATATCAATTCATTAGAAGTAAACAATTACATTGGGGTAATTTCATTGCAAGTTTAAAGAAACTTGACAATTTACAATATTTCACATTATATCTAATGTTATATTTATTCCAATTCATTAGCGGTGGTAAGATTATATTAAATGGTGGTATAATTTCTCCTACGATTTTTGCATTATTCCATGTATTAAATTATTTCAAAGAGAATTTGTTACCATATTTGACAATGATCCCACAACATAACACGTTGAGCTTACTTATTGGTCAATTCATTAAGAGATACAATGAAAAATGCTTGTTAGTGGCCCAATCGTGGGAGATTATATTAATGTTTCGTTACTTGGTGATGAGTGTTCCCATGCAGTTGTTGAGTGTCTTGGGCAATTTAATAATATTCCAAAGATTACAATTGATTTCATTGGGGAAACTTGTGATGGTTGTTGTTTATATTAGGTTTATTCGATGGAGATATTTGGCCAACAGTCAATTTGCGTCAATTTTCAACGAAATGATTAGAAGATTGGAGATGCTATTAGTTCAAATTTCGAACGGTCAATTCTTACCTATTTGGAATAGAATCAAACAAACCATTATTAAATATATGCCCTAGTTGTATGTAAGTATATATATATAGATTAACGAGTTCTATATTTGACTTTCTCACTATTTTGTTCTCTTTTCAATTGTCTCTTTGATTTAGATTGGGAATCTACAGGTTTGATATTATCTTTATTATTTTGTCTTGGTAATTTGACGTTGTTGAAGTATTGTCTTTTCAATCCGTACAACTTATAGACGATATACGTTGGGATCAGTAGCCCCCAGATGAACCAAACCAATTTGAAAGAATTGAATACACTGATGGAGATGTCCCCGGCCCATGATAAATACATGATATCTAGCATATACTCTACTAACCCCTGTGGATTAGTCAAATCTATCATGGACCCATGATTTTGCAAATCACCATCGATCCAAATTGGTCTCCCGGTCTTATTCAGGATGAATAGACAGACGATAAGTGGGGATTGAACCATAATGAATTTGAAATACAGAGATTTTGAATACTGGTTGCTTGCCAACAGTCTTAAGAATGGTAAAACGACCATTGCGACAGAGATATAAATCGATTGGTTTAAGATTCTTGTGTTGTTGGTAGCATGCTTCTTTGCGGACTTCCCGGCCATCTTTAATTGGATGTACAGTTGAGAGTGTTATTGAATAGATTAGATTATTATATATATATGATTGCGAGCCTACTACTATGCAGTGGTTGTAGTTGGTTATTTACTGAACAAATTAGTGATTGATATGATTATAATGTTTGTATACGCTGGCAGGGGAGGGTAACCCCGTTCTGATCCAGTCCTGCACTGTTGCCGTGACCTGTGGTAGATACTACCAGTAAATACTACCAATATATCTATACCTATATCTACCTATCCATCTATATATGTGCTTGATAGTGGCAATGGCACACTGTTGTTTCAGTGAAGTGTCAGCAGCGTGTCACTTTTCTTCCACGCGAATCAACCATCCATAGATCAATTAATGCATCAATTAATGCATCGATTCACACATCAATTCACACATCAATTCACACATCAATGCACACATCAATGCACACATCAATGCCATCAACACCACCCACAAGAAGTGTTATCCAACAGTGCAATAACCCAATAACTCATTAGTGCAATAATGTAGTAAAGCAGTAAAGAGAGGCTTGCTGGCGGCGTCACTGCGCACGACGCCGTGCACTTGCCACTTTTCAAAAAATCGAGAATTGCGGGTTTTGCCATTTCATATTTAAACCGTGGACAAACTGTTGGAAATGTTTGTTTGTTTCTTTAACGTGTCTTTGCTGGTGGGTTATCTGTTGCTGTTACTCCCTCTTGAAGAGACCAGATCAAACAGATTTAATTAGATATATAACAATGGATTCTGGTATGTCAGCATTGAGAACTTCTCGAGTTGGGTTTGCTACTCTGTGCGTGGTGTGTGTGTGAGTGAGTGTGAGTGTGTATGATTTTGTTTTGTTTTGTTTACTTTCAGTGATCGAACAAGACTTCAAAGACTAACAATCGACAGTTATCACGACCTCCCCAATACCATCTCAACCAACGAACCTCCATATAGTATTGCATGCTCCCTATGAACATTCAATACGCTATATGAAGGGGCAAATGTCGTTTTTATTTTTCACTTCAACTTTTTTTTTCAGCTCTAACGCGGGCCGTGCCCTGTGACGTTGATTCGATTAATATACACACACACAAGCAAGCAAGCAAGCAAGCAAGCAAGAAACTCATAGCCAAACTTAACTAAGTTTACCCGTTTAATGTTCAATTTCTTTTACTAACAACCATATCTTTATAACTATTATATTGCAACATTGTAATATACCCTGTTTTCAAGATTTTATTTTATCTTATTTTATTCAGAAGTTGCTGCTTTAGTTATTGATAACGGTTCCGGTATGTGTAAAGCCGGTTTCGCCGGTGACGACGCTCCAAGAGCCGTCTTCCCATCCATCGTCGGTAGACCAAGACACCAAGGTATTATGGTCGGTATGGGTCAAAAGGACTCCTACGTCGGTGACGAAGCCCAATCCAAGAGAGGTATCTTAACCCTAAGATACCCAATCGAACACGGTATCGTCACCAACTGGGACGACATGGAAAAGATCTGGCATCACACCTTCTACAACGAATTAAGAGTCGCTCCAGAAGAACATCCAGTTCTTTTAACCGAAGCCCCAATGAATCCAAAGTCTAACAGAGAAAAGATGACCCAAATCATGTTCGAAACTTTCAACGTCCCTGCTTTCTACGTCTCCATCCAAGCCGTCTTATCTCTATACTCTTCCGGTAGAACTACCGGTATTGTCTTAGATTCTGGTGACGGTGTCACTCACGTCGTTCCAATCTACGCCGGTTTCTCTTTACCTCACGCTATCTTAAGAATCGATTTAGCCGGTAGAGATTTAACCGACTACTTGATGAAGATCCTTTGTGAACGTGGTTACTCTTTCTCTACTACTGCTGAAAGAGAAATCGTTCGTGACATTAAAGAAAAATTATGTTACGTTGCTTTAGACTTCGAACAAGAAATGCAAACCGCTGCCCAATCTTCTTCTATCGAAAAGTCTTACGAATTACCAGATGGTCAAGTCATTACCATCGGTAACGAAAGATTCAGAACCCCAGAAGCTTTATTCCATCCATCCGTCTTAGGTCTTGAAGCCGCCGGTATCGACCAAACCACCTACAACTCCATCCAAAAGTGTGATGTCGATGTCAGAAAGGAATTATACGGTAACATCGTCATGTCCGGTGGTACCACCATGTTCCCAGGTATTGCCGAAAGAATGCAAAAGGAAATCACCGCTTTGGCTCCATCTTCCATGAAGGTCAAGATCATCGCTCCACCAGAAAGAAAATACTCCGTCTGGATCGGTGGTTCTATCTTAGCCTCTTTGACTACTTTCCAACAAATGTGGATCTCAAAGCAAGAATATGATGAAAGTGGTCCATCAATTGTTCACCACAAATGTTTCTGATCAAAGAAAATAAAAATTTCAAATTATAATTAATCATTATATTTATTTTTTTCTTTCTTTCCCTCCCCCTTACTATAAAAAAAATAAAAACGAAGAAGATCTAAAGAGGAACTTTTTGAGTATTATTACTATTATATTATTTAATTATAATATAATTATAATATAAAAAAACAACTTTCTAATCTTTTTCTTTTCTCATTTCTATTAATTATTTTTTTAACGTTTATATCACTAACATTATAGCCTTTCACATATTTTTTTATAATTTGACTCATTAGCGTTGAATTTTTTGGATTTCTGTGAATATTTGACGATCTTTTAATACAATAACTATTACTTTTCTTTGAAAAATTATATACATAGTTTATTTTCTTCTCATATGCATAGCTTATCCTTATATATTTGATTATGTTAATAAATCTATTAATTTTTTTTTAAAAGGTAACTAAGTCTCTTCTATATATTTACATGAATTCTGGTTTTTAATCTTATATATCTATACTATATACAAATGCGCTTTTTATTTATTTGTGTATTCGTCGATGGTCGAGGTTGTGGCTTTGGATCGATAAGCTTTAATCACATGAGCTCTCTTTTGTTGTCTAACTTCACTCAATATATCTTTGTTTATCATTTCAAATCTATCCCAATCGTGAACACTCGTAGAATGATTTTGTAATAAATAATCTTTCATAATATGAGGATATCTGCTAAACCATTCATTAACAATCAATTTATTATACTCTTCAAACGATAACCCATTCAATTTCTTATCAATGGCATGAAACAATTCAATATAATTATCACTGTGTAAATATAAACTAGGAACATCATAATTGGAATTCATTCTCTTGGAAGTCAATGACCACGATTTCTCTTTATTATTATTATTATTATTACTGTTATTATTATTATTAGTAGTAGTAGTATTAGAAGTAGCAGCACCATCTTCATCATCATCCTTATTTATAACATTCTGATTCTTACGCAATAATCTTACTTTGTGAATAATGTTAAACCCATGAAGTAATCTTTCATTAATATATTTCATTGCAATTTCTAATGTCTTTGGCTCTTTCATTAAACTTGATACAATTCGATTCCATGCGTGGTTAGTAAATATCATGTTTTGTTGTAAGAAATTCTCCAACAACGAGGGAAGTTCAATGGCAACTTTTCCATCTTGTTCCAATTGAACCAATTTATATTCAATGATACCATTCAATATTGTATCCAATTTGGTATTTCTCATAGTAGTATATGTCGATTCTCTAAATTTGTTTAACTGTGAGCATAACTGTTGGAAAAAATAATTCACTTCATCTGTTTTATTTAATTCACCAAATATAACAATCAAAGACCTTAAATTGATCAATTTGTTGTTTAATTTGAAACTCTTATCATCTTTATCATAAAACAATTCATTATATTTGTTTAATAATGACATGGCTGTCTTGGGATTATAATCTCTAGCAATGGCTCTAATTGGCCAACCAAACACAGATGGATGCAATTGACTACCATTCACAAGTTTGATCTTACCATTGGCCAAGTTTTCCATAATATCTTCCAATAATTCAATGGTACCAGTTAAATCTTTACCACTGGCCATTTGAATTTGAAATGTAGATTTAATGATATAATACAAAATCTTTGAACTTAAAGGAATCCTGGCTGCAATCATCATATCATATAAAGCTAAAGTGGAATTATAACCTTGTGAATTATCGTATTTCTCCATTAATTGCTCAATATGGCGTGGTTCAGCTTTACCATTACTAATCATCTCCTTTAAAATATCGGTAGCTTTATCTATATCATCATTTACTTCAATTTCATATTTTAGAATTACTTGATAATAACTCTTTGTATTAAGGTTAGACATTTCATCCATTTTCATAACTAGTTTAGTACACTCTTCATCTTCGCCTAGATTGATATAAGCATCAATAACTTTCTCATAAATCCAAGTTAATCTTTCATGCTTCTCTAATTTTTTGCCATACTTCTCAAATAACTTCAATGTCAAATTAAATTTCTTTGAAGAATTATAAACTGCCATTAATGAAGAAATTGAAAGTGGAGTAGGCTTAATATTATAATAATCATTCATAATATCAAATATTTCCTCTGCAATGGTATAATTTGTGACTTTGGCGCATTGCTGAATCATAGTAGAACACATTTCTTCATTAACTATCGACGGATTTTTGTCTGTAATATCCCTCAACAACTTCAATGCACCTTCCATATTATTCAATTCTTTATAGACTTTAAACATAATCAAATATGTGCTTTCAGATGGTTTTATATTATATTTCTCAAACAATTGGAACTGTTCAAAACATGATAAAAACCTATTGCATTTATAATGGACGTATAGAAGAGATTGTAAAATGGAATATGTTGGAAGCATTTTTCTTCTCAAAAATTGACTATACAACATTTCCACTTTTTCTAATTCCTTTTCATATGCCATTGCAAATATCACAATCTCATAATGATTCACATTAGGTAATTTACCAATACCGAAAAGATCATCAAATTGGGTTCTCAAAGAGGACCATTGCTGTAATCTTGTATGGGATAATAACAAATAATCAAATTGAATCGTATCTTCGTGGGCATTTGGATACAGCTGGTAAACATCCAAGATTTCCTTATACTTGTGTTGATAAATATATGATTTTAAAAGAACAGTTAAGTCATTAGATATGATCGGTAAGGAATTTTCAACTTTGAAATCCCAAATCTTTTCAACTTCTTTCAACGCTTCATCTCTATTCAATAGATTTATAAAAGTTGATGATAATTGTGATGCTGCTGAAGGACCCATTTCATCTTTAACTCTAGTTAAAACTTCTTTCAAAAATACGCTTATAGGAGCTTTTGCAGTTATAAAGTTTTTAGATCTGATAAGACGGGAAATGGGGAAAAGTAATTGCTGTTCTCTCATGAAATCCAATAATTCACATGTACCATTCAATTTTTTAATCCAATGAGCCCAAAAGAGTAAGTTTTCTATCAGTAATTGCTTGTCTCTTTTGGAAAGGGCGGAAACCAACATATGTCGAAGGGTACTGGCCAACAGCAGTACTACTTTCCTCTTGTTAGATATAGAAAACTGAGCAATCACTTGTAACATCATCTTATCCACAAGATGCCATTGCTTTGTTTTAATAAGGGAATGGAAATACCAATAATATTCTTTCAAAGACACATCAGATTTCCACCGCAGTTTTTGTTTGTTGACGTCTTGCTCCAGTAATAATTTATCTCCAATGGCTATAAGTTGACTGAACTTGTCATCATTTATCAGGCTTTTCATCATTTGGTACCTTTCCAATGGGTTATTAGGATCTCGTGATTTCAGCTTGTTGACACTTGGAGTCAAAACATTGTTACCCTTATGTGAACCATCTAGACTGTGCCGATATGGTATATCTGACAAACACCTTCGACCATTGTGACAATAAGCAAAGTAATTAACAGCCGGGAACACAATCAGTCGTCTGTTACAGGTTTGAATCAATGATAGTCCATATTTTTCCATGATCTATCATTAAGGATTAATTCCAATAAATTCACAGTAGAATAAAAGTATACAAGCAAAAAAGTAAAAAAGTCTTTGTACAGGTAGAATATGAATATTTGATGTAATACTTCCCGGAATACACTTTGGATAATGCTATAGACCTGGAGGAGTGACTTGTGTATTGGTATTCTTGGTTTCTTCCTAACAGGTGACTATTCCTTATCTTTATGAAGTTATTTTTTGGGATTTTGAATTTTTCTAAACAAGTAGAAAAATTTGTTTTATAGATGAGATGAGCTAACTTGATTTGATACTGTTATGGCACAGAGATATAGCTCCTTTTAGTCAAAGATCAGTGCCATCAACAGACCAGACATCACTCAAAATGGCTACATCGAAACAGCAGTATAACAGAAAGAAGTTCACCAAGGAATATAGGGTGAAAGAAATTCAAAAGAATATCACCAAGAGAACCAGATTAAAGAAAAACTATTTCAAAGCTTTGAAAGAAGAAGGTTACTCTGCTCCAGAAAGGCCACAGGATGACAAGGATAATCATGATAGAAAACATAAAAAGGTCAGAGAGTTGAAAGAGGAGAAAAGACAAGCTGGGAAGGAGAAATTTGATGAAAAGAAACAACTCAAGAAAGATAGAATGCAAAGACAGCGTGAAGAAAAAGAAGCACATAGACAAGCTCAGTTACAAAGAATACAGACCTCTAAAGCCAAACATCTACAGAGAGAACAAAGAACTAAAAGATTGACTCAGAAGACAAGAAGTGGCCAGCCTTTAATGGGTCCAAAAATTCTGGATATGCTTGAAAAGATTAAGAATGATGACACTTACACCAATTAAAATCTCCAGCATAGTTATATAGAACAACCATCAATAATAGTTAAACAGGATATGTATATTAGAATATTTACAGGTTAATTACAATACTTATTTTTCTCCCTTTCACTCACTTATTTGGCATTTTTCTTCTCATACTCTTGAATCAATTCCTTTTGAACATTTGGCATTGTTGGAGCGTAATGACTGAATTCTAAAGTAAATTCACCCTTACCTTGAGTAGAAGCTCTTAATGAAGTGACAAACCCGAACATTGTACTTAATGGACATTCGGCTTTTAGGATGAAATCATTACCATTGTTTTCAGTATCTTGAATCACTGCTTGTAACTTATTTAAAAGACTAATAACATTACCTTGGAACTCATTTGGAGATGTGACAGTCACATTCATAGTGGGCTCCAAGATAACAGGCTTAGCATTCTTGAAAGCAGTCTTGAAAGCAGCAATGGTAGCTGTCTTAAATGCAAGTTCGTTAGAATCGACAGCGTGGATAGCACCATCATTAATCAACATGTCAACATTGATAACCTTGTGACCAATCAATGGACCATTTTCACATGCTTCTTCAAAACCTTTATGACAAGCAGCCAAGAACTTTTCAGGAATAACACCACCAATAATGGCAGTTTCGAAAGTGTTTTCTTTACTATCTTTACCTTCAATTGGACTTAAAGTACCAGCGACTCTACCAAATTGCCCAGCACCACCAGATTGTTTCTTGTGTGTGTAGTCAAAATCAGCGGGCATGGTGATGGATTCACGATAAGCAACTTGTGGTTTACCAGTCACACAATCAACGTTATATTCACGCTTCATACGTTCCACATAAATTTCTAAATGTAGTTCACCCATACCTGAAATGACAGTTTGCTTAGACTCTGAATCATACTTAACTCTGAAAGTCGGATCCTCCTTTTGGAAACGATTTAACGCTTTGGAGAAATTAGCAGTAGAATCTTTACTCTTTGGTGTAATAGAAAGTGAAACCACAGCATCTGGAACAAACATCGAGGACATTGAGTATTTTACCGAGCCATCTGTAAAGGTATTACCTGATGCACAGTCAATACCAAATGTAGCACAAATTTCACCAGAACCTACTTCATCAACATCTTCCATTTCTTCAGAATGCATCCTAACTAATCTAGAAACCTTGACTTTCTTACCATTTTGAACATTTGTAATAAAGGAACCCTTCTTCAAACGACCTTGATAAACTCTGATATAAGTCAATTGACCATATTTACCCTCTTCCAATTTGAAAGCTAAACCAATGAATGGATCTTGAACAGATGGAACCAAATTGACCTTAGCTTCATCCCTGGCCACATCTAAGGCAGTATTTAGCACTTCAGATGGGTTGGGTAAATAATCAACAATAGCGTCTAAAACAGGTTGAATACCGGTGTTAGCCAGAGCAGATCCCATTAATACAGGACTAAACTTTCTTGCAACAGTAGCCCTGCGAATAGCATTTTGAAGTTCTTCTACAGTTGGCTCTTTTTCTTCTAAGAATATTTCAGCCATTTCCTCGTCACAATCAGCTACAGTTTCAATCAATAGTTGTCTCTTTTCCTTAGCTAGATCTAACAATTCTTCTGGAATGGGAGTTCTTTCAAGAATCTCACCACTTTCACCCTTATTGTAAACAGCTTCCATTTTGATGATATCGATAATACCTTTCAAGTCAGCTTCTATACCAATAGGAATTTGGACAGCAGCAGAAGGAATCTTCAATTTAGTATTCAGTTGTTCAATGACTCTGAAGGGGTTAGAACCCATACGATCCATCTTATTGATGAATGTGATTCTTGGAACATTATATCTTCTCATTTGGTTGTCAACAGTGACAGTTTGAGATTGAACACCAGAGACAGCACAAACAACAAGCACAGCACCATCCAAAACTCGTAAAGCCCTTTCAACTTCAATAGTGAAATCAATATGGCCCGGAGTATCAATCAGATTAAATTGATAACTTGTACCTTCTTTATCCCAGGAACAGTATGTAGCAGCACTTTGAATAGTAATACCTTTTTCTCTTTCCAATTCCATGGAATCCATCTTGGCACCAACTTTGTCACGCCCTCTCACTTCATGAATTGCTTTAATTCTTCCTGTGTAATACAACACACGTTCAGTAAAAGTTGTCTTACCGGAATCAATATGTGCAGAAATACCGATATTTCTTAATTTTTGTAAAGATTGTATGTCATTTGGGGTCATCTTATTAGTTCTCATTTCGTCTAAGAGCTTTTTTTCCTCCTCGTATTCCATCTTTAGTCTCCCAGAATGGTGAAATCCTCTAGTTGCTATAGAATTGAATATCGGACTTGAGCTCACCAACGCCTTGCTTAAATTACAGCCCACTCGAGCCATATTTAGATTTGGTATGGCTAAAACCATGTTTACTGATGTTTTATGGAGCTTTGCAGGTGGAGTGTTTACCCTTGTAACAGCTTCTCTTTACCACTTCCCATCTCGAAGAAATAGAACTTGTCTTCGAATCTGTTTCCTTAAAATCAAATTATTTTTTGTTCCAGTGTAAAAACCGAAAAAGTCTCGAAAAGAGACCCACTACAACAGGCTCGAGCTGTATGAAGAAGATCAACTAACTAATACCAATATCAATTATTACAATGTTTTGTATCTATGTAAGAAAATGTAAGGCTATATAGTATTCATATAAAATTATTCTTTTATATCAGTACATGCAGTGACTGGAGGACTCATGAGGGAACGAAGGAGCTAACAGATCAACGGTTGCTGTCCACTTTCAAAATTTCATGAATTTCCAACAAGATTTGTTCAACGTCTTCTGAATCACAGGAAATACCGTCAATTAATCTTATAGCTCTAGGGTACCTTCTGATAGAAGTATTCTCTGGATCTGATGAGAATGCTTGCTTTTTTGAGTCAAACATAAATATTTGATTCTTCACTTGATGCATTTGTGGATAAGCCAATGATTTTGTAGTAATGTGTTCGTCATCAGCAAAATGAATGTAAAATTGAACCTTTTTCTTGGAGTTGAGACAAACGGATCGTAGATCAATAATTACTGTGACTTTCGTCCCAGCTTCAGCATTGTGATATACCAGTTGATATTCATTCAAACTGTGGATACCCAAGTGAACAGTCGTGAATTGGTTTTCCTTTTGTGACTCGTGTTCAGTCAAAATATTCTTAAGAGTGATGAAGAAGAGCGAGGTGAACTGTAGATAGTTAAATATGAAATAGTAATCAATGTTTTGTTGGTTTATGAAAGGTTGAATGATATGCTGTGGATTAGATTCAGCTAGCTTAACCGTGAGGTTTTTCACTTTACTATTGTCGGTAATGATATTGATTGTACAGTCTTGTTTATCCTCATTGGATTTGAGATATTTAAAGGATATTTCATTAGGTTTTAACGCCACAATTCTAAAATGATCTGAAGCAAAATTCTTGTGTAATCTTTCCACCACATCTGTAATGATAACCAGTTGCATTAACTTTTGCCTAAACATATTCAAGTAGGTCACAATATGAGATAACGAGGAAAAATTCTCTGCTATGTAGAATGCTAGTTCGTCATCGGGGATAAAATGGATTAACAGCTCTTCACATTGTACTTGCTTCAACATAATATCCCTTTTGAATCTTGCATACAGTCTAATCTCAGATTTGATGTAATCAATCCTCATAAACATAGAGTTTTCTAGAATACCACTCAATGCCTTGGAGCCTTCTAAGAATGATTCTAATTCTAAACTTAAAATGGCTGTGTAATCGTCATTAACTGAAGCAGATAAATTATTTCCACTTGACTCGACAGTTGTATTAGGTTTTGTATTATTGTTATTTGAAGCAGATGTTTCAGTTTCAGTTAAATATGATGGTAAAATATCTTGCATGATATCAGGAGAGCAAATTCTATTTCTTATCTTTAGTTGGTTTAATGAATCAATCAACATATGATTGACAATTCTATGTAATATGGATTTTTGTAATAACATAATGTTTTGATACGTTATATTTTCTAGTTTAGATGAAGTGACATTGATTTGGTCAACATAAGTCAATTTCCATTTACCCTTCTGAGATACGATTTTACCCATTCTCTTTTCAATGATACAAGAAGAGTTGGAGGATATTATAGTTAAAATCAAATACCAGTTATTAGGCCACTTGGGTAGGCAGATAAATAAATCATTTTGAAGTAAAGTTAATTCATTATTAGCGTCAGATTTACTACCCTTTGTAGCGAGAGGTTTATTCTTAGCATCTCTGCTTGTAATGAGTTTTGTGCCAATAGGTTGTTCCAAGCTAATGGCTTTCGAACAAATCCAACCAGTCTTCTCAAACATATTTCTCAAAATGTGTGTGATCTTATCAAGTTTTAACTGTTGTAATACCATGATTAAATCTTCTGAGGTTTCTGTTCTATTAATTTTCTTTGTGTACATGGCTAATAATGGACTTGGGTTTTTAAAATAAAATTGACCAGTGATTAAATCTATCTTTAATTGAACTGGAACAACGGATACACATGTGGTAGGAATCTGTAATAATAGAATGTCTGAGCCATCCTCATCTTCTTGGAATATACCACGAGACAACAATTCTAACCTAATTAAGTTAGCATGATTAAACATAATTTCGTCAAGGATATTTTCAACATTTTGTAAAATATGAGTGTAAATGGTAGGTATTCTTTTGTCCTGTTGTTGTTCCAATGAAGCAATTTTATTATCCCATCTCAATACTAACGATTCAGTGTGTCTGTTAACACCAATTGTAAATTTACCTTTGTTTCCCATTTTCCCATTCAACCAATACCTACCTGTGATTATACTCTTCTTGGCATCGTAGGAATGGATTAGGTTACCACCACCTGAAAATTTACCTAATGTTTCTAGATTAGCTAATTCAATATGCACCATATAAAGTTGCAATGTCAGCACGTACTTGTGAAGAAATTGATATAATGAGTATAGAGGTTTTTTACTCTTAAATAACAGTTCGTTGATAATTTTTTCCAGTTTTCTTTTATTTAATGGCAAATCATAGTCAACCAAGTTACCGTTTCTTCTTGAAGTACCGTATGTATTAGATTTATTCATATCGCTGCTACTTTGGGAATTTATTGGCCTATTAGCATTTACCACTCTACCGGAATCATTAGATTGATCGGCGTCAGTTACAAATTCATCGTTGGTACCCTTTGAATAATTGAAGATTAAATTCAAATCTACAAAAAATAATGGGGAATGACGATCAATAGTTGACAATTGAATTTCAAATTCGTTATCAACCGTGATATAGATTCTACCATCCTTAATATAATAGTCATTAAATTGTGATGGCATGTCCATTAGCGATATTTTGATAGAGACAATTAAGTTTAAATCCTTTAATCTCTTTAAAATCAAATCTGTTGGGATAGGTTCAACACTTGAATCGACATCACCTGATAACTTGAAGTTATAAGTAGGCAAATTTGGTCTTCCTAGACTTAAAACTTCCAAAGCAGTGACCAAATCTACATCAGGTAGCTTAGCATTGGCCATTGAGGTTAGACTATTTTTCAAAGCCCATATACAGTTATTAACTGACATATTTGTTATTCTAAACCAATTTAACAAATCAATTAAAATATGGAAATTATTATTCTTGATAGTCCTAGCCCATTTGATCAAAACGTAAAGTTTCAGATATTGGTTTCTTAGGAAAATGATCAATTTGACAAAATTAACTTTCTTAGTTGATGAGGTATTTTCCATAGATTGATGTAAATTAGTCTTTAGGAATTGTGACAATTCTTTTATAGTATATACGGTAATGTTTCTGATAATCATTGACAGGGAGACTTGATTGATTTCAACATGTGGAATAGGAGGTGGGGAGGTAATGGCTGCATTTGACGGTGTTTGCTTTGCCGGTGCCGTTGTACTAGTGGGATCAATTGAGTTAGGTATTGATTCAGGCGGATTTGAACCTTCCACAGACACCATATCTGTGGCAGATCCACTTTTGATATCATTGGGATTATCGTTATTGCCAAGAAGTTCTGGTTTATTGCTCATCGTGTTAGTCAACGGGGTGTTTGGCTCCATACTTGGGGACCCCCCATTGATCAGCTTATTTTCATGCAATTCAGTAGTCATTGTTCACACGGAAGGGAAAGAGTAGTTCAGTCTGTATCTGAATTAAAGAGTTTTGTTAAATTCCTTATTAGATGAACAAACACAATGCTGGGTTGTCTTGTCTTCTTAATACCGTATTTAGACCAAACTTGAACCTAAAACACAGTCAGATTCGAATGGATAGATAGAAGAAAAGAAAAAAAACCAAATGTAATGAATAGAAACCAAAACTAAAGAAAAAGACTGTCAAACTTATATGTTATTCCGTTCCAGTGACAATATTCTTTCACTCAAAAGTGTGTTTCAAACGCTGAGAATCCTTCGAGCTCTTAATCTGCTGCTTTGTACTACACTTAAACTTGGTAGTGAACGATTTCTTAACAGTGGATTTTCAATAATTTGCCAAAATATAAATTTCATCTTTGAAAAAACCAGGCATTTTTGAACCTGAAATTGAAAGATTGGGAAGTTACAGAACCGTCAACTGATCTGAACGGGAGGGAGTTTGCTACAATATAGTGCTGATTCCTATCTTCATTAACTGTTAATGGATTGTTAAGACATTGAGTCACAGAAAATAAAATATAATAGGATGAATTCTGGATCAAATTCTGTGCCATGGCCCTTATTATCCTCGAAGAAGAGCCAACCGGTACTGTCGCCGGTGAGTGTTCATGTCGCCGGTGAACAAGATTCAAGGCAGCTGAACTCTCCGAGACAGAGTGGCGGCAAAACGTATATCAATGTGTTGATGTCGATGTTCTCTGATAATATCGAGACCAATAAGAATAATGATATATTTCATGAAATGTTCAATACCATCCCTACTGATGAATTGCTAATAGGGAAATTCGAATGTGCTTTGCATCGAGGTGATGCGTTGACTAAGCTGGAAGGGAATAATGGGTCTGAACTTGTCGTGAACACAGATTCTATTGGTTCGAAAACGGACAATGCGATCTGCCCCTATATTGGAACTTTGTACGTTTCGAAAGATCATCTCTGTTTCAATACTAAAAGCTTTCAACATGGTTGGCTCTCTACAAGATTACAAATATCGTTTCCTCAAATACTCAATATAATTCTGTATGAACAAGCTGTGATGGATAGTAGCGTGTCTGTTGAAAATGATTATAATGGTAAATATATCATTATTGAAACGAATCTCGGTAGGATTCAATTGAATGGATTTGACACAGTTGATCATGTTTTCAATTTAATCAATACATTATGGCAAAATAAGAAACAAAACATTGACAATAATATGATCATGATGCCATCGTTGTATAATTTGATAAGAGATAGTTATCGAATTCATGACGATGTGGAGATTATGGCTAATGATATGAGAATTGAAGATTTGATCCACTCTATTGATAGTGGTGAAAGTGATGTAAGTACATTTGAGAGTGATGAAAGTCTCTTTGAGAGTGATGAAAATGATGATGATGATGACGATAATAATAATATTCCAGTTTATAAATTTAAAGATAACATTCCACTAAAATATAAGTTCGAGGGTCCATACTATAACAAAACAGTTAACTATAGTTATACCCCACCTGAATTAAACGAAGATGAAATTCTATTAAAAGAAGAAGAATTTGATAAGATAAGTCCTGGTATTTTATTTGAACTAATGTTCAGTGGCCACGAATTGTCATTCCAAGATGCATTACTGGATGCAGAGGGATCCACACAAGTGTCTAGTTATGGTCCTTACATTGAGGGGCATCGCCATTACTCGTATGTAAAGAAGCTTGGCTATTCCATTGGTCCCAAATCCACAAAATGTGAAGTAGAACAAACCATTATGAAATATGATGATGATTGTATCGAATGGGTTTCCACTACTAGAACACCCAATGTTCCCAATGGTAATTTATTTCAAGTTAAAAACAGGTTTTTGTTTTATTGGAACGATGGGTTTAAAGCCACTGGTTGCAAGATGAAAATTAGTTACTGGATCGAATGGAACGGTAAGAGTTGGCTTAAATCAATGATCGAGAAGACATGTAAGCAAGGTATCACGGAGGCCCAAGTGAGATTTGATTCATTTTTACAAGATTACATTAACAAATACTTGATATTGGGTACTGTTCAGACTAGTGAGAATGAGCAAGTTATGGAAGACGATTCTACCAAATTGATACAACCCATTGTGGTGAAAGAACCAGCCACTACAGTTGTGGTCAATGAAAAAGCACCCGTCACTGCACAGACAGCCAATTCTGGTCGAGAATACAGACTGATTGATGTAGTTGTTGGATCGCTGTTGCTAATCAATCTTATTGTATTGTTAATAATATTGAAAAATGTTCGGAATAATAATAATAGTAATAATCGCTATAAATTTGAAGGTTCACAACACAAAGATGATAGTGGCAAATCTCCAACCAGTTTAGTTGAAATGTTAATTAGTTGATACATTGAAGTTTATATATATATAAAAGTATAAAAGTATAAATAATTCATCAAGAGAATGAGACTTAAAATTAGTGAGGTCGGTGCAAAGGATAAAGTTATCAAGTTAACTAGTGAGGATCCCACGATATTAGATTTGTTAACGGAGAGTGGCAAGACAGAAGATTTAAATGGGATTGAATTAAAATATGGGTATCCACTACAAACATTGACAGTCCAAGATGACAATATTAATGAAAGTTTGGATAGTTTAGGTATAAGTAATGGAGAGAAGATTATTTTGAAACCATTGAACGAGGATATTTTCACTACAACGAGGCCTTCAGTGGCCCCACCAAGACAACTAATCGTTAAGAAGATTCCTGATGATAATTCATGCCTATTCCATTGTCTCTCGCTGGGTATCTATGGTAATATGAATTATACCACACAATTAAGAAAACAGGTTAGTGAGTTTATAATGAACCATCCGGAACAATATGGTGATAAAGCCATCTTGGATGGGAAGAGTATAGGTGAATACTGTCGATGGATTGAAGATTATAATTCGTGGGGTGGATATATTGAAATTTGTATCATCCCCCAAATATACGAAAATGTTACCATCTGGATATGTGATATATTAAATGATTACATTGATAAGATAGGAGAAGGAGAACAAGTGATTGTATTGCTATACACTGGTGTTCATTACGACTTATTAGAGTGGAAGGGACAGTATACATTTTACAATCAAGATTTAGAATGGTTAGATAAAGAGAGTCATCGTATTATGAGTGAAAACAAGAAGACCACATTTGATTCCAGACGGGCCCAAATCAAATGTAATATTTGTAACGGGATCTTTACAGGGGAAGCAGGTATCAGTAAGCATGTTATGGAGACATCACATAGTGATTTTGTTCAATTGTAATATACATTAATACATATATATAAATTATATATATATATGGAAAGAAGATGGAATATTCAATTTTCTGTTTAAAATTTAGTTGGAAACAGTGGTTGATTCTTCTTGGACTTGTTGTTCAAGGAAATCTTGTGGTAGAGTTGGTTCTGTGGTGGCTACATTTTCCAATTTCGTGGTTAGATGGGTTTTCAATTCAGCTTCATTAGATTGTTTCATTGGACCCACGACGGTTTTGATTTCTTCGACTCGGTTCATGAATTTATTTAAATTGTAACCGACAGCAGCGTTGGCGACTTCTTGTGTGTAAGGGACGTCCTTCAATTCCTTGACTCTTCTCTTGTGGATCTTGGTCTTTAGATGTGTCTTTAATGCAATGGCTGTTTCGAAGTACTTGGCACAGTGAATACAGTAATGTTGACCTAGCCCTGGTTTGGTTTCGTCTAAAGGTTGGTTCAACAGACTGGTGATCTTCTCTTGCGAGGCCAGCTCCTCGTAGATCAAGTCCAGATCCTTCGTTCTACGCTTGGTCTTGTATCTCTTAACACTGTATCTACCCATCCTTGTCTTGTTGTGATGACTCTCCTCTTTTGCCTTAGCTGTATCTATAACTATTCCCTCACCATAGCAGGGCTCTTCTTGTAAAGCTCATCGCATCGCTTTTTGCAATGAAAATTTTCAAATTTTTTGTGAAATTGTTGAGAAATTCGAGGACTGTTTGCTCGAAAGTAACACCCGCACACCGCGGGATTTTCTCCCTCGGGAATTGCCGTTTTGGGAAATGTGGCGGAGATATTTTCTGACTAAGCGAAATTCTGAAATTTTGCACGCATTTTTCCATTTTTTGATAGGCAGAAAACGGCAGTTTTGTATATAAAGCGATGAGATGTTGGGTGGGATTGATATTGGCCACTATTAAAATGTGTCTATATTTTCCACCCAATTCGCAACAAACCATATCAAATAATCATTCAAAATGGCCAGAAGACCAGCTAGATGTTACAGATACCAAAAGAACAAGCCTTATCCAAAGTCTAGATACAACAGAGCCGTCCCAGACTCCAAGATCAGAATCTACGATTTAGGTAAGAAGAAGGCCACTGTCGATGAATTTCCATTATGTGTCCACTTAGTTTCTAACGAATTAGAACAATTATCTTCTGAAGCTTTAGAAGCCGCCCGTATTTGTGCCAACAAGTACATCACCACTGTCTCCGGTAGAGAATCCTTCCATTTAAGAGTTAGAGTCCATCCTTTCCATGTCTTAAGAATCAACAAAATGTTGTCTTGTGCTGGTGCCGATAGATTGCAACAAGGTATGAGAGGTGCTTGGGGTAAGCCTCACGGTTTAGCCGCCAGAGTTGCCATTGGTCAAATTATCTTCTCCGTCAGAACCAAGGACAACAACAAGGACGTTGTCATTGAAGGTTTAAGAAGAGCTAGATACAAGTTCCCAGGTCAACAAAAGATCATCTTATCCAAGAAGTGGGGTTTCACTAACTTAGACAGAGCTGAATACGTCAAGAGAAGAGATGCCGGTGAAGTTAAGGACGACGGTGCTTTCGTTAAGTTCTTATCCAAGAAGGGTCCATTAGAAGAAAACTTCAGAGAATTCCCAGCTTACTTCACTAACAAAGCTTAGATAATATATTATATTCAAATAATTCTATATATACATTTATGTGTTGAATCATTTATTTATATTTTTTAATTAATTAATCTAATATCTAAATTTTCTTTTCACTATCGTTATTTATTATCCTTTACCAACTTTTCATCTAACATACAAAGAGTATACAATAATATAAGCAAGGACCTACACCATGAACAACTCTATCCGTCAACAACAATGGAAAAGAGTAAATAAATTGCAAAGGATAGGACTGGTCTCCATCGCATCCATTACTTCCGTGTCTTTAATTTATTATTATGCCAATAAGAACAATTTCAATAAAGATCCCTTGTCATTTAAGACTAAATCAAATGTAAATAAACAACAATCCTCATCATACCTTCCCCTTAAAGATCCAGCTTACACAAATCAGTTTACCGCACATTCAGTCCTTATAACTAATAATAATCCCAAGGCAAAGGGGTTCGGTCTTTTACAGAAGATTCCAGTAACTGTTTCGACAAAACATAATATTAAAGAGTTAGTGATTTTACCAACTGGTAACCAAAAGTTGAATCCAACAGGTTATTATATCGATTCTCACGGTGATCTATATAAATGGGATGTCAAAGGTGAAATTGACAAAATCTTATCCAATTACAACTTAACATCAATTAAATACTCAAATAATCAAATATATTCATTATCCAAAGATGGTAATATCTATATCTTCCCAACAAATGACAATAATTTATTGAATTCTTTCTATTCGAAATCTAGATTACCATTGTTCAATCAGTATTATTATAGTCATAAGGTTGAGAGGTTAGATAATAATAAGATTGTACAATTTGATACCGGTAAAGATCATCTTTTATACATCGATAATAAAGGGAAAGCGTATGCAGTCCCCACCAGAGACAATGTAGAAACCATTGACCAATTTGGGATTATGGATCGGGATGAATCCATTCCATTGAAAATCAATCAATCGATCGATTTAATGTTATTAAATAATGAGTTATCTAGTAAAGATAATAAAATGGTTCCACGTAAAATTACAAAAGTCGCTTGCGGTGAAAATCATTCATTGGCATTAACTTCAAAGGGTGATATATTGACCTTTGGTAATAATAAATTTGGTCAATTAGGCCATTCAATTTTGAATTATAATCATGTAAATATTCCATTTCCAAAGCAAATCTCTGGGCAAAAATTCATACCATATGGTCTAGAAGCCAAGCCAGTTGATATATTCTCTATGGCAAACACTTCATTCATACTTCTGTCAAATAACGTCTTGTTGTCCCTGGGGGATGGTCAAGTGGGTCAATTGGGGAACAATACATTTAAGAATTTCCAATGTGATCCATCAAGAGTCAAATTCGACGGTAAGATCACATCTTTTATTACAAATAGTTTAAGTAATCATGCTTTGTTGGTAGATGCTGAAAATCAAATTTGGGGTCTTGGTAATAATTCACAAGGACAACTAATGATGGGTAATCATTATTCACAAAGTAAACCTTTTAAAATTGAAACATTACCTTCAAATGTTGATATCGGTAATGCAGGAATCTCTACATCCACTACAACATCAATATTAGCTTTAAATAAATAAGTATATATATAATGTTAATATTTTTTTTATGTTTTCTTCTTGAAAGTGATTTATTTAATTCAATTTAATCGATTAAACTAGTAAACAATAATTTATCTAAATAATTTTAATACATAATACATGGCAAGGAATAAGAGTAACAAACCGATCCAAAAGATCAATTTATCCTTAAATAGTCTTTTGTTGATTTCATCGATAGTAGTTTGACTTACATTCAAAGTTCTTAATGATTTAGTCATACGATCTTCTATTTTATTTAATATAGCATTTTGGTCCATTATATCTTGCAATGAATTCGAGCCCATCTCCAAGATCAAATCCAATTGGGCATTCCCACGAGCAAAGACAGATGCCTCATTGTGTAAACCTTCATGATATGTAGGGAGACTGGAATGGTCAAGGTTAGATGTGTTGTTATTATGAGAGGAAGTAATGTTTCTCTTGTTCAATAGATTATCATCATCAAAGGGGTTTTCACTGCTGCCAGTAGTCCCCTGAGCACCAAATAATTGATTTCTATTATCAGCTTCTTGAGTCTTGGATCTATTTATATTATATTCTGTCTTCAATTGCTTGAATTTATCTTGATATTCTTTATGATCATTTTGCAAACCCACTAATCTAGCTTGAAACTTGGCATAGTTACTATCTTCAGAGTCCTTATTGTCATTGGACGTTCTCTTCAAATAATCATCCAATTGTTTTATAGTTCTCTCAAAGGAAACCAAAGTAGCAGAGATGGACCCTTGTAATGATACGGGAGAATTCAACAGATCGCTTTCAAATTTGACTAGATCATTTTGTAATTGCGTCTTCTGCTTCACAGCATGGTTATACAATGCGTTCATTGTCTCAATGTCCGTTCCCTCAATTAATATTGATCCAGTTTGGGACTTCACTGAGGGTCTCAAAACTCTATTTCACCTTCTATATTACAGTACTGTTGTCATTTCTTGCTGTGTTTCCAAAATTCGTTATACGTTTTTTTTACGCGGCGAGAAATTAAAATGGCTGGGAAGGAAAATCGACATTTTAGCAAAAATTATAGCAAACAAGCATTAAAAGCCCAGCAATTGCTTGCTAAATTTGAAACAGAAACCCTCTAGAAGAAGCAACTAGCAATCACTTTCACCACTGCCCACCCTCACTGGTTTTGTACTGGTGTTTACGTTGCTTGATTGTATATATAATAAACAAGTGCAATCACTGTTTAGATCCTTCGCGTTTGAAATATATCTGAGTCCTGTCCAACTAGCAAACCATCGACCTACACTTATCTGAGCCATATCCTCACCCCCCCCCATTAGACATATTGAATCATGACACCTTCCACGCCTCCTAGATCCAGATCCACCATGGAGGATCAACAACCGGTCAGTGATGATTTCTTTCTATCTAATATGCCAAAGAAGCAACAGATGCCACCAGCTACCCCTCAGAAGAATACCGGTTCGGAAATTCCAGTGACCCCATCCACTGTTATGCATCATGGCCACAATGATCAACAAGGGAAACTATTCAAATCAGGTCAACCCCATCTGCTGGCTCCACCTCAATTACAAAAATTCAATGGGTTTAAGTCACCTGAATTCTCCCCAATGCGAAGATTATCTATACCCAATAATTCTTTAGCAAAAAGTTTCAATGCTGATAAGAGTAGTAATGCGTCAAGTGATAATGTAAGCAGGGTCTTATTTCCATTGGGTTTGGATTCCGATGATGATAACTTGGAAGACGAGAGTGAGGATAGATTGTTGCCTCCTTCTACTCCACCGCCAAGCAAATCGGCTAAAATAACTCCAGGCACACCATCCCACAAAATTATTACGTCGCAACAGGCAAAGCAATGGAACAATGAGTCTCATTTGCTATCCTTGTCAAGCGACGAAGAAGAAGAAGATGCTAGTCCCTTTATCACAAGGAAAACGATGGAAAATCCATTCATGACTGAATCAAATCCACTAACAAAGGAAGAACGTTTGAAAAGACATCAAAAACTAATTGATGAAAATCCAGGCATAGAAAACGTTGTTACTTATGTCAATAAGCGTGGTGAAACTGTCAAACAAAGAACTTTAACGCCTAGACAAAAGGATAGGTTCAAGCCAAAGGCGTTATTCCAGGATGACGAGTAAATAAGATTCCTAAAAAGTATCCCCCCCATATTCTCTCATATTCCCTCTGCATTTACCCATTATTATTCATGACAACTTCGCATTTCCCCATATAGACTCCCACATCAGTATATAATTAATCATTAATATATATCCAATATAAATATTCCTGTTATGTTTCTTTTATCCTTCAGCGGTTAATTTTTTTTTCGAGTTCTTCTGGACAGCATTTTATTAAAATTAGAAATAGTCAATTTTGTAATTGTTAAATATGCAACTTTAAAGTAAGGTTGAATCAAATACACAGGAGTAAGAAGGAAGTTCAGAAGTAGAAAGCCACCTCAATGTTTTGGAGTATTTTATTTTGCTGGGTGGTATTTCTACATCACTCCTTGGGTCATTCTGATGGATCCGAGGGCCAATCTGCTCAATTATTAGAACAATATTCTTTACCTGATATTTTATCCCTAGAATCAATTCCAACCAAGAATTGGGAAATTGGTGGTTTCACCAAGCTGGAAGAAGGTAGGATCATATTGACACCAAGCGAACAAACAGGTGGTTCTCTCTGGTTGAAAGAATTACCCATTAAATCTATCACCAAGAGTAATGATGATCTCTCATTTACTTTGCAATGGACTTTTAGAAGTTTAAATTATGTGGGTCCTTCCACGGGTGGCATCTCATTTTGGATATTGAAGAGAGATAACACAGCTGCCATTGATGATGTATCTAGATTAGATATCTGGCCAAAGAAGTATAATGGACTACAAATATTACTGGATAACACTGGGAGGTTTGGCGAATCTATCAGAGTTATATTGAACGATAATTCCAAGGATATTGATATCTCTAATATCGACCAACATACTCTAGGCCAGTGCCTAATGGAATACCAGGATGCTTCTGTTCCTGCCACATTACGATTAAGCTATAGTAATGACCATGTCTTGAAATTACAAGTTGATAACAAGATTTGTTTCCAAACGCAAAGAGTGAAATTATGGGATCATCAATCATTGAACCGTGATATGGTTAAGATTGGTGTTACAGCTAATAATATCGACCATTCAAAGCCCAACAAAGAATCCTTTGAAATCTTACAAATGAAGTTGTTTAATGATTTAACTAGTGAAACGTATATTCCAAATGTGAAACAAATGAGACAACCAATAATTTTACAAAAAAATGTCAAGACAAATGAATTAACAGTAAAGGATCCAATGAGGGCAAGCTACGATAAAGTAAACAATTATCAATTGTATAAGAAACTAGACCATTTAGAGGGTAAAGTTATTGCCAATGATATCTCTGAATTGAATGCACAATTGGATGATATTATAAGAGTACAAAATTCATTAGTGGAGTATTTATTACATTTAATAAAATCACGTAATAATGGTGATATTAAAGGGTCTATGAATGATGAATCCCAATTTAAAGATTTCATATCTATGGATAGTAAATTACAACAATTATTAGAAGAACAAGAAAAGATTAGAGAGTTGAATGCGAAACATCACGAGTTAATGGTATCATCAGATCATACAAATGTGATTGTGAAACGAGTCATTCAATTATGGGTGGTTCCATTAGTGGTGATCATCTCGATCATGGGATATTACACGTTCAAGCTCAAACAAGACGTTTCGACGACCAAATACTTGTAATACTGCATAATTTTATGACTACATACATACATACATACATACATATATATATAAAAGGGCAAAGCAACAATTAATCATCTTCCATGACTTTAGTCAATAATTTCCCCTTATTGATCCCATGGAATAACCCATTCCAAATCAATGGAACTTGATCGAAGTTTTCCCCAGTGGCATCTTTGATAGTGGCGGAATTAGACACATTAATCTTTCCCTCTTTAATCAATTGAATCAATTTGGCAAAAGCTTGAGGGAATTGTTCACGGTTATCAGTGACCAATAGCCCTTTCAACACCAATCTCTTCGTGACGACACTGATATAGTTCTTGAAGACTAATTTTTCAGGATTGTTGTACCCACTGATGGACCCACAGGCAAGGACTTTACTTTGCACTTTGGATAAAGTGACACCGATGTCAAGGATTTCCCCACCGACGTTATCGACGAAATAATCGACAGTGTTTAGCCCGCCCGCGGCTTCCACTAGATTCTGTTTGAAGTTTGGATCCTTGTAATCGACCCCGACGACGTTGTCACCGAATGATTCTACATATTTGACCTTTTCTGGGCCACCAGCGAGGGCAATGACTTTCTTGGCATGGAACACATTGACAGCAAGTTGGATACAAATGGACCCGACGGCACCTGCAGCGCCTGAGATTAAGAACACTTTATTATAGTCCTCCTCGGTTTCCTTCAATTCCGCGTAGTGATAGAAGATGAAATAGGCGGTTAGGGCGGTGGACCCGAGGACGGATAGATACCACCATAGTTCGTCTACTTCTTTCTTGGAGACGATTCTAGTGGTGGAGACCAATTGCTCTTTAGTTAGGATACTGTGTGTATTCCAATTGGTGTAAGTGGTGATATAGCTTCCCTCTGGGAACTCGTTATTCTTGGAGGCGATGATTTTGGCTAACCCTCTTGCTGGGATGGTTTCGCCCGGGGCGACCCCTTTCGAATAATTTTTATCGACAGAGATGATCCAGAATTTCTGAGCTGGATCGTTCGAGATGTATAGAGTCTTGATCAAGATATCGCCCTCGTTCAAATCGTTTGGAGACAATTGTACATGTTTCAATTCGAAAGTGGCCTCGTCACTCTTGAAATCCAAATTGAAAGGAGCCCCCGGTGGGGTTGGCTTGTTTAGAACCCATTGCTTGGCGTCGACAGAACTCATCTTTGTGTTGTTTGTTGCTTGATGTTCTTTGCCTGTGTGTACAGTTGCAATCTACAAGTATATTTGCATATCTGTATAAGGGTATATACATATATATATATATATAATATATAAGGACAAGGTTCCCTTACGGAAGTGCTCGGAACGCCATGTCGGATCCACTTTTAGTGGAAATTGTTACTAAGCACCCGTTTGAAGCAGGTGTCGATGCACCGTTAGGGCATCTTTGAAAGGTATTGACTAGGGCATCTTTGAAGGGTATTGACTAGGGCATGGAGGGCAAAAACAGACACCACTGTACCAGGACAATGGCATGAACACCGTTTATGTGCCAACATTACTTAGGTGTTAGCCCACTGCCACTACTGATATCTGCCACCCTGCACGCAAAGCGACCAGGGCTTCTGTGCCAACGAACGGTGCCCATACAGCAGCACGGAAGCACGGAACGGCGGCACGGCGGCTTGTATGGGCGTGTCCCCGGTGGCTTCCGTGGAACGCTTCCGTCTCCCCCGCCTCAATTAATTGTGAGATGGTGGATAGTATATAGTACATGATGATATATGATATATGTTCTCAAGTGGCCAAATTACGTAGGGGCAGAGATGATTCCATTGGGTGTATCGTAGAATAATTTCACAGAAGGTTGTGAGAGTTGTCAGTTTGCTGTAGTTAATAATACCGTGCAACGTACCATTGCACTCTTCCAACAATGCACTCTTCCCACATTGCCCTCTTACAACACTTGTAGCCTTACAACCATGTAGTCTCCTCCTCACGGTAGTCTGTAACGTTGTGCCATACTGAACCGAGGTAACAGGGGGAGTTCCCCTGCCCCTCCACACTCAATCTCAATCTCACTGCAGTCCACTCAATCTCACTGGAGCCCACCCGTCGCATGGCAGACCGCCCTCCACAGATCTCCCAACGACAAATGCCGTGTGCCGTGGGGAGCTCTGCCAATTTGTGCCACTTTTGTCGCAATCTGTGGCAATTTGCCGCTTGCCGCGAGCAAAAAACACACAACCACCACCGCAAACAATACCGAATCGCCGAGTCCGAGCAGAAAACTGTGGTGAATATATTGTCACAGTGTAATGATGGAAAGTTGCCTCTTCAGAAACAATCTGTGGTGAGCAAACTTACTAAGCACTCTCCCACTACTGCCAGCCGACCAGGAAATTATCATTTTGGCATCCTACTGTAGACCAACATCGTACTATTTAGTCAGATCTCGTTGTATTCTAGCTATTCAAATATACAAATTTGCAGTAAATCAATTTCTAACCTTCTCAAACGGCAAGTCTATTGTCTTCGTTGTAGTTCACACTCCTTTGTCAAAGAACCTCTCTCTCTCTCCTTGGTAAGGCAATTTTGTGATTGTATAAACTATCAGGTTGTAATTATAGTATATATATCATTTATATATATTTGTATTCATGCTTTAATCTAGTATTCTCTTGTATTATTGCAATGTCATACTAAGATATACAAACAAATACAGACTCACAATCACACAACTATGTCTAACTCTGCTCATACCGATACCACATCGGTATCAAGCGAGTCTTCAAACTCTTCTTTGACCCATCTAAAGAAAAGTAACTACGTCTATAACGAAGAACATATCCTGGAAGGTTCAAAATCACTAGATACACACCATTCAATCCTCGAGGGAGATTCTAATGCAAACATAGATCTCGATACTGACCCAGAAGCACATATACGTGAAAGTTTATCAAGAGACTTACAACCACGTCACATCAACATGATCTCCATCGCCGGGATCATTGGCACAGGGCTTTATCTTTCCACCTCCACCGCTCTGCATAAAGGTGGGCCCGCTTCCTTGTTCATGAATTATACCATCCTCGGTGGCGTCGTCTATCTCACAATGTTATGTCTAGGGGAAATGTCCACTTTCATGCCCATTAGTGGCTCCTTCAATGCATACGCTAAAAAATTCGTCTCGGAATCCTTCGCTTGTTCGCTAATGTGGAATTATTGGTTTAATGATGCTGTCTCAGTGGCATCAGATTTAACCGCATTACAACTAGTCTTGGACTATTGGAAAACTTCAGAACATAACTTCCCCTACTGGGCCGCCTCAATCCTGTTTTGGTTCTTCGTCCTCTTATTAAACGTCGTTAGTGTCAAACTGTATGGGGAAGCAGAGTATTGGCTGGCTCTTTTGAAAGTTATCGCCATCATCATCTTCTTCATCCTAGGGATTGTCGTCAACGTGGGGCATAATCCACAACATGAATATATTGGGTTCAAATACTGGACCCATGGTGACGCTCCATTCGTAGATGGCTTTAAAGGGTTCGCCTCACTATTCGTCAGTGCATCCTTTGCATACGGTGGGACAGAATCTATCACTCTAACCAGTGGGGAAGCTTTCAACCCTGTAAGAAATACCCCCAAAGTTATCAAAACTGTGTTTTGGAGAATCTTGGTCTTCTACGTGTTTTCCACTTTCTTCATCGCCATGTGTATCCCATACGATTATCCAGGTTTATCCACAGGTTCAGTGTTAACCTCTCCATTCACTCTAGTGTTCCAAATGGCTGGGGCCAAAGGTGCTGGCTCTTTCATGAATGCAGTCATCATGACCTCCGTCATCAGCGCTTGTAACCACTCGTTATTCGCTGGTAGTCGTATCCTTTATAACATGGGTCTGGACGGATATCTTCCTGCCAAGATCGTTTCCAGAACAAACAGACACAAAGCCCCTTACGTCGCCGTCATCATCACTTGGGCCGTTGGTGGGCTATGTTTCGGTGCCAGTTTCATCGATGCAGGTACTGTTTGGACCTGGCTACAAAATATCGTCGGTGTCTCAAACCAAATTGCTTGGTGGTGTATTGCCATCACTTCAATCAGATTTAGAAAAGGGTTGGAAAAACAAGGTAGAACACACGAATTGAAATTCAAGAATTGGACTTATCCATATGGTCCATATTTCCTAGTCATCTTTGTCACATTCATCATCTTGATTCAAGGGTGGTCTGCATTCGATCCATGGGATGTGAAAAATTTCTTCTCCGTCTATTTAGAATTATTCGTCTTCCCAACCATTTTCTTGGTTTGGTGGATCTATAAAAGAGATTGGCTAGTCAAATACGAAGATATGGATTTCGACACTGATAGATACATCGAAACTGAAGAAATGATCGAATTAAATGAACATCTAGATAACTTGAAAGGTTGGAAAAAGACTAGACAAGTCATGAGTGATTATTTCGTTTAATTCGGTTTTGAAAACATTTTATTTTTTTTGATCTTTTTTAAACAGCATTTTGTTCTCTCTTCGTCATTGCATTAAATATTTCATACACACATACACTCACTCACTTATGTAATATTTAAGTTTGTAATCATTCAATAATATTCTTAATTATTTATTTAATTCTTTGATCCATGCCTTTTTTTTTTTTTGTTATATTTGATTTCAACCTTTTTTAATTGTACTTGAGACAAAGAACTGGCAAATGAACTAGCCTCAAGTGGATGCCATAATCTCATCATATTTGCATTGTCACGAACATGCTTGTAGTAGTATATTAATGCGTTATGAAGAGACGTTTCCAATTTCTAAAAATATTATATGGAAGATCCATTCATCTGATCGATCACTTTATCTCGATGTAAAAACCACAACTAGTCAAGCCCTCGTTGTGATGCTCACCTTTTTATCATTCAATGAATCTTTTTGAAGCAAAGTTCAACAAAAACATGCACCTTGATAACGCTAGTAT
The DNA here is from genome assembly GCA_028408415.1 of Monosporozyma aerobia. Taxonomy (NCBI): domain Eukaryota; kingdom Fungi; phylum Ascomycota; class Saccharomycetes; order Saccharomycetales; family Saccharomycetaceae; genus Monosporozyma; species Monosporozyma aerobia. Next base: position 1,489,286 of record JAKOOU010000020.1, read on the forward strand.
ACCCTGAATGAATGAAACTCATCACCATTCACCATCGTTACCTCCAAATATTCATATATTATTTGAACAAAACTTACCTTACTATTTGTATTATAACATTTTATGATATATAGATTGGTTGCTTCCATATATAGAAATTACTGTATTTGCTTTAGCTTTATAAAGTAAATGGTTAGCGAGTTTGCCCTTTTTTATAGAATATGGGTGCGCCAAACTGAACAAGAAATTAGATTAATTAGAGAATAAATGAACTTCAAGTGATGATTGAGAATTGGATTTTAGCATCAAAAGAGAAGCCGAATTGGTTATGGGCAATGCCAACAATCAAGATTATATAACAATCAACATTTTCCATGGGCAACTTGTTCATTATTATTATGTTACTAGAGAACTGAGTGGGTATTATTGGCGCTTACAAGCTGGAATAAGTTCTTTTACTGATATCAGGGAATATCACACAAGATCAAGGATGTTTTAAACACTGTAGCGTATCTTTTCAACAATTAGGACAACTAATGAGCCATATCATGAACTTATCTTCGTTGGTAGAGATATACCTCAGAGTAATTAACGCATATTGTAGTGTTGCCTTAACCAAAAATACAATATTATAGTATGCTGATGGGTTCCAGGATGAGATATTTTCTGTTGGAATTATGCGAAAGGGAAACAAATATGACCTGAAAAGTGAAGTGTTTCTTCTAATGATTATTACTACCAAGTCACCTAGTAAAAACTAATGAATGCATATGTGCTTGGATGTCCTATTCAGTCTCTTATAGTAAGTTTACCTGCAATCATGTTTTACCGTTTCCATAGTCACAATATATTTTGGGAAATAGCTTTATTAAAGGAATAAACTGGGGAATAAATGCAGTTCGAGTAATAAAAGAGAGAATCCCAATAAAATGATTAGGGTAGTTCCATATTCTAAATCCTGCTTTAAAGAGAAAATGGGAAACCAAGAGTTAGGAGACAGTATTGCCTTTCTTATCGATACAATTGTGGTACCATTGGGATGCTGCTTTGTATCTTTTAATGGATCATTTCCTTAGTAGACCATGCAAAGTGAATACATCTTCGAATCTTGATTTTTTTTACTGAAACGCTTTCAGATGCAAATGATAGTCATATGTGGAGGTATCCTTGAATAAAATCTTGCCTTATTTCTCGACAACAATAATCCAATACAGCATAAAAAGATGTATGTAATCATCCTTAAAACAGGACGACTAATCTTTTCACAATCGCATCAACTGGGGATTTAATTCACTTGAAACTGACATGCAAATAATAGAGTGGAAAAAGGGAATAATAATATTGAGATACAATAATTAAAGCTCATCTATAAGTGATACATCAAGGAAATGCACAAAAATACCCATTAGCAACGCTATTCATAACAGATAATTTTCAACACTCTTTTGGAACACTTTGAATAAATAAGTAAAATCAACTCATTCAAAGTATATAGGGGGAATGTAATAGAGACTCATTAATTTGTGTTATCGTGTCTTCAGGTTGTTTAAAAGTTGGAAAGAATCCGTTTGTTCGTGAGCAATGTTTTGGTACATGGAATAAGACTTGATAATATATCGAATCTTTGGGACTTGATTAAACCATTAAATGATGTTGATATTCACATGTGCGCTTTCCTTAATCTTATTAATGGATCAAAAATATAACAGTAAGAGACTATAATTACTTTTGGATAGTATAATTCATTTTATATTCCACTGAATCGACACTTTAAATACTATTTGTCACTTATAATTATATTACCAATGCTAACTGTACTATACTCAGTGATGGGACAAATATATTATTGACCTGTAAAACAACTCCACGGGGGACCAACAGAAGAAACTGGACGTCCTGGGCGATGAAATATTCATCAACGCCATGAAATCCAGTGGGATCATCAAACAGTGGTAAAACAGATCTAACTCTCATTCACTACAATCTAGAAGAACTAACGAAACAATGGTTGTTTCAATTGAATGAATCTACACTATTAATCTTGTTCATTTTTGTTTTTTCAGCTTGAAATATATATATTGGATCTGGTCAAGTAAGTGTGAAATACTAATATACACTCTTCGATTTTAGTGAAGCCAAATGATAGGAGTAGTTGCAGATTAAGGTATCTTAAAGATTTTTTGTTGCTTCTTGACCTTGAATTAAAGAATCTCAAGAATCCCATCCATGGTTACAGTGAGAGATAGTAGCTATGAATGTAATCAACGAAAGATTCCACGTTATCGATGGTTGGATTGTCGATGCAGAAGAGCAGGAAGTGGTATCGAAAACACGCATCAACACTGTTAAATGCTACTGAACTGAGAAAACTAAGAGAAGTCAAGAATTCGAAAGTGTTCACTGAAATTGACCCAAGCTATACAGTCATTGTTGAAAGTACTTCTGAACATCTGTTTCATTGCATCAAGAGAGAAAATGTTGAATTTGTGATGATGCCTGGAAGAGTTGTTAAAAAGAATAGTGCGACGGACAATCGAGCGAGAAAATCTGTTGTCAATGAGTTTACATCAAACTGTCATTCTATTTCGTTAGGAGCCAGAAACAAGTGTTATCTGCATCTAGCACTTCATCTAGAAGAGTATCAGTTAGAGGCTAGCATGTACGAGGTTCCAGTCAAAATAAACAAAAAGGATACCAGTGTTTACACCAATATTCTTCAAGTGCAAAAATTCAACTTTACAGGAAATGATTACAGTATTTTAATGGACTTGGCTTCAAAAAACGACGACAGTGCAAAATATACTGCTGGCGACATGTTGAAGATACTGAAGATGACCTCGACCAAAGAAGTTACTATTCTGTTCGGGAAGACTATTCACCGTGGATTTGATAGTTTTATCAAGGATCTGTTTCCGGAGATATTGGCGATATATGGTTCACGCATCTCATATTTATTACTGGTGCTGAAAAACTGTGACAGATTATCTCTTTTTGTCAACCAGAGGTCCACAGCAGAAAGAGTTGCTCATATTACCCGAGACTGCCACAAAGCTGCTCAACTTGCGGAAGCCACTGGCAAAGAAGTCAGTGTTTTAAGTGATGACACTGGTGATGTGAAGTTTTGAATGACTTGGATATTCCTGGGTGCTTTTGACTTCTGCTCATGGGAGAACTACGAAGAGGTATGTCCTTGTGTGCCGATATTGAAGTACAAACCTTTATTGGACAGTCCAACATGGGTGTTTCGTTTTGGTGGTATAATATATGGGGAAGACAAACAAGCTATTGTGGAGAAATGGACAGCAGTAGAGAACTCAGGAAACAATTTTGCGGACGAGATCAACAGTCTGCAAGTAAATGTTTCAGAGGAGGCAGAAAACACTGCATTGACTAATACAAAAGACAAGGAGCAACATGATTATGCTAAGGACAGACTACTAAATCTAAGTTTAATAGGTACTGCTTTGAATGATCTTACAGAAGCTTTTGACAAAGATCTGAATGAATTATCCCGGCGGTTTACTTTTCCCGACTTCAATCAACTACGCGGGGTCACAATAGGGGCACCTAACATAACCTTTAATGAAGACCAATCCGCTGTTAGCATTCTACATAATTTCAGACAGAAGTCCTTTCACTACATGTGTATGCGGTGGAGAGAACAGGCGGATAGAATTGATGCCAACATCTTGAGCCAAGTCAAAGATTTAGTCAACAATCTAAATAATCTTATCATGATAATGGTGTGGATATCAACAGGTACGCCAATGAGATATCCAGATTTGGCTACATTGACATATGTTGGGTCCTCCAGAAATATGTATATCGACCAGACCAAAAAAGACTGTACATGCGTATTAAATACAATAACAACCAAAAATTTACAAACAGGATCCTGTTTAAAACAGATGGCGTGTCGAAAAGATTATAGTGGACAGTAGCCATTCTGCGTCCGTTTGCATTTGCTACTTTTAATGATGAAATGGACATGTACGAGGGAAATACAGTTATTGATGAATTGTGTGGAGATGTTTCAGATGATATCAGAAGGGGCAACTTCATCATAGAAGATGAAGACAGCGTTAATGCAATTGTATCGGCCAACAACGAATTTACTCGTCAAGCTAGGGAAGACATCAGTGTCGGATCGGATCTAGCTGCCTCGGTTCTGAAGATGTTTGCTTTTGTCGACATCAGAATCCACCATTTGTTTGATTTATCACAGGCTGGCAGTGTTTTTAAGGTTACCAAGCACAGAAAACCCCCATCCTACCAGAACATGACAGACCTGTGGAATAATCACATTCTTCCTAAGCTGAATTTGGATGTCGAGAGTACTGTATGTGAAGATGGCAGATTCACAACTAGAATTGGTAGACAAACTGCTGCTGTCTCTAGATTATCAAAGGGACGTGAGCTGACGTTCGATGAAATGCCTGCTGTCCATAACTTATGTCAAAAGGAAATTGATGCTGCAATAGATAAAAGAAAAGGTTTAAGGCTCTCCAGCCATTCATAGCTTAACTTTTTGAGAGAATAACAAAATGGTGGCAATGATTCAACCACCCACAACACTTGTTTATCGTTAGTAATCACTTGGTTTTGCCAACTCAAAGGCCGTTACATATATAAAGCTGTGAAGTTTTTAACAAATAAAAGGTGGAAGAGAACCAATTGTTGTGTAGCCTTACTTTACATGTCAATCTTTAAAGCACTTGTGATAACAGGCAGACTTGTTTTCCACTACCAAGCCTTGGGTCTAGTACTATAATTATCAGATTTATACATAAATACTTGACTGCTTCGTTTCTTGCGTGTCTAATTTATAGAAATTCATAGTAAACCTGCGCAAAGAGATGGTAGAAACCTTTCTCTGCATATATAAAGTCTTAAAGGCCAGTTTCATACTTGGATTTGTTGACCAACTTATGCCAAAAGTATATCTTCTTAGTTCGAGAATTTATTCCATCTTGCAAATTGATTAACTACCATTTGGTCAATTTCTATTGACCTAGCATCATGATGCGTTAATTTTTCTAGTAAAATCTCTGTCCCAGCATATCCCCATTGTATAAAGAAATGAGTTGAAGATTTCTCTGTGGATATTTAAGGTTGCATATTAGGTGAATGTTTTCAGAAAGTGCAATATCAGTTATATCTTGCTCGAATAAAAAGTTATTCTTTAGTAAATAGGAAGAATAACATACAAGGAAAGAACATCAAACACCGATTTTCGTAGGACGTACTTGCGCAAACCTTAGGACAAAGTATGTATACTAGAATGCGCATTTCTTTTAGTATAATGAGATAAACATTAAGGTATCCTTTCTTATCTCACCTGATAGTTTGGGAAGTTTAAATTATTGAACTTCGTATTTAAAAATATGGACAGTCAGAAGGGAAAATTTCAAATATAAAAAGACTGTTTTAATTGCTTGAAAATATTACAATACTTTCAAGGAAGCTGCACTCGTATCTACAGCATTAAATCAGTGATTCAATTAAATATACTGGAAGAAATTACTGCACAACTAGTATATACTGTCACAATTATTTTCTCAATTATGTTTATACCATTCAAAACACCATTAACTACAAAAAAGGTTGATAAGAAAATCATGTCGCCTTTATGGGTATCATTTGTGCTTAAAGTCATTTTTATTGCTTCCACTATTTTATCAGTGTTATCATTAATGTCCACTATCATAGGGTGTCTTTTTGGAGGTAAATGGAAGAGGCAAGCACTTGTTGCTGCAATTACAACTGTACTAACAACTACCATATATCTATATGCCCAACCTATTCTTTTTACACACGAGCATTGGGATTTTAGCAAAGGTTTAGTTGGGGCTGTGCTTGTTTTGATTGCTGGAAAGATAGCCATTCCACCATGGACTGCCGCAATATGCTTGGTGTTTCAAGAGCCTTCGTGTGGCCCTGTTGCTGGCTCTATATTAGCATCTATTGATGTTGCAGTCGCTGGTGCTATAATTTGGAATACAGAGGGATATGTGTAAAAGGTGTAATACTGGTGACATATGGGGATTTTAGACTCAGATATTCCTTAACATATCTTTTCTAATTAGATGCTTTAGATACAGTTGACGTGAATATCCCACAACCGATCTAAAATTGTTCAGATGTTGATATTTTCAAGCAGCGAAATCAAATCAACGCAAAATTTTCATTTGTAGGAAGGTCGGCCGACACAACAAGAGTGTTCGGCCGAAGCAACGTCAAGAATCGGCCGAGGAAAAAGAAAAAGAATCTTCGGCCGAAGATGATGCAACAATTTTCCTTAAGGCAAAGACAAAATACTTCTCGTTTACATGGGTACCTGACTAAGAGAGGCTGAATAGTCAAAAAGGTCAGTGAAATATGATCTTCGAGATATTTGATCAAGACTTACTGATATATAAAGTCCTCCTTTGATCCACTTTACATGATTATAAATTAGCATGTATTGTTACTGAAACGATATTATCAGAAAAGAACTAACCCATCAACAAACCATACATATTTAAACATCAAACAAAAATGAGTCTAGTCAAGCAAGTTCCATTTGGTCAAACTGGTATCAAGATATCCCCAATTATCGTCGGTTGTATGTCTTACGGTTCCAAAGAGTGGTTCCCATGGTGTTTGGAAGATGAAGAAAAGATCTTTGAGATTTTGAAATTCTGCTATGACAATGGGCTAAGAACCTTTGACACTGCAGATGTTTATTCTAACGGTACATCTGAAAGAATTTTGGGCAAGTTTTTGAAGAAGTACAATATCAATAGAGAAACCGTGGTCATTATGACCAAATTATTTTTCCCAGTGGATGAAGAACTGAGCCCATTTAATCAGTTGGAAAATGCTTTGGATACCAAAGTTGGTGTTCAACTTGCTAATCAAAGGGGGTTGTCCCGTAAACACATTTTTGCTGGGGCAAAATCCGCTGTGGAGAGATTGGGCACCTACATCGATGTGCTACAAGTTCATAGAATGGATCATGACACACCAATGAAGGAGATCATGAGGTCATTGAACGATGTGGTGGAAGCTGGCTACACCCACTACATTGGTTGCTCTACTATGAGAGCTACAGAAATTGTTGAATTACAAATGATTGCTGACAAGTACGAATGGTTTCAATTTGTGAATTTACAGACTCAATACAATTTATTATACAGGGAAGATGAAAGGGAATTGATTCCATATGCGAAGAGACACGGGTTAGCCATGACCCCTTGGTCTCCAAACGCCAGAGGACTATTAACTAGACCGGTTACTCAACAAAACACCAAGAGAAGTGAAGTTGATAAGAGAATCTTTCCTATGAATGAAGTGAATACTGAAATTATAAACAGGGTTGAAGAAATAGCCAAAAAACATAATGTGTCTATGGCCACTGTTTCTACTAGTTGGGTATTGAGTAAGGGATATTGCCCAATTGTGGGTATGAGTAGCGTTGAAAGAGTCCAAGAAGCCATTGATGCTACCAAGTTCCATCTAACTGAAGAGGAAACTAAATATTTGGAAGAACCATACAAACCAAGAGAAGTTTTCATCTGATGCAAGATCTCTAAATAGCACATATAGATATATAAACTAGTTTCTTTATTATAATTAAATATTTCAGTTGACAAATGAATGTATAAAACTTAACTTTAAATCAAACGAGCTAGTTGGGTAGAGTGTAGCCGCAATATAACTGTATATTCGACAAATAAAAAAGAACCAATATATACGACCTGGTAGAATTTCGAAAGGATTACCTGATGATTGAAAATAATAAACAACATTTTCATTATTAGCTGTGAATGACTTGATCTCATAAAAATACATTAGTGCAACCATATCATTCAGGACATCGAAACTTCGAAAAATTGTAGGAACGTTGAAATATCTAATCCGCAATCTATTATGGAACAAATGTTTGGGAAAGTAAATGAAATATCGCAGAAGTATCTTTGACGAAGACTTTCAATCCTCAACCATGGAGTCAATTCTGTTTGTGGAGCCACGAAACGTCGTCACCTGGATTGACAAAGTTTCAACCTCACTTTGTGATGTTTGTTTCATGCTGGTATTTGATGGTCACGATTGAGGGAGGGTATTAATCCACGAGTACCTTGCTATTCAGAAATCATCAAGAGCAGGGAGGCATACATTGTGATAAGAAATGTATTGATCGATCGTAAAGCTTTCCTATTTCTTCTTATGTTAGTGAGGGAAAAAGAGAAACTCAGAAGGAATTTCCTTAAGATGCGTGAAGCAATCAATAGACTACCAAAAACTGCTGATGAAAAACCTCCATTGCCATGGAACCCAGTCGAGAAGTTTTCAAAGTATTTTCGGTTTATTTGCAGGAGAAAAATCAATACAGTTTTGCTTATAACTGAGGGAAAGATTGCATATTATACAGATGTGTTTTCTTAGTTGTCTGATTCTTATTCGTCTGTATTTAGCGATTCAACGAATATTGACTAGACTGACATACACAGTGACAGCACCATATTTACCATGTAAAAGCAAGAAATACTACGCGATATGAAGCTGTATTTCATTGGCTCCTTTGATAATAAGCTGATAATGCATCTTAATGAGTTTCTGAGTGGATTGTGTTTTTCCCCTGTTCTTATTACATTGATTTGGTCCTTGTTCGAGAGTAGCAAAAGATACTGCTAGAAATATTGGGTTTGATCATTTCCAATATCCAGATACGTTCCATGTATTCTTCAAATATATGAATGACGTTCCGCACAAAAACCGTTCCATTAATTGTAGTTATCTTGGGCATTCATATGGGCAATAGATGTTCTCTTGACAGGGAATTAAAGTTAGAAGCATAGTCACGAATCCTGGAAGAGCCCTTGTAATTTTCCTTCTTCATTACTTTCTACTTCATTTTATTGGTTTTTATGTATTATAGTATAAGCTTTGTAGTTGAATAGCACTGTTGTTAACTTCGTATTCAAATCGGTAAATACCAGAGATTGATCCCTATTAGATTTGCTACTTTATCATGTAATGTAACGTGGATGGTCTGGGTTAATTTTGATATATCTTAGTTTACTCAACTTGGAGTGTGGTCGGCCCAGTACTGTACGTTAGATGAATTGAACAATAACTTGCCTTTTTGCAACTCCCATCTATTGACCATTGGGAAGAGATGGTGCCAGTTTTTAAACACAAGTCTTGTTTGCAAAGTTGTAATTAGCTTCAATGGTTTTTTAGTTTTCGAATTTATTTATATCAAAAATTAAAACCAAAAAGATACATAAATTACAGAAAAGTAGACAGAAAATTGAAGAAGTGGGATAGGATATGTGATATATGAAGAATACAACTTTCCCATTCTCTTGGAGTATTTCACTGCTACTCAATAAGAAAGTTAAGAAGCTTGGGAAATTGTATTTTATCTGAATACTGGTATTTTCCTCTTTTTGGAATTGTTGAAATAATCCGAAATACCAAACTGTGTTCTGTTGTTTCACTGTCATGCGCATAATTATATTACACAAACAAAGACTAGTCCACCTACTGGTTAGTGTTAATTGATTAAAGTAATCAAAAAACACTTAAATTTTGGGTGGAATAAATTATAACATGGACATATATTACTTCGGATAATGTATTTCTCAAAGTCGCCTGAGAGAACCAGGAGGTCAATCAAACACAAAGAGTACATATACCTTTGGATCTCCCTTTATTGATCTTACGCAAGAAGAAGAAAAATATAGACTTATCAACACACCAATAGGGACAATCCTCACAGAATAAATTTTGAGAACACTCGTTTGCTACAGATAATAACAAAAGACAAACATTGCAGTTTAGTCTCATATGCTTATCAATGGACGACTCTGCAGTTTCTTTCCAAAACACAATTCTTTGAAGTCCGAATCGTCCAAGGCAATTGCTAGATAACTGATGAACGCAAACTTTTTCATCTTTAACCTTTGGGTGGCAAATCGGTAAAAAAAAGTATTTCTTGCATTTAAAGAAGTGTTATTTTGAAAGGAAGCTTATCCCATTCCTCAAGAGGGAATAACACTTTCAAACTCTGACTCAAGTAATCAATCAATCACTCAATCGATTAATTAACTATGAGCTCTATAGTGCAACAAAGATCTGTTACTTTTGTTAACGGTTCTACCCCAGCTGAATTAACCACAAAGGATTTGGATATTGAAAAATGTTTCAATGATAATGAAATATTAATTAGAACTCATTCTGCTGCATTGAACCCAGCAGATTCAATTATGCATCATACCGCCAACAGATATATCACTTCTAGCTCTTTGAAGACATACGGTAGAGATTTTGCTGGTGTTATCGTCAAAAGAGGTGAGAATGTGGACCCAAAATTTAAAATTGGTGAAAAAGTCAATGGACAATTCACACATTACTATGGTGACCAAGGCTGTCTTTCTGATTACCTAGTTTTGAATCCCACCAAGAATGCCTCTATTGGTTTTATGAATGATTTTGATTACTTAGATTCAAATATTAAAGCAAAATTTAATGAGTATGATCTTAACGCTTCATATCCATTGGTCTTCGGTACTGCTTATATGGCATTGTTTGATAATAAACAAAGGTGGACAAAAGATTCTAAGATTTTAGTCAATGGGGCTTCCACCGCCGTGTCTCAATGTTTGATTCAAATAGCTAAGAAACATTTGAACATTGGTACTGTCGTGGGTATCTGTAACTCCAAATCCTTTGAACATAACAAACAAGCCGGGTTTGATCATTTGATTGCGTATGATAAACCTGAATCTCTTGAAAAGATCCAAGCCTTAATCAAGGATACTTTTAATGGTGAGAAATTCGATTTAATTTTCGATTCGGTTGGTACTTCTCAATTCTTCCCTATTATTGATCAAGTTTTAAAACCAAGAAGTGAAAACTCTTTCTATAGTACTATTGCTGGTAATGGTAAACTAAAATACAAATCTGGACTAGTCGATATGGTTCGTAAATCCCCAATATTAAATAATTTGCAAAACTTGAATCCATGGAGAAAATTCAACTTCGTTTTCACTTTTGTAGAAGCAAGATCAGATTGGATGGAGTTAGCATCTTTGCTGATCCAAAACAAACAATTTATCCCGCCATTAGATTCCATCTACGAATTGGAAGATTTCAAAAAAGCCTTGGATAGATTAAGTAGTAACAAGGCTAAGGGTAAAATTATCGTTAGAGTTATTGAAAAATAATGTGTGTAATAGTATAAGATTTTTGTAAAAGTTAATAAAAATAGTGGGGTATAATCTAATGCTAAAGTGAGGTGATCTTCGCATTTAAGGTAATGGTTTAACAGTAGTGAATATTAGTGGTATATTCTGGCCAAATTGGAATAACTGTTTTTGCATTTTGTTTCATATGTGCCAAGACTATGTTTTGGATTTGATTTTTCGTGGATGATTTAAAAATTCAATACAGCAAGGAGTTTTCCATTTCTAATATGTTTAATCGTGATGCTATCATATCTGTAACTACAGTAACTGTTTATGGGTCTTTTTCAAGTTGTTGTTGAGGGGAAATACCAGATATTGAAAATAATTATTTTATGGTGATAATTCATTATCTGATATAAATCCTTGAACAAACCAATTGTTGAAAATAAACTGATTTAGTTGTATTCACTAGACCTGTTGTAAGTTTCCATCTAATATTGAATGCTTTTGTGGTTAGATCTTCAGTTATAGTCAGTAATTTAGTCAAATCTTTATTATTACTGAAAATTATCAATTATTGAGTAAATAGTTTAAAAAGGTTTCTATTGAAGTATTGATAGATTTCCATTAAATCACTAAGCTTAAACCAGATATGGATACAGTTGGGAACGGTTGATAATGCTTGGTTTAGTGGATTCTGTTGGTATATTGAAGAAACAATTTTTTTGTGAATTGGTTGGTTGATGCAATGCCATGAAAGAAATGACAGACAAACAGAAGTTCAACTCTTTAAAGTTCATACAATAGTTTAATCTATTATTTGGAATGATGCTAATGTACGTTCAATGCTTTCTTGGTGCTATATGGGTTGGGTCAAGAATAATGAGATTAGAAGGAAATCATAACAATTCTTAGTTTGCTCAAATATCTTGAGAAATTGCATCAAAAGTATATCAACAGTAGGTAAGTGTTTTATTTATCCAGTTGTAATTGGATTTGATGTTCAAACATGTCAAAGGGAAAAGAGTTATGATTTATCACTTCATATAAATGTAATAAAAATAAAGCTAGGTCAGTTAAATTCAATGAAATTTGATACTTGTGGCTCTGACATTGTATTCCCTTACTGAATGAGGTTCACACAGTACACATTAGCCAAGTGGTTACCTAATTGGTGCAATTGGGTTTAGTCTGATACTGTGAAATAAGGCATATCCAATTGTTAGAAAAATGTTTTCAATCTAGGGAGTGTATGAGTCGTGATAGTAGTGTATATGGTATTGTGGTCAGTTCATCTTTCCAGTGAGGTGATAAAACATGCAGCTAATGCTTTAAGTGTTGTGGGTCATGATCAGTGCCTGCTTGTGCGGGTGTTTGTTGGAGGTGCTCTCTCATCAGTTGAAGTTTCCTCGAATCTTTAAATTTTAATTTGATTCAAAAATGGATGAAATTTGTCGAAAAGTTAACAGCAAAAATTGAAGGAGATAAAGAACACTTTGGGACAGTGAGCAGAAGAGAACAGATTACATCAGTCGATAGAAGTTACAGTGATAAATCAAATGAGCAATTCCACTGGTCAAGAAACAGACTGCATCCCATTAATAATGCATTGGTCTGTATCCCAGAGTTACAACACACACTGTTTTAATTAAAGCAAACTGGTTGGTATTCCAATGAAATGATGTATTCCCAAGACCCATTGATGTTTCGAATTCGTTATGATTAACAGTTGAATGCGGTGTTCAATTGGGTGAGATAATTAAGATATTCTAATAATCTACAGTCAGAATATGCTATTCTTCTCTGGTAAATTTATAATAAACATTTTCTAAGAACTAAATCATTTCAGAGGATTCAATTAACTGCAAGTAAACAAATTAATCAGAATTTGACCGTAATACTGCAATAAGCCATTTTTATTTATATCAATGGGAATTATGCAGTAGTTTGTTTATGCGATGATATGAAACATGAAGTGACAATGAGTATTAAATATTGCTATATTCCAGTAAGCCATATTCAGGATGTGATGTCTCTTGGTTTAAACAAATCATAGATGTGATATTTTTCCATAAGAGTCAATTATTCCAATCCATGTCCAAGTTTCACTCAAAGTTTACTATTCATTCAAAGCTTTAGATCTACTGGAATTAAAAGTTATAGTTACACTCAAGAATTACCGAAGCAAATTCTGGTGTTAGTAATTGCAAGTATCCTCACAGGAATAAAGAATATTTAAATCCATGTCAAATAATTGATTGAGCACTGAGGTGGTGATATTATAGTGACTGTTGTTTCATTAAATTGTCGAATGAAGTTAAGTCTGAGATTATTTTTATGATGGATCCATTGTAATATATTATGCTGTTTCTGTGTAGTAGCATTCAATATCAAATTTGTCTACATTCAAGCATTATATAGTCTATCAAATGTATGGTCAGTGTGTACTTATTCTAATAAAAGGAAAGTCAGAAACGACATTCTGATGCTATATAATATAATAAGCAGAATGTTGAAGTAGATGTGATATTTTCATCAAAAGCACTAGTTTAATAGTAGATAATATTGGCAATGGAAGCTTCCCAAATTGGAATGATAGAGGCAGATACATCTCTCATATTAAGTAAAATTAAGTCTATAGAATTGGATTTGCCTAGATGATTGGAGAGTGCCACTATGCCAGGTTTTTCCATTTCCAATGGGTTATTAGTTTCATTAAAGTATCATATAATTGCTTAACAGTTTGTGGATCTTGTTCAAGTCAGTCTTAATGGTAATTCAGTGATATAGGGAAATAGTTAATCAGTTGAGAAAATTCATTATTTAATATAAACATTGTTGCAAACAAATTTACTTAGTTGTATTCCATTATTCTTATGGCGAATGTTAGTTGAACATTGAATGCTTTAGTGGCTAGCTCTTGGGTTGTAGTCTGTAATTTAGTTGAAAGATAATTATCATCGCATATCAGCAATTACTGAGATAAGAACTCTAGACACATCACAAGGTTTTGCTTCATTTCTATTGAATTAGTTGAGTGGAAGAGCATTGAATTTCAATCATAGGGAGTTGCTGTGGTTTGGTTCAGTGGATTTTGATATTATATTGAAGAAATGATTTATTGTGGTTGTGGCAATACCATGAAAGAAACACAGTAAAGCAGGAATACAACAGTTTGAAGTTCATACAACATTTTACCCAATTACAATGAGTTAATCTGTTGTGTGTCTGGTTGGGATTTGATATGATGTGTGTCTTATTTGGTTTTGTTCAACAATTATTAGTTACTAAGAAAATACCTAATATTCTTAAATTTGTTTAAAAAACTCATGAGATTGCATTGATAGCATAACAACCGTTTGCTAATGATGAGTTTTCCATTTGTATTATATGTTCTTGTTATAACTTGTGCTATGGGAAAATATCTCTGATTTATTATTTCATATAAATGTTTGAAAAGTGATTCCCAAAGAACAGTGAAGAGTATTAAATCATTAGAGCTTACACAAGTGACTGTGTTAATCAATTACTTACATGTTCTTTACGAAATATTAAACTAAATTTTACGTATCAGTAAACTATAATCAAATCAGCAGTATTGAAATTCATGTATTCGGTGTTGATATTGTATGCAGTTTCAATTTAATAAATGGAGATCTGCATTTGCAAAGTGACTGTTCAATCTTGTGTTCTGAACTGTAGATTCATATTCTAAATAGGTCATAACTTGGGGAATCTTCTCGACATCTTCTAAATCAAAGGGGACGCTTGGTTAGGAATGATAAAGTAATGAGGAAATTGATTTGTTCATTAGGAAAGAGTCTTTCGAAACAGGTAGTTATTGCTATAATTACAGCGTGACAACTATAGTGGTATTTGTACGATTGCTGAAAAGTGTTATCATCTGATGGAGTTACTTTGAATCTTTGAAATCTCAATTTGATGAAAATGTATGAAATTTGTAGATTTTCCAAGAAATGTTAACAGCAAAAAAGAAGGAGATTTAGAAAGTATTTCATTAGTGAATAGAGGAGAACAGATTGGATCAGACAGTAGAAGCTACAGTGTTAAACTAAAAGGGCATTCTACTGGTAAAGGAATTGAATACATTCCATAATGATGCATTGCTATGTGTCCTAGAGCGAATACATACACTGTTCTAGTCAAATTGAAATGCCTTATACAGACATGAAGTGAGTTATATGCAAGATCCATTAATATCCAATTTTTCATTCTAAACAGTTAAATATTGCTGGCATTTTCTTAGATTCATTAGAAAAGTTTGATATATACAAATGCAATACATTAATCTTCTCTGATAAAATATGACAAAACTAGTTAAAAACTAAATGTTTCAGACGAATCAACCCATTTTAATTGAATTTCATTTTAAGATACTGTGATTGTCCTATAGTGGTATGCCATTCTTATTTGAATCAAAGAGAATATTACAGGAGTGTGCCAATCTGACTATGTGAATTAAAAAAAACATGACAGTAAAATGTACCAGTATTCCAACATAACTGATTTAAGATGAGTTGTATGAAGGTCCAGTCAATCAATTGGTGTGTTTGTCTGTCATTAGGATCATCAATTGCAATAAATGGTCAAGATTATATCTGGAAATGCGATCCGTTCAACGACTTAATATGAAGTGAATATTTAATTTCAAGAGTTATTGAAACAAATCCAGGTGTTTTTAATTCAGTAACTTATTAGGAATAGGGAAGTGATAAAAACTTATCAGCTCCTAGTGAAGTAGCCTTTTTCTGTTCTTTGGTGATAGAATCAGAGGGTCAGTTGTGTTATTACACTCAAAAAATATATCAATGCAGAATTGATATATCTTCACGCTAGTAATGTTTTGTTGTATTTTGAATCATCTAATACTTTATGTAGAAGAACTATATAATATCTACCAGTGTATGTGTACATTATATTGAAAGAAAGTCAGAAATGACTGTTCACTGCTAAATAATATGTCAAAGTATAAACTTACAATATTAAAAGAGGGTTGCAATTTAACCGTTGAAACTGTAGTAGTCGGTTATGCAATGGCTGGGTGACTAAGGCCACTTCCAGTATCCAAAAAGGGTAAACATGGTGATATTCAAAGAAGGAAGGAAGCAACCGTTGCCAAGCGGTGCTCATCATTCGTGACTATCAGTTCGGGAATCTTCAGTATTAATTCCCCCCAGGTAACACAGGCAGCATAAAACACACACTGCTCATCACCTTGCCCAGCCTTAATAACAAGAAGCGTGAACCTCAGTCAAGAACACACTCTTGCTCTTCTAGTGATGTTTTTATAACAGCAACATCCACATAAAAATCACCATGGATAGTATAAACGAAAAGAAAATGCTATCGAAGTTGTGAAATTGTTGTTGTAGTATGCTACTCATCACCCCAAAAAAGGTATCCCTCCTTCAGTACTGTATGACCGTTTGTCACCCCATCTATGCCTTATCATCTTGAGTCTCCTTTGACAAATATATATTCTAGACTGATGTTGTATTGTGGGAAAGGGACTATCACTTCAGCCTTATCTCTAGGGGGAGATATATTATTTGACACAAGAAATCACTGATTAGGTTCAAGTTCAACCAAATTGATTCATCAGAAGTCATCAACAGCTCGATCCGAAGAAAGGCTGGTTCATTCATTTGTGCTAGTTGATTTGTTCTCTATTAGAGCTCATTGAGGGTCGTGAAGAATTAAGCATGAAGATGATCAATTTAATGTAGTGCCGTGATATCATTCATTAAATAGTCGGTCTCAGCTTTGTAGAAATGTAGAATTGAATCAGTAGATATTTAAGTATTCAACGGGTAATTTGACATTGAGAGTCTTTTGAATATAGTTATTTAAGCATAGATCAATGTCATGAGATAAGCTGTCCAAGCTTTAAAATAAAACTTTATAGCTGGACAACAGTGTGTTATGGTTTGTCTGTATGTTTGAATTTCTTCTCTTTTTTCTTAGGCAAAGCACTGTAAAGATGGGGGGGAATTTCATGGTAGTTCCAGAGATATTTCTCTCCTTTCATGAAATAATCATTCTATAGTGCAATTAAATCAATCGAAGTAAGAATGTATCTTTCAACTGTTGCAAGTAGCCATTATCAGTAAGTCTAAATGTCTGTTGTGTAAATTCATAAATGAATATTATAAATGCTCCAATGCTGTATATTTGATGTCAGCTGTAGATATTTCAAGTCTTGCTTCCTTAGAGTGGATGTTAATGGCTTGAGGTGGGGAGTAGTCTGTGCTATAACTTTGATCATTATTTATTAATAATTCATATCGTTATATATTTTATATTTACAAATGGAACTTAAATAATAACGTAGGTGAAGATGTGATCAAGTAGGTAACTAGCCTACCGTAGCAGTTTATGGCTATGACGTTTTAGAACACTGTAGAGACTAGCAATATGTAGGAGAATATCAGTTGCCAGTGAGTGTGTCAAAGAGTTAAAAATATTGTGAGAGATATCAACGCTTTAATGAAGGCAATAGATGTACTGACTCACTGATCCAAAGAAGCAGAGATGATTTTTGTTGGTCTCTAAGGGGTTCTCAATGCTCACTGTACTCTCTAGACCGCTATGTGTATTGCAATAGATAATCTTTTAGAAGGTGGTGTCCTAAGAAGGGATATTCATTGTTGAATGTGTCAGATTCAGTGCTGCTTTAGGATAACTGCAGTGAACCGATACAAATTGAAATAATGGAATTGCTGGTGTACTAGATAACAGTAAAACACGGTTGGACCATCTTTCCTGTTGGAACAACGCAGGGAGTTTGGAAGTTAAAAGACTGGCAGCAAGATTAATATACGAGATATTATTACAGAGAATGGATATTGGGACGATTCTTGGACAAGAGTAGATGAGTGAAATATCTGATAATTTATACATTGGTTTGATTAATATTTCAGTCTGTTACTGAGAGTGTTGTTCTGCCCTGACAAGTACATAATTCATTATTTGAAGCAGTTAGTGACCCATCTTGCAATGCAATATCTTCCATTCCAGTAACAGCAAGAGTGACTATTTTTGTGGAGTTGGAGAGTCTAGTGAAGTTGCTTGATGTGATTCTTTTCATCCAAGTATAACTGAGACAACTAGCATTATTATATCATTTAAATGTGATGATTTATATGGTGAAGAGTACCATCAGTGTTGAATGTCGCATCACCTACTTGTATGTTCTATTTATTTACAGTATAATATTATTCAAACAGAAAGGTCCAGCTCTCACATACCTTTATTTGATATTCTGGGAGTGAAACTGTCATGTTAGCCTTAAACAGCTGGTGTGGGTTATTATCGCAACGGGCGTAGTATTAACAGGTTTACTAGTCTGTTAAAGCTTATTACGTGAAGCTGTTATTGACAGTGCCGTAGAATAGTTATTATCCTTGATTGGTAAAGTGAAGTAAATTTAGCTGATGGTAACCTCTTGAGTTGGAGTAAGTCACCATCTTATTACAGCACTCTCAGCTGAACCAACTAAATCAGTCAACCCATTATAGTGTTTATATTGAATGTACTGTTGACAGAATGTAAAATACAATGAAATATTAGCAATCCTTTGCTAGTTCTTGGAAACAGACCATTAGCACATTAGTTAGTCTCGTGTGAATACTGTGCACTGCTAACCTTATGACATAGCATCAAATCTAGATCATGCAACAGACATGACCACAGGTGAAAGTGTACAACAGCTTGATCATTGCTGAGTAGTCAACTGATCTGTGGTACTGGATAATTCAGCATGAGAACCATCAACTGGTTAATAATATCTCCAGTGGCATTGGGAAAGGGAGGACGGTGTGTTGCTATTATTGAGTATTGGTGAGTAGTCAATTTACATCAATGTATGATCAGTGAAGATGGTATGACTGACCCACTCTTAGTACTTTGTAATTGTCACCTGTAGCTGCTGGGATAATATCGACTGCTAGTGAGTGTTGATAATTATCAGTATAGGAGTATCCGAATACTTTAATATTCTAGAGATATTTAGCAGTGAGGGATGCCTGAAGGTGACAGAGAGCAAATATATGGGGAGCAGCTCTAGTACACATGTTAATGAAACGTCCTAATGTATATATAATTAAACTATTAGAGTGGTTAAGATCAGTATTTGCTGAGGTTGAACTGCCATCAGTGGTTACTATTATAGGTGATGGAAATTATTCAAGACGGGAATTATATGAAAGTGCATGGTGTGGTGTTGCTGTACAGGGAACCAATTCCTTCAGTATGCCGGATGACAAAGGTAAGCTCGGCAAAAGCAGTGAGTATTGTATTTCCATGTACAGGCCATCCATGTCATAACGGGTGATACAGTATCACCTATCAAACTACCGCCACACTACTTACTGTAAAGAGTACTCTGGAATGGTTTATGCCCTTCTGGTAACTGCATATCCTGTTGGCCACAGAAATGGTACGTTTACATGACGTGTTTCGTTATCGCAACTGAGTTAGATTAGTCGATTTCTGGCATTTAATGATCAACGTGTGCACTCCATTCAACTAAATTCAAACGGTGCCTGGCAGTGTTGGAACGTTCACACTGAAGAAGTACTCCACTGAGGTAATGGCGTGGTTGAGTAGTGAAGATCCATCGCAAAGGAAGTTACGAGTGAAACTTGAAGCTAGTTTGCTAGTGAGTCTGATCGAATGATAAAGCATGATGGGATGTACAGCATCATGCCATTGTAAATTAATAGCGTCACTTTACTAGCAGCCTGCCAAACCATAGCATAAATGGATGTATGTTTTACTATTAATCTAAGTGTTCAGTTGCTTCTCTTTCTGCAGTAATTGGGTGTTCCCAAACTAATTATAGAGCAATAGTTGGGTCAGAGTAATGATGACGGAACTAATCAACTGGTTCTCAGGTGATGATGTGTCCGTGATAGAGTAATATGCAAGTCAGCTGTTACTCTAATATATGTATATTTCTCATAGTAGGTGATGAGTAATTCAGTTAGGAAGTAAGACTGAACAGAGACAATCAGAGACTGTATTCTATTAGTTCTAAACACATAAGCTAGTCAATTTCCACCGGATACTGTGCAGCTGCTATCCTTTGTATGAGTACAAGTGTAAGCAGACAGAGTAGCTTTGATGATACAAGGTAATGGAACAACGGCCAATGCGGAATCAATACATTGAAATAATTGAATATTTGGTAATTCCTTAATTACGGAGAGTAAGTCACCGTTGAGTTCACCTAAAAAGCTCTTATTCTTGAATAGCTTGATTCATTGACTAGGGTATCAGAGAAATTGTTGTATATATATGTTGGCCTGGTAAAGGTTAGTGTGTCAGTCCCGGGATATAATGGGGCATGTGTGGCTCCTCTTTAACCTGTAGTCAATACACTAAGGTATTCAACATAACAAGGTGAGATGGTCTGTCAGATGACAGTAGCGTGGTGGATTATCAGTACATTGTTCAACATGAAGAGTAGTGGTAGCCTCTGTTCAAATAACTCCTCAGTTGGTGTATCATAGTAAAGCAGATATCAATATATTACTGACCCATAGTGTGTTGAATCGTATAGCTTGTCGATTGAAGGTGACTGATGCGTTGAATAGTTTCAGCATTTCAGAATGACCCCATATCCACTGAAGTTATATAAGGATAGATCCTTAACTAAAAACAGTTGGGATGTATATGGCATGGACCCGGTGGACAGAAGCTACTTTCCCCTTTCTCTGAGTGGGGCGTTTATGGTAGCTTGCGTGGGTGATTGCAATGTTTCGTGGTATGGGCAGTACACCATATGAGTGTTTAATATACAGGTATGAGGAGTAACCTACGAATAGATCCTCGACATGTAATAGAAGAAGCTTTGCCGACTCTACTAAGAACTGAAGCATCGATTATTGAGTAGTGTTCTATAAATGAGACTGCACTTCCACGGCCATAAATATGTGACATCAATGTGAGATTTGAAATGTACAATTTTTTAATATTTTTGAGAAAATAAGTAAGTTAAAGAATTGTATAGAAGTGAAAGTCAAATAATTAGAAGTAATGCTATAAAATAAGAAAAATAAACAAATTGGTGAGATAGTTGAGAGTAATAAAAGTGATGATAAAGATCTAAAGAAACATACAATTGAGTTAAATGCAAGGTTTTCATGCTGTTTAGAAATATTGGTATGCTGTCATGTCAGTAATAACTTGTTGATTACAAGCTGCTGTTGAATCCTTGTCATATATACTTTTACCCTGGTATTGTCAGATGCAATGGACCTCTTTCCTGAACAGTGGATGGCATACAATAGTAAACAAAATCCCCCGTTACAGTACATGGACTCTCTGATTAACCATATTCTAACTGTGTCATGTTAGAAAAGAAGGAGATCAGGCATTATTAATGGGTGTTGGGCGGCTATTTTGATTATAGATCTGCTACCCTGTGACATTCATTCAGCCAAGTCATTACTGCTATGTGTTTGGAATGGATGTCTAACAGTTTGTTGAAATGAACAAAGTGGGAGTCGTGACATCAATGTGTAGGATAATCTTGGACCATTATAGCGTCCTCACCTGTTAGGTTGAAGTGTCGTCACATATATTTCCTTTAATATCTGGCAATACATCTATATATTGGAGCAGTTAGGTAGGCTCTGTGAATGGAAATGCGTATCGGAAGAATGACTGATGATAGTTTGCAGCGTGGGACAGATGTGATAGCAGTGTGAGTCAACTGAGCCACTTGTCTAGTCTAGTGGCGTAGTGTCAGGTATTACAAG